>CM061524.1:99513182-100113182 GCA_030068015.2 Neoceratitis asiatica | reverse complement strand
CAGACTCCTAGAGTCTTATGTATATATATGTAAATATATATAAACATAAATATCTATATTATATATCACAGCTTTTACTATGGATGTTGGGTTAAGGAAAGCGAATTAAATTTGTGCACCCAAAATTATGTATAGTTATACAAGACGGGCTGTATTTAGAGGAGGAGTTTGGGGGTTTCAGCTTTTCTCATGTAAACCAAACAAATTTTTGACAAGTTTTGATACCGTAGACGAAATATTGATCCACCACAGCACAGCAGAGACCAAGAAACAAGCAAGGCAATCAAAACTGTGGATTTCTCCGGGTGTACACGCACCAAAGAAGTTTAAGGTGGGTCAGTCAACCACAGATTTTTGGCATGCATGTGACGTCTCGTGAATCACAGACGTCGGTTACCTGGAAAAGGGTAAAATAATCACCGGTTAATACTCATTTAGACCTTTTGGACAGTTTCCTATATTGACTTCAAGCAGAAGCGATCGCATTTGGTGAAAAAAAGTGTTGCTCCATCAGGACAATGCAGCACGGGTGCAAAAATTCATAAACTGGACTCCGAACTGCTACCCCATACAGCCTATTCACCAGCTTTAGCCCAGTGCGTGACTATTTCTAGTTTCCAAACCTGAAGAAGTGGCAGGGCGGTTAGAGATTCGGGTCGAATGAAGAAATTATCATCAGAAACAAACGCTTATTTTGAGTGCCTTGGAATCCGCTATTATTTGGAAGGAATGCAAAATTAAAAAAAAAACGCTAGACTAAAGGAGAATATATTGAGAAATAAAACGCTTTTTTGCCGAAAAAAAAAATTAATTTTAATCAAAAAGTCACAAACTTATCAAACCAACCTCGTTTTATCGCAGCTTTCGTTATTTTTTATATTTAATTTTTAATTTTTTAAATTTTTAATTTTTTTAAATTTTTTATTTTTTATTTTTTTTTTCATTTTTTATTTTTTATAATTTTTTTTTTGAAAATTTATTTATTATTTATTTATCTATTTATTATTGCGTTTTTTGCTTGAAAAAAATCAAATAAAAATAAAAATACATTAAAAGGAAAATTTTTTTGTCCTAAACCCCATCGAAACAAATTCCGTCTACGCCCCAGCATACGTGTGCATACTTCACTGAGCAAATATGTGCGCCATGGCGTATACTTGACATCGATTTTGGGCACAAATATAGCATAAACTCAATAGACAAGGCTTACATGTATAAACATGCAACATTTATGTGCCATAAATATATATGAGTGTGTGTGTCTGTGTGTGTCCACACCTCTACGCAGTTAGCAACAGTTCGTCGTCACATCAGCGTCTCGCGCTTTTCACTAAAATATTTGCTTTTGTATGTCGACGGCTTTCTGTTGTACCACTGCTAAGCCAGTTTATTGGCCATTAAGCTCTTACTAAGTGTTTTGCTGCCAACACTCTGCACCACAAATGTTCTCTCTCTCTCTCTTTCACGCCAACTAAATTTACCACCTCACACATTGTTTGGCAATGTGATTTTGTGACAACAAAATGTTTTTTTGGTGTGTGTGTGTGTGCAAAATTTCGTATGCTTAAGCCGCCGTAAGTGCGGCTTAGCTCTGTGGCCAGACAAGTGTTTTTATGCGGCGCGCTCCCTCCCTGTTTATGCATGCCATTTTGTTGAGTACATAATAATCGACTTGATTGTGGTGAAAATCTGTGATTTATTTGCTGGCATATTTTTGTGAGTATCTTCAGTATTAAAAGTTAGAAATCTTATGTACTTAAACAAGATTTGTAGTGAAATGTGCGTCAATTACTGTTTATAAAGGGTGCTCAATTTTGCTCCAAGGCCTGAATCGAAGTGGGATTGGTCGCATAGACTTTAGATTTTACATATCCCCACAGGAAAAAGTCTAACGGTGTGATATCACACGATCTTGGTGGCCAATCGACCGGCCAAAACGTGAAATTATTTGCTCACCGAAGTGTTCTCTCAACTAACCCATTGATTGATGCGATGTGTGGGAAGTAGCGCCGTCTTGTTGAAACCAAATGTCGCCGAGATCACTAGCTTCAATTTCAGGCATCAGATAGTCGGTTATCTGGCGCGATAACCGTCACAATTGACGGTTACGTTCTCACCGGCATCTTTTTTGAAGAAATATGGACCGATGATTCTACCGGCCCACAAACCACACCAAACCGTTGTTTTTTGGATGAAATTGCAGCTTTTTAATCTCTGCAGGTTGCTGTTCGTGCCAAATGCTGCAATTTGGCTTATTTGCGTACCCCTTAAGCCAGAAAAATGGGCCTCATCGCTGAACAAAATTTGGCTCGAAAACGTCGGATCTTCTTAGAACTTTTCAAGAGCACATAGAGCGAAGCGAATTTACCTGGACATTTACCTGGATCTACCAGGTCTAAAAGTGTGGTCCAACCAGTTTGTTAACATTGGGTTTAAATCTTTCACACAATACGCTCGAGACCAGCACTTCTATGCGATATTGAGAAGGCTTATCACACCATAATTTTCGCATTCGATGGAGTCCCCTTTGGATTGGGTAGATCACATTAAGGCCCATGATTTCGAAAGAAGCTGATGCATGCATCTCTTCGGTTCTTCGCCGCCATATTTGAATAGTACTGCCTTTGGACGTTGGGTTCGTCATCTCCGAGAGTTTCACGTTCACTGTCATTCAACAGACTGGAGAAATATTTCTTCATATACACTAAGTACGCTCTGAACAGCAGTCTCCAGATTACCGCCTTGGTTGCTACATGAGTATGCTTGGGCCTTGAAATTGTCTGTAAGTCGCTCATACTCACGCACTTAGGTCTCTTTCTTTTTTTTTTTTTTGTTGACTACAAATGCGTCTCACTCGCATCTTCAGCTCTCGGTATCTATGCCACCTCGCACGTGTTTTGTCTGACTGGCAGTCCATTTTCTCAGCTGCGGTTTGACACTCCTCATCGTACCAGCACTCTATCTGACACTGTTTAAAACCAATTTTTTCCTATTCCGTTCCACAGTTCCCTTATATCATGTTGCTGATGAGTCCTTTCGGAAAGCAATAGTGCAAGTTGTGTTGTTGTGATACAGAGGCGGGTGCCTATCTTCGCTGCGATAAGATAGTGATTCGAGTCGATGTTAGCTGATCGGAATGTACGCATATCTAGAACATTGGATACCGGTCTTCCGTCAATCACAACTAAATCGCTTTTATTAAGTGATTTTTGTTCGGACGACAGCTGAATTTTCCCAGTGTTGCGTCAAAAACACTGCGTTAGAACTGACTAACACAATTCTGACATTCCGTTCATCTACCGGAATGAATGCCAAGACTCGGTGACGGACGCGCTCTCTCCCATCACGAATCTGACACACCAAATTTGCACTCCTTTATATGACCGCTGTCGCAGATTTCACAGGTAGTCAGCTTCTTTTGTCCTTGTGCCGTCCATCACACTTGTTGAACGGCGGCGACGCAGCCTTTAGTCGTACACATCAACCTAGTCCTAGGATATCAACCAGTTGGATAGAGACACAGTTAATTAAGGGGCTAGTCTATTCCAGATGCATGTCCTCAAATCGAGATCCCTTAAAAATTTGCAGAAGTCGTCATTGAAAAATGGGGTCTTCCATACGAGGCACGAGGTTGATTTTTCATTGGACCGTATTTATTATGTGGTGGGATTCGCATTCCTACCACTTGCATGATACTTGGTCGAAGACCGGAAATTGTGAGTTGCTTCAACCGTATGTAAAGGACTCGCTACTGGCCACTCACAGGTGAATTGCAGTCAAAAATTGTACTCACTTGCGTAGACTACAACCCCATAAGCCCGTTCTCGGTGTCGTCGAAAGCTTTTGAAGTAATTACTACGACGAAAGGTAAAGATTTAGGAATATCAAATAATTGAATTTGTAATTTAAGTGCATACTTGTGTATGTATGTATGCATAAGTATGTATGTATGTATGTATATAAATGCATTAAAATAATTAATTTGCGATTGTCAAATGATATTTGTGGTCAATTTTCTCTGCTACAATTGCTCAATCTAATGAGTGGTGAAACAAAATGTGCAATAAATACAATTGTGTTTTTGTTTTACCGTAATGTGCAGCAAAAACAACTCATTTTACATATTACAATCATACTTATCGCACAGATGTACATATGTACGTATGTATGATCATTGTAATTTGCATGCGAAATGTTGGTTGGCATTTTAATCAATGGAAATGGTTTTACTCAATTTAAATGCAATAAATTATTCAGAGAGATACATATTTTTTGCAAAAAAAAAATAAAAAAAATTAAAAAAAAAATAAAAAATATTAAAAAAATATAAAAAAACAAAATAAAAATAAAATAAATAAATAAATAAATAAATAAAAATTTGCATACAAGTATATACTGATTGTGATGGGCTGTCAGCTATGCTTCTCAAAAATTTTCCAGCATTAGTTAGTCCGCTAAAGCTTATATTTAATAAGTCCCTTTCTTCAGGTATTTTCTTGAATGATTGGAAACTAACCTCCATCACACCTATTTTTAAAAGTGTTAGAAAAAGCGATGTCTGCAACTATAGGCCGATATCAAAGCTTTCAAGTTTCGCAAAGCTATTCGAATGTGTTGTTAAAGAAAAAATTTATTTTAATGTCAAGGGCTTAATCAACCTTAATCAACATGATTTTGTCCAAGGTCGTTCTACAACCTCTAATTTAGCTGCCTTTAGCGATTTCTGTATTTCATCTTTTTCGTCAGAACACCAGGTCGATTGTATCTACACGGATTTCTCGAAGGCGTTCTCGATAAAGTCTCACACACGATACTATTACACAAGTTGGCGCGCTTTGGATTTCACTCTTCGTTTTTAACGTGGCTGAAATCATATTTAACTAATAGGAGTTGTGCGGTTTCCATTGATGGTGTGCTGTCGAACCCTTTTGTTGCCACCTCAGGCGTTCCTCAGGGAAGCATACTGGGTTCGCTCCTTTTTACACTTTTTATCAATGACATAAGTGGATGCTTGATGAATTCAAAGTTTTTGCTCTACGCCGACGACTTAAAAATTTTCTCAAATGTTTGCGACACAACTGATGCGCTTAACCTTCAAAGTGAGCTAGATAATCTTTACAGGTGGTGTGAAAAGTCGCGTCTCTCCCTAAATATTAAAAAATGTTTTCATCTGACATTTTCGAGGCGTCATACCATCCTCAATACAACGTATAAGATTAATAATGACGTACTTCAACATGTTAATGTGTTTAAGGATTTGGGAGTAGTTTTTGACTCTAAGTTGACGTTCAGTAGTCATATAAATTTCATACTTTCAAAATCATATTCAGTTCTTGGTTCCATTTGTCGAAACTCGTCTGAGTTTTCGGACCCATATACTTTTAAACAACTTTTTACTTCTCTGGTACGATCGCACCTGGAGTATGCTGCTTTCATTTGGCGGCCATATGATCAATTGTCGATAATAAGGATTGAACGAGTTCAGAAAATTTTTCTAAAATATGCGCTACGTTCAATATGGTTTGAGGAGTCGGCTCCGCCTTATGAGTCTCGACGTATGTTAATTAATTTGGATTCATTGGAAAAACGAAGAAAAATTATTTCGCTTTCGTTCGTGTTCAATATTATTAATGGCATCATCGACTGCCCAATTTTACTACAGCGGATTAGCTTTAATATTCCGCAAAGAAATCTTCGGAGATTTTACCCTTTCTATGCGGAAAACTTCAGAACAGTTTATGCTAGAAACGCGCCTATTGCGCGTGCACTGCGAGAATTCAATGCTTTGTTTTTATCTTCAAATCAAATCGACTTTGCATTATCAAAATCAAGTTTTGTGAGAATTCTGAATTCTATTTGTTAGTAAGAAATTTATGTTTATCTAATACTTACTTCAAATACCTCTCCGGGGGTATTATGTATTATTATTCTAGTCTGTAAGGTATTCTGTACTGTAGACTCAAATAAATAAATAAATAAATAAATAAATAAAAATGTGTATAAAAATTGCTAGAAATACAGCTGGGAGTAACGCTAACACCTGTTACAGACAACACACACATACATACACCCAAATATATATATGCGTGTGCAAAAATATACATGATGACGCCTGCAAATGCAATTTAAATTTCTACCATATAGCATACCCTACGTATGTATGTATGTATGTGCATATGTAATAGCTAATTTATTTTGCACTTGACAAATATATATATGTGTGAGTCAGTGTACTTTCTTGCCCCAATTCCCACACTAACATTATATATTTATGTATCATATACAAACGTTCGTACATATATATATCTTAGTGACTCAGTCACTGTCGCTGAACTCAACCTTTGAGTAGTGACGTCGCGTCACCTAAGAATATAGAATTAGATATAAATATATATATATAACATATATATGTACTAATATATATCACAATGGTTGTGTGCCATTATTTATGTAAAAATGCATTTAACTACACACACACACACACACACATAGCTCTGCAAGCAGCAAATGCCAACTGCACTGCCATATGCAGTTCAATGTATCGCTCACTTAAGTCGAAGGATATAACTGGATTACAAACATGCATACATACGTGTAGATTTATTTAGTTTAACATATTGATTTTCGCTTACTGATTTACTGACATTTAGCCCCCATTGGTAGATGACATTCAAGACTATAAATTTTCCTCTCATTAAATAACTGCTCTCGAGGTTCCCTACCTTTTTAAAGACAAAAAAAAACAGAAAATTCAAATTTAATGTGGAATGCTTATTATTATTCGAACGAACATTCTTTGACATTTATTTTTTGAAGAATACCTCTTTCGAATGTTGGCCGTGACTACATCTCAGATGGTCCATCCGTTGTGTCCAATTTTCGATGCCTCGTTCGAGCATTTCGACTGGTAACTGGTAACTGGCGAATGACAAGCGTGATGATATTTTGCTTCAAGGCCTGAATCGAAGCGGGATTGTACGCATAGACTTTAGACTTTACATATCTGCACAGGCAAACGGTCTAACGGTGTGATATCACACGATTTTGGTGGCCTATCGACCGAACTGGCCCAAAACGTGAAATTATCTGCTCACCGTCGTGTTCTCTTAATAAATCCATTGATTGATGCATGGTGTGGTGGAAGTGGCTCTGTCTTGTTGAAACCAAATATCGCGGGGATCACAAGCTTCAATTTCAGGCTTCAAAATAGTCGGTTCTCATGGCGCGATAACGGTCGCCATTGACGGTTACGTTCTCACCGGCAGATTTTTGAAGAAGCATGGACCGCTGATTCCGCCTGCCCACAAACCACAGTAAACCGTTTTTTTGTGTGTATGAAATGGCAGCTCTTTAATCTCTTCAAGTTGCTCGTAGTCCGAAAGGCGAAATTTTGCTTCTTTACATACCCATAAGGCAGAAATGGGTCTAATCGCTGAAAAAAATTTGGCTCGAAAGCGTCGGATCTTCTTGGAACATTTTAGGAGCCCATAGAGTGAAATGATGTCGCTTGGAAAGGTCGAGCGGCTGCAGCAACCCACTTCCAACTACTACTTGAAAGTCTCAGCTGAAATATTGTTGCTTATTGCTACAAAAAGTATCTGATATCTGATTTTAAAAATCAATATTTTAATTAATTCAAAAAAAAAACCTTGAATCTACAAAAACGTTGAGCACAGCGTCTGAAGGGCTCCCAAGGAGCTTAAGCGACCAACCAAAACGCAACATTGCCGTAAGAGATTTAGATGGGCTATGGTGTAGGAAACCTAAACCACATAAACTCGAAAACTATGTGAAATCTTACCGTCCTGGTAACATTTTCGAAAATATTTGAAAGAATATTTTTGCAAAGAATGTTGCCTGCAATTGAGGATCACATCATCAGATCCGAACATCAGTTTGAGTTTAGAGTAAGACATGTTACACCAGAACAATGTCACACGATTCTAAATGTAATTGCAGATGCGCTGGAAGGAAAAAAAGGTACTATTCTGCAGCTTTTCTAGATGTTCAAGTAGCATTTATCAGAGTATCAGAGCTCACGGGACTTCGTTATAAAATAAAAAGGCTTTTGCCAACACATTTCTTCTTAATACTGAAATCTTACCTTAGCGACTGGCACTTTTATCATCATGTTGTCTAATCAGAAATTTACAGCATTAGTGCTACAGCAGAGTAGTGTTTTAGATCCCGTCCTATATACTAGTATTACGTTCGGATATGCCCACATCAGAAACACAGTGGAAGTGGCGACTTTTGTTGATGATACAGCTTTTATCGCATGTAGCGTGTACCCTTAAAAGCCTCCTCCTTGCTACAAAATCAACTTAAAATTTTGGAGACTTCGCTAAACAAATGGAAAATTATGGTTAACTCGGTGAAGTGTACACATGTCAGCTTTACATCATGAATGCAGCAATGTCTTGCTGTATTTTTAAACGGTAATCAAGGCAAAAGAAAAAAAATACTCCATTGACTATGCTATATCCATTGACATTTTGTATTAATTTTTACTTATTTTAAATTAGAAAATTAAATATAGGTAGAAAAAAATCACCTTAAGCTCATAAAACGGTCAACAGAAAGGGACACTTAACCACGCCCGTAGGTTGGCAATGAAATGTAAATGAGACCTACTTTCAATTGCTCTGACAATGACGAGAGCCACTAAGGGTAATACAGCTTAAATTAAGAGAGTTTCAAATGGAAATAAAAAAAATGTTTTCTTTGAACGAAATACAGCAGCAATTAGAACATGATGAAGTTCAAGCAAATCGATTAAGGATCAAACCTAATCCACATCACAAGCTACCACTGAGCGTATGCGAGTAGGAAGAGCTCATGTGTATGTGATGGGGAAGCTAATAGTAGAAACAAGAAGCGTGCTTAGTGGCATCAAGCAGCAAAATATGAGAATAAAGCTGGAAGTAAAAAAAAAATTACGGCTTTAACGAAAAAAAATCCACATAGCATAACAAAAAAAAAAAAAAAAAAATAAAAAAAAAAAATTACCATAACTCACACATCAATCATTTATAAAAAAAAAAAAAACAGAAAAAATCGCAATTGAATCAGAAAAAACTGAAAAACCAATTGGCAGTCAAATGGTAAACAGAGAAATCGAACGGATTTAGCAATTGCCTGTTGATTGCTAACGGCCACTCAATCATCATCAACGCTCCGGGTCGTTATTGGTGTTGGTATTTATTTACGACATTTTTTTTTGGTCATACTCTCACATACGAGTATGTATGTAGGTGTTTGTGATTGTTGTGTCTGAAAAGCGTGATGAATTGACACAAAAGCGCACAAAATTATTCATATTCATATATAATTCATATATAAACAAAAACAATAACAAATAAAATTTTATATATATATATATATATATACATATGTGTGGGTGTGTGTCTTTTTGGTAATAAAATTTTGGTAGCGATAATTTAAAGCATTTTGTTGATTGTTGCTATTGTATCAGTAGACGATGTAGGTATGAAATAAAAGAAGAAAGAAATGTTGACATTGACCATGTAGAGGCATTTTCTCTTCAATAGTATTTTTTTGACAGCTCACGCATGAGCCGTATCACGCTGTCATATTATTTTTGCTCAGTATTGTTTGCCACTGGCGGTCGCAATAGCCGAGTGTTTAGCATTGTGTACTACAATTCGGATTATAGGTTCGAGCAACATCCAAAATTATAGAAAATTAATTTTTCTAATTGTGGTCGCCCCTCGGCAGGGAATGTCAAGCACTCCGAGTGTATTGCCGGCATGAAATGAGAAAGCTCCTCATAAAAATCCATCGGCCGTTCGGAGGTGGCTTAGAATAAACTGTAGGTCCCTCCATTTGTTGGTAAAAACATCAAGACGCAAAACCACAAATTAAAGGAGGAGCTCGGCTGAAAATCATCGCTTCAGCGGTTACAAAGTGCCAAGTATTTATATATATATATATATCGTTTGGCAATTGACGTTGAGGCCAATTTCTGGCTCAATGGGTATGTAAATAAGCAAAATTGCCACATTTGGAATGAAGAGCAACCTGCAGAGATTCAAGAGCTGCCATTTCCCCAGAAAAAACAACGGTTTGGTGCGGTTTGTGGGCCGTTGGAATTATCGGTCCATCTTTCTTCAAGACTGTTACAAGTCGAAATGCTCCAACGAGTCATCAAAAATTCGACTCAACGAATGGACCATCTGAGACGTAGCTGTGGCCAACATTTCAAAGAGATAATTTTCAAAAAATAAATGCCAAAGAATGTTCTGATAATAAACATTCCCAATTAAATTTGAATTTTCTGTATTTTTTTCATTAAAAAAGTAGGAAACATCGAAATGAATCACCCGTTATATTACAATTAAAGGTGTGTGTGGTCTGAATTTAGCTCGTTACTGCTATGAATGTGTAATGTACAACTAGATATACCAGAATATACCACGAAATCAATGAGAGCCGGGGTTTTTCTCGGATCGCTTGGCCAATATATTGGCATTCCAAGTATGTGGCTAACTATTGGGTATCACATATAATTTTAAGACCAGCTGCTTTTAAGTATTGCCCTCTGATTTCTTCCAAACTTTCTTATTTGATGGTGGATTTTGATTGAGCACAGCCCCCATGGGTTGGTTTGCACATATAAGAACGTAGCCAATGTTTCTAACGTACGATGTTCGTTTAAAGTGAGTTTCGAACACCAACAAGATATCAATATTATTTGAATTAAGAAACATTTTTACTTCATTGACATGATTGCACAGGCCATTTGCGTTCCAAATCTGCTATTTGCAGGTTTACTTGCATAGTTTATTTAGCAAAAATGGAGTAATATTGATCGAAGATATGACAGACAACTCCAAACGATGCCGCTTATAAACCCCACTGAGCTTTGGGAATATGCCATATTTTGCAAATTTTGCAAATTTTTCGTAACTTTTCATTTATTTTATTACAGTTTATTTAGGTTTTACCTTATCAACCGCTGACTGCTGCTAACAAATCCAACAGATTGTGTATAAATCAGTACGCAGGAACGTGTCAAATTATTGACAACTAAATCAGAGCGATTAATTGTGACGTAATTACTGATTATTCAAGAGCAAAAGCAAAAAAAAAAATATGAAAAAAAGCGAAAAAATGTGACTTTCCTCATTTTGCACAAGCGTACTCATCAATAGCTTGTAATCTATGCACTTATCAATGAATCATCAAAAAACAAGAAGATTTTTCACACATTTGTTTCAATAAAAATAAAAATAAAATACAATCACGAGCGCCTAAATGTAGGCAGCAACAAGTTGCAAATTTCAGCAAATTGCGGTTTGTTAAGGGACGTGAATATACAGTGGGTAGAAAAAGTAAGTTATCAAAGCGAATTATAAAGCATCGAGGTGAATAAAATTTTATAGTTTATATTTTTTTTAAACAAAATAATTTTTTTTTTTTTTTTGAGATCATATTTCAAAGTATCAAATTATACTATTTAAAAAAAAAAGAAAGAAATTCATTGATTCTATAAAAAAGAACACATGTTTGCGCTTATGTAAAATTCAAGTGGAAAAAATAAGTTATAAAATTATTTATTATCCACAATATCTATAATTTTGCATTGCTAGTTTACCCAATCATTGTTGCATGGAGTTGACAAGTTACAAGCACATATTTTGAGGAAAATTTGTCCACATTTTAAAGTTGCAGTCCTTTAAATTAGCCAGATTTTAGGGTTTCTATTCAGCTGTACGCATTGCCCGTGCATGCGTATGAATTGATGACAAGTCAGTGCTTTGAGGAGTCCATTTTAACATACTCAATTAGTCGTTGACCTTGCGGGGATGCTCGTGCTCGTTTAAAATATTTCAATAAATTGCAGCAGTAACTTTTCCATACAGAATCACAATATTGCCAGTGCCATTCGCAGATATGCGAACCCCACAACCATTAAATCCTTTTCCAGTGACGTAACTGTGGCTAAGGTGCACTTGTAAATATAATAGTTCTTCTTTGGGTGAGCGTCAAACGTAAGCTATGCCATGGTGAATTGCGAAGTCTAATCATCGACTCAACAGTCCAGAGCACTTTATACCAAAAATTTTGAGGTTTTAATATCATTTTTTAGGGTAACTTTCTTGCAACGCAGTCGTGAATTTTGACTCGTCGCAATCTGTTGCGGACAGTGTGCACTGAGGGGACATTCTTACCTTCTTTTATAAGTTGTGTGCGATGTTTTGGAACAGATTTGAAGGCCTCAGACTTGGAAATATCCAAACAAATTTTTTAACAACTCTCTTCGTTGTGATTTCTAAGCGCGCTTGACTCTTCTTCTTGAGGACTCGATTTTCTTTGTTGTAGCCAGAAATAACTTTGCATATTGCGACTAGGCTTTTATGAATTATTATTATTATTTTTTTTCTTTTGCAATATTTCGCTGTGTGTGACCATCTTTATGGCAATTGATTATGAATGAACACTCCTCATTCGTTAGTTGCTTAAACTGCGATTTTCTGTAATTTTTTTTTCTTTTTTTTTTGATTCACTGTCAACAAATCACATCAATATTTAAATGGATTAAATTAAAAAAAAATCAAAATTTTACTTAACAATTCAATTTCAAAATTTAGAAAATAAAGAATTCTTGCAATGTTCAATTAATTTTTTTAATTTATTTGCAAGTTTCAATACAAAAACCCTGATTATTGCGCTTGATAACTTACTTTTTCCACACTTTATAATAGAGCATTTTTATAAAATGCCATTTTTATAGAATGCCAAGCAAATTTCTTACCAGACAAGCGATCGCCAATAAAATCATCAATTGCGGTACTTTGATGACGGTTTCTGAATACTTAGTAGGGACATAAATACTGTTACACACATTTTATGCTATAAAATAAAAAATAATAAATGTTTTTGGACCAATTTTTTTACATATTTATTGATATATATTGTATACAAAAAAGCAGTATTCATTCGAAATGCCCGCCTTTGGCCTACACGCACGCCTTAAGTCGGACTGGCCAATCATCAATAGCCGCATGCACCTCCTCCATTGGGAAATTGGCCACAGCACGAATCAAAGCTGTCTTAAGAGAATCAATGTTGGGGTATCCATTGTGGCAAACCATGTCCTCTAAAACTGTCCACAATTTGTAATCCAACGGGATCAAATCAGGACTGCTAGAGGGCCACTCTTCAGAGAAAATGAATGCTGGTAAATTGTTTTGGAGCCAGATTTGGGTCGTTTTAGCTTTATGGGCCGGCGCAGAGTCTTGCTGAAAAATCCATGATTGGTTTTGGAACATGGAATGGTTAAGTGGCCTTACAACAGCTTCCAAAACGGTTTCTTGGTAAACTTTGGCCGATGTTTTGACCCCTTGTTCGCCGAAAGTGCAAGTCAGTTACCCCATCATAAGGGACACCCCACCAAACCATGCCTGAAGCTGGGTGATGACCTTTTTCGACCCGTGGAATTAGTTCAGATGCTTCCTTAGATGACCGTGCATAAACCCTATCATTTTGTTTATTAAATTTTTCCTGCACGGTAAAAAAATTTTCATCGGTAAACAAGATTTTTCTGTGCAAGTTATCAGCGTGCTTCACCAAAAGACGTTTGCATTTTACCAACCTATTTTTTTTTTTCAAAGCTGCAGTCAACAAATGTCCGGTACGGCGTTTGAAAGCCCCAAGTCCCAAGTCTTTTTTAATAATTCGACTCATCGACTTTTGCGAAACATTCATCTCCCGGGCCATGATTTTCTGTTTTCGGAGCGGATTTCGCAGAATTCTTGATTTGACAACTTTGATGACTTGCGGCATTCGAACTGTGCGTGGACGGCCCGATCGGTGGCGGTCTTTAACAACCCCAGTCTCCTCAAACAGTTTTATGCACCGGTAGACGAACATGCGACTAATGCCGAGCGGACAGAGTGTTTTGAAAATATCACCTTTTTCATTTCACACTTAAAAAGCGCTACAACAGCGATACGGGTTTCATTATCCGACCATTCCATGTTGAAAACTCATACAATTTAGAATTCCCGATACAGATTAACGCTTTACAGGTTATATTTTATAAATCATATGGGAATTATGTAGTATGTTCAATTCTTCTATTGAAATGCGTGTGTTTAATGTTGTAACAGTATTTATGTCCCTACCAAGTATATATATAAAAAAAATTATATTCGATAAAGCGAAAAAGTCGACAGCCTTTATAACTTACATTTTCTACGCACTGTATATATAATATATATATATAAAACAAATATATATATAATTTTATCAACAAATCTAATCTTTAGAGCATAAACCTGAAATGTTCAATAACAAAAAAAAATATATATATGATTGTTCATGCTGGTCGTCATAACTATCAATATAAAGTTTTTTATATTTCTTAATAAATCATTGGAAAATGACAAATGAGCTTTATATACTTATATACATATTTATTTATTAATTAGGAAATTTAGTTCCAAATATTGCAAAGAATACGAACAAATGATGATTCTTAACAATAACTAGGGGAATTAATGCAGCAAAATACGAATTAAGTTAATTATCGAAGAGGATTTTCGAAAAAAAAAACAAAAAATATTTTTTCCACATATACTTAGTTGCAAGTATTTCAAATCTGCACATAAAAAAAGATTTCTTTTTATCAAATAATTTAACATAAGCGAAAATCTATATAATCGGCTGCTTATTATCTCATTTTGCCCGCTAATATATGTGCGCATGGCGTTATACAGGTTGGAGAACATGGGACTCCTGTTTATCTGCAACATGAGCTCGTGATCATGAACATATGAAAATATTGTACTAACACCACTTGTACTTACCCATTGTACTTAGCAAGTATTTATCCATGTACTTATATGCATATATGTATGTGTACGTAAATATGTCCCTCCTCGTCGTATATGGCAACTGAGTAGTACATGAGTACACGAGCTGTGTGAACATTGTGTAATTAAATTGTACTTAAAAACTAAAAAAAACAAAAACGTGGAAAAATAGTATTTAACTAAAGCGACATACTTAAATAATAATGTTCGCACAGTTGCAATTTTTCGCGGCATGCCTTTCATGTGTAATTATTAGTTTATAGATACTATGGTGCTCGCAGCATGTACATATATATGTAAGTACGGGCACGTAAAACATGGAATTATCATCACTTTTTGGACGTGTTTCTAAACTTAACTGTGTAGTCAATAAATACTTTTATTTTTTATATTTTTATGGAATTTTTTGTTGTTTAATATATTTTGCTTAATTTATTTCAACTAATTTAATTTCGTTAATATAACGAATGATCCATTTTAAGATTCGCTAATTTTTTAAAGAAAAAAAAACGCAGAAAATTCAAATTTAATGGCAAATGTTTATTATCATTCGAAAGAACATTCTTTGGCATTTATTTCATTTTTTGAGATTAATTCTTTCAAATGTTGGCCTTGGCTACGTCTCAGATGGTCCATCCGTTGAGTTTAATTTTCGATGACTTGTTCGAGCATTTCGACTGGTAACTGGCGAGTGACATGCGTGATGTTTTGCTCCCAAGTCTGAATCGAAGCGGGATTGTCCGCATAGACTTTAGACTTTACATATCCCTACAGGAAAAAGTCTAACTGTGTAATATCTCACGATCTTGGTGGCCAATCGACCGGCCCAAAGCGTGAAATTATCTACTCACCGAAGTGTTCACTCAATAAATCCATTGATTGATGCGTGGTGTGTGGCAAGTGGCGCCTTCCTGTTGAAACCAAATGTCGCGGAGATTACGAGCTTCAATTTCTGACAATAAATAGTTGGTTATCAAAGCGCAATAACGGTAGCCATTGACGATTACTTTCCCACCGGCATCCTTGTTGAAGAAATATGGACTGATGATTCCACCGGCCCACAAACCACACCAAACCGTTGTTTTTTCTAGATAAAATGGCAGCTCTTGAATCTCTTCAGGTTGCTTTTCGTCCCAAATGTGGCAATTTTGCTTCTTTACATACCCATTGAGCCAGAAATGAACCTCATCGGTGCAGAAAATTTGGCTCGAAAATGTCGGATCTTCTTTGAACTTCAAGAGCCTGCTTGGCAAGGTCGAGTGGCTTCAGTTATGCAGCATAAGCTGTATTTTGTATGCTTTCAATTTAAGATTTCGACATAAAATGCGCCACGTCCTACCATACGTCAATTCGAGTTGCTGCGAACGGCGCCGAATCGACTCGGTTTCCACGGTCTTCGTATACACGAAGTCAGCTACTTCCGCTATATTTTCTTCACTGCGTCGAATATTATCCAATAATGAATGCTGGATCTCACGATGGGTGATGGTGTTGCGAATAGTGCGCCTCCGAGAGGCCGATAAGTTGAGCGAAACGCGCGAAACACATTCTTTACAGAACGTGAATTTTCGTCATAGAATTGAATGATTTGTAAACGTTGTTCAGGCGTAAGTTTTTCTATGATGAAATGCCAAACATTACTGAACGAAAATAAAATGACAGCTTGACACGGCTCATGCGTGAGCTGTCAAAGAAAAGGCTATTGAAGAAAATACTTCTACTTGGATAACCCTTTAGTAACTATTAAATTACCAGAAATGAGCTGTCAGTGTATTAAAAATTTATCTGTTTAATTTGTTAATTTTGAAGTGTATCAGTTATTGTATAGCTACTTTTTTAAATTTTTTTTTTTTAATTCAATACACCATTTAATTGTCCGAATTCACCTCCCTTCACTCATTTATTCTAGTGTGTCCTGCTACAAACTTTTTGACAGCCAATTCATCAAATTGATTTTCAATGATCAAAAATCTTTTATAGACATACAGACGCACAATATTAGTTTGTGTCAAGTTTTCTTTGGTAAAAGTTTCAAATTTTTGAAACTCAATAAAGTGAAAAATTTATGAATATTTAAATGGAAAACTTTTTATTGTTAGAAAAATTTAAAATTTCCATTTTTTTCATTGAATTTTAGTACTAAAATTTTTTCGAAATATTTTTTATTTCTTTAATTAAAATTTTAATAATTTTTTTTCAAAATTAAAAAAAAAATTTATTTTAGTATTTTTTATTTAAAAATTTTCTATTTTAAAATTTTTTATTAACATTTTTTAATTTTAATGTTAAAAAAAATATAAAAAAATTTCAATATTATTTTTCATAAATTTAACTCATTGGGTATTCATAAAAGAGGCACACGCTGGCAGACAAAAGTTTCATGTGGTAGACATCAGCGTGTAAATTTTATAAGTCAAAATGTACAAATATTTATTGAAATTTAATCAAGTGTAAATTCGTAAGAAAGACACTTAGCAACAGGTGCTTAGAAGGAATTTGCGCTCGGGCTTATTCTAGTGGAAGGTAAATTTGAAAATTATACAACTTTCGTATGCTAACAGCGGTATATAAAGGGTGCTCCGAGTAGAGGTACATTTTTCAATAGGCTTTTTGTGACAGATCAAGCGTGAGTCGTGTCAAGCTGTCATATTATTCATGTTCAGTATTGTTTGACATTTCATCATGGAAAGACTTACGCCTGAACAACAACAAATCATTCAACTTTATTCAACGAAAATTCATCCGAATAGAACGAGTCCAGCACGCAGCGCAAAAATATAGCGGCCGTAGCTGAGAGTGTACACGAAGACCGTGGAAAAGCGATTCGGCGCCGTTCGCAGCAACTCGGACTCACGTATAGAACGACTTGACACATTTTACGTCGAGATCTCACTTTAAAAGCGTACAAAATACAGCTTGTGCAAGAATTGCAGCTGCTCGGCCGTCTCAAGCGACATCGCTTCGCTCTATGGGCTCTTAGCTCTAAGTTCCAAGATGATCCGACGTTTTTGAGCGAAATTTGGTTCATTTCTGGCTCATTTCTGGTTCAATAGGTATGTAAATAAGCAAAATTGCCGCATTTGGGACGAACAGCAACCTGCAGAGATTCAAGAGCTGTCATTTCATACAGAAAAACCAACGCTTTGGTGTGATTTGTGGGCCGGAGGAATCATCGGTCCATATTTCTTCAAAATAGTGCTGCCTGTGAGCACGTAACCGTCAATGGCGATCGTTATCGCGCCATGATAACCGATTATTTGATAACTGAAATTAAAGCTCGTGATCTCCGCGACATTTGGTTTCAACACGACAGCGCCACTTCCCACACATCGCATCAATCAATTGGATTTTGGGTCGGTCGATTGACCACCAAGATCGTGTGATATCATACCGTTAGACTTTATCCTGGGGGAATACGTAAAGTCTGAAGTCAATGCGAAAAATCCCGCTTCGATACAGGTCTTGGAGCAAAGAAAAATGCTAGAACGAGTCATCGAAAATTGAGTTCAACGCATGGACCATCTGAGACGTAGCCAAGGCCAACATTTGAAAGCGATAATCTGCAAAAAATAAATGCCAAAGAATGTTCTTTCGAATGAATGAATAAACAATCCCCATTAAAGGTAAGGAACCTCTTAGTAAATAGTGACAAAATTCTTAACTCAATTAAAAAATTTCATTCTCATTAAATATACAAACTACCGTTATCATTTCTTGCATTGGAGACCTTCAAAGGTGAATATTAGAGGAATTTTTTGCTCGAAAACACTCACTTCTCCCCCATTTTTTACTCACTCACGCAACAACACTTAAATATTTAGAAAATAAACCTAACTGTAAACGGAACTGAAGCTTTCAACACTTTTTCGACATGCGCCGACATTTGATAGACATAACAGTAAACTAAATAAGACAGTGGCTAAAGTGACAGAATTTACTGGGCGGGAAGTTTCTCTTTTTACTCCTCGCATTTCGTTGCGTTATATAGATATGTATGTAACATAACACACACCTTCTCTTTCTATATATATTTTAGAATTTTTTTTTTTTTTTGCTTGGAGCTACTGGTGCCTCACTTATGGCGCCTTCGTCACTAAATGTCGGTGGAAAACTTTTTGTTACCGTTGCGAGCCACTCACTAACTTTGATTGTAGTTACGAGTATGTACTTATAGATGCTCGCGAGGCGAGTAGTTTTTCAAGTTTACCGTTATGAACGCAATTGCATTGAGTTGCAAGATAGTAGTGAAATGTAGCCGGTGAATAGTGTTGCTGCAGCGGACAAGCTAAACATTAAAGCAAAACATGCAACCAACAACAATAGAGTTGGCGGGAACAATACTTGTTGTCCGCATGACATCCTTTACAAATGCAACAGCGCATTGTTATTGAAATCAGCAACAGATAATCGGCAGCCGTATCTAAATAACATTGTTTTCATAATACTTTTTTGTGTATGAGTATATATGTATGTATCAATGAAGTAGTTGACTGAAGTGGAATTGTTTCGGGATTAGAGTTGCTTATTAAAATGCTGCATAACACATATAAATAATAAAAAATATTCAATAAAGAAGAAAATAAAATAATAAAAATTAAAATGAAATGAATTAAAATAATTAAAAAAAAATATAAAAAAATTTAAAGAATTAAAATAAAATAAAATTAAAATTATAAAACTAAAAAAAAAATAATAAAAAAATTTTAATAAAAAGAAAAAAAAAATAAAAAAAAATTAAAAAAAAAAATAAATGAAAAAATATATATACAATAATAAAAATATATATATATATATAAATAAAATAAAATAAAATAAAATAATATTAAAAAAATAAAATAAAATAAAATAAATAAAAAATTAAAAAAAAAATAAAAATAAAAATAAAAATAAAAAAATTAAAATAAAAAATAAAATTTAAAAAAATCAGTAAAGAAAAAAATGAAAAAAATGTATATATATATAAATAAAAGAAATAAAATAAAATAAGATTAAAAAAATAAAATAAACTAAAATAAAATAAATAAAAAATTATATTCAATAATGATTAAAAAAATAAAAAATAATAATAATAATAAAATTAAAAAAAATAAAACATTAAAAAAAAATAAAAAAATAAAAAAAAATAAAAAAATCTAAATAAAAAATAAAATTAAAAAAACATAAATAAATAAATAAAATAAACATATATATATATATATATAAAAAATAAAAAAAAAATAACAATAAAAAAATAAAATAAAATAAAATAAATAAAAAATTATATTCAATAATGATGAAAAAAAAAAATAATAATAATAAAAAAAAATAAAACATTAAAAAAAAAAATTAAAAAATTAAAAAAAAATTAAAAAAATAAAAATATTAAAATAAAAAATAAAATAAAAAATAAATAAATAAATAAATGAAAAAAATGTATATATATAAAAAAAAAAAATAAAATAAAATAAAGTTAAAAAAATAAAATAAATAAAAATAAATTCAGTAATGATGAAAGAAAAAAAAAAAAAAATAAAAAATAAAAATAAAAAGTTATAAAAAAAAATTAAAAATTAAAAAAAATAAAATAAATAAATAAATAAATAAATGAAAAAATGTATATAAATAAAATAAAATTAAAAAAATATAAATATTAAAATAAAAATTAAATAAAAAATAAATAAATAAATAAATGAAAAAAATGTATATATATAAAAATAAAAAAAAATAAAATAAAATAAAGTTAAAAAAATAAAATAAATAAAAAAATAAATTCAGTAATGATGAAAGAAAAAAAAAAATAAAAAAAATAAAAATAAAAAATTATAAAAAAAAAAATTAAAAATTAAAAAAAAATAAAATAAATAAATAAATAAATAAAAGAAAAAATGTATATAAATAAAATAAAATAAAATAAAATAAGATAAAAAAATAAAATATAATAAAATAAAATAAAATAAAATAAATAAAAAATTATATGCAATAATGATGAAAAAAAATAATAATAATAATAAAAAATAATAAAAAAATTAAAAAATTAAAAAAAAAAAATAAAAATAAAAAAATATAAAAAAAAAAATTAAAAAAATAAAATTAAAAAAAATAAATTAATTAATGAAAAAAATGTATATATATATATAAATAAAATAAAATAAAATAAAATAATATTAAAAAAATTAAATTAAATAAATAAAAAATTATATTCAATAATGATGAAAAAAAAATTTAAAAAAAATGCCTATGCTAAATACACACTAAGTTTCTTGAAAATATCTGAAATTGAGAAACTAGTTTGTGTTCAAACAGACGGGCATGTACTACGGACTCTAATACGATCGGTATAATATTGGTCTGTCTATCTCTGCTCCGTATGGTACTTACATATCTCGAACCAAAGTTAATATCGATAGGAAAGTCCCCAGCCAGTACCATAGTAGAACATTTTTTTTTTTTTGGCAAAACTAATTTTTTTTACTCAACATAGTTTCCTTCAAGGATGATGCACTGATTTTAGCGACTCTTCAATTTTTCGTTACCACTTTTGTAGTATGATTGGTCATTTGCTTCAAACTAGGCCACAGTTTCGGCGATCACCCATTCATTCGACGAAGCGTTCTTCCCAGCGAGCATTCTTTTGCGACCTGAGGATAGGAAATAGTCGATGGGGTCAAGAGAGGAAAATACGGTGTATGCGCAAGCAATTCGAAGCTCTATTCATGGATTTTTACCATCGATTTCACTGGCTTGTGACACGCGATTCATTGTCTTGGTGCAACAGCAAATCCTTTTGCTTCCAATGCGGCCGTTTTTTGGCGATTTCGTCCTTCACACGGTCCAGTAACGTTATGCAATAGTCGCGTAGTTCGTGGCCATTACATTTTCAAGGTAGTCAATGAAAATGATTCCATGCGCGTCCCAAAATACAAAAGCCATAACCTTGCCAGCCGAAGAAGAAGAAAAAGAAGAAAAGAAGAAGAAGAAGAGAAGAAGAAAAGAAGAAGAAGATATGATTCGTCGAAATTTTCTCCCTAACCTCATTGCCATCAGAAAATTTCTCGCCTTTTTAAGTTTCAGATTACCGTTGTTGAAAATAATTTGAATGCACATTGCTAAATATAGATTTTTGCACGCTGTCCTTTCACTTAGCTGTTGTATTTTGAAAATTTGACTAATTTCTATCAATTTATTTCTTCCTAAGCATTTTTGTCATAATTTTTCACCATCACTTTGCGCAATAATTTCTCGGTAAACAAGTTTTATGTTCTAAGCGAATTCGCTGACTGTTTTTGTTTAGTTATAGGAGATATTTCATCTAGGCTGCGTGCAATACCAGACAAATAACTCGCTACCCAGTATGGAGAAAGCAGATCTGACACTATGGTTGTTGTGGCCAATGATGTCAATATCATCTTTAAGTGTTTTGTACCTTCTCGGTTTACTTTATTTTTTTTTAGCATGAATTGAAAACTCGTTTTGAACACTTCACAAAGATCTTTAGCGATTCTGACAGAACTTTTAAAACGGTTAATCCATTTCGATGTTTCCTACTTTTTTAAAGAAAAAAGAAACACAGAAAACTCAAATTTAATGTGGAATGTTTATTCATTCATTCGAAAGAATATTCTTCGAGCATTTCGACTGGTAACTGGCGAATGAAAGGCGAGATGTTTTGCTCCCAGTTCTGAATCGAAGCTGGATTGTCCTCATAGACGACTTTAGACTTTACATATCCCTATAGGAAGAAGTCTAACGGTGTGATATCACACGATCTTGGTGGCCACTCCCGGCCCAAAACGTGAAATTATCTGCTCACCGTCGTGTTCTCTCAATAAAGGCATTGATTGATGCGATATGTGGGAAGTGGCGCTGCGCCGTCTTGTTGAAAGCAAATGTCGCGGAGACAATGAGCTTCAATTTCAGACATCAAATAGTTGATTATCACAGTGCGATAACGGTCGCCATTGATGGTTACGTTCTCACCGACATCATTTTCGAAGAAATATGGACCGATGATTCACCAGCGTCCCACAAACCACACCAAACCGTTGTTTTTTCTGGATGAAATGGCAGCTCTTGAATCTCTCTGGGTTCCACTTCGTCCCAAATGCGGCAATTTTACTTGTTTACATAACCATTGAGCCAAAAATGAGCCTCAACGCGGAACCGAATTTGGCTCGAAAACGTCGGATTTTCTTGGAACTTTTCAAAAGAACATTGAGCGAAGCGCTGTCGCTTGGGAAGATCGAGCGGCTTCAGTTATTAAGCACAAGCTGTATTTTGTGCGCTTTCAATTTAAGATCTCGACGTAAAATGCGCCAAGTCCTGCCATACGTCAGTACGAGTTGCTGCGAACGGCGCCGAATCGACTCGGTCTGCACGGTCTTCGTGTACACGAAGTCAGCTACGGCCACTATATTTTCTTCACTGCGTGCTGGACGTGGTCTATTCAGCTATTCGGTCGAATATTATCCAATAATGGGTGCTGGGTCTCAAGATGGGTGATGGTGTTGCGTATAGCATGCTCAGTAGGCCGATTATATTGACCATAAGTTGAGCGAGCGGCGCACCAAACACATTTTTTACAGAACGTGAATTTGCGTAATAAAATAAATTGAATGCTCTGGATAAACGTTGTTGAGGCGTCAGGTCTGTCCATGATGAAATGCCAAGCAATACTGAACAAAAATGACATAACAGCTTGACACGACTCACTGACTGAAAAAAGTATCTCTACTTGGATCGTCCTTTAAATAAACTTTTTTTTTAATAAATTAATTATTATACTTCGACACATACAGCTTTGCTGAGTTCTCACCAGGCGAGACTTTAACTTTATGTCCACCTTTGCTCTCCAATGTTATTAACTTGTATCGGTGTCACGCCACAGGCTGTCTTGTTAATCACAGGACACAGGACAGCTACGTATATTCTAACGCGTAGTGTAAGTAATAAGGAGATTTGTCAATTCTACTTATGACCTTCACTTAATATCTGTATACGATGTACATATATACTCATTTCGTGTGTGGCATGCAGGCAGCTAGCTGTTGATGATTGCACCGACGAAGCACATTGATTGCTGTTAAACGTAAATCCCGTTCCTACTAACTGTTGCTTCTGTATGCTTCCGGCTACCGAAATATATTACCTCCACTTCACTTCCACTTGATTGCCTTATCGATTCATTAAATTCTGGAAGCGCAACAACACAAGCTCATGCTTATACCTGAAATATACACAATTTTCTATATATACTTTCATCCGCATATCATATTACGAGTATGTCCGTCGCAATTTCCATCTGTTGAGGCGTATAAGAGTGTAATTAATAGTGATGGCTTCATAGCTCCCATGAAATATATACATACAGACAAAGCCATTTAGGTATGCATGTAAATATTCATAAGCTCAACTACCTTGAAGGAATGCATGATTGTAGTTGACACAAGCCCAAACACTCCATTTACACATGCATTGCCTTGTAATCGAGCTTGTTCGCCTCCGTCCTTGCTTCATGCTTCAGTAGCTGGAAAATTATGTTTCAGCTGTGAAGAGAAGTCAACTCGCAGCATTTTCTTCATAGAATTTTCGAGTATTGCCATTGTCGGCCCGCCTTTCAAGCTCTAAGTACTTACGCATTTCGACCTCGCGCTTTTTCGGCCGCAAACGAGTCTGCTTTCCTATTTAACTCTCTATTTTCTCTGCGGGTTACAGTCGAGAGCATGGTTGCGTACCAGCTACTTTTGAGACCTTTGTCAAAAGCTAAGACAGTGGTCCGACTCAATTTTAGTTTCTCGTAACATACGCATATCTATAAGTACTTGTAGAAGACTGAAGACATGTCGTCTGTCCGTATTTTTTCAAGTTCTTCAATCTGGTGATAGCCAAAGAGATTGATGAATTTGCTTGTGTTAGTATCTAAGTCTTAAGACAACCATATTTCAGGCCAATTCTAAGTTGATCAGCTCCAACCCATTTGAGAATCCTTTTCATGGTTGTTGAATTTTCCGCCTGTTGTGCCGAAACTACCTTCTTAGTCCAGCCTGGCGTTAGAGTCGCCAAGCATAATATTGACATTCTAGGGGCTCATAAAATGTAGTTTTGGTCACATCGTTCTTTTCTTTTATTGGGCCGTATGTGTAAATGAATGTTACATTGAAGACCTTCGCTTTTACAAGGTTTTCGGATTGGCTAGATTCATCGGGATGAATGACAAAACTCGGCGCCTCAGTCTCTTTCCCACCACGAATCCAATACTAAATATGTGCTCCTTTATATGGCCGCTGTAGTAAATGTCGCCAGGATCAACTCGCCCCCGTCCTTGTTCCGTTCATTGTACTTCTTGGACGTCCTCAACCAGCCGGGCAGTGGTACCCCTTTCCAATTAAGGGGCTGGACATTTTAGGGGCGAGCCATAAAATCCTTAATTTGTTTGCAGTTTTTATCATGAAAAGGGTGGTCTCTCCCAGAAGCTTATTTTTTATTGGAAGCAAATTTTGATGTATTTGTCCAACCCTACGCACAACCATCACACAGGCGGTTTGTCTTCTCTTATTAGATCGCCTCTAAGAAGATGTTTATTGGCTACCCAGAGGATACTTGGTCTAAGACTGGATGTCGTGAACTGCTTGAACCATATGCAAAGGTCTCGCTTCTTCATTTCTGGCCGCTCCCTTTCTCAAGACTTTTCTCAAGACTTACCCGTTCTGCCAATTCTAGTCATTTAAATTAAATCTGGTAACTTCAGTTAATTGGGTTGAGTTGAGATTTGTGATTTTAATTGTGTTGAGTTAACTTGAATTGAGTTGAGTTAAGTTGAATGGAGTTAATTTGAGTTATGTTGAGTTTAGTTGCGGTGAGGTAGAGTTGAGTTGAATTGAATTGAATTCGGTGAATTGAATTGAATTGAGTTGTATTGAGTTGTATTGAATGGAGTTGATTTGAGTTATGTTGAGTTTTGTTGCGGGGGGTAGAGTTGAGTTGAATTTAATTGAATTGAGTTGAATTAAGTTTAATTTAGTTAAATTGAGTCAAATTGAGTTAGTTGAATTGAGTTGAATTGAGTTGAATTGAAGTGAATTGAGTTGAGTTGAAGTATATTGAATTCGGTTGAGTTGAATTAAGTTGAGTTGAGTTGAATTGAGTTAAGTTGAGTTTAGTTGTAAGGGGTAGAGTTTAGTTGAATTACATTGAGTTCAGTTAAGTATAGTTGATTTGAGTTATGTTGAGTTTAGTTGCGGTGGGGTAGAGTTGAGTTGGAGTGAATTAAATTAAGTTGAATTAAATTGAATTGAGTTTAGCAGAATTGAGTTGTGTTGAGTTTGTTTGTGAGGGATAGAGTTGAGTTGAGTTGAGTTCAGTTCAGTTGAATTGAGTTGAATTGAATTGAATTTAATTGAGTTGAGTTGAGTTGAATTGAGTTGTGTTGAGTTTAGTTGGGAGGGATAGAGCTGAGTTAAATTGAGTCGAATTCAGTTTAATTGAGTTGGATTGACTTAAGTTAAGTTGAGTTGATTCGAATTGAAGTCAGTTGCTTTGAGTAAAATTCAGTTCACTTCAGTTGAATTAATTTGAGTTGAGGTGAATTAAAATGAAATGTGTTAAGTTCAGTACAGTTTAGCATAATTAAATTCAGTTGGTATGGTTGATTTGCGACATTTCTCTGACTGTCTGAGTACACTCAGGACTTCTGGCACGTTCTTAAATCACTTTTTAAGCTTCCGAAAATCTCTCCTACCTCTCGAGACTACTAAATTATTTAGTGTAATTGAGTATGCTGGAGAAATTACTTATCAAAATTATGTTAAACTGTAATTGAGGTATGAAAAGAACATCGGAAACGACCCTGTTACTCCATCAATTCAATTCAAAAGAAAAAAGTCATTCTTCAAGAAGTAAATATTTTACGTTTTTTTTCAAAAGTCATGCTCTCAGCCCATGTTGTTGTTGTTTTTGTAACCGCAGAAAATTTTCCAAATGGGGCTTTCCGGGCATATTGCGGGAGTGACAGTCCTTTCCGGTATAAAGACCCGACTGTCGCGTGAGCTATTGGATTTTGGTCGCCTCTTCCGACAGGCATGCCTTACCGCGGGTAAATTCTTGAACCCCTAACCCACAGGGGGCAGCTCTCAGCCCATTTTAAGTGCTGCTTAACCCAAAAAGCCGAATGAATGAGTTTTGCCCAGCGATTTGGAGAATTCTCATTTTTGCATGTGACTCTCCGAAATAAAGAAGAAGCAAAAAGTGCGCGAAGCAAAAATATAATAAAAGAATAAAATAAAATAATTACATTTATAACGGTATCGTTGTCTGCTATTTGACACCTGTTCACTCGTCGAGTGTTTGGAGGCTGACAGACTGGATCAAGGGCAAAGAGCTTTTTTGCTTAAATGTTTGTTTTTGTCTTCATATTGAGACATGAGACAACAAAAAATTTACAACAAAAAAAAGTTAATGCCTTTTTATTGTTGTTACACTGCTACACTAACACATATATTCACTTTTTGACACGCTTGCGTTTATGTAACAGCTAAAAGTTACACTGTCTTGTGTAATGATGTGCATAATTGTAATAATACAAATATTATTAATTAAATTAAGATGTTGAATGGATGTAGACTCTAATTAATTACGTTGTAGTATGAAATATGACGACAGAAAAGTGGAAAAACATAAAACAAAACGAGACAGTAGGTGGCGAGGAGCTAACTTGATTGTTACAAATAAGAGAGATCTTGGAAGTAGAGTAAATATTTTATGTCATATATACCCAAATAAAACTATGAAATAGTCAGGAATAATTATTTTTTGAGTTAAAGGAAAAACTATTTTAAAATTAAGCAACAAAAATTGATTTTTTTAGGGAAATAATGATTACTGTTAATAATGATTAATTTGGGTCAAATAATATGCTTACCCCGAGGCAAAAAAAAAAATCAAATAATTTATATTAACTGAGGAATATTTCTTTTTTGGAAAATTAATGTCATATTTGGCTTAAAAATAATTTAAAACTATTTTACGGCGGTCAATAAACAAAAAATATTGCATATTTCTGGGCGATATTGTTATTTCTATTTTATAGCGACTTTAAAGTACTTCATAGTAAGATTTTGTCTTAGAAGACCCCTAGTGAAACTTGGTAAAGAATAATTTTCTAGAACACTTTAACCCTCTGAGGACCCTCTGAACTTGTTTCTAGAGAGAATTCTCGAATTATGGATCAAAATTACTCCTTTAGATGGGAACTAGAGGGTTAAATCATTCTACGTAATTGTTTCTTGTAAAATTTTATTATACGCCTTAACTCTTAACCTTTAATTTCACTCATAAAAGTCAGTAAACAAAAAATGTTGCATATATCTGGGCTGAAGTACTGGTTTCTCGTTTCTGGTGACTTGAAAGTTCTTCCTATAAAGATTTTATCCAAGAGGACCGCTAGTAAAATTAGCTAAATAATAATATTCTAGAACAC
Source organism: Neoceratitis asiatica (assembly GCA_030068015.2). Classification (NCBI taxonomy): domain Eukaryota; kingdom Metazoa; phylum Arthropoda; class Insecta; order Diptera; family Tephritidae; genus Neoceratitis; species Neoceratitis asiatica. Next base: position 100,084,892 of record CM061524.1, on the reverse strand, counting down.
TTTAACCCTCTAAGGACCTTCTGAGCTTGTTTTTAGAAAGGATTCTCGAAGTAAGGGTCAAAATTACCTGTTTAGGGGAGGAGCTAACGGCTTAAAATGTTCAGCGACATTTTTTCTTGTAAAATTTTATTGTATGCATCAACTCTTAACCTTATATTTGCCTCATAAAACTAGGCAAACAAAAAATGTTGCATATTTCTGGGCTGAAGTATTTGTTTCTTGTTTCTGGTGACTTTAAAGTTTTTCCTATAAATATTTTATCTAAGAAGACTCGTAGTGAAATTTGCTAAAGAATAATATTCTAGAACATTTTAACCCTCTAAGGACCTTCTGAACTTTTTTTAGAGAGAATTCTCGAAGTAAAGGTCAAAATTACCTATTTAGAGGGGAGCTATTAATAATAATAATATTCTAGGACATTTTAACCCTCTAACGACTTTCCGTATACCAGTTTTGAGGACATTTTCGTAGTAAAGGTCAGAAAGACCCTTTTAGGTGATAGCTAACGGGTTAAAATGTTCCACGAAATTTTTCCTCGTATAATTTTATTACAGAATTTTTGAACATTTTATTTCTCCACGACATGTATTTGAACCACTTTTGACAATTCTTTCGAAAAAAAGCTGACACCAGCAAATGAAAAATGTTGGAGGTGAGAAAAACTGCGTTCTAACTTTTGAAAATTAATTTAGAGTTTAAAACGAATTCAGAATTTATTCAAAACTAATCAGAAATAATTTATTTATTTATTTTACTAAGTCGATATCCAAAAATGTTTTTCTGCACCGAAGGAATTTCACATTTTCTAGCTTTGGTAACGAAAATCTGGGAATTTAAGTAATTTTTTTACTCATAATAAACTTCCTCCCTCAATTTTCTACCAGAAAAATTGCAATGCAATAGCATTAAAATTTTAAAAATATCATTAAAAAAAACTATAAGCCTGCAGAATGCTTCTACTGAGTAGCATATTGTCCTTGCGCTCCACGGACCAACGCACGTTATACAACTTTCTTGCACATTTTTTCCACTTTCCATGAATATTTATACAATCTTCTCGTTATGACACTGCAATCGTATGCACTGTTGACCTGCTACACCAAAAAAAAAGAAAAAAAAATCTGTCTTGTTTATGCCGTACGCCTTTTCTTATGCTTCAGCGAAAACAACATTTTACTTACAATACAATTTTATATATGTATATACGTGTATGTATGTACATATATTCTGCGTATAGGCTGTAACGAGCATTAAAATTGGCAAACAAATTAAGAGCAAACGTTATCAGCCTGCTGAAACTGACAGCGCTGAAGTGAAAGCAAGAATTGCCGCCTGAATGTAGGCAACACAAACCAAAAAAAAAAAAAGGTTGTATATGCGGAGATTGTGGGTATTTGCAGGTATGTGAGTGTTTGTGAGTGCATTGAGCATGTGTAACCTTGACCGGAAATCGGAAAAAGTGTAATTTATACTTTAATTGAATTTATTTGCTGCTGCAATTGTTCGATTGCAGGCAAAAGAGATTTAAGTAATTGCAATGACACCTAAAAGTATGCAGGCAAAAAAGCACATTTTATTTACTTTTCTTAACACCGAGCGCTTCGCTGAAACTGTTGCTAAGGGGAAAGGCTATTTAAGTTTAAGAAATTGCCAATAAACCTACAAAAGTAAACTGTTGCGTGTTGAAGGATCTTCCATTCGTTACAAATATCGATAGATATAATTGTCCTTAAGCAATACACAATCACATGGTCGCAGTAAAATAAATATCCTGCAGCTTAAGCGCTTCTTTTTAGTATTTTCTGTTCAATTCTTCTGCAAATACATTGCCAGCTATCTCTGGCTTATCCCACTTGAGTGCTTCCACTCTGTTTTAGCTCAACATAATCCTGTGGAAATGTATATTTTATCCTTGCAGATAATGCGCTGATGAAGATTTAGTGGACATTTATTTAATATTTATTGAATAAATGGCAGTTTAATGTCATTTGAAATATTTCTCAAGCGAAGAAGTAAAAAAAATTCACTAAAAATTACTTAAAGTCAGTAAATAACTATACAATTTTTGGACTTTCGTCTCGCCAAAAATTGCTAAAATGGCAGGACTAACAGGTCCACTGTGTGATTTCATGAGTAATTAATTCCACTAAGCGCTGGCGTTATACCATACATTTCTGACTACTGCACAGCACTCTCTAACTACTACCATTTCATCATTGAATCTCATAGATAATTTACCTTAACGTCAGCTAACTTGGATCTGTTGCATCACATGAATTTTTACAGCTCTTGCTGCATCTATTATGAGAAGTTTTCTTCCCCACAACAGACTTTCTGCAAGTCTTAGATCTGTTAGAGCTCTATTGTTTACCTCAGACTCTCTGTTTTTATGGAGAACGTGACCTAATCACGAGATCTGCTTAGATTTACTCGACCACCTTAGCCTTTTTCATAGGCAAATGCGCTGCGAAAGCACTTTACATGTGTTACAAAGCATAACTGTGCTTCCTTTATCGAGCAGATGCTGCATGATCCTGCTTTTCCTGTAAAATTTCGTTCGCCTCACAGTTTCTCCTTGTTGTTGCCATGGAAAAAAACCCATATGGTCACAACATACAGAGATTTCAGAGAGACCAGCAAGACTTCGATGTCTTGAGTCTTAGTTACCAAAGTCACGCATGGGAACCTAACTTTAGGCACAAAAATGTTTTATTTTCTTTACTCATCGCTGCATATTGCTTCAAAAATGTTGCCAGTGAGAACGTAAATGTCAATGGCGACCGTTCTCGCGCCATGATAAGCGACTATTTGATGCCTAAAATTGAAGCTTGTTGTTGTTGTTGTTGTAGCGGCATCGCCGAAAGGGTGACCGCCCTTGGCCGGATAAAATCCGGGTCAACTCCGGTGCGTAGAACCGGCTGTCGTGGGAGTTGTAAAATTGAAGCTCGCGACATTTGGTTTCATCAAGACGGCGCCACTTCCACCGCACATCACATCATTTGATGGATTTATTGAGAGAACACTTCAATGAGCAGATAGTGTCACCACCAAGAGCGTGTGACATCACACCGTTGGACCGTGGATATATAAAGTCTATAGTCTATGCGATAGTGATTTTTTAACCTCACTTCCAATGCAATTTCAAACAGACTATTTCTTGCAATCATATTTCAAACACGAAAACTGGTCATAAGTGATTTAATTTAGATTTTGTTAAAAATAATCAAAAATCAATTCGACGGACTTAGCTTGTTTTTACGCCTTTTCCACGTCACATTTTCAAGCTCTCACTCACGAAACACCGTTTTTCCCGTCACTGGGTTAGGTTAGTAAGATAAAAAAGGACTGATCGCCAGAGGATTCTATATAGACGAGTATTATTGCATACACAAAGGCGCATAAATAAATTTCCAATAGCCTGTTTTGACTAATCACAAGGCAGTTGCTGAAATTCCCCAAAATTAAATTTCCTCTTACATAATTGACAAAAGCATGCAATGCGTGCACAAACGCTCAGCATGAGAGTAGTGTGTAATTACTACGAATAATCAATGATTGAAACTGAAATGAGTATGAGTAGAGCCAGCTGGGGGTACTTTCAGCGTATACAAGCATAATTGCAGGAAACTAGTTAAGCTTTAATAACTGTGATATGCCCACAAACCAATTGTTATTTAAAGTAACGAAAAGAGACTCGAACAGAGGACAAGCACAGCAGAAAGTGAAAAGTTTGGCAGTACAACTTCCGACAGTTGAAATCAAACTTTCATTTTTTTTTTTGGGCTCAAATATTAGCGTACAACTAAAACAGGTCATTGAAAAATATAATTTTCACAGTTGAGCAAGCAAGCAAACAAGGGGAAACACCTTCTTCAATTCCTTTCGATAACAAAATAACAAAGTTCGCAGAAAAATTAAAAAAAAAAATTAAAAAAAAAAAAATTAAAAAAAAAAATTTCTTAAAATACTCTGAAAAGTATTTAACAAGCCCTGATTGTTGGTTTAATTTAGTGTAAACTCATTTTTTGTCTTAAACTCTGCTTATTCCTCTCACTCTATTTGAGCGTACGCGTACACACGCTGGACACGCTGCACACACATACCGAAACTTTTCGATTTTCTCCAGCTTGAAAACTTTGTAAAAAACTATTTTATACTTCTTTTCTGCAGTTTTCTTCTTCTAAGCAGTTTTCATTACTCGCTTACATTGAAATCTTTATTGAGTTGCGTTGTTTAATTTGTGTGTGCGTGGGCTATTATCGTGCGGTGTTGTGGTGAGGTGTGTGTATGAAATTTGAAATTAGTTGTGTAAAATACATATAATATGGTTGGTTGTATGCTGCATAAATATGTATATACAATAAAATGCCTGCTTACAAATTCCATTTATTTAAAGTAATGAAAAAATTTTATTTAAAAAAAAAAAAAAAAAATTTAAAAAAAATCATTTAAATTGAAATGAGTTTTGAAAACTTATATCATTAGAGTTAAAAATATGAAATGGAAATAATAATTGGACACAAAATGTCCAAGAGAGAAAATCTACAATTCTCTTTACATTTATTTAATGTGAAAAGAAAATAAATAAATAAAAAACATTCAATAAAACACGCCAAATAAAGCGAAAAAAAGGAAAATAAATACAAAGAGACTGAAGTTGATATTAATAGTCCAAACTACCCGAATTGCATGAAATCGAAAACAAAAAGCTTCGCTGTAAATTACTGAAAATAAACACACAAAATATAAAAAAAATGTATTCGTCTTAAAAGGGTAATCCATTTCGGGGTTCTTTACTTTTTTAAAGAAAAACCGCAGAAAATTCAAATTTAATGGCAAATGTTTATTATATTTCGCAAGCACATTCTATGGCATTAATTTTTTGAAAATTATCTCTTTCAAATGTTGGCCGCGGCTACGTCTCAGATGGTCCATTCGTTGAGTCCAATTTTCGTTGATTCGTTCGAGCATTTCGACAGTGGTAACTGGCGCATGACACGCATGATGTTTTGCTTCAAGGCCTGTATCGGAGCGGTATTGTCCGCATAGACTTTAGACTTTACATATCCCCACAGGAAAATGATCTTACGGTGTAATATCACACGATCTTGGTGGCCAATCAACCATCCCAAAACGTGAAATTATCTGCTCACCGAAGTGTTCTCTCAAAATAAATCCATTGATTGATGCGCGGTGTGTGGGAAGTGGCGCCGCCTTGTTGAAACCAAATGTCGAGGAGATCACAAGTTTCAATCTCGGGCACCAAATAGTCGGTTATTATGTCGCGATAACGGTCGCTATTGACGGCATCATTTTGAAGAAATATGGATCGATGATCCCACCCGCCCGCAAACCACTCCAAATCGTTGTTTTTTCTGGATGAAATGGCAGCTCTTAAATCTCTTCAGGTAATTCTTCGTCCCATATGCGGCAATTTTGCTGGTTTACATACCCATTGAGCCAGAAATGGGCCTCATTGCTGAACAAAATTTGGCTCGAAAACGTCTGATCTTCTTGGAACTTTTCAAAAGAACATAGAGCGAGGCGCTGTCGCTTGGGAAGGTCGAGCGGCTTCAGTTCTTGCACAAGCTGTATTTTGTACGCTTTCAATTTAAGATCTCAACGTAAAATGCACCAAGTCCTGCCATACGTCTGTCCGAGTTGCGGCGAACGGCGCCGAATCGACTCTCCACGGTACACTTCGTGTACACTCTCAGTCTACGGCTGCTTTATTTTCTTCACTGCATGCTGGACGTGGTCTTTTCAGCTATTCGGTCGAATATTATCCAATAATGAATACTGGGTCTCAAGATGGATGACAATGTTGCGCATAGTACGCTCAGTAGGCCGATTATGTTGACCATAAGTTAAGGGAGGGGAGCGTGAAACTCATACTTTACAGAACGTGAATTTTCGTAATAAAGTTGAAGGATTTGTAAACGTTGTTAAGGCGTAGGTCTATCCATGGTGAAATTCCAAGCAAATACTGAACATAAATGACATGAAAGCTTGACGCGACTTACGTGTGATCTGTCAAAAAAAGGCAAAAGTATCTTTTACGAAAAAATTTAGATCTATATCGGTTCAAAAAATACCTTAGAAATAGTGAAGTTACGTTCAAAATTTTCGTAATTTCAAATTTTTAAACATTTAAGATTCGGAAACAATATTTAAAATTAAAATTTAATACTTCATTCAATTTTCTAGGGATTTTGGAAATTTGTAGAATATTAAAAAAATTAGTATTGAAAAAAATTAAATACTGATTTTTTAAAAAACCCTGTTTGGAATTTTTTTATACTTGTAGTATGATTTCTTGTGTTATTTGTTGCTTTCAGTAATACAGTGTTCGAATAAGTTTCGCATTTTGCCAATTTTTCGGTGAAATTATAAAAAGAAAAAAGATTTTTGCATAAAGAATCGGCTTTAAATTTTTTTTCGATATAGCGTAACGTTTTTGAAAATTACGATACTCCAAAATCTGAAAAAAAAAATTGATGAGATATTTGAAAAAAAATGTTTTAAAATTTTGCCACAATCTTAACTTTCTTAAAGACAAAAATTACAAAAATTTTAAACTTGACTCGCTATTTTTGAAGAATCTTTTGAACCGATACAGCTCGCAATTTTTTTTCTAGAAGCTACTGTTATTAGCTAGAACATATCCTGAATTCAGATCAATCGTTTCACAAAAACCTGAGAAAAGTTCAAATTCAGCCTCATATTCATGTCACTATCACATTTCTCTTTAGTTTTTTTTTCTGCGAAAGTAAAGTTTTTTATTTGAAGGCAGTGTTCCGTGGTTATTAGTTGCACGGAAAGATTCATTTTTAATTTAAAAAAAATTTTTTTTTTTTGAGAAATTTCAATATATTTTATAGAATTTGTTATTGGTTTTAGTAAAAAAAAAATTTTAATATTTTCTAAATATAGCTAAATTGTTTTTTAAGCCAAATTTACAGATTTTATTTGCAATTTAGAAACATAAACTACTAAAAATGAGAATTTTTCGAAAAAGTAGAAGGAAAATATTTGCTTTTCATATTAGCCTAAAAGAGTTTAGACAGTAAATTGTGCGGAACTGTCAACACAGACGTTACGCATGAAGCACTAAATAAATGCACACAAATTAAACAAGAAAGTGACGCGATGTAAGGAAATATGTAAAAGTTGTTGGATGAAGTGTGCCCCTCCACTTTCCCTGTACTCGTATCAACTCAAAAGAAATGAAAGCCATTAAAGCGCTACAATAAAAGCATTCCTTTATGTGCCTTATCTACCAACACATACTCATTGTTAACTCTCAAACGTGTAGCGCGATAAATGAAGAATATTTGCTTCACTACTTAACATGATTCAAATGCCTTACCCACTTGTATGTACCTTACACATGCACCTGCACTTACACATGCAGTAGTAACTGTTCACATATTCTGCAGATATTATTTAACTTTAACATTTCCTGACTAACTTCATTTGACTTCGTTTATGCCGCCGCAAGCAGCTCGAAGGTGTCATGAATTTACCAAAAGTTGTTGTTGTACCTGCTTGTTCTTCTTCTTCTTCTTCTGATATTCCTTTTTATACAGCTGCCGTTGGGCATGCTTGCAGTGTTGCAACTTTGATAAGTTTTGCCTTCTGCTGCTATGGAGCAAGCATTTTTTCAGCATTCTCAAGAGCAGCTCAGGCATCTGTTTGTTGTAGTTCGTGCTGGTAAGACACGTTGTAACAGTGGAATTTTTTTTTTAAAGTGTTTAATAAATTCTTTGTGTTAGTTCGAAAGCATAAATATTTTCAAGACAAAAAAGGAGTAAAGGAAGAGTCAAGAAAACATGCATTAACACAATATAAAAAACTGAAGAATGCACATAAATTGATTCAGTCCACGTGGCTCTCACTTATATGCATAGAATGTGCTCATTCTCCACAGAGTTGTTGGTTCATGTTCGGCGCATTGGGAATAAATGAAAAGAGTTATCAAACTAAATGAAAAATAATAACTAAAAACGTAAATTAAAATAATATAAAATAAAATATAAAAAAAAATTACAAAAAAAAAATCTAATAAAAAAAATAAACTGAAACTAAAAATAAAATTAAAAAAAAATAAAAAAAAATAAAAATAAAAATTAAAAACAATTAAAATTAAATTAAAATAAAATTAAATTTATGTGAAATTTAAAACTAAAATCAAACGTACAATTAAAACGAAAAAATAAAAATAAAAACAAATAAAATTAAAATAAAATTTAATTAAATTAAACTTAAATTAAAAATAAATAAAATTGTATTAAAATAAAAATTAATTAATTAATTAATTAACTAAAATCAAGACTAAAATAAAAATTTTAAGTATAATTAAAACTAAAAAAAATTAAAAAAATAAAATAAATTAAAAAAATTTTTTTTTAAATTAAAAAAATAAAAAATAAATTAAAAAATAAAAATTAAAACTAAATTAAAATTAAAATAAAAGTTGAATTAAAATTATAAAAATTAAATTATTTTAAAATTTCAAATAAAAATTAATATTAAAATTAAAAGTACAATTAAAGCAAAAAAAAAATTAAAAACATAAAATAAAAATTTAAATTTTTAAAAATTTTAAAATAAATAAAAATTGAAGTAAACATAATTTAATTTTATTTTTTATCTTTATTAATTAATTATTAAAAATAAAAATTAAAATTAATATTAAAATTAAAATAAAAATAAAAATTAACATTGAAATTATTACAAAAAAAAAATAAAACAAATTAAAATTAAAATTAAAATAGAACTAAAAACATTAATAAAGATAAAAATTAAAACTAAAATCGAAATTAAAACTAAAACTAAAATTAAAATTAATTTTAAAATTAAATTAATATTAATATTAAAATTAAAAAAAGTTAAAATTAAAATTAAAATTAAAATTAAAATTAAATTAAAATTTCAATATATATATTTAAATTATAACTAAAGTTAAAATTATAATTAAAATTATAATTAAAATTAAAACTATAATTAAAATTAAAATTAAAAATATAATTAAAATTAAAATTTAAATTTAAATTTAAATTAAAATTATAATCAAAATTATAATTAAAATTAAAATTATAATTGAAATTAAAATTAAAATTAAAATTAAAATTAAAGTTAAAATTAAAATTAAAATTAAAATTAAAATTAAAATTGTAATTAAAACAAAAAAATAAATTAAAATTAAAAAAAATAATTAAAACCAAAAGGAAAGACGAATTCGAGGAAAAACGGCCAAATTTGAAGAAACTGGAAGTGCTGCTTCACCAAGGCAATGCATCGTGTCACAAGTCAGTGAAATCGATGGCAAAAATTCAAGAATTGAGCTTCGAATTGCTTCCGCATCCATCGTATTCTCCAGAACTGGCCCCCAGCGAATATTTCCCGTTCTCAGTTCTCAAAAGAATGGTCGATGGGATGAAATTTTCGTGGAATGAGTGGCTGATCGCCGAAACTAAGGCCTATTTTCAAGCAAAGTACAAATTGTACTACAAAAATGGTATTGAAAAGTTGGAGGGTCACTATAATCAGTATATCACTCTTGAATGGATCTAAGTTGAACAAAAGAAATTAATTTTTTCCAAAAAAAAAAAATATGTTTTTCCATGACAGGCTTTGACATTTCAATTTCCTGTTAATTTACCTCGCCGAATTTTCTATTTAGCCTTACCTGACATATGTTTTAAGCCTGGCCGTCCATCGGCCCTAATTTTCTATTTTCCATCAGTTCTGCCTCTGGTTAAGGGTTTCTTGTCTTATATCTTCTCTAGTTAAATTGACAGCGTAGCCTTGGTTTCGCATGTTGTGCAGTAAGCCGATATTATCCTCAGAGTTCCCGTCCAGTACGCTATGGCTAGTACCTTTCTTCTGTTCCACTTGAGTATGTCTGTCGGCTCGGTAGAGTATAAAAGAAGTTTTCTTTTTTCCTGAATCGGCCCCCCGATGTTAGTTAGCCATCACTCTGCTAAGCTGAGAAGTGTTTCTCGGGGCTTATTGCGCAGCGTACTGGATTGGGGCCCAGTAGGAGAGTCTACGATCTAATCTTACACCCAAATAATTGGGAAAGGTGATCCCAACTCAACTGAGTTTGTGTGCAAACCTATTTCTTGAGATATATGCTTCATAGTTAATAGCAGCAACTCGGTTTTTTCTGTTGCAGGTTTAACGTCGTGCTGGTTAAGCCACTTTTTATTCTTACCATTACTTGGTTTAACCTTCTACGTGCATCTTCAGCATAGCAAGGATAGAGTCCTGCACTTCACTTGCCGTATCTTGAGTTTTCACGACCCATCTGCGATCTAGTAAAATTGTACTCTGTAATTGAGATAGATATCCTCCCACAGAGCACTGTTAAAAGCATTTCGGACGTCCAGTGTGGTGACCTCTTCGACGCTTTTTATGGCGCCACTGTATGCACATATAGCTAAATGGTGTCAAGTACACACCACACAAAACTAAATGTGAACATAAAATTTGCATAAAATGTTGCAACAGCAAACACTAAAATAAAGAGCGAACACAGCAACTGCTGTTGTTCAATTTCGCAAAAATATTCACGCGAAGATAAGAAAACTATCATATAAATATTATACTTAATTCTTAACATATGCGAAGGTCTCGGCAAGAGTGCTATATGTTGCAGGATGCGCCTGAAAGTATGCTACAACATGTACACATTTATAAAATATTACACGATTTCTAATATTTTTTCACGAATTATTTCGCAATGTGTGAAAAATTGTTATAAAAAACGCAAAAAAAATGTATTATTATTAAAAAAAATTAAAAAAAAAATTTAGTTTTTAATAATTTTTTTTTATGAAAAATCATCCACCAACTAGCGGTAACGGGTTTTTGCTATAAATAAAATCACAAAATCTCTACGGATTACAAGCAATTTATTAACTCCCTTAATGGTTATTAAGAAGTAATTGAGTTTATAAAAGTGCCAAGAAGAAGCATTTGGGATTAAATTGAATATTGTATTAAATAAGTTTACGCGTGGGCACCATTAATTAAGTGCTAAAAACACACAAATAACACCAGCAAACAAATCAAAGGCAGGTAAATACATATAAGCGCCGCCTCCTGCAAAAAAATGATCTGTTAAATAAATACCCGGATTTTTGTCAGTATTTTCATAATGTGTGCTTGTGTGTGTGTGTACTTTTACGCATTTCTCGCAGTTTTGCGTAGGTATTCCGGCTATAATAATGAAATCTATGTAATGCATAGATTAATACCAAAAGTCCTCAACAAGAACAAATATATAGACGCACAAACACGCAGAGATACTCACTGACGAATGAAAATCAAGTGTGTGGTAGCTCAAAACCATGACGTCACGAAGAAAGTGAAATGAAAGTGAACATTAATCACAAGAAAGGCGGTAAGGAAGGATTTGTCAGTGCATAAAAACTAAATACAATGAAAAAAATAAAATAAAATAAAATAAAATAAAAAAAAATAAAAAAAAAATAAAATAAAATGAAATAAAATAAAATATAATAAAATAAAATAAAATAAAAGAAATTAAAATAAAATAAAATTAAAAAAATAAAATAAAATAAAATAAAATAAACTAAATTAAAATAAAATAATATAAAAATAAATTAAATAAATTAAAATAAAATAAAATTAAATACAATTAAAAAAATTTAAATAAAAAATAAAAAAATAAAAAAAATTAAAAAATTAAATTAATTAAAATAAAATAAAATTAAATAAAATTAAAAAAAAAATTAAATGAAATTAAATAAAAAATAAAAATAAAAAAAATAAAATAAAGTAAAATTAAATAAAAGAAAATAAAATAAAATAAAATAAAATAAAATAAAATAAAATAAAATAATACAAAATAATTTAAAAAAAAAATTTAAAAAAAAAATAAAAATAAAAATAAAAATTAAATAATTTAAAATAAAAAAAAATAAAATAAAAAAAAATAAAATAAAATAAAATAAAATAAAATAAAATAAAATAAAATAAAAAAAATAAAATAAAATAAAATAAAATAAAATAAAATAAAATAATATAAAACAAAATAAAATAAAATAAAATATAATAAAATATATAAAATAAATAAAATAAAATAAAATAAAATAAAATAAACTAAAATAAATAATATACAATAAAATAAAATATAATAACTTTTAATAAAATAAAAAATTAAATTAAAATTAAAATCAAATAAACAAAATAAAATACGATATAGCAAAAATTAAAAAAAATAAATAGAAATTTAGTAATATAATAAAAATAAAAACCAAAATTAAAGATTTGGTAAAATTTATAAAATTTATATGAAATAAAATATAAAATGAAATAAAATAGAAAAATTAATTAATATAAGATAAAGTAAAATAAAAATTAATTAAATTAAATTAAAAATATAAAAAAATATCGTAAAATAAAATAACTTCTTCTTCTTATTTGGCGTAGGCACCGCTTACGCGACTATAGCCTCATCAACAATAGCGCGCCACTCGTTTCTTCTTGTTGCTGTTTGGCGCCAGTTGGAAATACCAAGTTAAACCAGGTCGCTCTCCACCTGATCCTTCCAACGCAGTGGATGTCTTCCTCTTCCTCTGCTTCCACCAGCGCGTACTCCATTGAATACTTTAAAAGCTGCAGCGCTTTCATCCATTCGGAAGACATGACCTAGCCAGCGTAGCCGCTGTCTCCTGATTCGCTGAACTATGTAAATGTCGTCGTATAGCTATTACAGGTCATCGTTCCATCGTCTGCGGTATTCAGCGTTGCCAACGCGCAAAGAACAATAAATCTGCCGGAAAACTTTGCTCTCGAAAACTTCTAAAGCCGACTCATCGGCTGCCGACATCGTCCAGACTTCTGCACCACACAATATGTCAGGCCGGTAATGATGAGCGACTTGCAGAGTTTGGTTTTGGTTCGTCGCGCGCGTACTTTACTTTTCAATTGCCTGCTCAGTCCAAAGTAGCACCTGTAGGCTAGAGTGATTCTGCGTTGTACCCCAAAGGCTGAAATTGCTGGTGTTGTTAATGCCCCGTTCCAAGAGAGACGAAATTATCTACGACTTCAAAGCTCCGATTGTCAACAATGATGTAGGAGCCAAGTCGCGAATGCGATGATTGTTTATTTGATGACAGGAGATATTTCGTTTTGCTCTCGTTCATCACCAGAACCATTCGCTTTGCTCCTTTGTCTAACCAGGAGAACGCAGAACTTACGGTGCGGTTGTTATGACCAATTAAATCAATATCATGAGCAAACGCCAAAATTGCCCACTCTTGTAGAGGATTGTACCGGTTATGTTTAGCTCTGCAGCTCTTATTATTTTCTCCAGCATCAAATTGAAGAAATTACGTGATAAAGAGTCACCTTGTCTGAAACCTCGTTCGGTATCGAACGACTCGTTGTGGTCCTTCCCAATTCTCACTGCGCTTCTGCTGTTATCCAAGGCCATTTTTTTAACCGCTTGCTTTTTTACAGCTTCGCCTGAAACTGTACGATATGCCGAAACTACTATCAGAGCAGCTGTTGCCCATAGCGCTGATCCGCAGTGCAAGATATTTATATCAAAAGCTCCGCTTTTCCTGTGTCAGTCCCACTATGTTGGCCATCTGGTCTGCTGAGCTGGAATTTTATTTCAGACGCCTTGCCCGCAACATGTTCGATTTGCGACAAGTAAAAAAGTCCAGAGTTCAGTCTTACACCCAAGTAATTGACAACCTCTTTTTGTGTGCTTAGAGTTTCCGTGGTTGTCCTTATCTCTCTATTTCAATGGGAATATGCTTCCTTGTTAATAATACTAGCTCAGCTCGTTCAGTGGCTAGTTTAAGATCTCTCGCGTCAAACCACATTTCTGTTCTTATAATCACTTGGTGATCATCGCGGGGATGTCGTCTGCGCAGCCAAGTGGGTAAGTATTTTCGGGCATTTGGAGTTTTAATCTACTGTCGTAACTGACATTCCAGAGGTCTGAGCCCAGAACTGATGCTTGCGTTGCTCCCGACTTCACCTTTAAGTGGCGTGGCGTCAAAATTAAATATAAATTCTCAAATCTGAAAAAATTATATGTATATATTACTGAATTTTCTTGTATGCAGTATTAACTTTCCGGCTCCTAGATGACTTTTGACGAATTTTTGAACCAAAATCTCAAATCTGATAAATTAGTCGCATATGTGCTACAGTAGGTCGAATCAAGTTTGGTTGAAATATGCAAAAAAAAACTGAAGTTCAGACGAGCATAGCTAAATCAACTCAGCTCGTCGTTCTGATCTGATCGGTATAAATTTTGGTGGTTCTATCTCCTCTTCTTCTGATAGCTCGCACCAAACGAAGTATACCATTTCAAGTACATCAAAAAAAAATTTAATGATGTAAATATTTCAGTATAATTATTTTACTTAAAAAAATCCACATAAATTTTTGGTTTCCAACCGCTGACGCAAAAAAATAATGTCAACAAATATGAAAATACCCTTCACTGTTAACAACATGTGAAGTGACATACCCAGTGTTAGCAAGAACAAAAAATATCGCATGCAACATTTTTTATGCCACACTTATTAACATAGAAATCCCTGGAGTCACAAGGTTCACAATTACACAAATGCGAACGCTAACATTTATATACCGTTAACTGTGCGCATTCGTATGCGTTTGCGTTATCTTCGTAATTTCGTAATTTCGTCATTTCATCATTTCGTATATACTGTTAACAGCGCTCGTATGCAACCAATATAAATACTCAAACGCCGCACGGTCGGCCTTCATTCATTTCTAACGCGAGCCGCTGAAAGTAACTCGCGAATAGAAATCAAATCAACACATTTTGTAGTTATTACAACACAGTCAGTGGTGAATTGTTAATAAAGTTAATACCAACAGTGATTAGAGGTGAAAATATAAGTAACTGTTAATTAAGAATTAAAAAAAAATTTAAAGCAAAATTTTTGTGCATAAAAGAATTAGTTAAACTTTCATTTGGCTTTACTTTCGGTGAAAAACAAATGAACATTTTGGCGCCAAGTAGCAATTGGGACAAAAACTTAAACACTACGAAAAAAATTTTGATTGCAGTTTCCAAGTGTGTTAGTAGTATTGCGTCTGCGATTGTGTGTCATTAATTGAGAAAGTTTCATTTACCGGAGCTCACTGCTTTTTATATTAAAAAAACTTTAGGTGTGAATACATATCTACGTGCTTAATCAGCTAAAATAAGCAACTCACTCTGTTGGTGTGTGGTTTCAGTGTTCTCTTTGACGTAAAATATTTACTTTTTGTGTAAAAAAAAAAAATATTTTTTTTTTATTGCAACAAAAACTGTTTGCGAGCTTAGAACACGAAATATCAATTTAATTGAAAATATTTGCGCTCAAGTATAATTCAAGTTTCCTAGTTGGCATATACAAATTAGGTAAGTTTCAAGGAAGCTTGATGAGTATATTATTTTATTTTTTTCAGACAAAAATTTGAATTTTGTTAAAATTCAAATATACATCACAGTGTAGCGAATTTTTCAATTTTTCTATTATTGAATTATATTATTTTTTTTTTCATTAATAAAATTAAAAAAAATAAAATAAAAATAAAATAAATAAATAAAAATAAAAAAATTTAAATTAAAGTTAAAAAAATATAAATATAAAAAAAGATTAAAAAAATATATTTAAAAAATTAAGTAAAAAAATAAAAAAGAAATAAAAGAATAATAAATAAAAAAATAAATAAAAATAAAAGTGTGTTGTCCCATAGAAAACTAGACTTTTTTATATAAAAATTTGAATTTTATTTTTAAATTAAAATATATATCACAATGCAGTGTATTTTCAATTTTTTCTATCATTAAATTATATTTTTTGATTAAAAAAAATAACAAATGAAATAAAAATTAAAATAAATTAAAAAAATTTTAATTGTTGTAGCCCTTAGAAAACGAAACTTTTTTTATACATAAATTTGAGTTTTTAAGATTAAAATATACACACAAATATACTCACAGTGTAGGGCATTTTTTAATTTTTTTTTTTTGATTGAATCATATCATGGTTTTTTACATTAATAAAGTTTTCAAAAAAATTTTACAAAATAAAAAAAAAATTAAAGTAAAAATAAAAATTCAAATTAAAAAAATTTAAAAAAATTTAAAAAGTAAAATTAAAAATTAAATAAATAAAAAATTATTTTAAATTTTTTTTTGCGTAAATTTTAAATTTTTAAGATAAGTTTGTGTAGTGAATTTTCCGATTTTTCTATGATTGAATTATATTATTGCTTTTTTTTCATTAATACAAATTTCAACAACACAAATAGTAAAATAAAAAAAATAAAAAATTAAAAATTAAATTTTATTTAATTAATTAAAAATAACAATAAAAATAAAAATAAAAAACTAAAATTAAATAAATTTGCAAAAATATGATGTCCAATAGAAAACAAGACTTTTTCGCAGTCACAGTTACTACATGCACAATCCACGGCTGTGTCATTGTATATTTGAAAGTAATAACCTACGCTGAGTTGCTGTAAAAAATTTCATGACTTGTGGCTCGAAAATATTTGAAACCTTAAGAGATTTCATTAACAATTTTGTCAGTTGACAAATATTTTTGAGCCTCAAGTTATGAATTTTATGTATTGTGAGACGTTTTAAACACAAATTCTCTTTTTACCATTTCTTCCAAAGCATTAGTTTGACGCTTATAAGGGAAAAAAAACAATAATTATTTTCAATATTTTTTTTTTTAAAGCGCTTTTCCTAAAAGTTAAATTTTCTTAAAAGTCAACGGACGCCGCTTCAGTTCTTGCACAAGCTGTATTTTGTATGCTTTCAAGTTAAGATCTGGAAATAAAATGCGCCAAGTAGTTCCATACGTCAGTAAGAGTTGTTGCGAACTTCGTCGAATCGACTCTCCGCCACGGTCTTCGTGTACACTCTCGGCTGCGGCCGATATATATTCTCCACTGCGTGCTGTACGTGGTCTATTCGGTCGAATAATAATGAATGCTGGGTCTCAAGATGGGTGATTGTGCTGCGAATAGTACGCTTAATGGGCCGTTTATGTTAAACGTTGTTCAGGCGTCAGGTCTGTCCATGATGAAATGCCAATACTGAATACTGAACAAACATAACATGAGAACTTGACACGAGTCACGCGTGATCTGTCAAAAAAAGGCTATTGAAAAAAGTACCTCTACTTGGATCACCCTTTATATATACTCGCATATTTCTCATTTCATTTCATTTTTTTTTTTTTTTGCTTTTAAATGGCGAAAAATATGAAAAATTTCGCTTCATTTCTTGTGAGATACCTACTTTTCACAACCAATTAAATAATTTCACGCATACCACCCTTCGCAATCAATGAAAATTCCTCGCGTCAAACATCTTTCAACTGTGTCAGCTCAAGCTAGTCCCTTTTAATTAATTTGCCATTAGAATATTGTCATGAATGAAAGTGAAAGAGCGTGAGCAAATAGTTAATAATGAGCTGAGCTGAGCTGAGATGGGTGGCAGGAAGGCATGAAATGGAGAGGGTAAAATGTAAAGTATGCTCTTTTTTATACAAACTGTTGGCGAGAGAATAAGTCTCAAACTTCTGAAAGGAGTAGCATAAAGGAATTTAGCATAAATTCACGCTTAAATATTGTCATATTTCAAATTATTTTGTGTAGAAATCAACGTTTGCCGTGCTTGAATATAATTTTACTTCACTTAATATTGTATACAGTTGAAGAAGTGGAGAGAGTAAGGGAAAGGTAGGGAGAGATAGATAGATAGAGATAGAGAGAGAGAGAGAGAGAGAGAGAGAGAGAGAGAGAGAGAGAGAGAGTAGTTTTGCCTACACACAGTAATGCGGAAAATTTAGAAACTAGAAAAATATGTACATAAAAAAATTTTGGTTAAAAATTCTCTTAATTTTTACTAGAAAATAGCTGTGGAATTTTTTTCGAAGGACATACCCTTTTTTAATTTACCAACTAATATTTTCCGATATCTTTTTTAGTAAAATATTTCACTTTTCTTACTATTTGCTCCATGCAAAAACTGTTGTCTGTTATTTTTACCACGAAAATATACTACGAATTTAAGACTGCCAGATTTTAATCAGAAGTATACCAGTCTTATACTAGTTCAAAATGAACCAAAAATATCAACTTCGAAGGAATATTTTGTTTGTTGAAAATTGAACTATGAAATTAAAATTGTGAGTTTTTTACCAGCAGTATACTAGTCTCATCCCAGTTCAAAATGAATCAAATAGTTACCAGTTCAATTTCTAACCTGAAAACAAATAAATTTTATTATATTTATATAAAAAAAATTTTCAGGTTATATGATGATTGAGTTGAAAATAGAGTACAAAAACTTTCAACGCTTCGCACAAGCGGCCCAAAATGCCGTAATTTTAAGGGTCTCTACAGATGTGGAACCGGAAAAGACTCACAGGTGCTAAAATCTGATGGAAATTGTGTCTGTGGCATGATTAATGTTACTTTTCCAGTGACTGCCTGTTAGGTCTCATATAGCGATTCGGTTTTATCTGCTCAATAGGCCCGAAATGTCGCACTTTCATAGATCTCTGCAAACTTGGGAACAGAAAATAATCGCAGGGGATTAAATTTGGTAGAACCTGTGGCTGTGGCATGATTAATGTGACTTTTACAGTGACTGCATGTTAGGTCTCATATAGCAAATCGGTTTTATCTGCTCAATCGTCACAAAATGTCGCACTTTCCTCGGTCTCTTCAAACTTGAGAACAGAAAAGACTCGCAGGGGATCAAAAATGGTAAAAGTCGTCCCGCATTAGGCCTACAACCGTCCTGCGGCCGACCTGCAGCCGACTCGAAGTCGTGTAAGCAAAATTTGCAGGATATTATGTCCTTGGATTCTATTTGAAAACTAACTGTGTCTATGGAAGAAACCGACACGCGTAGCACACTGAAAGTTATCCTTCTATTGTCGATGTCTCTCGCTCGCTCGCTTTACTGCTATTGTTATTTCAAATAAATATTTTTATATAAATTATTTTATTTTAATTTGTCCTTCACACCGCACGAGCAGCTGGCATGCCAATCAATATATTGAAGTTATTTTTATGAAAATCACAAATGATTTTCTGTTCCTTGCTCGTGGCTGGCTGGCTGGCTGGCTGGCTACTGGTCACGTAGCATCGCTGTTGTATTTTGTGTTTATTTTTAGTTTTTCTGCATAATTATTGACAGTTTAAAACAACACTCATCTCGCTTATCATAAATTTATAATACTAATGGAATGAGCAGCGAACATGGAAAATTACAAAGTTCGTGCACGCGATGAGGTTGCTTCCTATGGAGAGGTTGTCATAAGCTTTGTATGCTTGGATTGTCAGAGCCAGATTTTTATATATTTACTTCTAACTGGCGTAGAATGACGGATAGTATGGAAGCAGTTGATGAAGAACCTACTACCATCATTCTGCGTACAAAAACTTGCTGAACCGCGCTAGAGAGTGAGATCGGTAAGGAAGGTATATAGATCTAATATCACCAATCCGGGTTGCTAATAAACACAAATTGCCTACGAATACGCTTCAACAGTCATACACCGATGGGTGATATGAACCAACTTAGAGGAGGTACATATATGCCAATGAAACGGTCATACTAGGGCCTTCCCATCTAACGAATATACTAATTATTGCGAAATAATTCTCTACAGCGAATATTTATGGAAACTTTATGTGGAGGAGGGAGGTCAGAAGTGCTGAGAACTACTGAAAGCGTACAAAATACAGTTTGTGCAAGAACTAAAGCCCTTCGACCTTCCCAAGCGACATCGCTTTGCTCTATGGGCTTTTGAAAAGTTCCAAGAAGATTCGACTTTTTCGAGCCAAATTTTGCTCAGCGATGAGACCCGTTTCTGGCTCAATGGGTATGTAAACAAGCAAAATTGCCGCATCTGAGACGAAAAGCAACCTCAAAAAAGATTCAATAGCTTCCATTTCATCCAGAAAAAACCACGATTTGGAGTGGTTTGTGGGTCGTTGAAATGATCGGTCCATATTTCTTCAAAAATGATAATGATGTGAGAACGTAACCGTCAATGGCGACCGTTATCGTGCCATGATAACCGACTATTTGATGCCTGAAATTGAAGGTCGTGATCTCCGCGAAATTTGGTTTCAAGAAGACGGCGCGCCACCACTTCCCACACATCGGTCAAGCAGTGGTTTTATTGAGAGAAAACTTCGGTGAGCAGATAATTTATAGTTTTGGGCCGGTCGATTGGCCACCAAGTTCGTGTGATATCACATCGTTAGATCATTTTCCTGTGAGGATATGTAAAGTCTAAAGTCTAAGCGGATAATCCCGCTTCGATTCAGGCCTTGATGCAAAACGTCACGCCTGACATTCACCAGTTACCAGTCGAAATGCTCGAACGAGTCAGCGAAAATTGGACTCAACGGATGGAGCATCTGAGACGTAGCCGTGGCCAACATTTGAAAGAGATAATATTTAAAAAGTAAATGCCAAAGTATATTCTTTCGAATGATAATAAATATTCCCCATTAAATTAGAATTTTCTGTGTTTTTTCTTCAAAAAATTAGGGAACCTTGAAATTGATTACCTTTATTTTTAAGGTTTTTCAAATGCTTATTTTCATTAATTCTATATTAGCTTAAAACTGCTTTTATCATGCCTACATATAAATATTTTTATCTACAATATATATGTGCGACTTTAAAATAAATTGTTACTTTCATGGCTGCTAAAAATGTGTGAAACAAACATGTGTGGCATGCCACAATAAAACCATTTATAAAATACCATTATGTAAACAGCTGAATATATGTGTGTATGAAGAGTATTTATCTACTGATTCGAACCTTTTTACATATAAAAATTTGCATTCATTGTTATATTTTATTTATATTTTTTTATTTTTTATTTTTTTTTTTACACTTATAACATTGTCGCCGCTCAACGAAACATAAAAGTGATTTACATTTAAATAGCACTCATTAATAATATTGTTTGGCTTAATATTGGTTTTACATTGTGTATTGTATTCCTTTATTCAGGTCAGAAAGTGCATAGTCAATTTGTTAATTACATGCATACTTAAATAATTAAATTGTCACATGTGCTTTCGTGGAGTTAAGTGATAAAATATGTTAGCCGACTACCACGATTTAGTATTAATTGCTATTATTTTATTTTAATCTAGAGTGCTTTGTTTTAATCCAATTCTTATTTTATTTAATTTTGTTTTATTTTATTTTATTTTTATTTTATTTTATTTTATTTTAATTTAATTTTAATTTTGTTTTATTTAATTTAATAATTTTTTTATTTTTATTTTATTTTATTTTAATTTTTTTTTTTTTGTTCTATTTTTTTTTTTTTTTTTTTTTATTAAATTATTTTATTTTTTTTTTTTTTAATTTATTTAATTTTATTTTAATTTAATATATTTTTTTTATTTTATTTTATTTAATATTATTTTATTTTAATTTATTTTTATTTTAATTTTATTTTATGTTATTTTTATTTTTTTTTATATATTTTACTTTAATTTAATTTTATTTTTATTTTATTCTATTTTATTTTATTTTATTTTAATTTTACTTTATTTTAATTTTTTTAATTTTTATTTTTTTTATTTTTATTTTTTAATCTTATTTTATTTATTTTTTATTTTTATTTTATGTTATTTTATTTTGATTTATTTTTTATTTTATTTTATTTTATTTTTATTTTTATTTTATTTTATTTTGTTTTATTTTTTATTATATTTTTTTTTAAATATTTTATTTTTTTTATTTTTATTTTATTCTATTTTATTTTATTTTATTTTAATATTATTTTATATTAATTTTATTTTTATTTTATGTTATTTTAGTTTATTTTATTTAATTTTAATTTTATTTTTGTTATTTTATTTGTTTTATTTTTATTTTTATTTTTATTTTTTTTATTTTTTACTTTTTATTTTTTTTTTTTTAATTTTATTTAATTTTTTTTTTTTAATTTTTTTTTTTTTATTTTTTTATTTTTTTTTTTTTTTTTATTCTATTTTATTTTGTTTTGTTTTATTTTATTTTAATTTTTTTATATTATTTCAATTTTATTTTAATTTTCTTTTCTTATATTTAGTTGTATTTTAATTTAATTTAATTTTATTTTATTTTATTTATTTTATTTTATTTTATTCTATTTTATTTTTTTATTTTGAAGAATCTATATCGGTTATAGATAGTGCAAGGGCTGTGTAGTATCGTTTTGCTCGTTTCACCTCAAATATTGCTGATATGAAAGTGAAAGCGTAGCCGAAGACTCGAATGAGAGTATTTTTTGACATTTTCAAGAGCTGAGACTTTCTTACGTCAACTTATGTCGTATTTTTCACTTGGACTTACATCTACATCCATATAAAGTCCAGGGCACACAACAACTGAAGCCAGTTGACCATTCACAACGTCGTAGTTATGTCGATTGGCCCTTGAACAACATGCAGTGGGCCGCGATTTTCACAGCAAAATGTTCTTCAGCAACAAGGCCCATTTCTTACTCAGTGGATACGTAAAAAAGCAAACTTGTCCCATTACGGCTCCGAGGATCTTCAAATAATTGAAGAGAGGCCATTACACCCAACAACAACAAAAACTTACCGTCTGGTGCGCTCTTTGGTCCGGAGGTGTGATTGATCCTATGATAATGATTAGTTCAGAGTCAACAAAATAGTTTTCTTAATATGAAAAAGCGAGTCAGATATATCAAATGCGCTCGAATGACAGTTGAAGTCAATACACAAACAACGCAAAAGCTCGTGAAATTCAAAACTCGTTTTACAAGTTTTCAGATATAAGCGGCAATAATATCTGGACATTCTAAAAATAACATTAAATTTGATTTGATTGAGAGAGAATGAGGGGGCTGGAAATTGAGCCTGTTATTGTTTCAACCATGAAAATTACACCGAGCATTTCACGGCGACTGACAAGTGTAGGGAGATTGATAAGCTTCATACGACTAGTATAAGCAGAAGGAATGCAAGTTTCTTAAAGCAAATTGAAAAAATTGTTTTTGAATGGAATGGTAGATTTGATATCTCGGGTTCGAAATTATCGTGCCATATTCCAGAATGGCTCTTACTAGTGTTGCATACAAAGCTTTAGTAGCATAATGATCATTAAAGTCCTTCGAGTTTGAGGCCCATAGTGATCGCCAGGCCAAAAAAAACTGTGAAACTTTTCCAAATTGTAGTTATTCATTGTGTCTATATGGCTCTTCGAGAGAAATGTATTACATTTTTGCAGACTTAGATTCATTCGATAGATCGATAGATCTTCGTTTATAAATAGTCAAAACAGAATCGGGCTAGATGACTACCCTGAGGTATCTAAATATCTAAAATTTCCAAATAAAGCTTCAGATTCCTTGAATTTTACATTCAAAGCAGATAGTTCCTTTCCCAATTGAGATAATCAATTTTTTGTCAAACGGAACATCTGGAAACGATCAATTTCTGTTTATCAACAACTCAAGCAAGACCATAAACATACTTCATATTAGGAAGAAAAATAAATTTGGAATAATAAACAAAAAATTAAACGAATTCAGCTGATAAATTTCAGAGTTAACAGTTTTAGTATGACTGAAGAAATGAAAACAGCCATAAAAACAAAATGGATAACCCTTTATACCAACTATTCTCATATATAAGTAGATGAAAAAATTTCAGTTGTGTGAGCATTTAAATAAATATATTTGTAGGTATTGCCACTTGTATTTGCTTGTTAGTAACTTTTTCAGTACAATTTAATTATTTATTTTAGCAACAAACTCAACCAACTAACTTTCATGTTAAATATTTGACGTAGATGAATTGCGTTGTACTCATATGTTGCGGGTTGTTAGCGTGCACCGCGAGTACAAGTAATTTTATGTTTTGAATGAAAGTCACTTACATCACTACATATCTACGTATGTACATAAAGCTCTGCCGAATAATTTCCAACATTTTTCTATATAACATAATGAGAAAACAACGGTTATTTGATTGAGCCCACGCAACAGCTAAAATTAGCCATTAAATATTTGTGTACTCGTTCGTATATATTGTGGAGTGAAAGGATTTATTTTATCGCAAAACTAACGCGAACATCAAAGGAAGAATTTGCTCTTGGTTTTTGCCATATGTGCCCTAGTAGTTTTCTGAGATTTAATGTTAATTCTATGAAGACTAAGCTAAGTTGAAGCTAAGTCTTCATAGAATTAACATTTCTGTCGTATATTTTCTATTTAAATGCGATTTTCTTTAGTTTCCATTCTTGCTTTTAGCTGTTGTTTTGCAATAAACGCGTAAAAGGCCAATAATGCAGACAGGCATGAGCAATTATTTTCGGTTTCATGCTGTTGATAAGATAAGGTTTTTTTTTCTACGCACTGCAAAGTAACTTGATGAAAATACGAACCTGCCGCTGCCTACATTTAGGCGTTTATAATTATTATTTGGATTTTGTTGAAGGCTGCGCGCTTGTTAGTCTCTTTTTCAATATATATATATTTTTTTTTGTATTTTTTTATACTTTTTACCATTTTATCCTTTGTTATGTCTAAATTTGATTATAATCAATCGATAACCATTATCAGTTCAACAGTTTTTTCTGTTTCTTTTGTTAGTTGTACGCCATGACGTATGAGTGTTGTGTGACTGTGTTTTGCTTATCTCTTCATATTGTACAGTTTTTGCTGCTTTGCACTGATAATCAGTAAGTCCCCTATGCATACGTCACTATTAATCGGCATAATTTTGGTGTCACACTACACCATTTGGCACTTTAGCGATATCAACGATATCAACGTGAGTATGTAACTGTGGGAGAAAACACACATTCATCACATCTACCAGAATGGAGATTCTGGTTATTACATTAGACTCAAATTTAATATCTGAATAGATCAGGTATTAGCATGTAATCAATTAACCATTCAACCCTCTTTTTCTGATCATCTTTATATATATATTTTATAATCATCATAAGCTCATCATCGATCTCTGCGTTCAGAAATAGGAGAGAAAACTGACTGGCCTCTTTCTTAAAAAAAAAATAAATAAACGCGACCGCTTACAAATCAATTCCAGCACAAGATCGGTTTCTCTTGACGAGCTCGCCTCAGAAGATAACTGGACGGAGTTAAGTGAGAGCTCTACCTTCGACTTTTTTCAAAGCGCTGGAAACTCTCCTCAATATTCATCCCTTGAATCCAACGAACTGTAGCGTAATTGGACTGAGCGCGGCTCAGTCGAGGAAAAACGGCTGCATTTGAAAAATAAGACAGTGCTATTCCACCAAGACAATGCACCCTGTCACAAGTCAATGGAATCGATTGCAAAAATCTATGAATTGGGCTTCGAATTGCTTCCGCATCCACCGAATTCTCCAGATCTGACCCCCGGTGACTATTTCTTGTTCTTAGATCTCAAAAGATTGCTCTCGCGGAAGAAATTTTCGTCGAATGAGTGGGTGATCGCCTAAACTGGGGCCTATTTTAAAGCAAAGAATAAATCATACTACAAAAATACCATCGAAAAGTTGGAGAATCGTTATAATTAGTGTATCACCCTTGCAGAGAACTATGTTGAATAAAAAAAAAATTTATTTTGCCAAAAAATATGTTTTACTATGGTAGGCCGGGAACTTTGCAAGTGACCAGTTAGCTTCCATATCGGTGTATATATTTTCAGATGCGAGGTTTTGGCCGAAACACAGTCAGATAGTCAGATATGAGAATTTGGGTGAAAAATCCTTTAGAAGAAGTATCTAAGGGCGTGCAATATGGTATTCTACAGTCGTAAATTCAAGTTGATATTGACACTGAAAATGATCAAAATCGAATTTTGCAATTTAAAATAAATTTGATAAGCTCATGAAAGGTATAAAGACTTCGGCATTGTCGAAGACAACCGTTCCTTCATGCTATATTTTTTTTATGTTTATTATTTTTATTTTTTTATTATGTTTTTCATTTATTTTATTTTAATTTAATGATTTATATTTTATATAATGCACTCTATTTAATTTTTTATTTTATTTTATTTTATTTTATTTTATTTTATTTTATTTTATTTAATTTAATTTAATTTATTTTAATTTAATTTAATTTAATGTAATTGTCTTTATTTTTTTTACATTATTTTTTGAATTTTATTTTTACATTTTATTTATTAAAAGTTACTTTTATTTTATTTTAATTATTTTATTTATATATTTATTTATTTTATTAATTTAATTTATTTAATTTAATTAAATTTTGTGTTATTTTATTTTTATTTTGTATTATTTTTTGAAATTTTTTTACATTATATTTTATTCAAATTTTTTATTTACTTTATTTTATTTATTTTATTTATATATTTATTTATTTTTTAATTTAATTTTTTTTATTTAAATTAATTTTAATTTAATTTTGTGTATTTTATTTCTATTTTATTCTTTTATTATATATAATTTTTTGGAATTTTTTTTTCATTTTATTTTATTCAAATTTTTTACTTTTATTTTATTTTAATTATTATATATATATTATTTATATATTTATTTATTTTATTAATTTAATTTCATTTCATTTCATTTCATTTAATTTAATTTTGTGTTATGTTATTTTTATATTATATTATTTTTTGAAATTTTTTTACATTTTATTTTATTCAAATTTTTTACTTTAATTTTATTCTATTTATTTTATTTATATATTTATTTATTTTATTAATTTTATTTTTTTAATTTTATTTAATTTAATTTAATTTTGTGTTATTTTATTTTTAAATTATTCTTTTATTATACATTATTTTTTGAAAATTTTTTTTCCATTTTATTTCATTCAAATTTTTTACTTTTATATTATTTTATTTATTTTATTTTTTTAAATTTAATTTAATTTAATTTAATTCTGTGTTATGTTATTTTTATTATATTTTTTATTTTACATTATTTTTGGAAATTTATTTTTACATTTTATTTATTAAAAATTACTTTCATTTTATTTTAATTATTATATATATATTATTTATATATTTATATATTTTATTGATTTAATTTATTTAATTTAATTTAATTTAATTTAATTTTGTGTTATTTTATTTTTATATTATATTATTATTTTTTGAAATTTTTTTACATTTTATTTTATTCAAATTTTTCACTTTTATTTTATTTTATTTATTTTATTTATATTTTTATTTATTTTATTAATTTAATTTTTTTAATTTAATTTAATTTAATTTAATTTTGTGTTAATTTATTTTTAATTTATTCTTTTATTATTTATTATATTTTGCAAAATAATTTTACATTTTAATTAATTTATTTATTTTATTATTTTATTCAAATTTTTTACTCTTATTTTATTTTATTTTATTATGTTAATTTTTTTTATATTATTTTTTTCGTTTATTTTATATTATTATAACTTTTTTGATTATTTTTTTTAAATTTAAATTTTTTGTTTCATTTTGCTTCAATTTATTTTCTAAGCCTTTTGCCATTCAATTTGTTTTTTACCGTTTCCGTTTTGAATATCTTTTCTTATTTTGTTTTACTTTATTTTTTATTATTTCAATATTTTAAAATTAATTTCATTTTGTTATTATTATTTTATGAATATTATTATTACTATTATTATTATTATATTTATTTATTTTATATTGTTCCTATTTCTATCATTAATTTTATCGCTATTATTACTATGAATTAAATATTTGTCGTTATTATTTTTCTTAACTTTTTTATATTTTATTATTTTTTTAAATTTTTTTTTTTTACTTTTTATGATTTTCTTAAAATAATTATTTTTGTATTAATATTGATATTAATATTTTTAATATTATAATTATTTTTTTCCTATTTTTGACATTTTTCTGTTTTTTAATTGCAATTTTTATTACCATCATTACCATTATTATCATTAGTGTTGTGAAAAGAAATTACATTTTGGTTTTATTGTTCGACTATTTGCATGTTCATATGATTTAATATTTACAAAGGTAAATATCGATTACACACATACATTTTGGTTATGTAAAAAAACCTGTATAAATTATGCTCTTTTTGTTGTATGTTTGATATGCATTAATAATTTAAATTTTTTTTACTAGCATTTATATTATTATTGAGAATAAACAAGTGAAATCGAGTATAATTCAATATACAATTCAATAATTCAAATTTACTGCGCACAATTTAATTCACAATTACAAACACATTACATTTGTAACATATTTATTTACACATTACCCGCAAAAAAAAAAAACGAAGAATATCTACCTGCATAATGATATAGGAAATTAATAATTAAATTATTTTAAAAAAAATTATTCCACTCATATATACAACATTTACACGCTTTTTACTAGATAACCGCTTGGTAACTTGTTTATTAACTCATTTTTTTTACTTATAGACCACAAGCGAGGCATTCAATTATAATTTACTCAGCCAAACCCACGAACAGCCTACTAATTAAATATATTTATGTAGTGTTAATCAACAGCTAATGCACAAACAAACAAACATATTTCAAATATTTACATTTTCTCTAGCTATTAGCAGCTGTTGTTGTTGGTAGACTTGGCCAAGGGTAGCACTACTTTGTGCATATATATATATATACACAGCAGAATGTATTTATTAACCTATTTTATAGTGAACGCCTTAAAATATGCTACAATAGATTTTCCGTTTAATTATAATAATAAACGGCAATGAAGAGCCGGTCACAGGCGAGCCTTGAGAGAAATTTAGTTCAGTTTCCGAAGGTAGTATGGAAGGGTAGAAGGAAATTTAAGAAAAAATTAGATTTAGTTCCACAGCGGGCAGCTTATATTTCCTAGTGGGTAACTATTAAAAATAACCGTAGACTTTCATAAGACAGTAAGCAATTAAAGTTATGCTTCAAGTGATTTATGTTTTCGCCAAGTATTTATGGTTGTTAAAAAAAGTTGAGAAGTTTTGTGCTGTTAAGTAGTTGAAAATAATTTTAAGCTAAAGACTAATGTTAAGCTATGGGCTTAATATGCTTAAAGGAAATTTAAATTAATTGAAATGCCGTTAAAACAAAGGAGGGAAATAAGTTTTTGGCTGGAGAAAAGAGTTTACTACAATGAATCTGCCTAAACAAATCAGTCTCCGCATGAGTAACTCATTTCCTGCTTACCAAATAATAAGCGCATATATATGGGCTAATACAAAATAAATAAATAAATGAAAATAACAATTTTGAAAGCAACAGTTAGTTGAATAAATTCACATGCATATACCCGTATAAAATACATATATGTATGAGAGTGAGTGTATTCATACTTCCACACAGTTGTTGTTGATGTTGAATGTACTACTCTGTACTAGGCAAGGCACATGTTTATTTGTAATCTTACATCGTGCACTATATGTACATATGTACAAGTGATAAGAAAACATATTGTACATTCATTTATTGAACTTTCAGTGCACGGCGAAGCCATAATCACGAAATATGTTTTTTCGGCACGCGCGCCCACCCCAAGAGGTAGTGTAGATATGTTTGTGGAAAATAAATAATATATATTACAATGATAATGTTTAATATTTAAGCGTACATAGCGCACTTGTTGAGCTTTAATGTCATACAAATCGTTTGCAGGATCTACATATTAATATTAATGCCATTATTATTGTTATTATTAAAGTTGATTTTTTTTTATCAACACATATTTTCGTGTTGGAAAAATTATAGATTTTGAGCTTATTTAAAACAAAAAATCAAATGAAATTAAACAACAAAAATAAAATAAATTAAACCAAATTAATACAAAATGAAACAAAGTAAACCACAACAAAAAATTAAATTAAATAACTTAAAATAAAATAAAATAAAATAAAATAAATAAATATAAAATAAATCAAAAATAAACTAAAATAAAATAAAATATATATATAAACATAA
The DNA here is from genome assembly GCA_030068015.2 of Neoceratitis asiatica. NCBI lineage: Eukaryota > Metazoa > Arthropoda > Insecta > Diptera > Tephritidae > Neoceratitis > Neoceratitis asiatica. Next base: position 100,054,911 of record CM061524.1, on the reverse strand, counting down.
AATTAAAAAAATAAAAATAAAAAATAAAAATAAAAAAATAAGAAAAAAATAAAAAAAATTAAGTAAAATAAAATTAAAATTAATTTAAATAAAATAATTTAAAATAAAGACACTTTAAAATGAAATAACATAAAAAAATAAAAAATAAAATAAAATAAAATATAAAATAATTAAAAAAAATACACTAAAAACAATAAAAAAATAAAAATAAAATAAAATAACATTGAAATAAAATAAATAATAAATAAAATAAAAAATAAATATAAAAACAATAAACTAAAAAAAATATTAAAATATAAAAATATAAAAATAAAATAAAATAAAATAAAATTAAAATTAGATAAAATATAATAAATAAAAAATTAAATTAAATAAATAATTATAAAATAAAATAACATAAATTAAAATAAAATATAAAATAAATATAAAAACAATAACCTGAAAAAAAAAATAAAAAAAAAAAAATAAAATAAAATAAAATTATAAAAAAATAATATTTTATTTAATTAAAAAAAATGAAATAAATTAAATAAATATAAAATAAAATAAAATAAATTTAAAAAAAATAAATAAATAAATAAATGTAAAAACAATAAACTAAAAAATAAAAAGAAATATAAACAATAAAAAATAAAAATAAAATTTAAATAAAGTAATATTTTATTTTAATTAATAAAAAATATAAAAAAAATTAATAATAAAAAATAAAATAAAATAAATTTTAAAAAAATTTAAAAAAAATATAAAAAAATAAACTTAAAAAAAATAATGAAAATAAAGTTAAAATAAAATTAAATTAAATTAAATTATATTATGTTAAATAAAATAAAATAAAATAAAATAAAATAATATAAAATAAATTAAAACAAAATAAAATAAATAAATATGATATAAAATAAAATAAATAACAATAAAATAAAATAAACTAAAATTAAAATAACACCAACAAAATTATATAAAATACAAAAAATACAGCTTTATTCATTTGGCGGTTTCCAAAATAAACATAAATAAATTGAGTTAAAATTCTTTTTCATGAAATTTCCTTTTTATTATAAAGTTTGAACCTTGGCATTACACAACAACAACACTTTGTCATAAAAATGATCGCCTCGTGAATTTTTGCAAACTGCGATCCCTTTGAGGTAATTTTCGAACACTCTATGGTACATATTGAGCGGTATCTCAGCCATAACTTGACGAATGTTCGTTTTCAAGTGCTGAAGAGTTAAAGGTTTATCCGCATAAGCACGGTATTTCACGTAGTCCCACAGATAGAGTTCAACGGTGTCAAATCGACCGAGAAATTTCTCACGTAGTAAGCCATATGTGCACGTTTTGTGCCGCATGTGGCCCCATTTTTTTTGGAACCACATATTGGTCAGGTCAAAAAAGTGGGTTATCATACGACCACAACGCTCCGTATTGACAGTGATAGTCTCGCTGTAATCATTTTCAAAGAAGTAAGGTCATATCACACCTCCATACCATAGAGCGCACCAGACAGTGAGTTCTTTTTTGGGTGTAGTTATCTCTCTTCAATTATCTGAGGATTCTTGTAGCCCCAAATGCGACAATTTTGCTTATTTATGTATCCACCGAATGAGAGATGTGCCTTGTTGCCGCAGAATAATCTGTTGGAAAAATCGCAGTGCACTGCTTGTTGATCAAGCAACCCAATTGGAGTAAGTACGATTTGTGAATGGTCAGCTGGCTTCAGTTTTTGCATGAGCTAGACTTTATATGAATGTAGGTGTACGTCCAAGCGCAAAATGTACTATGATTTGCCGGAAGAAAGTCCCAGCTCTTGAGAGCATCGAGATATATACACATTCCGGTCTTCGGCTACACTTTCACTTTCACAGCAGCAATATGTGAGGTGGAGCAAGCAAAACGATGATGCAAAACCTCTACATTTTCTGTAACTGATCCAGTCTCTTCAAATTTCTTTAAAAATGTCAATCGCTTGAGTGGTTGCACGTTTAAAGTGCACCATATCTGCTCTTAAAGCTTTAATCACCGTTTTATAGATCCATTTTCATATCAACTAAGTTTGACAGATGTTAAAATAGAGCCTGAAATATCGAAACCCCTAAATGGATAGTCCTTGATTTGCCTCGGAAGCCAGTGTTGCTTCCGCCGTTTTTGCCTAAATTAATTGCCTTTCAGGTAGTTTAAAGAGCTAATCGCACAACTTTCGCTTTTACTCTATTGAATATATTCCTCAAATTTTGTTTCAGTAAAAGTAATTTATATTCCTATTTATAATATTTTATAATATATAAGCAATTATTCCACGCTTTACCATCCTTACTTACCAACCAACTACTTTACAAATATTAATCGCGACGGAACATTTTCAATTTTCTGCTTTAGTTTGCATCTAACTGTAGTTCACTACAACCACTAAGCACAAATTGTCGCCATCTAACTATTCAACTCACAATACGAGTACAGGTCTTTGGAGAATAATTTTTTTCCGCTGACACTGACATTGCCCCGGAAGCCATTCAAAAGTCACTTACACGAAATAATAATGTCCTTGCTCCCTGTACACTCGTACAGTGTGGGAGCCTTATGCTATGGCTGCCATTGCCAGCAGCTCAGTCCATCACTCTGTATGCCAGTACAGTCAGTTGTGGTAATTTTTTTTTTTTCTGACCACACTCTTCCGTAGCACAGTGGCAGTCAGTTATTTCGGCTTACAATTTGCGTTTGAAGAGACAAAAGAGTTTGACGGTTAGCAACTTTAAGATGGCGCTAGCCGTGGTTTAGATACATATGTGTATGTAAGACGTATTTGTTTGCTGCATATATTTTGTTTAATTAGTTTGTATGCAAATTAGACAAATGTGTGTGGTTATATATGCATTGTTTTGTATTAATTTAGGAATTTTCTGCATCTCCTTCTAAAATAGGTTCGAAATATCGCTTAGTATTTGTTAATTTATATTATGAGGGTGAAATACCTTCCCACATACAAAAGTAGATATCTACTAGTTGCATTCTGTTCTGCTTATGCCGGGGCGTATGAGTAACATTTATTTTCATTATAGACATAATGTTGCGTATACGCCATGCCATGTAGGTGCTCAACAATTGCCTACTCTTGCTGAGGCATACCTACACCTTCACGGCATCTTAACCATTTTACATACATCTACATCTACAAATATGCATATATGCAAAGCTTCTACGAGATTTTGTTGCTAAATGAATTTCGCTGTTATGTAGTTGTTGTACACATAAAATTATTGTAATTTATTTGGACATTCAAATGTGAAGTTTTAATTATTTCCAGCATTAGAACCACGAATACTAGTACAAATGCGAATACGAACACAAAAATTAATGCGAATGAGAATGAGTATATGTATGTCATTAAGAATAAATTACGATTGCGAATGCGAATAAGAATGAAGATACCAAAATGAAAACAAAGTTAAAATAGAAGTTAAATAGAAATATGAAAAATAATGAAAATAAAATTAAATAAAAATACATTCAATTAAAAAAGATTTTATAGAAATAAAACAAAAAAGAAAACATAATAAAATAATGTGACACTAAAGATAAAAAAAAGTAAAATAAAATAAAATTAAATAATATAAATAAAACAGAATAAAGTAAAATACAAAAATAATCTAAAAAAAAATTAAAAATTAAATAATTTTGATAAAATAAAATAAAACAAAATCGATTAAAATAAAATACTATAAAAAAACGAAAAAGAAATCAATTAAAAAAATTAAATTAAATTAAACAAACTCAATTTAAAAAAATAATATAAAATAAAAAAACACCTAAAATAAAATAAGTAAAAAAATTACAAATTTAATTAATTATAAAGAATAAAATAACAAAAAAATCAATAAAATGAAAAGAAAAAAATATAAAAATATATATAAAAAGCAACATAACACAAAAATATGATAGAATTACATACATATAATAAAAAAAATCATAAAGAAAAAAAAAACAAATAAAAAAAATTTAAAAAAAATGGAAATAAAAATAAAAAAAATTAAAAAAATAAATAACAAAAAATAAACCAAAATAACAAGAAATAAAAAAATATTAAAAAAATAGATAAATATATTAAAATTAAAAATATTATATATAAAAACAAAATAAATAAGAAAAAAATAAATAAAAAAACGAACAATTTAATAAATGAAATCAGAGTAAGAAAAATTAGAAAATAAAATAAAATTAAAAGAAAAAAATAAAATACCTTAAATTAATAACAGCCATTGACCATTGGCTGCCATGTTCTCACCGGCATCCTTTTTTAAGAAATATGGACCGTTGATACCACCGGTCCACAAACCACACCAAACCGTTGTTTGTGCTTGATGAAATTGGCAGCTCTTGAATTTGTTCAGGTGGCTCATCGTCCCAAATGTGGCAGTTTTGCTTGTTTACATATTCATTGAGCCAGAAATGGCTCTCATCGCTGAACAAAATTTGGCTCGAAAACGTCGGATCTGCTTGGAACATTTAAAGAGCCCATAGAGCGAGGCGATGTCACTTGGGAGGTTCGAGCGGCTTCAGTTATTGCACAAGCTGTATTTTGCACGTTTTCGATTTAAGATCAAGACGTAAAATGCATCAAGTTGTTCAAAAACGTCAGTCCGAGTTGCTGCGCACGGCACCGAATCGACTCTCCACGGTCTTCGTGTAATTTCTGTCACCTACGGCCGCTATACTTTATTCACTGCATGCTGTACGTGGTCTATTCGGTCGAATATTTTCTAATAATGAATGCTGGGTCTCAAGATGGGTGATGGTGTTGCGAATAGTATGCTGAGCGTAGGCCGTTTATGTTGATCATAAGTTGAGCGAAACGCGCGCGAAACACATTCTTTACAGAACGTAAATTCTCGTAATAAATTCGAATGATTTGTAAACGTTGTTCAAGCATAAGTCTTTCCCTTGTGAAATGCTAAACAATACTGAACAAAAATAACCCGACAGCTTGACATATCTCACGCGTGGTCTGTCAAAAAATGGCTACTGAGAAAAGTACCTCTACTTGGATTACCCTTCATAAATAGCAGTAAATTTAATTAAAATAAAGTAAAAAAATTTAATCAAATAAGAAATGAGAGTGAAAATCAGAATGCGAATACGAATAGAAATGGCTATCCGTTTTCCTTGTAAAGTCCTAATAGTGTGAAACGAAATTAGGTGAATAAAGCACGTGGTAAACTACTAAGCAAAGCGAATTAACCTTTTTTTTTTTAGGAACATTATTAACTACTACTATATTATCACATACATTTTGAGAGTTTTCAAATAATAGAGCCACCTCCAAACAGCTGTTAGATTTTTGAGTGGAGCTTTATTATTTTGGGTCAGAAATGTACTCGTAGAGGTCGATATTTGCTGTCGAGGGGAGATCGAAATTCGAAATACAAACTTAAAATCTTTTTTTTATAATTTTTGATGCTATTCTGGCAACGAAAACCCTCCACACAAATAACTATTTCATGACATTTATTTTTTCTTGGTTGTTTTTCTTTTGTTTTCACACTTCTTACTATTTTTTTTCTTCTATTTTTCAAACAAAGAAAAGTTCATTAATTTTGAGTATTTTTTTTTTGCAATTAAGACATTTCGTAAGGCCGAAAATCCCTTCAAGTTTTACATATTTATGATATGATATTGTTTTACATATATTAAATATTCTTATATTTTATTATGTTATATCACATTCCCCCCCAGGCCTGCTTCTTTTTATTTCATTTTCAACAAGTATTATTCCTTTCATTAAGCTTAATCAGCGTAAGAATGCTTCTTTTTTGATTTTCAAAATATTTTCTAACAAAGAACAACAAAATTTTTGCTTCATTACCTCTTATTACTACTTTCTATTCACACAGTATACATATTTATATATATAAATTTCCATTTTTTATTTACTTATTTTTTTTGCCTTTAACACAGACAATAACTATAAATGAATTAGAATTTTCCAACACTTTTCCACTTTTGCAAATTGCTAACACTTGTTCTGCTTTCCGTAGAAATTTGTTTTGGGATTTAATTTTTTTTTTTTTTTGATTTTTCTCTAATTTTCTCAAACATAATAATTGTCTCATCTTGGTCATTCACACCCACTAGTATTGTCACATAATTATTATCAACGCCATATGGACGCATGATTTGTATCTACTCGTATGTGTGCTCGAGTCAGTTGTATGTGCGGGTATTTTCATGGAAATTATGCCGCAGACGGCATAAGCTTACTGCATCAAACAAAAAATCAACTCAACCGCAATGAAACTCATAATTCAAAGCGCCAGTTATATATGAATGTCCGTTAATGTCGGTGTTTTTTTGTGGAAATTCATATTTTTTCTTCATACATGAGTTGGCTGAATCCTGCATGAGACTGTCTGAAATGGCTGTGGCTGTTGGCGCTGAAATCGGAAAAAATTAAAAGCGAGAAAAGCGTAACAAAACCTATGTGCAGTTAAAAAAAACACACTTTTCAAGCAAATAAAATGCAATAAAAAGTCATAAAAATATGCAACGGTAAATAAAAATTAAAATTTTCCAGCAAAAGGTATGGCAGCCAACGCTTGGGGTATGCCATGTCCGATTGTTGTAATTTTAATGAGCAGAATTTAAATTAATTCACTGTAATTTAATTTAATGCAACTTTTTATGTCGCTCATACTACCAAACAGTTAACGGTGAATTGCTTTTGCTTTAATTTGTCGTTTATAAATCAACTTTTTGAGGGAGAAAGCGCGAGAATGTAAAGGTCACAAAACGAAGGGCAAACACTTGGAATGCAATGCCAATACAAATTCAGTCAGTTAAGGCAACAACAAGCACTTCGAAGGCATTACTTCTTCAGCGTGTCCGCACTCATTAAGCATAATCCAAAATATTTTCTTTTCTTTTTTTTTAATTTTTTTCTTTCTCGGCCGGTAAATACTTTTCAGTGGCTGAAGCGGCATTTCAACAAGTCCTTACCTTTTATCGCGTTGAGTAATGCGTGACTATCACCGCATAATCTATTTGGAGATTTCTTTAGGAGTTTGCTTAAGTATTGCCTTTTATTTTTTTCTTTGACTAATTACACTTTAAGTATGTGATTTGTAAAGATTTTAACAAGGCTCTTCAGTGTTATCGACACACAAAACCACGCAAAAAAGGAAATAAATAATAAAATAAAATAAAAATTAACAAATCAGCTAAGAAAAAAATTAAAATATAATGGCATAAAATGTAATAAACTAAAATAAAAAATAAATTTAAATCAAAGTGAAATAATTTAAAAAAAAAAAACTAAACTAAAATAAAATAAAATAATACAAAATTAACTTAAAACAAACTGAAAAAATCAAGAAAAGTAAATTAAAATAATATAAATAAAATGAAATAAAATAATTAAAAAAACAATAAAAATAAAATACTACAATATAAATTTAAATAAAATTATATAAAAAATAAAATATTAACTAATTAAAAAAGAAATAAAAACTAAAATAAAATAAATTAAAAAAAAAATTAATTAAATTCAAATTTAAATTAAATGTAATAAAACAAAACGAAACCAAAATAAATAAAAAATATATAAAATGAAAAATTTAATTATCTCTATTAAAATAATAATTTATAAAAAAAATTAATTACATAAAATAAATGAAAATATAATGAAATAAAATGAAAGTATATGGAATTTAAATAAATTAAATGAAATAAAAGCTTAAAAGTATTATATACTAAAACGAAATGATTTAAAATAAATCGTACCTCAGTACTAGAACACAGCGTATGGTATTTAAAGCGTGTTTTTTATAGAGGTATAGAACTTTAAGTTGGCATTACTTTTCAAGATGGCGACCGATTTAACAGCTGTCAAGTGATTTATTCTCAGTTTGGTTTGGCAATTCATCGTGAATAGACTCACGCCTGAACAACGCTTGCAAATAGTGCAATTTTATTTCGAAAATAATGGTTCTGTGCGGAAAACGTATCGCGCACTACGTCCATTTTATCGTCGACAAAATCGTCCATCAGAGCAGTTAATTCGATTAACCATGGAACGTTTTCGCCGCATTTGGAGTGAAGGTAATCCTCAAGTGTATGTTGAAACACCGTTACATCCAGAAAAACTGACTGCTTGGTGCGCTTTATGGGCTGGTGGAATCATTGGTCCGTACTTTTTCAAAAACGATGGTGGCCAGAACGTTACAGTCAATGGTGATCGGTATAGAGCCATGATTACTAACTTTTTCATTCCTGAATTGAATAACCATGATGTCCAGGAGATGTGGGTTTCAACAAGACGGCGCAACATGTCACACAGCTCGTGCCGCAATAGATTTATTGAAAGACACGTTTGGTAACCGCCTAATTTCACGTTTTGGACCTATGAATTGGCCTCCAAGATCTTGTGATTTAACACCGCTAGACTACTTTCTGTGGGGCTATGTAAAGTCATTGGTCTATGCGGATAAGCCACAAACGCTTGACCATTTGGAAGACAACATTCGCTGTGTTATTGCCGATATACGGCCACAAATGTTGGAAAAAGTCATCGAAAATTGGACATCCAGATTGGACTACATCCGCGCCAGCCGTGGCGCTCATATGCCAGAAATCATATTTAAAATGTAATGCCACAAGATCATCTTTCGGATAAATAAAATTCATGTCAATCGAATAATCCATCGTTGTTTTATTGCAACTTAAAGTTCTATAGCTCTATAAAAAACACCCTTCACTAACCGTTTAAAACTTCTGAGTATACCCCCCACTCGCAAATCGTAGAGAAATGCTAGGCGCCTTGTTCGTAGTCAAACTTCCCAATGAATCAATTTGTAGTTCATTGCTTTTGACTGAGATAAAATTTACTGAACCAACTCGCAGTTTAGAACTCCAATATTAAAATCAGTCAAAAGAAATTATGAACTGAATAAAACATTTCGCCGTTTAGTTAAGGTTTTTAATTCTCACTTCCAACACCTCTGACCTAACATACTCAGTTTTTAGCATTAAAAATCACTATTATTGCTTCTCTAAAAAAAAAATAACTTAAAATTTTTGAATTACTAAATTTTAGTTGTTGAATAAATTCTTTCATGTAGCTAAATAGTTTTAAATCTCTTGCCGCTCATGACTCGGCAAAATGACGTACGTTGTGCGTATGGCGCCGCTCGTGTCGATTAGGCGGGAGGAGAGTAATTGTTGGGTTTGTTATTATTTTTATTTAATTTTCTTCGCAATTTTTTTTTTTTTTGCATTTCATAATATTTAATTTTTCTTATATTATTAAATTTTTTTTTTTCACTTTTATTTTATTTTAATTAATATTATTATTTATTATTATTATTGTTATTATTATTATTATTATTATTATTATTATTATTATTGTTTTCTTTTATTATTTTTTTTTCATGTTTCTCATTTATTTTATTTATTTTAATTTAATTTAATTTTTTTTCTTCATTGTTTCACATAAAGTAATGCCCAAAAGTAGGCTTTAATTTATCCTATTCAATAATTTCTCAACACAAATAAATATGTATCTCTGCAAATAAGCTCATTAAAAAGCACACAAACAAAAATTAACACAAAAATATTTGAGAATTTATGCATTTTTATGCTTATCTGTAGAAATTAAATTCAGCTTTACGTGGTATAAATGGCTGGTAATTAACTTATAATATAACCCTTTTGTAATTAATTTAGATAAATTGAAAAAGGCAAGCACTGAAATGTATTCGAAATCCATTATAAATAATAAAAAAAATTATTAAATGAGTAAAATTAAATAATCTCTTAGAGCATAAATCGATAATTTTTATGAGATAATTTTTGTTTCAACCAGAACTTAAACTCTTAATAAATGAAAATCTCTAAATACAACTGACCAAAATTCGGGCTTATGTGGATTTACATAAGAATAAGCTAAGCAAATAATATTTATGCAACTCAAGGAAAGCAAAATAGAATAAAAGATGTAAGAGAAAACAAAAAATGTAAATTCAATGGTGGTCCAAAAGAAAAATTCACACTTTCCAGCCAATAAAACTTTGCCTTTTCTTTAAGAAGGCTGCAGATTCTCATAATTAATTCTTCATTCCAAGCAATAACGGTTATTGCCTGTATATTCCTTTCATACATACATATATAAGTAAGAGATAATACACTTTTAGCGGCGTAGATTTACTCATGAAAAAACAAAATTAAGTATGAAAATCTCTGCTGCAAATTATCACTCACTTAAGAATGCTTTCAGGATATTAGCATAGCTTTAAGTATTTAACTAAACATGCGCAAAAAGAACGCAACTAGGCTCGAAGAGACGCCAAAATATGAAAATATGCACCAGTCAACATCTAGGTAAGAGCAAGAAGGAAACTAACCACATTAAGAGCAGAGAGAGAAAGTGAAAAAGGTAGCGGGCTGGGTGAACCCTAAATGTATGCTTTGTACGATCTGGCGATATGTCTGACAGAGACAACCTAATGGTGATCAAAAAAGAGGAGAAAATGTAAGAACTAGCAGAAAATGTATCCGGTATTAGAAAACCATCGAATACTGCTGAAACAGAAAGAGACGCAAATGGTAACTACAGGCGAGTATAAGAACAAGTTAGCGGCCGCGATAGCCGAGTGTTTAGCATTGCGTACTTTAATTCGGAGCGCCTGTGTTCGAGTCTAGGTTTGAGCAACACCCAAAATTATAGAAAATTATTTTTTCTAATTGCCGTCGCCCCTCGGCAGAGAGTAACAAGCCCTCTGAGTGTATTTCTGACATGAAACAAAAAAAGCTCCTCATAAAAGAAATTCATCGGCCGTTCGAAGGCGGCTTAGAATAAACTGTAGGTCTCTCCATTTGTTGGTAAAAAGTAAAAAACATCACGATGCAAAACTACAAATTGGATTAGGAACTCGGCCAAAAATCGCTTCAGCGGTTACAAAGCGCTAAACAAGATGAGCAAATTGCTCGGAGATCAAGAACAAATTAAAACGCTTACTTATGAAATGGGTAGAAAATCGTGGCCTTGACGAGATCACCATCAAAGATATTGTTTTCGGAGCCACACGAAGTCAAGTGTTGAAACTAAGTGTTTTCGACGAGAACGTGACCAGACTATAACTAGTTGTGTGCAGAATAAGAGGGCCGAATTCTAAAAAGGTGTTTTAACTGTCTAGGGTAATGACATTTGGCAAGAACATGTAGAAATTCGGATGATAAGAGTCAGTGTGTGGGTGAAAAGAAGCTTTTCTTGCAAGAGAAGGGAGAAAACGCGGATCATTAAGAAGACATCAAGAAATGTCCATCATACCAAGCAGGGTACACAAAATATGCTTCTGGGTATGCAGTTACACTTACTACTCTAGCGTCCACATCACGTACCCTGGAAAGTGGAGCAAAACCTCGCAAGATGCTATAGACTTGGATCACGGCTAAGCGAGAGATAGTTTCAGTGGAGCCATTCCGACATAAGTATTCGACTTAAGGGCTCGCTGATGTCTAATTGCAGCGTCTGTCCACCGTGCATGCGATTGCAGACGGGCATCGGTCTTGGGGCAAGCGGCTCGCTATAGAAATGTGTTAAAAATTTAATTTACTAGCCTAACGGGGTTGTGCTCTGGGTTTCAGACTGTTTCGTAGAAACCAGTCCCAGTGAAAAAGTTAGCAATGCCTCGGCTTAGAGACTCTAGAGAAAGACTAAGTCTCGCCGACTCCTGGCATTCACCCCGCTGGCTGAACGTCTCGTCACCATCCGCGACAAAGCGGATTTCTTCAACATTTTTACACTTGCGCCTCGACGGAGGAGAATAATGGCGTTTCGTGCGTCTGGTGTGTACTTATGTGCATTGCCCTCACCGACTTTAACGCCCAGATGTGCAAAGAAGGATTCTTCAGGACAACTGTGGTAAAAATCCTACCTCTATGACAAAACAGCCACTCATCGACTTTGCAAGGGCAGGAAATATGGTAGTTTGTAGCACTAGACTCCAGTAGAAAAAAATTCCTCTGTCTACTTGGATGTCTGCTGATCGAAAAATACATAACCAAATGGATTATGTTGCGATAGACGGGCAATATGTATTCAATGCTCTTGGCATGCCCTCGAAGCGACTCGTGCCACTATCTTGTAGCAGCATAGATGCACACCCGACTCTGTGACTCAAGGAACAGCCGCCAACAAACACAAGGAAGGTGTGACGTTGAAAAGCTGTAATCACAAGGGACAGCCCGAGCAGTTATCCACTCGACTTGCCCACCGGCTCTCTGTGAGCACTGAAGAGGAACTCATTATAAGGGAAGTGTGGGACAGTATTTCAAGCTCACTACAAACAGCTGTAAAGGAAACTTTTGGTTTTCAGAAATGTCAGAAGAACCGTTCTTACGATGAGGATTACCTTGCCACAGTGTAGAGGAAATAGGCTACCTCCAACCCCAGGCATCTCCTACGGCTACGTTGGCTAGGTCATGTGGTCTGTATGGATAAGAATACTCCAGTTATCAAACTTTAGGGTGCATTATCCGCCTGTGGAAGTAGTGGAAGAGAAAAATCAGATGGAGGAAGACCTGGTTTCAGTGGGCCTACGCCAAAGGAGAAGAAAAATGACTACTACAGAGAATTTAAAATAATAAATGGTATTCCGCCTACACTAAATAATATTTATAAATTATTAGATACTATCAAGCGATTAAAATTATTTCAATTTAATATTTGCTGCGGCTTTATAAATTTTCACACACACAAACTGTCACATACAAATTCACATTTTATTATGTATTTGAGAGTATTTACAAAACTGTTGTACCAAAATTAATTTGATTTTATCATTAGCAAATTAAATAAACATTTATTTACCAAAAATTCACAAATTGAATAACTAAATACCAACAAAATCATATTAAAATCTCAAAACGCTTACACGCATTATATTAAAAATAAATATTTAATTACACGCATTACATGGCACACATATAAATGCGATGTAATAATTGTTTGAGTAAATATTTCAATTTTGTTTTTCGCTTAAAAACAGTATTTAAAATTATTTAATAATTTACAACTGACAATTATTTCACATAAAAATTGCCAACAATTAAAGCATAATAATAACCGCAAAATGTGTCATTTGCGGAAATCCACGCATATGAAATGTGAATTACTTAAATTTGTTGCATACTTTCAGGCTAGCAACACTACACCGTCTGTATAAGCCTTTTGCAAAGCACCTTTTGTGTAATTGCCTTAAAGTCACTAACGGTACGGATTGTACTAAAACACAAAAAAAGGCCTGTCACTGACACATTTGTCAACGTGAAATGATGAAAAAAAAGATTGTGAAACTATCTAAATGGCGTAATGCAAACAATACGCATTCTTTGCGCTCAAACACAGTAAGCATGCTTACGCCGCAAAGTATGCAACACATTAGTGTTAGTAGTTGCAGCACGCGAACGAGCGTACCGTTTGTATGCGGCTTTGTTTATGTTTTCTATTTTCAGCGCTTTTGTGCATGCGAGTTACATATGAGTAATGAAAAACTTGAAAAGGTGAAAGGAAAGAAAAAAACAAAAACGAAAAAACAAAAAATATAAAAAAATAAAAAAAAATAAAAAATAAACAAAAAAAATGTATGAAAAAAAAATAAAAATATGAAGGTTATTCTCAAACATAAGCAAATACACATATATATAAGGTTTTACTCCTGGTAGCGTGGCATAAGGCATTTTAGCGTTGTTTTTTTTTGCTCGTAAATGTAAGGCATTGCATTTGCCTTTTGTACGCTTTCATAACGCCGCGTATTTTTCAACTATTTCTTTTCATACGTTTTGTTCGTGTTTTTTGTGTGTTTTGCAATGCAGTTTTTGGCACACTTCAGCCGTGAAAAAAGCAACGCAGTCATTCATTTGCATTTGTATGCGTGTGGATTTGTGCTTCTGTAAATATGTAGAAGTAGTTTAATACACTTTCACTCCATACGCGTAAATAGTTCAGGCCGTAGATGCAACTTTGACTTTTGTAAATATGTTTTGGATGGTAATAGAGCAGTTGTATGCAGTTGTTTTACTGTGCTTTGGATGCTTTTCGGGAAAAATACTGATATATGCAAAATACAAAAATTATAAAAAAAAATTAAAATATATAAAAAAATTCTTTAAATATATTATTATATATATTTTTTAATATATTTGTAGTGCAAATATTAAAGTCTTTTATAAATTAAGTAATATTGTTTTAACAGTTTTTTACGGTAAAATATATCCCTCCAATTTTGCTAAAATTAACAAATTATTATCACTTTTTTATGTTTCTAGCTACAAACAAAAACAAGAAACAGCTCAGTTAATTGAAATATCCTGAAAAAGTGGTAAGTTTAATGAATAAAAAAATATATATATTATTTTTAAAATAAAATTCTTATAAAAAAATTAGTTTTTTTGTATTATAGTCAATTCAAAACGCATACTAAATATTTATGTAATTTTTATTTATTTTATTTATTTATTCATATTAAAGGGTGATCTAAGTAAAGGTAATTTTTTCGAAAGCCTTTTTTTGACAGCTCAAGCATGAGTCGTGTCAAGCATGTCATTTTTGTTCAGTATTCTTTCCCATTTCATCATCGAAAGACTTACGTCTGAACAACGTTTATCCAGATCATTCAAGTTTATTACGAAAATTCACGTTCTGTAAAGTATGTGTTTCACGCGCACCTCGCTCCTTTTATGGTCAACACAATCGGCCTATTGAACGTACTATTCGCCATCACCATAATCCATCTTGAGACCCAGCATTCATTATTGGCTAATATTCGACCGAGTAGACCACGTCCAGCACGACCAGTGAAGAAAATATAACGGCCGTAGCCGAGAGTGTACACGAAGAACGTGGAGAGTCGATGCGGCGCCGTTCGCAGCAAATCTGACTGACGTATGGCAGGATTTGGTACATTTTACGTCGAAGTCTTAAATTGGAAGCGTACAAAATACAGTTTATGCTGAAGAACTGAAGCCGCTCGACCTTCTCAAGCGACATCACTTCGCTCTATCAGCTCTGGAAAAGTTCCAAGAAGATCCGATGTTTTCGAGCCAAATTTTGTTCAGCGATAATGCCCATTTCTGGCTCAATGGGTTTTAAAACAAGCAAATTTACACCATTTGGGACGAAGAGTAACCTAACAAAATTCAAGAGCTGCCATGTCATCCGTAAAAAACAACGGTTTGGTGTGGTTTGTGGGCCGGTGGAATCAGCGCTCCATATTTCTTCAAAAATGATGCCGGTGGGAACGTCACTGGCGTCAATGGCGACCGTTATTGCGCCATGATAACCGACTATTTGATGCCTGAAATTAAAACACGTGATGTCTGCGACATTAATTCCGATAATTTCACGTTTTGGACCAGTCGATTGGCCACCAAGATGGTTTGGTTTTTCCTGTAGGAATATGTATAGTCTAAAGTCTATGGGGACAATCCCACCACGATTTAGGCCTTGGAGCAAAACATCATGCGTGCCGTTACCATAATTCGCCAGTTACCAGTCGAAAGTCTCGAACGAGTCATTGAAAATTGTACTCAGCGGATGGACCATCTGAGACGTAGCCGCGGCCTATATTTGAAAGAGATAATCTTCAAAAAAATAAATGCCACAGAATGTTCCTTCGAACGATAATAAATATTACCCATTAAATTTGAATTTTCTGTGTTTTTTTTTTCTTTCTTTAAAAAAAGTAGGGAACCTCGAAATGGATCGCCCGTTATTATTATTTTAATTTAATACATATTTTTTCTCATTTTAATCACTTAATTTTAATTATCATTTCTATTTTGTTTTAATAATTTTGTTTTAGTTTATTTAAAGGAATTTTTTTCAACTGCTTTTTTTTCATTGAATTAATTCATACCATTTCGTTTAATTTTTTCCTTTGTTATTTTTTATAATTAATTTTATTTGGTTTTATTTTGTTTAATTTAATTATAGTTTTGTATTTTGTAAATTTTTTTTAATTTTTTTAAATTTATTTATTTTATTTAGTTTTTTTTATTTATTATTTTTTTCTCATTTTGATTGTTTTGTTTTGTTGATTCATTTTGTACGTTTCATATATACATATAAGTATAGTATTTCAAATTAGATTTTATTTTTTTCTCTTGTATTTTATATTATTATATTTTTTTCACTTTATATAATTTAGTTTTGATTCATTTTTCTATTTTGATTTAATTAATTTAGGTTTTGTGTATTTAATCTAATTTTTTACCAATTGCCTTTTTTCTTTAAATTAATTTATTTATTTTCGTTGAACTTTTTTCTTTTGCTATTTTTTTATAATTTATTTTATTTGACTTTATTTAATTTAATTTAATTATGGTTTTGTATTTTATTACAATTTTTAAATTTATTCACATTTATATATTTTATTTTATTTATTCATTTAATATTTTGCTTCTGTCTTTCCATTTTGACTTTGTTTGTTTTATTTTATTTTATTTTATTTTATTTTAACTGTTTTTTTTCTTTAAATTTATTTATACTTTTTCGTTTCATTTTCTTCCTTTGTTAATATTTGATAATTTATTTTATTTGTTTTTATTTTATTTTATTTAATCATAGTACTTTATTTTTTTATTTCTTTTATTATTATTATTTTTTTTTTTTAAATTATTTTAACTTTATTTTAATTTTATTTTTTTTATCGTTTTTTATATTAGTATTTTTATGAAATACATATTTATTTTCATTTTATTTAATTCAGTTTCTCATTTCATTTTTTTTAATTTATATTATTTTATTTTATTTCATTTATATTATTTTATTTTATTTCATTTTTATATTTTACTTATATTTTGTCAATTTTTTTATATTAATTTATTATATTTCATTTTATGTTATTTTATTTTGTATTATTTTATTTTATTTTATTTTATTTTTTTTTTTTATTTTTTTTAATGATATTTCTTTTTGTTTTACTTTATTTTATTCCCCTTCAAGTGCAACAAGTCTTTCCAGTGCTACTGACATACATTCAGCCATTTACAAATATCTTCACATAAACAGAATTTATTTCCTTCACGTCAGTTAGTCAACTGACTTCGCGCATGTTGGCGCTTTTTCACCACAGCCAACTAACCGCACATGCCATTAACTCAACCCTACCACCATAAGTGCACGTAATTATGCAAAAAAAAAAACTCTTTTGTGGTATGCCACACAATTTCACTGGCCACACGTTAATACATAAACAATTTAAGCTGCTGCGGAAACGGATGTTGGCTAATATACACGGACTTCCTTCCTTATATATATGAGTAAATTATATGCAAATATTTGGCGGTGTTTGATAGCAACCGTGTAGTAAAACGACTTGCTGTTGAATTTTTTTATATTTTATTTTTATTTTTTTGGCATAAAAATTAAAATAAAATTATTTTGGTTTCCGCGATTTTTTTAGGGTTGAATGTGGAAGGCTTTCAAGCAGGTCTGGTAAAACTAGTCCTTTATAACTACACAGTTAGTTTAGGTATGACAAGTAAGGTAATTAAAGTAGATCATCTGCACTGTGCGTCAACTTTTATATAAATATGTATGTATGTACGTGTATATACACTGCACTATATAATATATATATCAAACAATTTGTATTTATCTGCTGACATAACAACTTTGCCAGCTAATGAGACAGGCGACAACATTGTGGTGTCGTAAATTTATTTCCTGTTTCCGCTTGTTAAAATAGCTGACATGAGCTCGTTCAAACCGTTGCGCCACCAACTCATGGTAATAATTTGTCGTCTAGTGCATATGACAGCTGGTATTTAATGCACATATAGTTATATAACACACTATGCATATGATTTTGAAGAGATATATAATTTTGGGTCCCATTGAAGAGCATTACTCACCTTTAGCTCCGCCTTTAAAGCACTAGCAACTGTGTTCCGAGTTAAATCGACAATCTTGATGCTATCCTGACAATAACTACGGCACCATCATAAGCTAAACAAGCTCTGTAGTGCCTCATGTCCAGCGTAACTGTAGCTTTTTAGCGCTTTTCTCCACTGTTGGTTGTTAGTCTGACCTTAAATTTTACTCTCCACAGCCCAAAATGTTACTTTCGGAGTCTGTACAAGGCAAAACTACGACCAGTAACAACCCTCGCAGAAGTGTCCCTACTCCCCCAAGCCGTGTGAGCGTAAGAAGTTGCTCCGGCTCACTTTGTGGAGATATTCATCCTGGTATTAGAACAGTCTTCACAGAGTTAGGAGTGGATTGAGTAGATCTCTTAAGAATTATATGTCAAATGGCTAGGACTTAGGTCTCTATGCTTCTTAACCGGTGATATTGAATTTAGTTTGTCTACTGAAAACTCTATAGCTTTCCCATTTCCAGTCATATACAACCAAACCTTAGCGTTAGATTTCAACCTGAAAACTTTCTTAATGAACTTAGAATAAATCATAATTGGGTCTAGAGTGATTAAAACAAACAGGGTAACCATTCACCAGAGCGATAGACCAGCAACTTTCTTAACTTCAGAAAATTCACTGCGTCTCTATCCCGGTAGAAAAAGAATTTTATTTTATTATTCATTCTGGGAAGTATAAACTCAAGTGAACATAAGTGAACTAGTATTTAACTAGTATGAAGCTGTTGCAGAGACGGACAGTTAACATTTCCTATCCCATTCCAATGTTTCTGCAATGGGAGCCCAGAGGGACTGCTGGCCTTGGGGTATCTCATCTATTCATAACCACATAGCCACACTTGAGGGCGGTGTGCTCCAACCACATTCAACACACTTCTTACTGGTGCACTTAGTGCACTTGGTATGACTCCAAGGATCTTACAGAGTTTCTACTGACAATGATTCCAATTCCAGGCTGAGAAGCATACTCAAGCAACTATGTTACTCCGGTTGGTGGCACTCAAATATACACTGATTGGTTCATCCTTTGTAAACCAAGCATTTGAGCTCTCTTGTTGTTGTTGTAACCGCAAAAGTATACCCCAAATTTGATTCTTTGAAATATTGTGAGAATCACAGTCCGTTTTTAGATAAAAATCCGAATCCTAACGGTATTAACACTCTACTATCTCTCCAGAGGCAAGTACTTGAACTCTAGGCCGCAGCGACTTCTTGAAATTCTTCTTCAAGCTACCGGACTATTCTAGTCACATTCATTTTCGGACTTGAAAATCTCACCTGACTGCCATAAATCTCTTCTGGAGACTGTTCCCCATTTGAGAGCTCACGTACTTGTTAGATAAAGTACGATGAAGCAAGTTTGCTTCGAATAAAGTATGCATCGGTGTGGCTTTCGGAACAAGTAAATTGCTACTTAAGGAGTTTATATGGAAATAAGTCACGTAAAATTGACTTCCAAACACATTTTGTCGCACAAAGAGGCCGAACTTGGCCGTACTAGGGACTGAAGTGGTTGTATGGCTTGCTCTCTCTGGGAAAGGAGGAGAAATCAATCATAATATCGATCCCCAGCGATAGATCGCCCTACAGGACGGCATGTGGAAAGACTAAGGCCATCTTCTGTCCTTGTTCCATCCATCGCACTTCTTGAACAGCAATGATATCAGCTTTTAGTCGTACGAGGACATCAATCAGCTGAACAGAGCAGCACTTTTCCAATTAAGCGAAGGGACATTCCAGGTGCATGCCCTCAACTGGAGATCCTTTAAACTTTAATTTTGGGTGTCGGTCTTCTCAGGTCTCGAGCCTTAGTTAGACCTTCCGTTTAGCAAAACGCACTGCTAACAGCTCTCTTACTATCGTAATTCAGTTAAAATGTGATGCTTATGGTGAGGTAACTTGAAAGAGCTTTACATATTAGGTGGATTTCTTGAGACTACATCACCGCCAACTACTCTCCCCTCAAGTTTTGAGCCATCCCTATAACATATATGTTACTTCCAGCCCATCACCCGCTTGGTGTAGTAATTATCATTCCATTCTTCCAAGGCTTTTGCTTCCGCTCCTACATTCCGTTTGTGTTTATTGCAAGTTGATATTCCAGCGTAATGAGGAGAGAACTCCGTCCTGCGGAATACATCTCCTTGCATGTCGCGTCTCTTGATGCCCTACCAGGTTTGCGATTGTAATTCTGCTGTATATGAAAAATTTACACATACTCACAAGTGAACTCATCTCCAACCCTCTCAATGGACATAGAAATCTAAACACTAAAGTCACTTCGTTTCCTGATTTTTTGTAGATTTTTCTTAAAATCAGTGAACAATTAGCTTTCTTTTCCGCTTATTTTACAATTGCTACACAATACAACGTTCCACTTGACAACATAAAGGATGCAACAGCTGAAGCGAACTACATTCTTCAACATAGAACTCGCATCTTGCGTGCAACAGACGGGCACTCACTGGGTTACAATGAAAGTTCATTTGTTTATGTTTACCACCACGAGTGCAGCTGAGTCACAATAGTTAGACACATAACGGGTGATCCGTTTCGCTAATTTAAAGAAAGAACTCAAAAAATTCAAATTTAATGGGGAATGTTTTGCTATCGTTCGAAAGAACATTCTTTGGCATTTTTTTTTTAGTTTATCTCTTTCAAATGTTGGCCGCGGCTACAGCTCAGATGGTCCATCCTTCGAGTCCAATTTTCGATGACTCGTTCGAGCATTTCAACTGGTAAATGGCGAATGACACGCGCGTAATGTTCTGCGAAGCAGGATTATCCGCATAAGCCTTAGACTTTACATATCCCCAAAGGAAAAAGTCTAACGGTATGATATCACACGATCTTGGTGGCCAATCGAACGGCCTAAAACGCGAGATTATCTGCTCACCGAAGTGTTCTCTCAATAAATCCATTGATTGATGCAATGTGTGGGAGGTGGCGGTGGCACCGTCTTGTTGAAACCAAATGTTGCGGAGATCACAAAGCTTCAATTTCAGGTATCAAATAGTCGATTATCATGGCGCGATAACGGTCGCCATTGATGGTTACGTTCCCACCGGCATCATTTTTGAAGAAATATGGACCGATGATTTCACCGGCCCACAAACCACACCAAGCCGTTGTTTTTTCTGGATGAAATGGCAGATCTTGAATCTCTTCAGGCTGCTCTTCGTCCCAAATGCGGCAATTTTGCTTGTTTACATATCCATTGAGCCTGAAATGGGAGTCATCGCGGAACAAAATTTGGCTCAAAAATGTCGGATCTTCTTGGAGCTTTTCAAGAGCCCATAGAGGGAAGCGAAGTTGCTTGGGAAGGTCGAGCGGTTTCAATTCTTGCGTAAGCTGTATTTTGCACGCTTCCAATTTCAGATCTCGACGTAAAATGCATCAAGTCGTTCCATACGTCTGTCCGAGTTGCTGCGAACGGCGCCGATTCGACTCTCCACGGTCTTCGTGTACACTCACAGCTCCGGCCGTTATATTTTCTTCACTGCGTGCTGAACGTGGTATATTCGGTCAAATATTATCCAATAATGAATGCTGGGTCTCAAGATGGGGTATGTATGGTGTTGCGAATAGTACGCTCAATAGGCCGATTGTGTTGACCATAAGTTGAGCGAGGGGCGCGCGAAACACATTCTTTACAGAACGTGAATTTTCGTAATAAACTCGAATGATTTGTAAACGTTGTTCAGGCGTAAGTCTTTCCATGATGAAATTCCAAACAATGCTAAGCAAAAATAACATGAGAGCTTCATACGACTCAGGCGGGATCTGTCAAAAAAGGCTATTGAAAAAGCACCTCTACTTGGATCACCCTTTATATGTTATGTCCGTAGTTGTACATCGATGGATGTATGGGGGAATCGTTAGTGCGACGCGTCGTAAGTACTTAAGTGCCTCATTAAAGGTGTAACGAATGGACAGTTGTTTGTTGAAAGGATTTATTGTAAATATGGCAAGTCTTTTGTGCTCGTACTATCTGTGTGTCAGGGTGTGTGCTTTGTAGTTGCAGAATTGCAGGTAAAGAGGGTCCCTTACGGTTTTATCTTTTACAAATGTCATTAAATGTCAATTTAAATTGGCATTGTGATTTGCGCGCTGAGAGTATTTATTTATTTATTTTCCTTCGATTCTATACTCTTCACAATACTGCATTTTATTACATAATTGCTGACATTTTACTGATACAATGCCACGATACAAATATACATAGAGAAAGCTAGTATACGTAGTGACAGCGCGTTTTGTAGCGGTTTTAGCTCAATGCTATGATATTTTGTAAAAATACGAGAAATGGGAATAAATTACGATCGCTTTGGAGGAAAATTTCGTATTTTAGTTTTAATTTTAATCGCAAAAATTATAAATAACGGTAATTTTAAATGCAACCACACTTTTTTTGAAAAACATTTTTTTAAAAGAATATTTTGAGCCAATTGAGCACTCAATTTTTTTTTAGAAGCCTACTATCCTACCTAGCACAAATCCAAAACTCAGATCAATCTCTAACCAAGTTCTTGAGTCAAAAATTATTTGTTGATTTTGATAAAATGATTGTGATTGCTTCGAAAATGGTATTAAATAGAGATCTTAAACTTACAGTTTCGAAACATTTTATTGGTACAAACTTTCCTGTAATAATGAACCCGTTATCTTTCTGGGGACGATTCAATATACGTATCGCTCTATGGCCTTTAAGAAGTATAGTTCGGAAATATTATGAATTATGAAAGGTTATCTCGAAAAATATTAGAGCATTTGCTATGTTTCATTGTCGCCAGTAAACTCATATACAGGGTAATCCATTTTGTGGGTTACCAAAGTAAACGTAAATAAAATGCATTTAAAATAATTTTTTTCATGAAATTCCTATTTTATTACAAATTTTGAACCTTTGTATTATACAACAACAACACTACATCACTCACTAAAATGACCACCTCGAGAATTTTTGCAAACTTCGAACCATTTAAGGTAATTTTCGACCACTTTTTGGCACATGTTTAGCGGTGTCTCAGCCATAACTTGACGAATGTTGGTTTTCAATTGCTCAATTTATAGGTTTATCCCTGTAAACACGATCTTTCGTGTAGCCACACAAAAGTAAGTCCAAAGGTGTCAAATCGCACGATCTCGGTGGTCAATTGACATCGTCAAGACGAGAGATTACGTGGCCGAAAAATTTCTCTCGCAATAAAGTCATATTGGCTCATGTTGTGTGGCATGTGGCACCGTCTCGCTCCGAATTAGCAGCGACATACTCGCCGTTATCGTTTTCAAAAAAGTAAGATCCTATCCCACCTCCGGACCAAAGAGTGCACCAGACAGTAATTTTTTTTTTTTTTGTTTTATTTTTGGTGCCTGTTTTCAATTATTTGAATATTCTCGGAGCCCCAAGTGCGACAGTTTTGCTTATTTACCTATCCACAGAGGGAGAAATGTGCCTCCTCGTTGGAGAAATTTTTATTGGAAAAATCGCGGTCAACAGCTTGTTGTTCCAAGCACTCGATCGACGTAACTACGACATTGTCAATGGTCAGCTGGCTGCAGTTGTTGTGTGATCTAGACTTTATATGGTTGTGGGTGTAAGTCCAAGTACAACATACGCCACAAAGTGCCGTACGAAAGTTCCAGCTCCTGAAAACGTCGAGAAATACAGAAGAGATTCGGGTTTTCACTTACACAGCAGCGATATTTGAGGTGGAACGAGCGAAACGATGATGCGCAGGCCTTACAATATCTGTAACCAATACATTCTCTGCAATTTTTTTTTAAATTTAACCAATTTCTGGAGTAGTTGTACAATTATTTGCACCAAAATGTCCTCTGAAAGCACGAATCACCACTTTTGCAGTAGATTTCAACAATTTTAACGTGTTTTGCGGCTGTTAAGCGTTGCATTTTCATAACTACCTGACTTTTAGCTAAAACAAAACATGCTTGGTTTGACAGTTGAGTTTGACAGATGTCAAAGTACAGCGCTGCACTTTCGAAACTATTAAGGGGATAACCCTTTATATCTGTATAATACCAAATTTAATGATGTTAGATGCTTTTATGAAGTATTTATGACTCAAAACCTCATTTCTGAACAAATCTGGAGTAAGAGAGCTATATTTTTTTGATATTCTTAACTCTAGCCTTTAACGCGCCATCTCGTGGAAGTTTTCGTAGAAACCGGGATTTATAAATGCTTTGAAAAAAATACCATTTCCTTTTGTGGCATCATTTTAATAGCTCTTCTCAGTGCCTAACAACTTTGGATACAAAAAATTCGTATATTTTTGTTTTCTTTCAAGGCGTGCAGTATGGCGAAATTAGAGCGATTAGTAGGTGCCTACATACGTCACCTGTCCTTATTGATTCATGCTCTACTACATCTTTATTGGTATTTTATTTACTTCCTCTATTAACAACTTCAATTTGCATAATTTCACCAACTCAATAAATAAATTTCTCTTAATTGCCTGTCTGCGCTGACTACGTCATTAGGACAGAGTTATTTTACGCTTTCAAATTTCCTTGCAGCATCAAATTTCCTTTTGAAATAACAACTTAATTTCTTCCCCCCTCTCTCTTTTCATATTAATATGCACATAAAAGGGTGTTTTTATAGAGGTATAGAACTTTAAGTTGGCATTACTTTTCAAGATGGCGACCGATTTAACAGTTGTCAAGTGATTTATTCAAAGTTTGGTTTGGCAATTCATCATGAATAGACTCGCGATCATCAAGTAAGGCGTAGATTCGTCGAATGGGCCCAAAACGAGATTACCGTTGTTCCCGATTTTCATAAGCGAATTTTTTTTAGCGATGAAGCGCACTTCTGGTTGAATGGCTACGTCAACAAACAAAATGCCGCATTTGGAGTGAAGGTAATCATCAAGTGTATGTTGAAACACCGTTACATCCAGAAAAGCTGACTGTTTGGTGAGCTTTATGGGCTGGTGGACTCATTGGTCCGTACTTTTTCAAAAACGATGGTGGCCAGAACGTTACAGTCAATGGTGATCGGTATAGAGCCATGATTACTAACTTTTTCATCCCTTAATTGAATAACCATGATGTCCAGGAGATGTGGGTCTCAACAAGACGGCGCAACATGTCACACAGCTCGTGCCACAATAGATTTATTGAAAGACACGTTTGGTGACCGCCTAATTTCACGTTTTGGACCTGTGAATTGGCCTCCAAGATCTTGTGATTTAACACCGCTATACTACTTTCTGTGGGGCTATGTAAAGTCATTGGTCTATGCGGATAAGCCACAAACGATTGACCATTTGGAAGACAACATTCGCCGTGTTATTGCCGATATACGGCCACAAATGTTGGAAAAAGTCATCGAAAATTGGACATCCAGATTGGACTACATCCGCGCCAGCCGTGGCGGTCATATGCCAGAAATCATATTTAAAATGTAATGCCACAAGATTATCTTTCGGATAAATAAAACTCATGTCAATCGAATAATCCATCGTTGTTTTATTGCAACTTAAAGTTCTATACCTCTATAAAGGACACCCTTTATAAATGCAAATATTTATTTTTGAGTTACTCTAAATAACAACAAATACATTAATTTTCATTTGTAAACATCATTTATCATATTTCATTCCACCTAAACGCAATTCTGCTTCCGGCGTATAGCAAACGTTGTTGTTATTCGTCTCCACCTTAAGCCTTTTTCATTTCGCTTGAATTATGCCATATTTTGTTAAACGGCTTAGTGCGCCGGATTTTGCATTTAAATTGATAGTAATGATGTAATGATGATGATATATTTTGAATGAAAAAATGTTTTCTAAATTTTGAAATATTTTTTCATAAAAATTCAAGCATATTAAATAAAAATTAATATTCGTTTAACAGGATTTACTAAAACGCCAGATGTCAAATCAATAATGTTTTCATTTTTTTCATATTGCGCTGTTTTCTTTTGCGCCCAAACTGCAAAAGAACGCTCAGCTGGCTTATTTTCAACTCGCTTATAATTTGCATTTACTTTACAACACTGCTGTTAGCTCTAAAAAAAAAATAAGAGAAGTTTTTTTGTGAAATATTTAAGCGAAAAGCAAAACAAAATGAATTATGCCGAATAATCTCGGATAATCTTTGGTAAATAACTTTTACTGAATCAAAACAGCTGTAGTGTCTTAAATACGCGACCTGGAAGGTGTGCTGTTAACGACTCGAACTAATATCTTGTCGCGTAGCTTATTCTATGCAGTGTACAAAGAGCTTGAACAAGCATACATAAGATTCTCTAAGTGATTTTCTCTCAAATTGAACTACTGCACGCGGAGAGTATTCTTCAACAAAACGCTGTAGAAGCTACAGCAATTTTTACAAGGTTTCAGACAGAGACATTTTATTATATAAAAACGCGAGAGCTAATCTGTGTGGAGTATCAGGAGCTTACGAGGAGTTTAGAGAGAGAGAGAGAGAGAGAGCAGTGTAGAGAAGTTAGCAACTTAGAGAAGCCGCAAACTTTTTAGTAGAAACTGCTTGAGCCATCCAACAGAGGGCACGCTTGAATATTCTACAGTAGACTCAATGACTTCCACAACTTTTTAAGCATAAGAATGATATTCCTATATATAAGAGCGAGCTAATTGGCTTACCTACCTTGAGAGCATTCAGAATTTATGAAGAGAATGATTGGTTGCTTGGTTAAAAGGGAAGTTCACAGACCAAATCGAAAGCGGCTGCACTTAAGCCATTCAGTAGACTCAATGTGCTTCGAGAAAACACCTCTGCAACATGTTTGATTGCATCACAAATGGAACGCGTGAAGTATATACACTCACGAATCACAATCCAGCCAAAGCGCTACTACTAAGATACGTCTTTCCCATATCTTCTCATATGGTTTATATGAGGTACAATTCAGCGTACTGTGGGATAGACCAAAGCCCTGCGTTACACTGTTCGTATCTTTTCAATGTAACTTCAGATCTCGACAAGTCCACACACGTGAAGAATCTACTTTTCGCCAAATTTTGAAGAAGATGACGTGAAAAATTCTCCACTTAATAAGCGCTGAAGTGAGTTTACGCCGAGCTTTCTACTCACATTTGTTGTGTGCGTCTGGATATTTCTGCATCAAAAGGATCTACAGTTTATATGAACCCACCACCGAACAGCTGTTGAGTTTCTATGAGAAACTCACTCATTTCATGTCCAAAACACACTTGAACGGAGCTGACATTCTCTACTGAGGGGTGACCTCAATTGAAAACCTTTTTTTTTTCTATTACAGACCACGAACGCATTACAATCCGCATGATCGCATGCATTGCTAATGACTCGACTACTGCAGCCTCTCTCACATGTAGCTCCTTTAGATGAGTCTGGTAGACAGCAAGACGAAGAAGTACTCGCATCTTGTGACTTTCGTCGCTGACAACATGATGTACTTGCTTTCGAGTCTTTCAAACCGCTGATAGTCATGCAGCATTTAGAGTGGTCTTGTTGTAGAGGCTAAGGTTTCCGTCTCTCTATTGCGTCAACATAACATGCTTCGCCCACCTTGGCCTGGGACAGCAATTGCGATGAGACTTTCGTACACAGCAGTGAATATCAGAGCTCACTCTCCCACAACAGGCTCACCAAGAAGCTTGCACTACTCCTCTCCTTTGTAAGCAACTATATTGTTGTTGTAGAAACCACTAAAATATTCCCGAATATGGCTTTTGGTAAATATTTCGTGAAAGAAGAAACTGTCTTCAACCATCCTTATCGCGTCCATTGTCCTATCTAAATGATGGTGAAGTCAACCTAACTGTTTGTGGGCGGCAGCACGTTCCTAATTTGACGGACTAGGCATGCATGCGCGCATATCGTCTCTCTTAAGGCATTTGTGGGGGTCGTTATCAATATTGAGGTCTCTGGGAGCGTTGTGGTGGTAATTAATAAGTTTATTGCACACAAACTGGCTCCAAAACTTCTCTAGAAGGGAAGACGTGGACTAGTGTGCAAAAGTTCTAGTTGAATACTAGTACTTTGCAGATAAAACCATCATCAGTTCATCATAAACCAAAATTATGCTAGTATTTAATAGACAAAAATATACTAGTTCATTTTGGACTAGAATTAAACTAGTATTTTTTTGGTAATATCTGAAATAGTGTGCAAAAATCTTAGGCTACGAACTGGTATTTTGCGGACAAATTCATACGAATTCGTCATTTTGCCAAAAAGAGAAGCAGAGATCATAAGTAAATAGAAGATACGGCCATACCTTGTTGTGGTTTTTTGTATTATCTACAATTTAGATATTATAATTGGTACTGTAAAGGTAATTGGTACTGTACTGGCGTTGAGTATAGAATGCTGAGCAGTCATAATGAAGCTTCAAATACATGGATAACTGATTCGCTGATCCCGACAGGTAGCTGATTGACTTTCTGGCAAGAAATAGTGTAGTAAATATCAAGCACATTGAGTTATAAGCGTATTTTTTTACATAAGCTGGCCCCTAGTTCACTTTACACAAAAAATAGTTCTTCAAAACCATGCTCAAGTCTACCTGAATTAGAAGAAGGTTTTTGTTTTAGGCTCTTCATTATGAAATCTATGACCTTTTTCATTAAAAAACTCTAAAATAATAATTACTTTCGTTGCCTGTTTCGGAAAATTGGCGTTCACTAAATTTTCGTTGCATACGTTTTGGCGCTAACTGAGTTTTCAAAGTATTATTTAAAACATAATTGTTGAAAAAGTTCACAGCATCGCTTATATCAATATTTAAGTGTTTGAATTTTTTAGAAAGTTTCTTTAAAATATCTTTTTGGTTTTTCATTGTTAAAATTTAATATTAATTCTCAAATAATAGTCAAACGTTGCCTACATTTTGGCGCTAACAAAATTAAAAACTCTAAAAACAACAAAAAATTTCTCATTTATACCTCGTTTGCCAAGCCAAGAAAATATTAAACGAAACATGAATTAAAAGCGCTGTCACTCACCACACATACTCGTTAATGTTATATGTATATGTAACAACGTTTGCGCCTATTTGTATGCCTCTCTCGTTGCTCTAATTCGTTCCCAGAAGGGTGCCCACAAGCGATTAAAGCGTTTATGGCACAGCACAGCACACTGTGTTTGAGTGCTTTTTAATCATAATCGAACAAAAAAAAATATTGCTGTAGAAAATATTAGAAGTGAAATTAGAAATCTGTAAATTTTTTAAATATTTTCTTGGTATGTGTCGAATACAATTTTTGAATGAGAGTTTATGGTATGCGTTGTGTGTACTAAAAACTTGTTAATTCCTTGAAAAGCCCTAAAAACTAGCAAAAAATCACTCGTACACTTATCAGTGAACGCATACATATATATGTATTTCTATGCATATATGCTCACACATACATACATACATGCGAGCATGAAACTGAAACTATGAGACCTTTAATGCCAACATCCAACATCCAACAGGGGGCACTGGGAGTAATTTACTAATTAATGGAAATAATTGGTAACGGCGACAGGCAGGTCTACGAGTATGTGTGTGTGCGTGCACATATGTGTGTGTGTGTGTGTGTGCGTGTAATTGCTGCATATATCGAAAATTCTTACTGGTTGTGCTGTACAGTTATGCGAATATTTACACTGTTTGTAAATATATTTAATAGTATACTACAGGGTGACTCCAGTGGTGATCTTATAGGCATGTATATATATGTATATACGAGTATATGTATACCTATATGACTACTAACGCTTGTCTGTTGGAAGGAGATACCATCACAGCTGTCATGTATGCTCCAAAATATGCATCAACAAATATACGTACGTGCGAATATATATGCTTGTATGTGTGTAAATATGCATTTTTGTTGGTGCGCTTCAAGGGCTCATCGAATCGATAACGCAATTAAGCGGAAGAAGGCAATTTTTTTTTACGCAAACGACGGCAGGTAACTGTAACAGTTGATATCAACATGCAAATATAACGGGTAATGCATTTTGAGGTTCCCTACATTTGTAAAGAAAAAAAAAACACAGAAAATTCAAATCTAATAGGGAATGTTCATTCACATTCGAAAGAACATTCTTTGGCATTTATTTTGTGAAGATTATCGCTTTCAAATGTTGGCCACGGCTACGTCTCATCCATTCGTCCATCCGTTGAGTCCAGTTTTCGATGACTCGTTCCAGCATTTCGACTGGTAGCTGTCGCATGACACGCGTGATGTTTTGCTCCAAGACCTGAATCGAAGCGGGATTGCCCGCTTAGACTTTACATATCCCCCCAGAAAAAAGGAAAAAGTCTAACGATGTGATATATCACTATCTCGGTGGCCAATCCACCGGCCGGAAAACGTAAAATTATCTGCTCACCGAAGTGGTTCTCTTAATAAATCCATTGATTGATGCGATGTGTGGGAAGTGGCGCCGCGCCGTCTGGTTGAAACCAAATGTCGCGGAGATCTTGAGCTTCAATTTCAGGCATGAAAAATTCGGTTATCATGGCGCGACAATCGTCGCCAGTGACGGTTGCCTTCTCACCGGCAGCACTATTTTGAAGAAATTTGGACCGATGATTCCACCGGCCCACAAACCAAACCAACCCGTTGTTTTTTGTGGTTGAAATGGCAGCTCTTGAATCTCTTCAGGTTGTTCTTCGTCCAAAATGCGGCAATTTTGCTTGTTTATATGTCCGTTGGAGTCAGAAAAGAGCCTCATCCCTGAACAAAATTTGGCTCGAAAACGTCGGATCTTCTTGGAACTTTTCAAGAGCCCATGGAGGGAAGCGATGTCGCTTGGGAAGGTCGAGCGGTTTCAGTTCTTCAGCACAAGCTGTATTATGTACGCTTTCAATTTAAGATCTCGACGTAGAATGCGCCAAGTCCTGCCATACGTGAGTCCGAGTCGCTGCGAACGGCACCCAATCGACTCTCCACGGTCTTCGTGTACACTCTCACGCAACACTACGGTCGCTATATTTTCTGCACTGCATGCTGGATGTAGTCTAAGGCGTAAGTCTTTCCATGATGAAATGCCAAACAATACTGAACAAAAATAACCGAACAACTTGACACGACTCACGCGTGATCTGACAAAGCTATTGAAAAAGTACCTCTACTTGGATCACCGATTGCTTTAATGTAAATCTGCCTCTTACGCATACATGTATACATAGAAGTATGTAAAAAAAAAAGCTTCATCGAAGTCGTTGAGAAATCTGCTCGTTAATATCACTATCAAACCTACTTGTAGGCCTCACACATACATGTACATGCGTCTACATACAGCGTCTTCCGCCTTGTTAAGCTCGGGCGAAAAGTTAATAAATTTTAATGAGATAAAAAGCCATGGTGAGAGCCCTGAAGCAGCCACAAGGTTTATCAAAAAATAAGTTTTATAGCAAAATATGTGTGTTTTTGAGTTGTCCATAGTTGAGGGGAAGAAAAAATGAATAAAAAAATAAAAAGATTAAGTGTTCACGCATCAAAGCTGCGTGACTCTGTTGGCTAAATAACACCTTGCAACAACCAAAATCACATTATTTTTCTGTCACTTAAAGTTTTCAATGCCCTGATGTAGGGCATAATGAAATTTTAATCCTTGCTGGGTTGAGATGAAAGAGATTTTTTCTTTTTTTTCTCTTCTTCTTTATTGGCATAGGCAGCACTACCGCGATTATAACCGAGCCGTTCGTATCTTCCCTTAGCAGCTCGACCTTAATTAGATACACCAAGTGCAGCCAGATCCATCTCCATCTGATCCTTCCAACGGATTGAACGTCTTTCTCTTCCTCTACTTCCACCAGCTGGTAGTGCGTCGAAAAAACTGTAGAGCTTGCGCTCATCCGGTTGGCACGTGCCAGCTAACGTTGTACTGTCTCTATGTCCATGCCATCTCGTACAGTTCACTGTTCAATTGTCGTCCATCGTATTTGCCGTCACTCGTTTGTAGGGAAGCACAAATTGCTTGTAAAACCTTTCTGTCGACATCTCTAAAGGCGAATCATCAGATGTCGACTTTGTCCAAACTTTTCCACCATATATCGGTACGAGAATGATGAGCGAGTTGCAGAATTTGGTATAGATTCGTCCGTCGAGAGAGAGCTTTACTTTTCAATTGTCTAGTCAGTCCAAAGAAGCAGTTGTTGGCAAGAGCGGCCTTGTGGGTTCCTAAATAGACGAAATTATTCACGACTTCGAAGTTATGACTTTTAACAGTGATGTGGGAGCCCAGGCGCGCGGTTGTTGAGGTCGATGTATTCAATATCCGCGAATAGAGAGTCGCCTTGGTTGAAACTTCGTTTAAGATCAAAAGGCAAAGAGCGGTCCTTCCTTCTCGACTCTTTTGAAGTTACCCAGCGTAAGTTTGCCTAGCCGTAAGAGTTTCACAGGAATGCCTTTTGTTGCCATCGAAGGTCGCCTTCAAATTGGCCGTGATGTAGGACGGCCCAGACGCGCGCTTGTTGAATTATGTGGTCAATATCCTTGCATAATGAGTCACTTTGGCTGAAACCTCGTTCGAAATGGAAAGGCTAAGAGCGGTCCTTCCTTCTCGACTCTTTGGACGTTACCCAGCGTAAGTTTACCTGGTCGTAGGAGTTTCACAGGGACGGCTTTTGGTGTCATCGAGGGTCGCCTTGGCTGAAATCAAAAGGCTCAGAGAGGTCCTAACTGGCGACACTTTTGACGTTACCCAGCGTAAGTTTTCCAAGCCGTACGAGTTTCACTGGAAAGCCTTTAGGTATCATCGAGGCTCACCTTCAAATTGACGGGAAGTGGTGTGCGTCGGTTATTTTCTTACTTGTCTTTTCCAAGATTTTACACATATGGGCAATCTGATCAATAGTGGATCTATCAGGTCCAAAGTCACACTGTTGTGATGATGCTATCGGTTCGTTGACAATAATTTTAAGTTTTCTCACTCAAAAAGCCAGTCAAAACCTTTAATGCTATATTGAGTACGCGTATGCCACCACAATTGGTGTAGACTGTGGCCTCTGCTACTCAAGTTCTTCATAATTATAGAATTTTGGTCTCGTTCTTCAACTCTCCGTATCTATCCCATACAGTGGTCATTGCGGTTGATCGCAATGTTGCAAGGTAGGCAATCTTCTTTGTCTCAACTGCCGCTCGACGTTATTCATCGTACCAAGACTTCCATTGACCTTATCGAAAGTCAATTGTTTTTTAAGCGACTGTACATAGTCAGCCTACTCTGCCCTAATACAGAGTGTTGTTGGTAAGTGCATTCAGTTAGCGAACACTGTTTGGCTGTCTTCTGTGACTGTAGCTCTGAGATGATCAACCTTCTCTGCGTATGTATATTAACAAGTATACTTGACCTCACAGAGACGAGTGCGTATTTTAATTGCAACAATTTAGTGTATCGAGCCCATCCCCGCGGGTTAGGAGTTCTAGAATTTACCACGGTAAGGCATGCCTGTCGTAAGAGGCGACTAAAAGCCAATAGTTCCCGCGACAGTCGGGTCTTTATACCTCAACGACCCGGATTTTTATCCAGCCAAGAACTGCCACTCCCACAATATTCTCCGAAGCCAAATTTGAAGAATTTTCCTACGGCTATAACAACAACAACAACAGTGTATCAAGTCGATTTCAAGATCTCGGTGTGTATGTCCATTTAGAATATTGGTTACAAGCCGCCTTTCGGTTTCGAGACAGCAGTATAGCCGGCAAGTGGAACAGCCTTAACTCAGTTGGGATTCTTTCGTCTTCTTTGCCCAAACTGGCGTTGAACTTTTTTTGTTTCGACGTCAAAGCTAAAAACGAAAGAAAGCCAGTGACAGCCCTGACTGTTTGCTACAGCTACAAGGCACATTTCTCACCCGGTGGATGCGTAAATGAGCAAAATTTTCGCATTTGGGGCTTCGAGAATCTCCAAGTAATCGAAGAGAGGCCATTACACCCAAGAACAAACTTACTGCCTGCTGCGCTCTCTGGACCGGAGGTGTGATTGGATCTTACTTCATTTATATCGGAACGAATTTCCGTCATCCCATTGACAAGGGATGACGGAAATTCGTTCCGATATAAATCTAGTATCCACCCTGTCGGAAAAACACAAAACCAGGACCTTACTTCTTTGAAAACGATAGCGGAGAGACTGTCACTGTCAATTCGGAGCGAGATGGTCGTATGATAACCGACTTTTTTTGGGCTGCAATTGAAGAACACTACTTGGACCATATGCAGTTCAACAAGATGGTGCCACATGCCACATAACATGAGCGAATATGGCTTTATTGCGAAAGAAGTTTCCCCTCCGCGTAATATCTCGTCTTGGCGATGTCAATTGGCCACCAATTGGACTTTTTTTTTCTTGAGGGGCTACGCGAAAGACTGTGTTTTTGTGGGATTAAATGTTTAACTCTTAATACAATTGAATTATATCTGGCTCACAGATATATATCTCAAGTGTTCTTTGGCAGTTTTTTTTTACTTAACTTTTTCAAAAAATAATAAATAAAAATATTAAAACATTTTCCAGTCCAGCGAAAACTCGCCTTTCATAAGCTTAAAGCACTGTAATTGAATATGAAAATATCAACTTTTCAATTTATTACCGTCTACTTAGTGTAATGAAGGCTGAGATGTATTGTAAGACAGACTTTTGTATATATTTAGTAAAAATTCTTATTTCTTTGTAACTGAACCTCAGAAGTCAACAATAAATCACCTTAAATCTTTAAAAAAAAATAACCCAATACAAAAAACACACAAAGGCAGCACAAGCAATAATATTGAAAGCAGAAAAACACAAGCAAAAAGAGAAGCTAACAGAATCCCGCTGTTGAGTGGCCTTGTCAGCTGTCACTGACCATTTCCATATACTACATATATATATATTTGCTCCTTTTTTTTTGGCACACTTTCGCAATTTGTTTGCATATTTATACAATATTCTCGCAATACTCTGCATACACTACACCGTTGTTCGTTTGCGCCCAAAAATATGCCTTGTTTACGCCTACAACGTAATTGGCACACACACGCGTTTGCCTTTTCTTATGCCATACGGCCAACTTACTTACAAATACATACATACATATGCATATACATATATTTATATGGCAACCAGCAAAAGCCACAAACGAATTAAGAGCACAAGCATCGTTATCAACGCGCTGACATTGGCTGCTGCAAAAGAAAATGTACGGCGCCTGAATGTAGGCAATGTGCAAAAAAAATACGCTGTATTTATGCCGTACATGCGTGGGTAGTGCGCCCGGCATTGAGGTGAGCATATGCTACCTTGTGACCGCATAGCGAAAAAAGTGTAATTTATACTTTAATTGAATTTATTTGCCAGTTCAATAGTCAGTTGCGTAGAGTGCTCTGACTTTTTTGGTCGTTGTGACAGCATCCTAAATGTAGGCAATGTTTTACTTATATTTTATGCTTCAACAATAAGTATATAATTACTGTTGATAAGAAGACAATTTTGGGTTCATGAATTTGCCATTAAGCTGACGGAAAACAATGGCACATATAAGAGCAGGACAATGGGGAAATCAGCAAGGAACAATTTAGTACAAATAAATCATCTATTTTCCGGCAAAGAGTGAAATTTAAGTAGAATTCTTTTGTCACATTTATGTAAGTCTATAATTAATCTCTGCCACATAACTCACATATATATTGAGCGGAATCAAGTAAATATTTCCGTATTTTGAATTGAATTTTTCCGTAAATAAATCACAAAATATCATTCGCTTATGATGGCTTATGCGAGCTCAATTCTAGTTTTCTTCACAAATAATTGCTTAGACATACTACAAGCACATTTTTACGTTGTGTTACCAAATCCACACACCCGATACAAGACTATCAACACTTGCTGAATCGAATTCGGTGAGGCAGTCGAGTTAAAAACTGCCAAGAAAGCAACGTCAAGCCGCCACACTGAGGGCTTAAGGGCGGCAGTGTTGGTGTTCTACGGCATACTGCTAGTCTAGCACCCTGCAGCTGCAAGAGAAAACATTGGAGAAGTAGTAAGTAGAGTAAGTAGTACGCCGAAAGTGTGACAGTCTTTGGCCGGATTAAATTCTGGAACTCCGGTACGTAGAACCGGCTATCGTGAGAGTCGCTACTAGAAGCTGAACCACCACCTAGGCACATCAGGTAGGGTGTGCTTGACTACTGCGACTCCGTAAAGCAATACAGACAAGCACCGCTAGGCAGGATGGCGTACAGACAGGCTATAAACACCATTCAGCGAGACTCCGTTAACACCTTTTTGAACTCTCTTCCTGTGAATGGTGTTCTCGGCATTCAATCGCCACCCATCGCACAACAAGAGTTCGAGCTGCTTCGAGATACCCGCGTAACCCTGGCGCAATTAGTTTTCCTTTGTGCCGGGGACTTAAAATACTTGCGTTTTATATATGACTAAGAGTGAAGCCGAACAATTCCGTGAAGATATCCGTGCTATTAGTAGAAGGCAAGATCGGTCTCTACGCATACCGGATCTGCGGTCGAGTGGTCAACCCTTTCCAGCAAACTCGTGAAAAAAAAACAGACAGATAAAATATCGACGCCAAATTATCTTGTCTTTGAGCCTCCAGTACTTTCAGTAATACCAACCAAAATACACGCCATATACCAGCCAACGTATCCAAATACTAAATATGAAAGCATCAACCACGAAACCTCACAATCAGAAAGAAGTCTTCATTTGCGGAAAGTTAGCCAAAGATCACGTAAATCATGGAGTGCTACGAAAGTAAAAGCAGAATGGGTTCCGTAGGAAAAGTGCACACTTTCTTCATGTTGTTGTTGTACCGCTTCACTTACCCCGCTTAGGATCAATTAGGTCTACTTCTAGTCATCGAGGTCATCTAAAGGGGAAAACGTGCTTTTTCGAAGGGTTCGGACCAGTGGGCGAGAGGTGTTAGATGAGTCGGTTTAAGTGGGCATACGAAGAGGTGGTAAGTGTCGTGCGAGGATTCATTGCATGCATATGTTGCATATGTTGGGTATGTCGAGCTCGCGTCTGGACGGGTAGGAGTTAAGTCTACTACAGTATCCAGACCTCAATTGTGCAAGTATTACTCGGGTCTCTCGAGGCAGCTCGGGCTCTTATTCTGCCATAGTACACCTTCTTCATCTACATCGACGGTTCCAAAAAAGAGCTAATGAGGAGCGACGGCGTAGCCCGGCCGTAGAAATATTTTGCGTAACGAAAAAGTCAGCCAAGTTGGGGGGGAGCATCTCTGGAGGCATCTGAAACGGAGTTAATATCAGCCGTTATAAACAATGAGCAGAAAGCTTAACTAACAATTTCTATCTAGCAACGACTAGCGCTGATCAACTGAAAATCCATATTCAGCTAGGAAGTGACGAAACAGTCATTGACCCAAGCAGGCCAGCATAAAAAAGTACCTTATGAAATAGTCGGTGCGAGGATGGTAAGCACTTCCAGTTTACAGAGTTGACAGTAAAACTTCGGAGAAAAGAGGCGAAAGAACATCAATGCACTGTCATGTCTCTTTTGTCATAACTGGTTATCTATTTCAGAGAAAGAAAGTGAAAAACTATTCCCTTATGCCCTCTTAATTATCCCAATCCTTTTATCTCCACCTCCCACTCTTCAGTTTAGTCTAAAAATTATGCTCGAATGATGGCACTATCACCAAGTGAGCTAATTTGCTTTATGTTACTTTCGTCCATAATCACTTAAGCACATCACAAAAACAAAGATATGTCTTAAAAGCACACAAATTTTGTGAAAAATAAACATTAAACCCTCAAGTAAAGAAACAACGGTAACAAAGCACATAAGGTAGTAAATGGCACAACATAAGAGCCAAGTAACCTCAAGCAACACTAAAAGGTGAAGACCTTTTCGTTGAAGAGAATGGCACAAATGTTGCCGAAGCGGAAACTTATGACAGATTTACATTGGTTACTCATGTTGGGTGCAAAAAAAAAGAAGTCTCAAGTGTTGATTTAGAAACTTTTATGTAAACATACTAACGGGTAAATGCTATTTCCTCTGTTTTTAGACCATTTTTTTCTACAAATTGTGGATTATATTAGATGGAGTGAAAAAATACATCAAAACTTTTTTTTAATACTTTTATATGCGTTTATATGTAACTTTTTTCTTTACAAAATCCTTTTCGGGCACAAAATCACACCCAAATGGCCAAAAACATATGAAATCCTTTGGAAAATAAATCACCGAATTTTGAGAAATTTATGTAGTAGCATATATGTGTGCAAATATATATCTACAACAGTAGTAGCCACAAGTAATGCATATATTTTTTTGACAATTTTTTTAAAGTAGCTCTCATACATAAGAATTCAGGTTTAGTGTATTTATAAAGAAAATTCATTAAACTGTAGCAAAAGGTCTATAGAGATAAGGAGGTTAGAATAAATTTATACACTGGCTTTTTTCTTACTTCCTTATTGAAATGAAAAGTCAATTCAGCCTTTGTCTTATAAAACGAAAGTGAAAGTAGAACTGAAAGTGAAAGTATGAAAAATTTAAAACACCGAAAAAATGAGCCCTATTCAAACTGATTTTTCATATATATGCAATGAAATCATTTGAAAGCGATAATGAAAGGGAAAGTGAAAGTGAAAGTGAAAGTGAAAGTGAAAGTGAAAGTGAAAGTGAAAGTGAAAGTGAAAGTGAAAGTGAAAGTGAAAGTTAAAGTTAAAGTTAAAGTTAAAGTTAAAGTTAAAGTTAAAGTGATAATGAAAGTGAAAGTGAAAGTGAAAGTGAAAGTGAAAGTTAAAGTTAAAGTTAAAGTTAAAGTTAAAGTGAAAGTGAAAATGAAAGTGAAAGTAAAATTGAAAGCGAAATAGAAAGTTAAAGTGAAAGTATGAAAATTGAAAACACCAAAAACGAGCCCTAATCGACTAATTTTTCATATATACGCAATGAAATCAATTGAAAGTGAAAGCGAAAGTGAAAGTGAAAGGGATAGTGAAAGTGAAAGTGAAAGTGAAAGTGAAAATTAAAGTGAAAGTGAAAGCGAAACTGATAATGAAAGTGAAAGTGAAAGTGAAAGTGAAAGTGACTATGAAAGTAAAAATGAATGTATTAAAATTTATACCGTAAAACGTGACCTTTTCAAACTATTTTCACATATATGAATTTCGGTGTGCAATGAAATCAATTGAAGGTGTAAGTGAAAGTAAAAGTGAAAGTATTAAAAACTGTTCTTTTTTACAATAATTTTTCAAATTTGAGTTTCTGCATGCAAGAAAATGAACTGAAGGTGAAAATGAAAGTAGAACTGGAATTGAAAGAGAAGGTAATATAAAAAAAACCAAAAAAGAGAAGAGAAGGAAATTTACCTTCTGCCCATACAATAAAATCAATGGAAAGTTAGATTAAAAAGAAAAGTGAAAGTGGTTTCAAAGAGCAAAACTGAACGTGCCCTAAATTAAATTTTTTCATACGATGAAATCAATTGAAAGTTGAGGTAAGAGTAATTGACTAAACTGAAATTGACTTTTTATACTGTTTTTCGAAATTTCAATTTCTTCATACAAAGAAATCAATTAAAAATGAACAAATCAATTAAAATTTAAAGTGAAAATAGATTCTAAAGTGAAAATAGCTCAAAATTAAAAACTGAACGTACCCTTTTCTAACTTTTTCTTCCTTTCAATTTTTCATATAATGAATGCAGTTAAAAGTGAAAATTAAACTGAGAAAGCCAAAATATTTAAAAATATAAAATTGAATGTATCATTTTAAGCCTTTTTCATATTTTAATTGCTTCAATGAAATAAAAGTTAAAGTGAAAGTGGAAGTAAAAGTGAAATTAAAAGTAAAAGTGAAAGTGAATGAGAAAGTTAAACCTCAAATTGAATGTAGTTGAAAACAAGAACTCCTTTTAAGCCTTCATACTATCAAATCAATTGAAAGTGAAAGTGAATGTGAAAGTGAAAAAAGTAAAACCCAACGCATTCCCTTAAACTTTCATATTTAAATAACTTCATAAAATGAAATCAATTCGAGGTGAAAGTAAAAGTAATAGTAAAGGTAAAAGCGAAAGTAAAATTGAATTTGAATGTAGTTGGAAAACAAAAGAAACACTCAATGTGCCCTTTTTAAAACTTTTGTTCATTTTTTAATTTTTTCATACCGTTCAATCATGTGAAAGTGAATGTGAAAGTTAAAGTGGTTCGAAAAAGAAACTTAAAGTGTTCTTCAAAATAATTCTTTCATATTCTAATTTATTTTTGCTTGATATGTATTTCTATTAGAAAATGAAATCAATTTTACAATTTCCCAATATATATTTAAATATAAATTAAAAATAATGAATAGAATACAAATAATTTTTTTATACATTTATCAAACCGTCATGGCATTAAGAAAAATAATGCATTAAAACAGATAAATTACACATAAAATGTCCAACTTCTATACACACATACACACATACATACAAGAGGACGATTTTAATCGCTTAAAATTTTGTTGTAGCTTATGGAAAGGTGAATTTGAACTTTTAATTGCCTATTATATATATTCGTACAATCTATCTATCTACTATTTGCCCAAATTCTCTACAAATATTACCCCATGCTTATGCCTGCAGCCAAATCCGTTCAGCGTAGCGTGTAATTATTTCATTAAACACAGAGAATGTTATAAATAAATTAAGAATTCAACGACACATACCAAAATAGTAGCATACTTTTAGGCACCTAAGCAAATTGTGTCTCAGGCGGTAAGCGAACAAAATTGACAATTGGATTGATTAATGAAATACAATGAAATTAAATTTAATTTCTAAATAGAATAAATTTAAAAAAAAAAAATAAAAAAATTAAAAATATTTAAATTAAATATAATAAAAGAAAAAATGAGAAATAAATAAAAAAATTCAATTAAATTAAAAAAATTATTAATGCTAAAAATTATATAAAATTAAATAAAAATAAAATCAATTGCTTCAAATAAAATTAAATAAATTAGAAATTAAATGTAAAAAAATTTAGAAGAATTAATTAAATTAATTAAAAGTCAAGTTAAAAGAAATAAGTTTTAAATAAACTAAATGCATTCCAAATAAATTATATTTGATTTTAATCAAAAAAAAAAAAATATATATATATATATATAACCAAATAAAATAAAGTAAAATAATTTAAAACAATATGAAAAAAATAATTCAAATTTTTCAAATAAATTTAAAAAAAATTTATTAATGTTATCAACTTAAATTGAAATAAAATTATGAAATTGAAATATAATTAAAAAAAAAAATAATTAATTCAAATAAAATTAAATCAAATAAAAATAAAAAAATAAAAAAATTGAAAAATAAATTAAATTAAAAAAAAATAACTTAAATTAAATGAAACTCAATTAAATTTTAAATAAAATAAATGCATTCAAAATAAAATACATTTATAATAAATTAAAATTAAAGAAAAATAAAATAAAATAAAGTGAAGTAGAATAAAATATGACAAAACAATTAATTTAAAAAAAAATAATTCAAATAAATACAAATAAATAAAGAAATTTTATTAATGTTATTATATAAAAATTAAATTAAATACTTCAAATAGAATTATATATAAATAAAAACAATTAATAAATAAAAATAAAATAAGATAAAATTAAATCAAATAAAAAATAAAATGAAACAAAATTAGAAAAATAAATTAAATAAAAACTTAGTTAAACAAAATTAAATTACAAATAAAATAAATTTTTAATTTATTTATATATTTATATTTATAAAATTTAATTTATTTTATATTTATATTTATAAAATTTATTTACAAAAATTGAAATAAAAGAAAAAATATAATAAAATGAAATAAAGTAAAATAAACTATAACAAAATGATTAATAAAAAAATAATTCAAATAAGCTATAAAAAATTATTAATTTTAAAAAATTAACTAAAAATAAAATCAGCTAATTAAAATTATTTAAAATGAATTAAAATAAATTTTAATTAAAGAAAGTAAATTACTATTAAAATTTATTTAAAATAAACTGAAATAAAGGAAAAATATAATAAAATAAAATAAAGTAAAAAAAAATATAACAAACTTATATAAATTAAAATTAAAAATAACTAATTTAAATTGGAATAATTTAAAAAAATTTATTAATATTATAAAGTGAAAGTAAAAATAAAAACAAAATTAAAAAATTCAAATCAAATTAAATCAAATAAAGTAAACTGAATAAAGAAAATAAAATAAAATAAAAACTAACTAAATTAAAAAATAAAATAATATGATTTAAAAATGCAATAAAATAAATTATTTCAAATAAATATAAAACTAATTTAAATTAAAATACCACAATATAATAATAATAATATAAAAAAATTAAAATAAAAGATAACAATTTGAGATCAAAAATTATATATAAATAAAATAATAAAATAAAAACTAAATTAAAAAATAAAATAAATAAACTAAAAAAAGCAAAATTTGAGAGCATGAATATATGTATATATAAATATATTTTTGTCAACTTAAAATTTTTTTATATATATTTTTTTTGTATGAAAGTATGAAAATTCTTCAATCCCAAAGCAATATACAACGAATACGTTATTTCTTTTCAAATAAATTGAATTACTTTTATGGCAGCTTTCCTTCGCCTTTGGCCACACATATCTATTGAATTAGCTGCAATTGTTTATATTATTATAGTTGTTGTTATTATTACTGGCGTTGTTAGTGCTGCCCGCTGGGTAAATTACACGTGACAACGAAAGTGGCTTGTATCATGCGGCGCTTGGCAAATAAATTCCATACAAAGTACAATACGCCGTGCTTATCCTTTCTTTAAGCATATACACACATATAACATTTATATTATATATATACTTACTCTATAAACATGTATTTTCGCTGTCAACTTTTGCCTTTTATTTTTTTTTCTCGCACAACTTTTCCTCAGTACCCTTGAGTTGATTACAGTTTGATTTTCTTTTTCTACGAATAAAAATACACAAAACTTTTTTATTAAGTTAATATTAATTTGATGTGTTTTGAAAACTTGTTGTGATTTCGTTTATTACACAAAAATTTCGGGATTTTGTAGCAAAAAAATTTTAAGAAGAAGAAGTAAGAAGAAAAAAAATTCAAATAAAATTAAAAATTTAGAAAGGAAATAAAACCGAATAAAATAAAATTAAAATAATGCAATAATATGAAATATCACAAACAAACAAAATAAATAAATAAAAAATTAAGAAAAAAATATATATTAAAATGAAATAGAAATAAATTGAAATAAAACCAATAAAACAATATAAATTATTTAATTAAAAAAACTCAGTAAAATACACTAAAAAAAGTGAACTAAATGATATTAAAATA
Organism: Neoceratitis asiatica; assembly: GCA_030068015.2. NCBI lineage: Eukaryota > Metazoa > Arthropoda > Insecta > Diptera > Tephritidae > Neoceratitis > Neoceratitis asiatica. The sequence goes on along the minus strand of CM061524.1, from coordinate 100,011,653 downwards.
TTTAATTTAATTAACTCAAATGGAAACAAAATAAAATAAAACTAAATAAAAAAGAAAAATGCGTAATTTGATTGTCTTAAATTTAATCATTAGTGTATTCTCTAGTAAAAAAAAAGCAATAAATACCATAATTTTTTTTATTGGCAACATTTTCCGACGAAGTAATTATTAGAAACAAATACCGGACTTCCCTTTTGTCGCACACATCATCGATTTTTGTGTTTACATGTTGATCGTTCAAGTTCCTATAAACTGTGTTGGGAGGTGAAGAAGACGGCTGAAGTTAAAAAGTTCTAATTATTTTGTACAGATACACTCTTGGCGACGAAAAAATATGACCTAAACAAAACACCGGAGGCAACCAACTGCAATATCTCATATGAAGCAAGATTATATGCGGTAATAAAACGTGATCCTTTGCTGTACATCACAGCAGAGCTCTTACACGATAATATTCTCGAGTGGCATTACGTCGTGAAAGGCCGAGCTAACACACCTTACTAGGAAGCTTACTACAATGGAATTTTGCTTATTCATCGAGAATTTCCTCTTAAGCCCCCTTCAATTTATATGTGGACACCCAAAGGCCGATTTAAGAGTAATACGCGATTTCGGCATTCGAATTCAATTTAAATGATCCAATCTGTTGTGAATTTTTCCCCAAAGTATTTGAGGAAATTCTCAAATTATTGGAGGACGAAAGGCAATACTTATGTAGCTATGCTGAAAGGAAATTTTTCAATTTTTGTTTTGGTAGTGAACTATGTGATCAGATCAAGAATCTGAATCAAGAGTAAAGTTTTAACCAAGCTATATTAATAAAATTATAATAATAATAATAAAACACAATACAATTTAATCAAATGAAATAAAATAAAATAAATAACAAAAATAATAATAAAATGAAATAATTAAAATTAAGTAAAGAAGAAAAATCAAACCAAGTTAAAAATAATAGAATTAAATATTATTGCATCATATGAAATAAATTATGTAAAATAAAATTTAATTTAATTTAATTTAATTAAAAATATATAATTAAATAAAATGATATCAGAAAAATGAAATTAACAAAAAAATTAGATTAAATTAAATTAAATAAAATATTTGATTAAAGAAATAAATATGATAAATAAATTGAATCATAAATAAAATAACTTAAAAACACAGAATAATTAAAAATCGAATTAATAAATAAAATTATGTCAAATTAAAATATATTTAAATAATATTAGGTTAAAAGAAATATGTTATAAAGTTATATAAGAATAAAATTTAAATAAATCACAAAGAATTAAATAATAATGAAATCAATTAATTCGAATAAAATTAAATTGAATAAAAAATAAAACTAAAATATATTTAGAAATATTAATTTAATTAAATAAAAACAAAGTTAAATATAATAAATATAAATATTACATATAAATTTTAGATTAAATAAGTTCATTCAAAATAATAAGAATTAATAAAAATTATTTTAAAAAAATTCTAAAAATTATGTCAAAAAAATTAAATGAACCCAAAAAAAAAATTTATAAATAAATAAAAAAATAAAAAAATTAATAAAATTAAATTAAATTTAATTAAAAATATTAATAAAATTTTAAAAAATTAAATAAATATAAATATAATTTAAAAAAAGTAGTAAACCTAAATAAAGAAAAGATAACGAAATTAAATGAAATGTAATAAAATAAAAATGCCCTCGTGAAGATTCCTACATCTTCAGCCACCACACGCACATTTATTCTCCGATTTGTCAATATCATTCCATAGATTTTATCGACGATTTCTGGTATGACGACCTATTTTGCCCGGAATCCAAACGTACATTCACTTGTACTGATACAACCACAACGGAACTCAGCAAACCATTACTTATCCATTGAAATTGATGGTGCAAAGTCCCCATAGTAATTATAAAACCTCTCCTTGGTTTCGGTGATAGTGTTTTTCACGCAAAAAATTATGCTTAATCGGCACAATTAAATGAAATGTAATAAAAGAAATTAAGCAAAGTAGAATAAAAAATAAAAATAATTTAAATTAAGTAAATGAAAAAAAGTAAAAAAAATAAGAGCAAAATTTGGAAAACAAAACATTAAGTTGAATTATACGAAACATAACTAATAATAATAAAAACATTAAATTAAAATTATATAAAAAGATTAATTACAATTATAAATAATAAAAGCTAAAATTTAACATAATAAAAAATTAAGCCAAAACTATATATATAAAAAAATATTAAATAACGAAAAAATACATTTTTATTAACCATTGACTACGCCACGCCAAATTAAATAAAAATTATGCATGATGACAAAATTAAAATGAAATTATGCATAAAAAAAAAATTAAATTATTATTTCATATAATAAAAAAATTAAATTAAAATTATGCAAAATAAAAAAATTAAATTGAAATTATATATAAAAAAAATTAAACTAAAATTACACATACATAAAAAAAAAATTAAATTATTATTTTATATAAAAAAAATTAAATTAAAATTACAAATTATAAAAAAAATTATATTGAAATTGAACATAATAAAAATTATAAAACCAAAATTATAGATAATGAAATAAATTAAATTAAAATAATACATAAGAAAAATTTAAATTTAAATTAGACTTAATAAAAAAAAATTAAATTAAAATTATACATAAGAAAAATTTAAATTTAAATTAGACTTAATAAAAAAAATTAATTAAAATTACAAATTATAAAAGAAATTAAATTGAAATTAAACATAATAAAAATTATAAAACTAAAATTATATATATTAAAAAAATTTAATTAAAATTATACATAAGAAAAAATTAAATTAAAATTATGCAAAATAAAAAAAATTAAATTCAAATTATACGTAATAAAAAATATTAAATAACAGAAAAATAATTTTTTATTAACCATTGACTACGCCACGCCATCAACAGATGTTGCACTTTCATAATAATATTATGCTATTAACTTTATATACACAATTAAATGCAAGTTGTTGCACATTTACTCGAACTCATAACAAATTTCACACATTCTAGGTAAACAACAGCGGAATTAATACCACCAATGCTATTCATTAAGTAATCTACACCATTTAACATACACTTACATACATTAACACACGGTAAAAACAACGAACGCAAAAGAAAAAATTAAATAAGTTGCAACGGTAAATATGGTGAATGCATATGTGCCTTAAGTACAACTCTGCAACCACCTGAGCGTGGCTCAACATATAAATATAAAAGTAGAAAGTACTTTGGTTACACACAGTAAATAGTAGTAAAAAATGTTACCAACAAGCAGTAGCACATATTTATAGGCGATTAAACACTAAGTACATTGTATATATGAGTGTGCATGTGTAACAACCATTTAATGCTTAGCTGCATTGGTTTACAGCAAGAGAAGAAAAGCATACTCAAAACCTAAGCCTCAAGTAAGTTGATGAACGCAGTAAGGGAGATAGAGAGAAAGAGGGAAAGAGAGAGAGATGGGGGAGAAGTGAAATAAAGTCATACAACGCCAGCTGGCCAAAGCAGGCAATGCCATGTTGAGGTGATTGCCACTGCAACGTTTGTGCTGCCACTAAGTATACAACAACAGCGCATTCACCTTTTAATCACCAAACCAAGCGCTACTACTGCCGCTGCTGCAGCTCGTAGTTGTTTGAAGAGTTGCAAGTGTGCAACAAGTAAGGTCAGTGCAGAAAAGCAGTATAAATAGTTGAGTAGCAAAAGTCTATAATGGCTAACAAGAGCATTGCTTGGCTTTTATACTCGTACGTTCTACAACACTCCCTCTCCACACACGCTTTTTAACTGTACTTTCTCTCATTTAAGTCGCTTATTTAACGCTTTCACTTGTTTGCCAACTGCAACGTATTGAATTTCATGTGACTTATGTGTGGGTGTGTGCTTGCATGTCTGCGCATATACTACACAATAAATGCATTGCCATTTGTAGTGCACTTAAATTGCTTGTACCGCCCTGGCGTATGAGTAACATTCTCGTAATGAGTTTGGATTTGTTTTTTTTTTTTGGTTTTTTTTTGTGGCTCTTAATTTTAATGATACCCACAAGTTGTTGCTGCGGTTAATACGTGCGCTCAAACTAATGCTTGTTGTTGGCATGTAAGTAGTAGTTTTAATTCCACTATTATCGCCATTGAAGTTTTATAGACGGAATTTTTACTTTAAAAACTATTCATTATAGTATTGAAATAATTTTAAAAGCTCTTTTTCACGGAAAAAATTTATATTTTATGTGAATTAGAGCACACATTAAAATTAAAATTTTATTTTTAGTTTTTTTTTACACATTCGTGGAAAAACACGGTCATCCGTTGTGGAATTTCGAAAATAAACTTAAATAAAATGTGTTTAAAATAATTTTTTTCCGTGAAATTCCCTTTTTATTATAAAATTTGAAACTTGGCATTATACAACAACAACACTACATCATTCAAATGCTCGCCGCATGAACTTTTTCAAACCTCAATCCGTTTGTGTGTTTGGTGTGCTCAAGAAGGGGACATACTAACACCACTGGGTACTGCAACTTACCAACTTAGTCTTATCGTAAGCGGAAACGAAATCATCTATCAACAACTTCTCATCATTTCAAGTGAGAAGTGGAAAGCTGTTTTGCATTTACTCTGTGAGTGCCCAGCTCATTTACAGACTTGGCGTAGAACGTATTGCTGCTTTCATTTTCCTTAGAACTGGTTTCTACAAGGCGCACAGTGCAATTTTATTTGGATCCAGAGCACATTTAACAGACGCTGCAAAAGGAGTCTTGGGAAACCCTAAATCACTCACGCTTTTAGCAGCGATCCAAATTTCCACACGGGTTGGCTCACGCAGGTCGCTTCTTCGTCCCAAATGCGGCAATTTTGCTTGTTTATACACCCATTGAGCCAGAAATGGTCCTAATCGCTGAACAAACTTTGGCTCGAAAACATCGGATCTTGGAACTTTTCAAGAGCCCATAGAGCGAAGCGATGTCACTTGGGAAGGTGGAGCAGCTTCAGTTCTTGCAGAAGCTGTATTTTGTACGCTTTCAGTTTAAAATCTGAACGTATAATGCGCCAAGTCCTTCCGAGTTGCTGCGAACGGCGCGGAATCGACTCTCCACGGTCTTCGTGTACACTCTCAGCTACGGACGCCATATTTTCTGCACTGCGCGTAGAAAAGATGGGTGATGGTGTTGCAAATAGTACTCTTAGTAGGGCGATTATGTTGACCATAAGTTGAGCGAAGCGCGCGAAACACATTCTTTGCAGAACGTGAATTTTCGTAATAAAATTGAATGATTTGTAAACGTTGTTCAGGCGTAAGTCTCTCCATGATGAAATGCCAAACAATACTGAATAAAAAGAGTTAATTTTTCAATCATTTTTTTAATTAAAACAATTTTTTTTACCCAAATAAAGCCTAGAAGTCCAAGATGTGAGGTTAGAATACTCCATCCAATATTTTTCAAAAATTTTATATTTTTAAAATATTTTAGTCCTTGTCACCAAATGCAAATTTTTATTTTTATCTTTTTCGTACAGTACTACCGCTGCACAATGTCAGAAATTCACAATTTTATTAAGTATGTGTGAAAATACGCCCCCTCACCACATATTCAATTAAGCGCAACCGTTTACTCACCGACCACACAGACTGGACGGTCGACTAACCCCTGCAATCGATAGACCGCAAAATTTCAAATAAATGTACAGCAAGCCTTGTTTTTATTGTTGGAATTTATTATTATTTTGTCATTTGATGGTCAACGAAGCAAACAACAGCAGGTTGAGAAGAAAATACATTTAAAAAAAATAAAAGAAAAAAATAAAAATAAAAATATCACTCATACGCCATGTAGCACACGCAATGCAAGCTGTTGCTCTACGCCATGGCATAACGATAACGGATGATGATGTGTGTGTGTGCCACGCAGTTATGTGCTATGTAAACAATGCGCACCCATGGTCAATATATAGATACAATACATACATACATACACACTTTCGTCTATGTTTACCGTGCAGCGGAAGCATATCTGACTGACTTCGAGTCGAGTACACAGTGATTTATCATCGAATTTCAAAAATGCCTAAAATACATTTTTCAACGATTGAATGCATGAATGAATGATGTGACATTGACGTTCGCTTTTGCTAATCACATTGGTTTTGTTTGCTTATTACGCACATACAATAACAACACTACACTACACTGCAAGCGCTTGGCGAAATAATTGGTTTTGATTGGGTTTAGACTGGGTTTAGGCTGGCATTGCCAGCGTTCAATGGTTTTGACATCATATCTTGTTTGTTGCTGATTTCCTACTCATTTTATAATTTAGGCTGTGATGCGGTTATATCTATGTATGTATTTTCACACATACTTACATAATATCATGAAATAATTGTCAGACTATAGACACACCACCAATTGATTTAGCTGTGGGCTTAAAAAATTATGTTTCATGATTGTGTCTATTTTTGAACTTAAGTAAATGCCTCCGAGCTCATTTGCTCATCGGAATAAAATTTATATCTCTCATTGGGAAATCACAAAAATTTGCTCTCACTTTACGGCTCCAACACCATTCACTATGACTTCACTATGATGAATTCGATTTCGGTCGCTTACTTTAGTTTCTGCCATACGGCAAGGTCTCTGCATTAAAGCTACTCTAAAATGCCGCAGTCTTCTTCTCACTAGTGCAGGGCAATCACATAGCAGGTTTCCATCTCGAGTCTCTTCCTCTTCGTTCTTCCTGCAGCTCTTACAGCAACTTTTTAAGGTGGTTCTTAGCCTTTCGCCATGTCACCCTGTAAGGCAATGTCCCGCTAGAAACCATCCAATTACCCTTGAAAAGTCCTCTTTTTCAGTGAATACGAGCTGAGCTCCATACGTCAGTTCGAGTTGCTATTCGTCCTTCTTCAGTCCCATTTCGGCCAAGTTTAACTCGACTTGCGTTAGAATAGGGTTTTTTCCTACTGAAAACTCTGACTGACTCTCTGTGAAAATATTCCATTAGTATAAGCACCCAAAAGAAACTGCTTGGTCGTGCCTTACCTGGCAAGTTCGTCTATCATGCAGTTCCTCTCTTTTCCTCCATTATCCGCGTCTCAAACGAAGGATTATCTGTTTTGTTCAGACATTTTCTAAAAAGATCTGTGACAGTCTAGCGCTATTTTAGACAACTGAGACTTTAGATGTCTCTCCTGAGTATACGTTTCCAATGTATTTAACGAGGATTTCGGTTTGGAATATACTACAGTTATCTGGTTCCTCTAGAATATAAGTTCCAATGAAGGATCACGCGAGAAAACTCTCTCTCTCTCCATCTACTCATTGATCATATTTATTTGCGCAATCTTCCCTGCCGGTGATCCAACTGCGGTTGGACCCCAAGATTGACTTACAAAGTCTGTTATTGGTTTCCCCTAAGCTAGCAATCACTTTTCTGCAATGAAGCAGCAGATCAATGTAGTCCACCAGTGGAGTATTCACAGAAAAGTCTTCTATTGCATGTTTTAGGGCCCCTGATAGTTTTTGAATGTACTTTCTATATCTAAGAAGCATCGTAGAAGTATTTAAAGCCGACTCTTAAGGATACTCCCCGCCTTAGCAAATGTTCAGTTACTTAAAGGTGACGAGGATCTATGGGAAACGCCTTTGTAAGGTGCTATTCCGCGCTTACAAGAAGACTGAAGTATTTATGAGGCGACCAGAACTTACTTGTCCTCCGAGACAGCCGTGCTGAGGTGCTACTCCAGATCTTTAGGCTACTCTAGAGCATAGGTATTTAATAGTGGCGAGGACCTACTCTTCCTCTGTGAGGTTGACAGCAGAAATCTACCCTTTAAGAACCCGTACAAAGTCGGACGAGTGCTAACAAACACGAACTTCATAATATTTTTATGGTTTTGAAGAAACCCAATGCCTTATGAACTCAACCTTGGCGAACGTCATACTAGACGTTATGCTGGAGAAACCCAGAACTCCTCCTTGCGCACCGTTGCAAGCGGCCGGTTGGTTCCAGGGCAATGTTAAGGTTGTCGCATTTGAAAATGAGCGATCGGTGGCGTTGTACAAGGCCATAGCCAAGGAGGCAAGTGATGATATCCATGCACAAGGAGGAGGCAGTAGACTGAGTTTAACGCTGTTAAGCATAGCGCGTCTCCTGCTCGAACCCCCCAATGGACCCCCAAGGCGGTCGAGCAGGAGCCGGAACTCTTCGACACTGGTTGCAGTACCATCTCACAGCCAAACTTCACGGAGTCTCTGCGAAGATTGTATATCAAGGAGGAGTTGTAAACAATGATGAGTAGTTCATAACTGGCGACACCGTTATAGCTTCGGAGGGAGTGCAAAAGCCAGACATGAGAATATAACAGATCAACCTCCACAGATCTAGTGCAGTCTCAGCCTTCAATCCTTCAAAGGTATAATTTCAGACCAGCCCGCGCAGCTCGCTGCTGCTCAACTCTTGTTACCAGTAACAATTATATAACGCATATTCCTAAAAGCGAAGAACGGAGCAACAACTGCGATACTCCAGTCGATTGTATTGAGCTACATGCGGATAGATCGAAGCTTAATGAAAGATTTGGCGAAGGTTTTTCCCCACAAAACTCACCTTTTGAGCTCTCTTTCAGCCTACTTGATCATTGAAGTGTATTCCAAACTGAAATTTCAGCCATTGCATAGGCAGCGGGCTACATTGGAACTGAGCAAGGAGAGCTCTGTTTTCAGCGACATCCGGGCAGCGATTAAGTCACTTAGCTCACTTACAATAAACTCAAAAATTGGGCTGAAATGTCGCTGATCTCTACAGGTGATAGCCAAACAGAACATATTTCTCTCATTTGAGTTTCAGGTCACATGTACATAGAGTGAAATTTTAAGGCAGATGACCATGCCAGGCAAGGCACGTCCAAGCAAATTCTTCCCGTCAAGGAACGCATTGGTATGCCTCTTGCTACATTGCTACTTGCAAACTACTACAGAAATTATTCAATTATAAGCAGACCAAATTAAGATGGAATCACATTGATAATATCTAAACAATTTCGGCCGAAATGTGAACGGAAAAGGTCACGCGAATTATACGCCCATAAAGGAGAGGACATCAGCAAAGTTATAGGAGTCCAAACAGGCCACTGTTTAATAGAACGACAGACAGCGATGTTGGGTTTCTTTTTTTGGAAGTTGTTGCAGTAGCTGCAAGAACGATGAACAGTAAGAAACGGTCCCTTCAACTGCTATGCGACTGCCCTATCAGTGGAAATCAAAGTGGATGAATAGTGAAGTTTAGTGTTGAAGTAAAATCGTGCTGTCAAAAGGTGACTACTGTGGCCCAATAAGTGTATTGGTGCTCCCATATCGACCCGCCACTCCAACCTAACCTAAAAAAAATTTAAGTCATTTTTTAATTTAAAAATTAGTGAAAATTCAACGTTCAACTCTGCGCCAAGTACGCTTCAACTCAATTTATCTTCAATTATAAGCTTCTTCGCGAAATTATTTCAAGAATTTTTGCGCTCTGCTACCCGTAGTGGAAGCGAAAAGGTTGAAACATATATGTGTATATCCAGTTGTTATTTTTTTTCAGATCGTTTGAATTTTAAAAATCTTTTACAAAATACCGAAACAACTTTGGTGTTGCTTAGGGGTACGTGAAGGTACAGAAAAATAGTTTTGCCATAAATCTACAAGGACTGAAGCGCATATACATATACACAAAGAAAAGAGAAATGCATAGCTATTAAACATTCAAAATGTTTAAAAAATTCATCACCACTCACGTGTGTACTCTCAAATGCACGAGGAGACGCCCGCAAAAATGCCAGTTACTTAAGTTGAAGGCGTTTGCTCACGGTTAAGCACTGAATGGTATTCCCTCAAACACAAATTCAGCGGAGTAGCTTTACACGAGCATAGTTGTTAGTGTAAAAATTTTTTTTGTTTTGCTTCACACTACCCATCAGCATGCATATCTTGCGCTATTATGGCACTTTCCCTTGCGTTTTCGTCGGGTTTGCAGTGCATTAAGTGGCCACAATGCTCTGCAGACTTGTTGATGGAAATTTTCTGATATTTTCTTACTTTTTTGGAAAACGAATTTCAAAAAATTTCCGATACATAAACTCTCACCAAAGCGAAGTGGACTGGTAAGTCCTAAACTCCTGCGGATAATGCGGGTGGAAATTTACATTGAAAACGAGTAGTTGTTGGTGTTTTCAACCACCGCTCGCCAGTTAATTTGCTGAGAGCACAAAAGGCGTGCTGCCAGCGCACTCAACACTGTCCGTCAGCTAATTCCGACGCTGTTGAGAATCAATCGTCGCGCTGTTAGTGCATTTACCGTCGCTCATCTGTTACTCAGGCAGCTGCGACTGTGTTATTGGCTGCCCAACCTTATCTACTCACAATACGACCTCTCAACAATACCACCGTTAGCACTCTCTCTCTCTCTCTCTCTCTCTCTCTCTTTGGACTAAAGGTTGTCGGCACTTCGGATCTTCGCTCGACTCTGGATAGGCTGAGCTCATCTTAGCTCGTGACAAAAAACCCAACTCACAACAGGATCTATCCGAAAGTACATAAAAGAGAAATAAAAAAAAAAAAATTGCTAGACAATACTCGATCAGTTAGGTTAGGTTAGGTTAGACTCGTTGGCTGCTTGAGAATTCCCAGTGTTTTGGCGGATTTTTGACCCAAAACCTCATATCTGAACGAGTAGCTTGTAACGGGTGATCCATTTTGAGGTTCCCTACTTTTTCATTGAAAAAAAAACACAGAAAATGGTGTGAAATATAAGATTCTACAGCCGAATATTCTAATAAATGTTGAGACCGAAAATCATCGTAATCCGATTTGAGTTTTCGGTGCCAAAAAAGAATCTAAAACAAATTTAATAGCGTGAAAATTTGTATTCTACACACATAAATGCAATTTGCAATATACATATAGTTCATGAAACATATGAAGACTACGCCAGCCACATACAGGACTAATTTATTGGTTTTTTTTTTTTTTTTTTTTTGACTAGTTTCTACCGTTTAAGACTTTAATATACTAAATATGTTAAAAAAAATGTTCAAGCTTTCATAATAATACCTTTTTACTAACAACGGATAGATAAAATGTCTTCTTAAATACCAACTAGTGCGGTCAAAAGCACCTTAAGGACTTAAGGATGCTCCAACACTAAAAAGGATAAATGCAAATTTTACGGTCATTTAAAGCTGAACCCAAACATTTTAACGCATGAAAACATATTGTTAAAATAAAAACCAGCATATGTAACATGCATATATATATACATATGTACATACATACCATTTGTGGAACTACACAAAGGCTGTTGGTTGGTTAAAATAGTTTAGCATCAAGGGGGAAAGGCAAAAAAAAAAAAAACATAGAAAAAAAGAATAAACAATGAAGGACACGTGTTTGTGCACTCAATGTATATATAAGTATATATGTATGCATGCAAATAAATGTGTGTGAGTGTTATTTTGCAGCCGCTTTTTTTTGTGCCATTTTATAGTAACCCTGTAAGCCTATGATTACAACAACAAAAAATTCATCAGACAATTTGCGCCCTCAACACACATGTGTCACCTCCATGACGCTTCTCTGCTGGTCTGCTGGTCTGCTGGTCTGCTGGTCTGCTTGTTGCACTTTTGCTCTTTTTTCCCGAAGCCTGAAAGCCTGAAAGTTTGTTGGATTAATAGGTAAGTGTTTGGTTTTTGTTTTCAGCACACATACGTGACATTCGACAACCTTGTGGACGGACAGGACAGGAAAATAAAAACTTTTCGTCGGAAAAGTTTTTATTATTTACATATATATGGTCTGTTGTTTTGAAATTTTTTAACCAAATTTTTTTTTGTTTTTTTTTTTGTTGGTTTGATTATATCAAAGCCACAGGCTTTCGATTTCAAAAATTTTGTATGCTGATGTGTGATCAAAACATATGTATGTATATAAAATATGCAAGAAAAAAATTTTTTTTGGTGTATAAAAATTTAAATACTGTGGAAAATCTGTTGAAAAATTAAAATATTTGTTAAGGTTGCTAGAGAGATCGACATGTGGCCATCGTTTCTCTATTTAAATAAATATTTATACAAACAACTACACATAAGTGTACATACTCATATTGCGAATCTGTTATAACATGCGTTACGTATGTGTTAGATTAGCATTTTTGTGGTTTAACAAGTGTAAATGCCCTGTAGCGAATGTCATAAGTTTTGCTTTTCAGAGTAATTTGAAAAATATATTTTTTTTTTAATTATCTTCTTCTTGTTCTTTAGCGTAGGCACCGCTTACGCGTTTAGAGCCGCATCAACAATAGCGCGTCACTCATTCCTGCTCTTCGCTGTTTGGCGTCAGTTGGAAATAGCAAATAAAACCAAGTCCCTCTGCACCTGTTCCTTTCTTCCTCTACCTCTGCTTCCATCAGCGGGAACTTTATCGAGTACTTTCAAAATTGGCGTACTTTCATACATTAAAATGACAGTGATCCAGATAGCGTAAACACAGTCTCTTGAATCGCTGTACTATGTCAATATCGCCGTATAACTCGTACAGCTCATCGTTCCATTGGCTGCGATTTTTGGCGTTTCCAACGTGTATAGAACCATTAATCTTCCGCAAAACTTTTCTCTCGAAAACTCCAAAAGCCGACTCATCAGCCGACTCGACATCGATCGTCCAAGCTTCTGCCACATAGGATAGGACAGAAATGATGAGCTACTTCTAGAGTTTGGTTTTTGTTCGTCGAGAATGGACTTTACTTTCCGATGGCCTATTCAGCCCTTTAACTTCGCTTCCTTGTCTAACGTAGAGGAAGCGGGACTTACTCAGCGGCATACGCCAGCAGTTGTACACTCTTGTACCTGGTTATCATCAAATCACACGATAAAGAGTCACTTTGTTTGAAACCTCGTTTGGTAACGAACGATTCAGAGTGGTTCGCCCTTGCATAATCGGCTATCGGAAGGTATTCTCCTTCGATTGCGCAATTGGGATCGCCATCTCCTGGTGTACCACTTTCACTGGAATTCAGCAGGCTGGAGAAGTGTTCCCTCCATAAATTCAGCATACTATGGGCAGTATACTATGGGCATCACCTTCTTAGATCCTCCTTAGTGCTCTCAGAGTCAAGTTGAATCCCAGCTGGTTGTCTGTTGTATTTGCTGAAGGCATATCGCCCGTCTATCTCAACATGATCGATCAGATTGAGAGGTTTTTGATCCCTCGAAAGCTAAGTAGCATGATGAATTTGTTTGGGCCGAAATCTGATACGACAGACAACCATAGTTCAGGTACTGGCGATCAACCTCAGCTAGTTTTGGCAATGTTTCGTCATGAAAGCTGAATTTTCCGACAGTTGTGTCAAAGATATCTCCTTTCCCACCCTAACATTGAAATCACCAAGCATAATTTCAATATCTTGGTGGGAGCAGCGCTTCTAAAAGATATCTTTGGACACAACATCCTTCTCTTCTACCGCAAATCAGCGATATGTGGAAGAACTTCGCTTTAATGCAGATTGTGGCTAGACGTTCATCAAGCGTGGTGAATTTCAGGACTCAGCGACGAAATCTCTCTCCCACCACAAAACCAACACCAAAGTTGCGCACCTTTATATGGTCACTGTAGGTAGATTTCACAAGGAATTAGCTTCTTCAGTACTTGTTCCATTCATTGCACTGCTTGGACGGCGGTGATATCAGCCTTCAGTCGTACGAGGACAGCAACCAGCAGAGGCGGCAACACCTTTCCAATAAAGGGACCAGACATTCCAGGTGCATGCACTCAAATCATGATCCTTGAAACCGTATGCAAGAACCATACTCAAAAGAAGGGCAAATTTTGTATGTAGTGGCTGCCACATGCTGCACAAAACCACAGGGTTCACATACTCAATTTAGCTCTCCTTCAAACGAATTTTTTTTTTGAGTTTTGTAGTTATTGTTGATGTAGTAACCGCCCAAATATGCCCCAAAATAGCTTTCGGGCATATTGCGGGAGTCACAGTCCTTGACCGGATAAAAATCCGGTTGGTTTCGGTATAAAGACGACTGTCGCGTGAACTATTGGATTTGAGCCGCCTCTTACGACAGATATGCCTTACCGCGGGTTTTGTTTACTCTATAACGCCTAAATCGGAGGGGTGGTTTTTTTTGTCTAAGAGATTACTCTTGGTCTAAGACCGGAGGAAATCATGAGCTTCTTGGAGCATATGTTAAAGAATCGTTTCTGGTCACTACCAGGAAAATGGAGATGCAAAATTTTCCCTACTTGCGTGAACTTCTAAACATGGTCTCATCCTCTTTTAATTGCCTGAATTGCCACGGACGTTCCCAAGTAATGTACTAAAATTCGTTATTGAAGGAATGATAAATGGTTTCCTCTGTCAACCCTGCTAAAATGCTCTTTGTGAGCCAAGCATCGTACCATCACATTTGATGTATAAAATTGTACACTCCGCCTTCTTCATTCATTTCAGTCTTTATTACTATTATCTCCTCTAACTTAAGCCACAATCCCCTCATTTTGGCTTTCCGTTTCGAGTGAAATTTATCTTTGCACAAAGCGCTGATAACAAAAGTAGTTTACATTAAATTTACCGTTAGAGCACTGATAACGAGCAAACTATTTGACTTTCAACCTATAATTGTTATACTTGCTTTTTTTCTTCTTCCTGCGATAAATATCTCTTACTTTTTCATCCTCAAACATAGTAGTTAGTAGTAGGTACACAGTCATATAAATATTTCCAAAAACAACAATGAGGTTTTTTTTACCCAAAAGTATTTCTTCACACCGGAAATTAAGCACAGCTGCCAACGATTAAGCCAAAAATATAAAAAAAATGTTTGGTTTTTCTTCCAAATGCGCAATTTTAATGTGTTTTTGATAGCCAAAATGCTTGAAACGTGACAAAAAACCAAAGTTCAATTGTGGCAAAAAGTTGTATATATATATATATGTATATATGTAATTGCATACACAGTTATCTGTGTACCATTAATATTTGTAATTAAGTGGGAAAGGAAAGCAACTGTTTTTTAGTCCACAATTTTTGTTACCAAAATTTTTCGTATTTTTTTTTATTCTATATTTCTCCATCTTTGATTTTATTTTATTTTTTTATTTTTTTTTTGGTTCAAAAAAGTTTCCATTTTGGCTTTTAATTAAAATATGCTGCGCTATTAAAGCGGTTTTTTTAACCAAAATGTGCCAGGCAGTTGATAGCGCCTAAGATGTGTAAATTGTATGTGTGTGTGTGTAAAAATATGTGGGAGAATATTGTAATTTGCACAATCAAAATCCGATGAGTTGGCAAAACAAAAAGTTTAAATGCATAAATGAGCTGGCAATTCATTTTATTTGTCTACTGTTACTCGTGTAAAACTGTAAATTAAGGATTTGTGGAAAAGTTGGTTGCTGTCAAAAACTCTTATTTAACTGGATCAGTTAAAATATTACATAACGAGTGATCCATTTCGTGATGCCCTACTTTTTCAAAGAAAAAAATACAGAAAATTCAAATGTAATGAGAAATGCTTATTTCCATTCGAAAGAGCATTCTTCGGCATTTATTTTTTGAAGATTATCGCTTTCAAATGTTGGCCGCGTCTATGTCTCAGATGGTCCATCCGTTGAGTCCAATTTTCGATGACTCGTTCGAGCATTTCGACTGGTAACTGGCGAATGACACGCGTAATGTTTTGCTCCAAGGAATCAAGGAATCGAAGCGAAATTATCCGCATAGACTTTAGACTTTACATATCCCCACAGGAAAACGGTCTAACGGTATGATATCACACGATCTTGGTGACCAACCGACCGTTCCCAAAACGTGAAATTATCTGCTCACCGAAGTGTTCTCTCAATAAATCCATTGATTGATGTGTGGTGTGTGGGAAGTGGCGCCGTCCTGTTGAAATCTAATGCCGCGGAGATCACGAACTTCAATTTCTGGCATCAAGCAGTCGGTTATCATGTCGCGATAACGGTCGCCATTGACGATTACATTTGCACCGGAATCACTTTTAAAGAAATATGGACCGATGGTTTCACCGGCACACTAACTATACCAAACCGTTGTTTTTCCTGGATGAAATGGCAGCTCTTGAATCTCTTCAGGTTGCTCTTCGTCCTAAATTCGCCAATTTTGCTTGTTTACATACCCATTATCGCTGAACAAAATTTGACTCGAAAACATCAGATCTTCTTGGAACTTTTCAAGAGCCCATCGAGCAAAGCGATGTCACTGGGGAAGGCGAGCGGCTTCAGTTCTTGCACAAGCTGTATTTTGTACGCTTTCAATTTAAAATCTCGACTTAAAATGCGCCAAGTCGTTCCTTACACCAGTCCGAGTTGCTGCGAACGGCGCCGTATCGACTCATCGACGGTCTTCGTGTACATTCTCAGCTACGGCCGTCATATTTTCTTCACTGCGTGCTGGACGTGGTCTATTCGGTCGAATATTATTCAATAATGAATGCTGGGCCTTAAAATGGGTGATGGTGTTGCGAATGATCTGTCAAAAAAAGGCTATTGAAAAAAGTACCACTACTCGGATCACCCTTTGGATAGATAAGATTTCGAAAAGGTCGGTCCATGCTCCACTTCCCAGAGAGGAAAGTGGTGTTCCTAGTAAGGAGGCTTATATAAAGCAATAAACGAGCTTTGAAAAAGTTAGTGAATGAAAAAGTTTAAAAATCATGCATCAAATCTCATATTGCATTCCAAAGTGGACATCACACCCCCACCACAGCGGTTCACTTATGATAGGCAAACTTCTTTAGAGTCTTACACTGTAGAACTTAACTTATACTATGTTAGTCAGATGATCTTTCCAGCCTATCTTCACGTAAACATCCTAAACGTCTATCACGACTAATTGAAAGGGCACTAGAAACATTAGACAAGGAATCTGCGTAAATTTTAGGTCTGTATCATAGGGGAAAAAAAGAAAAAATACCCGTTTGAGGCGTCCAAGGCGCTCTCCACCTGAGCTTTCTAACGCAGTTTTCCTCTTCCTCTGCATCCACCAGCACTGGGTACTGCATCGAATAATAACCAAGCTGGACTCCTTTCATCCATGCGATTCGTCTACAACTCTGCACCATATAGCAGGGTGGGAACTTACTCTTCAATTGACTACTTCGTCCAAAGTAGTAGCTGTTGGCAAGAGTGATTCTCGCATTGTTTTTGGTGTTGATGCTGATGCCTAGATAGAATAAATTGTCTACAGCCGAGCATTCACATTAGATGGCGAAACGTCGGCTCCCTCCAGAGCCACCTGGCGGAAAAGTTTCAATAACCTTTTGTTTCGATGAATTTTGACAAGCATACGACCGGCGAGCCGCCACGTTTCGTGCTTTCAGAGGACATTTGGTGCACATGATCGCCCATTTACTCAAGCAATTGGTAAAATTTTAAAGAAATTTGAAGGGACTGTATCGGATACAGATATTGTAAGGCCTGGCCATCGTCGCGTTGCTCGTTCGACCTAAAATATTGCTGCTGTGAAAGTGAAAGTGTAGCCGAAGACCCGAGTATGTTCTCGATGTTCTCAAGAGCTGGGAATTTCTTACGACACTTGAACTTACACTTACATCCATATAAAGTCCAGCTCACACAACAACTGAAGCCAGCTGACCATTCACAATCGCTTAGTTACGTCGATTGGTAGATTTGACAACAAATAGTGGACCGCGATTTTTCCAACAAAATGTTCTTCAGCGACCAAACACATTTCTCACTCGGTGGATACGTAGAAAATAAATAAAATTGTCGCATTTGGGGCTACGAGAATCCTTATATAATGAGAGCCCATTGCACTCAAAAAAACTTACTGTCTGGTGCGCTCTTCGATCCGGAGGTGTGATTGGAGCTTATTTCTTTGAAAACGGCAACAGCGAGACTGTCACAGTCAATTCGGAGCATTATGGTCGTATGATAACCGACTTTTTTTTTGTCGTGCGAAAATTTTTTTTCGAAAATTACAATATAACAATTAAGAAAATTTCCCCACGGAAAGTGCAAAAAAAATAGTAGGAAGTATGTAACTGCTGTCTTAACAAGTGTTCTTCTCCTATGTACATATATATGTAAAAAAAAAACACTTAAAGCCGGAAAAACGAAACAATACACGTATGTAGCCATAAATGTGCCTTATCTGCACATACTTATTTGCATCTTTTTAGCAACTTTTCACAAATACTTCAAGTGGAATGTGTTAAGTATGCGCTTCTCGACTTAACATGCCTTAAATGCCTCATTCACTTGCATACTTAAACACATGCCAAGCAATGCATATGCTTACATACAACTGTATATGTATATATATGTGTGCATGCTCACTTACATATATGTATTCTGTAGATAATATTTAACTACATTTCCTGACTAACTTCATTCGTGACTTCGTTTATGCCGGAAGCGGCCAGTTAAGCATGCATACGCCTCTCCTTCTCTCCTTCTCTTTGTCTTCCACTCTCCCTCGCATGCCTGCAATTGCCATTGGTCATGCCTGCAGTGTTGGCAACTTTTATAAGTTTTGCTTTCAGTATTCCCATGTATAGCTGCAACGCGTTGTATGGAAAATGCAGCGCCACTGCTGCTGCTACTGCTGCTGCTACTACTGTTGCTGGTAAAACACGTCGCAACTGTTGGTCGTACATGACAACGTTTTTTCCCCCACATTTACTGCATTCTTTGTGTTTTTTTCTTTCAAGTGCATAAGTGTTTGAGAGGAAGCGCAAAAAAATTAAGATATTACAAACGAACATGCTTTGACACAGTAACAGATCAATTGCAGCGTCCCCGGCCTACCATAGTAAAATACATGGTTTTTTTGGCAAATTTTTTTTTTTTTTTATTCAACTTAAATCCCTTCGCGCGTGATACACTGATTATAGCAATTCTCCAACATTTCGATACCATTTTTGTAGTCCAACTTTGTGCTTTGCTTCAGCATAGGTCTTAGTTTTGGCGATCACCCATCACTCATTCGTCGAAAATTTCTTCCCAGCGAGCTTTCTTTTGAGATCTGGGCACAGGATATAGTCACTGGTGGGCTAGATCTGGAGAATACAGGGGATGTGGAAGCCCAATTCATGAATTTTTGTTTTTGTTGTTGTTGTACCCGAAGAAAAATTCCCCAAACTATGCTTTGGGGAATATTGCGGCAGTGCCAGTCCTTGGCCGTATAAAAATCCGGGCCATTCCGGTATAAAAACCCGTCTGTCGCAGGACCTATTGGATTTTAGTCGCCTTTTATGACAGGCATGTCTTACCGCTGGTAAATGCTTGTACCCCTAACTCGCAGAGTCGCATGGATTTTTGTCATAGATTTCACTCACTTGTGACACGATGCATTGTATTGGTGAAACAGCACTTTCATTTCTTCAAATGTTCCAATAACGCTATGTAATAGTCGCCTAGTTGATGATCCTTCATTTTTCAAGTTAGTCAATGCAAAATTTTTCCATGCGCATGCCAAAATACAGACGCCATAACCTTGCCAGCCGACTGTGGCTTTTTTCCATGCCTTTGAGCAGGTTCAACGTATGCATGTTGATGTCGGAAGACTGTCCAGTGGGCTTCGGAGTAAAATGATGGAGCCATGTTTTAACCATTGTCACATATCGACCCAAAAAGTCGAGTTTATTACGCTTGAACATCTCCAAACACTGGCTCCGAATCATCAACTCATCGTTGTTTTTGGTCAAAAGTTAGCGAGCTCGCGTGGCACCCACTTTGCACAGAGCTTTCTCATACCCAAGTAATCGTGTATGATATGATGTACTTGTACATGTTCAATTGATATCTTGAGAGTGCCTGCTCTTGCATTCAATTTCAATTTACGATCATTTGAAATCATTTTGTGGAATTTTTTGATGTTTTCATCGGTAACAACCTCTTCTGAGCGTTCACTGCGTTCGCCGTCTTCGGTGCTCATTTTAACACGTCTAAACTTAACATACCAATCCTTGCTGGCTGATTTTCCTGGGGCAGCATCCAGGAACTCGTCCTCAAGCACAGGTTTTGCTTAAACTGTAGTTTTTACCTTCAAAAAAACCAACATTTTATCAACACGCGAAATTCCATTTTATCAATTTTTTTCACAATAAAAAAAGTTGCTTCACTCAGAATGCTATAATGCACAAACTATAATGATCCGACAGCTGTCAAATTTGTACACGCTTCGTTTGAAGGTTAGGGTTAACTAAAAATCATAATAATTCTAGTAGCGCCATCTATGTGTCAGACCGGGGAATTTTCAATTAATCTGTTACATATGAGGAAGTCAAGGAAAACAAGCCTAAGGATGCATGTTACTTCATTCAGAAGACAAGTCTTCCGCTTATGAGTGTGTGCATAAAATATTTAAAAAATTTATTATCTAAATTGTTTGGGTTCTAGTGGGTTGTAGTTGGCGTTGTACGAAGCGCTTCTGTGAAATTATTTTATAGATTTCTTACGAATAACTTGAAGAAAGTATATTTTTCAACAGATATCCTAGTAAAAAAATTTGCTCGATCGATGTTTTTTAAAACCAAAAACTGCTTTCTGGCTTTCCAAAATTTTTCCAGGCATTTTTTCATCGCGTATTTTAAACTCTATGCTTTCCTTTATAATGTCTTTAAATAATATTCGCCACGCAAAAATTTTCCATTTCTCAATATTCAAATCAAAAACCACCTTCATATTCACGCCATATTTCCGTTTTCATGCTTTTCAATCACCTTTACGCCATTCACGTCTTTTACACGCTATCTTAAGTAAACTCGACGTCAATTGAGCTCCAGGTGGAGGGCGGAAAAGCACACTGCTTTGACAACACCTTATCTGAATTACAATAAGAAAGACAATGAGATTGCAAGTGCTTGGGTTGGGTATGAAGAGGAGTAAATCTATCAAATTGATGTTGTTAATGTTGTCTTCGCATGCATTTGGAATACTGCATTACGTGCAGTGATTCCTCTATTCATTGGAATTTGGAATTTGAAATTGACTTGAGTAAATCATTTGTTATGTTTTGAAAGAAAAAAAGAATAAACAAAAAGCACAAAGTAGAAATATGAAATTTATATGCGATCCCATCGAGCGTATTGTGTGAGAGATTAAAGTCCACTGTCAACAAACTGTTTGGAGCTTATGAATGTGGCTATAGACCTGGAAACTCTACAACTGGCGTAAATCTAGCAAAAAAAACCGTGAAAATAGGACGAAATAGCACGCAATGAAGCCGCAATGTCTGCAGTATGCCCTGCAGAACTTATATGGCTGTGTAAACTGACGTTAACCAACACCAAAAGACGCGTCAAGATCGCGAAGGCCACCTCCGTGCCGTTCGTTACCAGGCGAGGTTATCGAGTGACTGCTTTAATCTATTGCGCTGGAGAATTGACATAAACAACCGCGAAGTGTGTTCTGCTCTCTCCAGACTGGATAAGGAAACGAAGCGTGTGTCTCTGGTAGTGAACGAAGGGAACGCGAAATTTCTCCTGTAATCAAAGAAACAATCACCGTACTCACGTCTCGGATACACTGTTGACAGTTATAAAAGTCGTAGATAATTTATTTCAGCACTGAACCACTCTTGCCAACAGCTGTTACTTTGGACTGAGTAAGCATTTGAAATGTAAAATCAACTCTCAACGAAACAAAACAAAACTTTACACACGTCGCTCATCATTCCCGTTCATCTATACGCTGCGAAGGCATGGACAAAGATAATATCTGATGAGTCGACGTTAGGAGTTTTCGAGTGATAGGTTTTTGTGTAAGATTTATGGTTCTTTGCGAATTGGCAATGGTGTATACCACAGACGATGGAACGATGAGCTGTACGAGCTATACGGCGACAAGGACTTAGTTCAGCGAATTAAGGGATAGCGCCTACGCTGGCTAGGTCTTGTAGTCTGTATGGATGAGAAAACTACAGCTTTGAAAGTTTTCGATGCAGTATCCGCCAGAGGAAGCAGAGGAAGAGCAAAACCTTCACTTCATTGGAGAGATCAGGTGGCAAAAGGCCAGACCTGCACTTGCCATTTTCAATTGACGCCGAACAACAAAAGGAAAAAAACGAATGAAAAGACTCGGCTATAATCGCGTAGGCGATGTCTTCTTCAGTCTTCTTCACAGTTTTAACTATACTTGCCGCGCTTAGAGCATTTCACTCTGTGCATGCAATGTGGTCCAATTAGGTTGGGTTAAGTTGAAGTGGCATCTGCATACTTATGTTGTTGTTGTTGTTGCAGCGGGTTTGCCAACCCCGTCTAGGTTCAGTAGGTCTAGTCTCACTCATCAAGGTCATCTAACTGGAGGCCCAGCAAACGTGCTGTTTCGACGGATTCGGACCAGAGAGAGGGAGAGGTGTTAGATGAGTCGTATTAAGTGGGCATGCTGAGAGGTGGTTAGTGTCGTGCGGGGATTCGTTGCATGCAGTACATGTGTTGGGTATGTCAGCGTCGAGTCTGGCTAGGTAGGAATTAAGCCTCTTACGATATCCAGACCTTAATTGTGGCACGGTTACGCGGGTCTCTCCCGACAGCTCGAGCTCTTGTTCTGCTATAGATGGTGAGTGGACTCCGAGAACACCATTCACGTGAAGCGAGTGCAAAAAGGTGTTTAAGGCCTGACTGTACGCCGTCTTGTCCAGCGGGTCTTGCCTGTATTGTTGTACGGAGTTGAGGTAGTCAAGTACTCTCTTCCTGATGTGCATAGGTGGTGGTTCAACTTCCTATAGGTGCCTTTTGGGATGATCCCGACGGCTATTGGAAAAAGTACCTCTACTTGGATCACCCTTAACAACTAACGTCGCTTAATGCATTTACACGCCTTTAGCGAAACACTTGTACATAATTTCGTATGTATGTATACAATATATGTATATATATATATACATGTATGTGTGTATATATGGCAAAATTCACTTTATTATCTTGAAATATTTATGCAAGTTGATATACATATGTATGTACGTGGCATAAATATTGGCGCATTGAAGCGCATAATCTTATATATATATATACATATACATACTGGTGTAAATGGTGTCAACTGTTCAAACAAAACCAAAAGTGAGCATAAAATTTGCATGCAATTTATTGTATGTGTAAACACACAAAAAAAAATCAAGCGAAAGCAGCAACGCGGTAAAATGCAAAATATCCGCACTCACACATGCACATACTCGTATAAGTATGGATAAGAAGCCACTTGCACATACTCGTTACATACACAATTTTCCATTTTATTCCGAGTATCTCTTAACACAAATGCAACCTTGCACGATATGTGACGATGAGTGTGTGTTGCTCGGGTGCCAAATATTTAATGGCGTTCAAGCAGACTTTGCCAAATGTCAAATGGTCTTTTGGCGCGCCAAATTTTTGGTATGTGTGTTTGTGTTGAATATTTGTTTTAAGTTATAAAAATATATAAATAATGCATGCATGTATGTATGTATGTATAAATTAAGTACTTTTTATATGCTTTTCATTTGTTAACTGAGGCGTACAAATTCATTTATGCTAAGTAGTTGGTGTTTGTGCATAATTTTTTTCTTTTTTTTTTGCTGAGTGTATTTCAAGAAAATATGTAAGTATGTAAAAATGTTATGAAAATATCAAAAAAAAAAATACTTAAAGTGTTATAAATATGTATTGTAATTAATAATTTAATATTTTTATAGAGTAAAAGAATTTAATGCTTTTAATATGTATATAACAAGTCAATGGAAAAGTCCTCGGCCTGACGCATAGATGGCGCTACTAGAATTAAATCCATATGATTTTTAGTTAACCCTAACCTTCAAACGAAGCGTGTTTATAGTTTGTGAATTGTAGCATTTTGAGTGAAGCAACTTTTGTTATTGTGAAAAAAACTGGATAAAAAGGAATTTCGAGTGTTGAAAAAAATATCACTTTTTGAAGGGAAAAAATACAGTCGAAGGCAAAAACTTGGTTTGAAGATGAGTTTCCGTACACTGTCTCAGGAAAATCAACCATCACGGATTGATATGCTAAGTTTAGACGTGGTGAAATTAGCACCGCAGACGGTGAACGCAGTGCACGTCCAAATAGGTTGTGAAAGACGAAAACATCAAAAAAAATCAGCAAAATGATTTTGAATGACCTCGAAAAATAGCAGGCACTCTAAAGTTAACAACTGCACATGTACATCATATCATTCACAAATATTTCGGTATGAGAAAGCTCTGTGCAAAGTGGGTGCCACGCGAGCTCGCTAACTTTTGACCAAAAACAACGACGAGTTGATCATTCGGAGCAGTGTTTGGAGATGTGCAAGCATAATAAACCCAAGTTTTTGCATCGATATGTGACAATGGATAAAATATAACACCATTATTTCACTTCGAAGTTCAATCAACAGTCATCCGAATGGACTGCACACGATGAGCCCGCTCCAAATCGTGGTAAAACGCTACAGTCGGATGGCAAGGTTTTGGCGTCTGTATTTTGGGCTGCACATGGGATAATTGTCATTGACTACCTTGAAAAAGGAAGGACCATCAACAGCGACTATTTCATAACATTATTGGTCCGTTTGAAGGACGAAATCGGCGAAAAACGAACGCATTTAAGAAAAGGAAAATGCTGTTTCGCCAAGACAATGCAGCGTGTCACAAGTCGGTATAGACGAAGGGAAAAATCCATGAATTGGTTTTCGAATTGCCTCCGTATCCAGCGTGTTCTCCAGATCTCGCCATTAGCGACTATTTCCTGTTCGCAGATCTTGAAAGGCATGCTCGCTTGGAAGAAATTTCCGTCGAACGAAGAGGTGATCACCGAAAGGGAATCCTATTTTGAAGCAAACAACAAATCGTTCTACAAAAACGGTATTGAAAGGTGAAGGGTCGCTATAATCAGTGTCTCACCCTTGAAGGGAACCATCTTTTTTTATACAGACCTATAATCAAGCAATAATTCTAAAATTTCATCTCCAAATAATTAAAAAATCCTAAGTAAACCAGGAGAAAGGTTTAGGTACCGATGAAGTAAAAAAAATAAAAAAAATTCAAAAAATTAATATACAACAAACAATTTGGATAGATAGTACAGTTGCATACGATCCAACATCTATATGGACGCCTCAAGAATGACTGATGAAGTGGACGCCGGAATCTATTGCGCTGAGCTTCATCTTAGGCTACCCTTGAGGCTTTCAGCTTACCCCGCTGATTCTGCTAACACCGCTGAAAACCACATGAAACACATGAAGACAATAATTTGACATCGAAATCTGACTTTATCAGACAATGTTCTTCGAAGCAGGAAGTCAGTGGTTAAGTTGGCTGCATATCTACTGAGTTTCAAGCTACAAGAACAATGTTTGGAACGAACTAGCTGATGGTATTGCCAAAAATACCATCCATTTGGCTACGAAACCAGTAAATATAATAGGGAGGTTGAAGGCACAATGAAATTTGCGAAGTGTTTGGCGGAATGCATGCGTGAGACTCTAAAACATATTCCCTCCTCCTATAAGGCCTCTTCTAGAGCTCGTCTTAGACATATAGAAGCTTTGTAGTTCAAATGATTAGGGGAAGTAGTAAAATTGGATATCAAGGATCTCGTAAACTTCGAAAAAAAAACTTTGGCAGCCTACGCAATGACCAATTAGCTCGAATCAAAATGAATCTGGTACTATAAAGAACCTACGAGTCAGTAGAGTGTTAAAGTGTTCCAAAGAAGAAAGAAGAGGATGGATCTACATTGCTTTGGGTAAGCTAATACTTATCTTCGGTATTATAGTATGGTGTAAGTCTACAGAGAAAACGACATATCTGGAAATCCGCGAATTAACTTCCCTCTGCAGCGTTTCATGGGATTGATTTTGATCTCCAGAATACATATGGACTTTGTTGTTCCATCTCTGACTTTCCGCCCAACCAGCAAAGCAAAGCATCGTGACGAACTCAAAATCAGGACTCTGGATATCGTTGGAAAACTCTTCGCATCACATGAACATAACACATCACATCAACACATCACCGCAATAATATCACATCACAGCACATCAACAATTCAATATGAGAGAGTCGTGGTGAGGTGATACTGCCTGCCTTTCCGAATATTTAGGCATTTGGACGTAGCGACGAACTTCTCCCTCCCTCGGAAGGTTGTGATGGGATCTTACTCTCCGATTTTACGAATATGTTCTTATTTAGAGTTGGCAAGAATCTACACACCCTCTGGGAGGGTACTTACGATGATCTACTCTTCTACCTTTAGGATCCATACGAAGACGGCAAGTGCAAATAATACAAAGGAACTCCAAATTTTTGCTTTTTTTGTGTAGGACCCTGCCATTTCGCGAGCGAGTCTTGATTATACGACGAATAATTGGTTAAAGAAGGCATTCTTTCAGAACAGGTCATAGCTAGGAGCTTACATGGCCTATTTATGGAGCTAAAACTTGTATATTCAAGCAAAAAAGACTGTGGAAATGCAAAAATTCTGTGGAAAACATATGAGCTGGAGCTTAATAAGTTCTAACTAGCATCAAAGGGATCAGACTACAGACTCCAGCTAAGTGCTAGTGAAGAATGTATTACGTTATAGGGCTGTTAGGGTAGTCTTGCCCGTTAGCGTTGCAGGCTTTCCAATTAAATCAGGTTGTGAACAATAAATGTGGAAACAAATGCAGGGAAAGTGAGCAGAGACTTTGGAGCATGTAAACTGGGAGAGCCTCACATTTGACAGGCAGAGGCTGACCTTACTTGCTGAGGAAAAGCCGCAGGTACTTCAACCTGGAATGAATAAAGGGGGAAAAAAAGCCTACTTTAGTTTGCTTGGTGAACAGCTATACTCAGAGATATAACAGGAATCACAGAGAGCTACGACTAATTCAACCTAACCTAGCCTAACCTAACTTTCTCAGTATGAATGAGCTGTTGAAGTAAGAGAAATAAAATGGTAATCTTAAGCAGTAAACAAATAAATTAGATCACAAAGTCTTATTTGGTATACAAATTCGATTATTTTTTTTTTTTTGTATACAAAAAAGTATTTTTTTATTGAAAAAAGTAAAAAAAATACATTATTCAAAGTACTGCCCGTCGGAAGCGACTCTCTTTTCCCATCCCTTTGGTAGTTTTGGAATGCCATCTTTAAGAAATGAGTCCTCTCAGTCCTTGATCCACTCATTGAGCCATTCTGCTAGAGACCAGAAATCGTTTGTATCCATCGAAAAAGCCAGTAATCAGAAGGAGCAAAGTCTGGAGCATACGGTGGGTGGAGTATGTGATCCCCTTTTAGCATTTCCTAATAGTTTTTAGCCGCTACAGCCACCTGTATTGTATGTATATATGTGCTCTTTGGTTTAATACTCAAAACTTTTCATTCGAAACTTTGCACTTAAGATTACTTCAATACTTTTTAGCTTGACTTTCCGCTTTTCTTTCTTTACTTGCAGCTAATTGAGGCAGTATTTGGCGAAAAACAAATAAAGCACCACTAAAAGCTAACAACAACAACAACAGCTACTCCAAACAGGCACTCAACATGTTTATTTCCAATCGCTTTGTGAGCTCTTTAGCTCTTGTCTGCTTCAGCGTTTTGCTGTGGCAGGAAAGTGGTGCTGATATGCCGGACAACAGTGCGTATACGCAATCAATTTTTGCACTCTAACCTACATACATATGCATGTATGTATGTATACTAATTTTTGTACATAACTTTTCTCCTTTCTCCAGCAGCCGCACTTGCCAACCTGTACAACAGCATTCTCCAACGCGAATATGCTGGCCCCGTCGTATTTCCCAATCATCAGGTGGAGCGCAAGGCACAACGTTCGCCTTCACTACGTCTCCGATTTGGTCGTCGCAGTGATCCGGCTATGATTTTGTCTGCACAGAAACGTTGGTTTGGTGATGTGAATCAGAAACCCATACGTTCACCATCGTTACGTTTACGTTTTGGACGCCGCAGCGATCCCAACATGCCTATGCATAGCGAATTGGATAATTTAATGAATGATTTGGCACTGAATAATGCCGTTGGCGTTACCGATGCCGAAGAGGCAGCTGCTTTCTTTGCCGATGAATATCCTGAAGATTTGTATGATGATGGTTTTGAGCGTATAGCACGTAAGCCTCAGCGTTTGCGTTTCGGTCGCAGTTTGCCTAGAATGCAGAATAATATTGATGATGAACTAGAGGTGAGTGGAGAGGGGTGCAGGGGCAGTAATTAGTGTGTGCATAATGTAATTAAAATGTAATTGGAAGGCCACGAAGAAGGTCTGGATATCACCTTTTCATACAATATAAGCATCCGACAAGCCGATAGGTTCGGTTAGGTTGAAGTAGCTGCCATGCATCAGCTCACTTAGAACAACAACGAAGTGGCTTTGATCTCAGTATGTGTAGGTTGTGCATAATATTCGCTAAATTTCACTGAAGATCTATTCGTCTGAGAGTAAATTGTCTGTGAGTCTGAGGTTTTTTGTAGTTGTTGTTACTTGACTAAAGCTTCATTTGTCATCGAGACTCTTAAGGGTTGACCCAAGAAATGAGCTATATCTATGGCTTCGGGTTAAAGGGAGATGGGGTTCGGTACGTCGTTTTCGAGCATTCAAAAAGGCGATTATTATGGTACAAGGACTCAAATCATACGGGATGTCGGGATTGAGCTTGAAAAGATAGGAGCTAAGTTATCCATCTTATTCAAACCTTAGTTGTGCCAGGAATCGTGCTGCATCCAAAGGCAGAGCAAGTTAGATTAGTCGCTTTCAGGGGATATGCAAATTGTTGGTACTATATGTCGTGCGAGGACTTATTTTGAACTGGACACACGATGGGGACGTCGAAGCTGTATCTAGGGGGCGAGACCTGCTGTCTACTGCGCTCCACCTTATTCAAGCTGTTAAACTACTATGTCTACCTTACTAAAAAAATTTCTATTAAAATGGCGACAGAGTCTTAAGTCTACTGCAGTATCTAGGCCTTAGCAACTCTAAGATTGTTTGGGTCTCAGAGGTCAGTTTTAGTTCCTTGTCTGGATGGAGTCCTGAGGGGGCTGGTCGCTGTCTACTAAAGGCCGATATCCGTTGATGTGCTATTGTTGGGATCCACCCTTTAACTAGTAGCCTACATATTTCACAGTGTGGGTGTACATAGGTGACATCTGAAAGATTCCCCTTACCTTACTCTTGGCGGTGTTTTGGCAGGATTCTCAAACTTTCTCATCTGTGTCTCGCTATTCCCTAGCGTCGAGATCGGTACTGGCATATTTTTGTACCAGCTGGCTAATGGCTTAGTAAGTTACCACCAACAATTCCTTTTCTCTGTCCCAGTGATGCTTCTGATGTATGTACAGAGTGGATGATTGAAGGCTATAGGATGTCGCTCCTAGTAACTTTGAGTTGTTGGCAGTTGGTATTCAATCAAAGCTGGCTTCTGGCTGGCTGGTTTTTGATCGTACTTCGCCGACTTAATGAACAGAGTCACCGCAGGATGCCTAGTAGTTAAGAAGTGGGAAAGATCGGGTAAAGCAGGCGTTGTTATGTTGTCAATATCCCAACCGGATGGAACAATCGTTGGCATATATCATCAAAGAGACTACCTATGGTAATGGAGAAAGTTTTGAAATGCAAAAATCAAAAAATAGTGGATAGAACCTTTTGCTCTATGGAACCTACTGTTACATTTTTCGAGTTTGGAGTTTTTACTGTGAAATTCTACCAATGATTATGATTGTCGATGACTAATTTATTTTAAACTCTACCTCTGCAAACCCGGCAGTAGAAAGTGTAGTACAGCGACTTTAGACAAGTTCAGTGCTATCAAGACAGTTTGAGCTCAGGGTCGTTTTTTTTATAGCTAGTTCGATAGTCAAAGATGTTTATCTCATACAGTTTGAACTTGTATTTAATTTTATTTATCTTTATCAAAAAAAACAACAATTTTCCCTTACAGCGCGAACAATTCCAACCAACCGACGATTTCTACAACTCTCTACTAACAACAGAAAAATTACACAACATGTTGCTCGCTCTCCGTCAGTATGACCCCGAAGCTCTACCTGCTGATGCTATGACATTAAATCACAATAATGAGGAATTCCAACGTGAAGTCCGCAAACCAGCGTCACTTCGTTTACGATTCGGTCGCAGCGCCAGCAGTGATGTTGAAACACAGAAGGTAGGTCTAACATACATACATATATGAATGCGTGTTAAGGTTGATCGATTTGATTGATCGAGGCACCTATAATTCGGCTTCCAAGTAAATAAAATTCCATGAATAACGTCCTAAGTGAATTTCGACATTATTATATGAAAAATCCTAGAAATACTGGAGGAGGAAAGAAATATTTTATTTTTATTTTATTTTTCCATTTTGCATTTTATTATATTTTATTTTAATTTTTTTTATTTTTATTTTTTTTTTTTGGTTTTTTTTTTTCAATTATTTTTATATTATTTTTATTTTATATTTATTTTTATTTTTATTTTATTTTCATTTTTATTTTTATTTTAATTTTTATTTTTATTTTTATGTTTATTTTTTTTTTTTTTTAATATTAATTTTTTTTCATTTTATTTCTTTTTTGTCTTTATTTCTATTTTTTTCACTTTTTTATATATTTTTTATACTGTTTTTATTATTATTTTATTTTATTTTTTTTTCATTTTTTTTATTTACATTTTTTTCTTTTTTTCATATCATTTTTTTTATAAAACAATATTTGTTTTTTTTTATTTTTTATTATTTTCTTTTCCATTTTATTTTTATATTATTTTTATTTATTTATTTATTTATTTTCTTTTAATTGTTATTTTTACTTTTATTTATTTATTTATTTTTTTTTCTTATTTTTTTATTTTAATTTTTTTTTTTATAATAGTATATTATATTTATTTATTTTTTAATTTGTATTATTTAACGTTATTCTATTTTGTTTATATTATTTTTTAAATTTTTTATTTTTTTTATATTTTTTTTAATTTATATTTTTCATTCTTTTATTTTTATTTTATTTTATTTATTTGCTTTAATTTTACTATATTATATTTTATTTACTTTTAGCTTATATAATTTTTTTATTTTTTTATATTTTTTTATTAAAATTTTTAATTTTTTCTTTCATTTTATTTATTTGCTTTAATTTTACTATATTATATTTTATTCGCTTTTAGCTTATATAATATTTTTATTTTTTTTTATGTTTTTATTTTTTTATTTTTTATTTATTTTTACTTTTAAATTTTTTCTAAATTTTTCATTTATTTTAATTTTTTTTTCAGTTTATTTTTTTTTTATATTATTTTATTTTTAATTATTTTATTTTAAGAAATATCTTTTAGTACTAAATATTTTTATTAAAATATTTATTTACAATTTTATGAAAAAATTTAAAATAACTATAATTGAATTTTCAAAAAATATAGTTTTTTATTATTATTTATTCCTTAAAAAGAGAAAACACGTTTTTTTCAATATTCAACCAATAGAGTAATTCAATCAATTACAGAAATTTTTGGGAGTTTTATTATGAGAAAAAAAACTTATTTTTCCTTAAAATTACAAAAAAAAATCAAATTAAATGATAAAATTCCACTTTTCCCTCCCTTTGCAGAAACAAACAGCACAAAATAAAATTAATGTTGAAAAACCTGCATTAATTGTTGCACAGCAGCAACAACAACAACAACAACAAGAACAACCAACACAAATTAAGAATTAAATACTGAAATCATAAAAATGAAAAGAAAAAGTGAACAATTGTGTACGATGAATTGGCGACTAACCAAAGTGGAAAAATAAATAAAAACCAAAAAAAAGTACTGGCAAAGGCATGGCAAACCCCAATAAATGGCGATGGAGGAGATTAAGTTAAAAACGTAAAAAAAATAAAAAATCTATTTATTTAAAATACATACTTACATACCCCCAGCAAAACAAAAAAACAAAATTTGCGCAATATTGTTATAATCAAAACTTGTAAACTTGCAAATATGTATGCATCCATCCCCTTTAATGTTAAAAAATAATATATGACATATTTATGTATAAAAGTTAAAAATAATAAATTTGAAGAGAAAAATAAATTAAATTTAGTTTACTTACTACTGCGCGTGTGAATATTTTTTTTCATTTTTTTATTATTGTTTTAATTTTTTTTATCACTATTTGAAAACAAACATTTACTAAAACACTAAAAACATAAAAATTAACTTAAAAGATTGGTCAAACAAATTTATTATTTATATTTATTGAAAAATTGTTTTTCAATACAATGTCATTTAATTAGTTACAATAAGAAAAATATTCGAAGATAAATTTAAAAAAATTATTGAAAATAGTTTTAAGTACTAATTTAATTTTTTTTTTTTTTCAAATATTATTTCAGGTATTTCTTTCAGGTAATTTTTATGCATAAAAATTTTGAAATTTTCATTAGAATATAACTTAAAGAAATATGGTTCAGCATAATTATTCATTATTAACTATTTGGATACAAAATCTAGAATTTTTCGATGCTATTTATTTATTATTTAACAAAAAATATATATATAAAAATTTTCGTTTAATTTTTTCCAGTATTAAAAACTTATTAAATATTTATTTCTTTTAAATATCCATACATATTTATGTACATAAGAATACGTAGTAATTGTAGAATATTTTACTTTTATATTAATATTTAAAAAAAATGAAAATGTGTACAAAAAATGTATTTCTTTTTTTTTTCAAATTTTAAAAAACCATTTAAATATTTTTTCTTCCAAATATCCAGTGAGTAATATTTTAAATTTGCATTTAAATATTTCTTGAAAAAAATGGTTCTTCAATTAAATAACGAAATTTTAATGCTTAAAATTTAATACATATTCATATATTTAGAAATTTGTTGTTTTAAATTTTGAATTTTTTTTTAGGTATTGAATTTTTTTTTTCAAATTTTGAAATCGGTTTGAAATATTTTAAATTTACATTTGAATATTTCTTGAGAAAAAGAAATTATTCTTCAATTAAATAATGAAATTTTAATGTTTCAAAATTTATACAATTTTCATATATTTAGAGATTTGTTTTTTTTTTAATTTTGAAATTTTTTTTTAAGGTTTGAATTTTTATTTTAAAAATTAGGATTTTTTTTTTTTATTTTGAAAAAAAAATTTTAATAATTTTTTTTTAAGTTTGGATTATTTTTAATTTATATTTTTAACTTTTGGAAAAAAAAATGTTTCATTTTGAAATTTTTTTTATATTTTGAATTTTTTTTAATTTATTGAAAAAAATTTTTAAGATTCTGAATTATTTCAAATATTTTGATATTTTTTTTTAATTTTGTGAGTTTTTTTTTAAGATTTTGATTAATTTTTTTATATTTTAATTTTTTTTTATATATTTGAAAAATAAGTTTGATATTTATTTAATTAATTTTTTAAATTTAAATGAAAAATTTAAGCATGATTATTTATTTATTATATAATAAATATTTTTTTCCAAATTTGTTTCAGTAATTTGCCAAAAAATGTACGCCAACGGCCTCCCCCAGGAACTACTATTCATGAAAAAAAATCTCTACAATATTTATGACTACTCTACACATACATATATCAGTGTATATCTAAGCTGTATATTAACACAAGAGTGTATTTATATACATATTTGTTTGGTGTGTCTGTAAAAAAATTAATTTACTTAAATTAAATTAGTAGCAAACAAAAAAGTACATATATATGTATATAATATGTACCACATTTTAACCTATATATATACAAGTATATACATATATTAAATTAAAAAACTAGTAAAAATTTATAAATGTTTAGTTGACTAAAAATGAAATAGCGAAAATTGGCCCCCGGAGAAAATTAAATTTAAAATAAATTAAAAAATTTTAAATTGTGTATGACTATATATATATATATATATATATTTTTTTTTTTTTTGCTAAATAAATATGCAAAAAAAAAATATTTTATTTAACAAAAAATTTATTTATTGCTAAAAAAAATATTAATTAATTATAAAAATTGCTATTGAAAAATTGGCTGGTAATGTGTGAGATTTAAAAATAAAAAATAAAAAATAAAAAAATAAAATACAAAATTTATTTTAAAAAACTGTACTTACTTCAAAAAGTTTGTATGTACTTATATACAAAAGTTAAGCGTTTTCCAACGCTATAAAACTGCATGGACTTTAAGAAAAGCTGAAACTTAAAGAAAATAAAATCAATTTTTTTTAATTTACACCATCAATGAAAATGTAAGAAAAATTAATAATTTTTTTATTATTAATTATTTTTTCTTACAAATATTATTTTTAATTTTTTCTTTTACTTACAAATAACTAGCATTTCTTAAAACTATATATACACATATACACTTTCGCTAGTATATATGTAAATAAGTGTAAGCAAATTACTAAGAAATCCTTAACGAGAACAATTATATATACATATATATATTATACCTACGTAAATACCTATATAAATGTGCAATTATTATTAAAATTATGCATGAAAAAAATTACAATTTACAGTTAGTATTGAAAAACTGCTATACTTATATACAAATACACACCTACATATATACACAAATTACAAAATTAGCGCAAATGATTATACTACTAAAAAAACACTAATTATTTTCAGAAAAAAAACACTAAAAACTTATAAAGTATAAAAAAGAAACAAATCTAACTAGTCAATGTATAAGCAAATTAGAAACACATACATGCATACATGTTTTGCATATATAAACTATAATTAAAAAAAAAATATATAAAAAACCAAATATTTATAAATGTAAATATATATATATGAAAAAAGTGTATACAAAGCTGGTTTTATTTGCATAAACAATTATTACATGCATATATATTTACCTACCTACCTATATATACAAAAAAAAAATATTTAAAAATAAACAAAGAAACATACAAACATAGTTATTTTAGCAGCATTCGACATTGGTAATTTTAAGTAAATAAAACAAAAATGTGACAAGCAAACAAAAAAACACAAATAAAAAAACATTAAACAACAACAACAAAAGTAACAACAGAACACATTTCAGTATACATTACAAAACGACGTTCATGTGGTGGTGTTAATGCGAATTTTTTTTGGGAGAGAAGCAACACAGCGCAGCTACTTACACAAAAACCAAAAAACAAACAAACAAACAATTGTCAACAAACTTTTAACTGGTTACAAATGAAAAATGAAAAGTTATATAAATAAAAAATTAAAAATAAAAATAAAATAGAAAAGAACGAAGCTACATCATGGGTTTTATTCAAAATGGACATTTAGTGGATTAAAATATTTTTTATTTTTATTATTTTTTTTTATATCAATAAAGGCAACGACCTTAAGGAAATAAAAAAATTTATGTAAAATTTATGTGCTTATTTATTTTAGCTGTGAAAGAATTATTTTACATAACATACATGAAAATTCCAGCCACGAAACGATCGTTTTAACAAAACAACAAAATGGGAAAAAAGTGGCGTCTTCGACAATGCCGCAGTCTTGATACCTTTCATGCACCTGTAAAATACGACGTATGTTCAAAGGAAAAGGTGAATTTTGATTTTTCACGGGCTGTGTACATTCGCTTATCGATATTTTGTTTTTGTTATAATCGGACACATACATATGTTTCTTATGTGCTTGCATTAGGAGCCAATTTCGATTTGTAGTTTGTTTTTGACAACAGAAGAGGTTAGTCAGGTTTTTGTGTCCTCTTCGATTTTTTTCGACATTTGGAAGAAATTGAAAGAATATGTATTAAATTTTGCATTAAAAATGGAATAAAGTGCTCGAAGACACTTGAAATGTTGATTGAAGCATTCGGTGAGTCCACTTTGTCTCATAAAAGTGTTTATAAGTGGTATAAGCGTCCTGGAGGTGCGACCACGTCAACAAGCGAAGAAAACATCGAAACAGCAAAAAAAATTGTTCCTGAAAATCGTCGAATCACTATTAGGGAAGTTGCAGAGGATGTTGGCATATCAATCGGCTCATGCCATTCAATTTTCTCAAATGTTTTGTGCATGAAACATGTGGCAGCGAAGCTTCTTTCGAAATTGCTAAATTTTCAGCAAAAGCAATGACGCATCAGGATCGCTCAGGAGTTGTTGAATGACGTCAACAACAATCTGGGTTTTCTCAAACG
This sequence comes from Neoceratitis asiatica, assembly GCA_030068015.2. Taxonomy (NCBI): domain Eukaryota; kingdom Metazoa; phylum Arthropoda; class Insecta; order Diptera; family Tephritidae; genus Neoceratitis; species Neoceratitis asiatica. The sequence continues at coordinate 99,975,432 of CM061524.1, read as the reverse complement.
GGTCAGAACTGGTGACGAAACGTAGGTATATGGTTATGACGTCGAAGCCAAGGCCCAATCATCCCAATGGAAGCTACCAGATGGGCAAAGACCGAAAAAGGCGCGCCAAGTTGGATCAAATATGAAGGGTTTTCCCACTGTTTTCTTTGATTACAGTGGTGTGGTGAATCGTGAGCTCCTGCCAAAAAGCCGCATACAGTTAATAAGGAATACTACAAGGAAGTTATGCAAGGTTTGCGTGAAGCAATACGGCTCAAGCGGTCGGAATTGTGGAAAAACAAAGCGTGGATTCTAGATCACGATAATACACCAGCTCACCACACATCAGTGCTTATTCGAGATTTTTTTTTGCCAAAAACAAAGCCGTAATCATGCTTCAACCACAATATTCACCAGATTTGGCTCCCTGCGTCTTTTTCCCATTTCCAAAAACTGAAGAAACCAATGAAAGGAAATCGCCACATTTGCCACAATATATGAGATCAAGTCAGAATCGAAGAAAGAGCTGATGGCCATACCGAAAAGCGCATTGCAGAAGTGCTTCGAGGATTGGAAAAAAGCGTTGGCAAAAAATATATTATATCCGAGGGGGATTACTTTGAAGGGGACACCTTTTCCACACACACTTCGTATATTTTATTATTTTTTTATTGTAATATGCAAAATTCGATTTGGATCATTTTCAGTGTCAATACTTATTTGGATTTACGTGGGTAGCATACAAAAGTTTACACTATTAGATGCTTCTTTGGAGGATTTGACCCAGAACCCCATTACTGAACGAATCGGTTGTATTGGGGCTATATGGTATAGTATTCCGATTTCAATAATTTTTTTGTGTCAATATTTATTTGACATAACATGTGAAGAATACCTAATTTTACGCCTTTAGATGTTTTTTTACGAATCCTTGACTCAAAACCTCATTTCCGAACAAATGAGTTGTAAGGCAGCTAAATGAGATACTCTTTCGATATGGACGGCTTCGACAAATGATCAATATATTACAAAAATACACCCGCCTACTAAGTTTCGTTCGAATATCTCAAAAACTCAGGGATAAGCTTGCGTTCAAACAGGTGGGCATGGCTAAATTAACTGAGCTCGTCACTGTGATACGGTCGGTATAAATTTTTATGGGTCTATCTCTTCACCTACTGGGACTTACATACTCCGAACCAAAGTTAATATACTACTATATATATATGAAAGGTATGAAAAATTAAATTTTCAACTGGTCTTGATTTGAAATCGACTCAGCTACAGCTTCTTGTTCTTCCTTTTCCTCTAGCGGATACTGCATGAAGGCTTTCAGAGCTGTAGTATTTTCATCGATTCGAACAACGTGACCTAGCCATTTCTTACAGCTAATCGTTCATCGTATGTGGTATTCGCCGTCGCTTATATGCACAGGTCCATAAATCTTTAGTAACACCTCGCTCTCGTAGACTCCCAAATCGGTTGTTATTCAAATCCACGCCTTTGCAATATACAGTGGGACGGAAACTCTACTAGTCTCTCATCATTTCCGTCCCACTTATGGAGCAGGAGCGTGGCCGTTAACAACATCCGATGAGTCGACAGTCAATTGCCTACTCAATCCAAAGTAGCACCTGCTCGCAAAAGTTACTCCGAGTTGGATGTCAAGGCTAACATTCTTGTTGGTGTTAATGCTGGTTCCATCATAGACAATAATATCTACGACTTTAAGAACAACAACAACAACAACAACAACAATAATAATAATAATAACAATAACAATAACAATAGCAACAACAACAACAACAACAACAACAACAACAACAACAACAACAACAACAACAACAACAACAACAACAACAACAACAACAACCAATCAACCAATCAACCAATCAACCAACCAACCAACCAACCAACTGGTCAATGCAATCTGCAACAGCCGACCAGTGTAACCTAACCTAACCTAACCCATTTGGAAAATTTCTATATATATCTTACTCACCTTGAAGGTAAATTTTTAAATTACTTTCATATCATTTTTCCACTTTTGATTAAATTATGTGCAATTTTCTAATGCAAACTATTTTTCCACCATTAATGTGGTTGCAGCAACCTTATCAGCGACAAATTTAAATATGAAAAAAATGAGAATAAAAATGCAAAACTTTTGAAAAGTATCACCCACATACTTTATCCCTCATGCATGTTGTTTATTATGTATGTATTATTATGTATGTATGTACATATGTCTTTTGCACTTTTGTTTAGCTTTGCTTCCATAATTGATCCTGTTACATATGCTCTTTGTGGGTTTATACGAGTCCGCATTGTGTTTATTACTGTTGGTTTTGGTGCATTATCAAAACTTTGTTACGTTTTATTTAGTTATTTGTATGTATTTTATGTAAATTTCCAGAATGCACTTTTGCTTTTGTTTCTCTTTTATGTATGTATGGATGTACCACTTTCTATTTGTACTTTTGTTCACACTTAAGCGCCTTGAGCGCCTTGAGTGCCATAGCATACGAGTATGATGTCCATATGTAGTTCAGTATGTATGGGATTGTTGTATTTGTATTTGTTATGCTAAATACCAGCAGGATTTAAATGAAATTATCCTTTCTTACACGAGATATGCATAAGTAGATGCCCATTAAGAATATTTTGCCTCATCAACTTTATCACATTCACTCAGTAGGAGATGGCGAAGGTAAGGCTGGCGTTTGACGTCTATAAAGTTGCCACGCTCTTGTTGTTGCAGCGTTGTTATAGCCAACCCGGACTAAGGTCGAGTAGATCCAGTCAGTAGAAGTCATCGCGGTTATCCAATGGGAGGCGCAGGAAATGTGCTGTTTCGACTAGTTCGAACCAGAGAGAGAGAGAGAGAGAGGTGTTAGATGAGTCGGGTTGAGTGGGCATGCAAAGAGGTCGTTAGTGTCGTGCGGGATTCGTCCGGACTGGATAAGTAGAAGTAGCCTGCTACAATGTCCAGACCTTAATTGTGCCATGGTTGAGCAGGGCTCTCAAGCAAACTTGCCACATAATGCTAGGCGCTGCCGTGTGTGTGAAAATATTAAGTATTACAGCTCAAACCGTTATATAAGCGCCTAGTAATTCATGTATATATATATATATATATATAACTAGGCCTCTACAGGCGCTTATGCGACTTTTCCTTGAGCTACTTCTTCAATATGTGGCGTACGTCCTACTGTTTTTACAACAAATGGAGTCAGCCATGGGTTCTAAGCCACCTACGCACGGTTGATAGAATTAATGAGTGCCTTCATGATCTCTCGACGCGTTACACCTAAAAACGAAAGGAAAATAGTACCTACGGGTCTACGAGGAAGTTTGCGAACCGCAATAACTTACACTTTCGTTAGAGGTTTTTAAATAAAATAAAAGTACTTGAGTATGAAAGCCATAAGGGGTTCGAAAAAGGTCTATTTTCAAAATAAAATATCTGAAAATAAAATATTATATTCAAACGTTCTACTGGATAAGGTATGTATCTTTTAGAAAAAAATTCTGAAATTTTCAAAGGAAACTATACTAAACTCCTCCATTGTGACGTCATATCCGGTGACCGCATAGAACCCATGGCTTGATAATCTGAGGCGTGAAAGAAACGTGTTTTAGTTATTACCATGAACTAGCATTTGGACGAGGAAAAAATTCAAATATTTTAAAAAAATGTGTTAAAAAAATTTTTTAATAGTTAATTGAAAAAAAAAAATCGTTTTTTTTTAAACCTTGAAATTCCCGCAAACACTTAAGATACAAATATGTCGAAAAAATATCGTACATCCAAGAAAAAATGTGGTAATCTGCTGAAGTACATAAGATCGGCGTATTTTTCTGCGACTTAATAAGAACCGACGAATTAACAATAGCCGCAGAAGCCGCAACACTAACCACTAATGATGGTATAGAGATGGTTGGAGCACACTACCTTCCCTAGTACCCAACTTTCAGTCGATTGAGACGTGACATTATCCAAAAAATAAAACAATTTATTAAACCGTGTGAACTGTAAGAGCTCAATGGCATGCATAGGTGCTCAGATCTCTTCCAACCAAAGAGGCAAACAATGAGCCAAGTAACCTATAATTAAAGTTTATTTCAAAGGACTGCCACCTCAAAATTTGTTTGAAAGAGTAAAGAGAAAAATTGTACATTTTTCCAACAGGGTACTTTCCACATACTCGTATGTAAATGAATAGTTTTAACTTGCGCCACAACAAGTGCCACAAGTAAACAAATGTGAATTCTACACACTTACCACTACTCACTGTTAATATTATTTTAATGTATGCATTATCCTGGTGACTTTTTTAATAAAGAGACTTAAGAGATAAAATAAATACATGTGCAGTTGATAATAAAAAATTTAAAATAAAAATAAAACATTTTAAAGTAAGTTAAACTAGATAAAAAAATTAATAAATTAAATTAAATAAATATTAAATTAAATTAAATAGAAAAAAAATTAAATTAAATTAAATTAAAAATTGAATATATAATATAATTATTTTTAAAAAAATATTAAAAAAATAAAATAAAACAAAAAAACATTAAATAAATACATTAAAATAAATTAAATTAATCATACATGTAACTATTGAAACAAAATTAAATTTAAGTGAAATAAAAAAGAATTAAACAAAACAGAAAATTAAATTAAAATAACTAAAAAATAACAAATAAAATAAAATACAAAAAAAAAATTTTAATATTAAATAGAAAGAAATTAAATTAGATTAAATTAGAAAAATTAAAAAAAGATTAAGATTTAATTCAACAGATATATTAAATTAAATTAATAAAAAATTTGATAAATAATAAAGTAAAACTTAGTTAAAATAATTTTAAATAATAATTTTAAAAGAAAATAAATAAAATATATTACATAAAACATAAAATAAATTGAAATAATAAAAATCCAAATAGAAATAATTAAATATAATAAAAGAAAAAATTAAATTTAATTAATTAAAATACAATTAAAATAAACTAAATTAATTTAAATTAATAATAATACAAATGTAATTAATTAAAATAATATGAAAATTATACAAAAAAAAAAAATTTTTAATAAAATAAAAAATAAGTAAAATAAAAGTTTTTTTCATTGTTTCTGGTTATAAGTAAAAATGAGCTGTATTCAAAGGCCTATTTTTGTTAGAAACATTATTTCTTCATTGAACATTTTTCAGTTGTTAGAGCACTCGCCTGTGATGCCAGAATCCATCGGTTCGATTCCTGGCAAAAGAAGTCTGATGAGGAGATGTGGTGATCTCCGAAACAGCTGTCACTTCTACCATTTTTTCTTTGTTGTATAACAAAAATATTCAATGAAAAAATAATGTTTCTAACAAAAATAGGCCTTTGAAAACAGCTTATTTACTTATAACCAACAGTTTTTAAAATAAAATAAATTTAAATAAATAAAACTAAAAAAAATTCAATTAAATTGAATTTGGTTATATTAATAATAAAACATAGTTAAATTTAATTCTTTACAGAAATATAAGACACAAAATAAAAAATAACCTCAATTAAAATATGTAAAATGGAATAAAAAGAAACAAAATAAATTAGGAAACGAAAAAAAAAAAATAATTAAAATAAAATAGAAATTCAATCAAATTTTATTAATGAAAAAAATTAAAATAAAATAAAATAAAGTAAACTAAAATAAAAAATAAAATTAAAAAATATAAGAAAATAATCTAAATTAAATTAAAATAAATAAAATTAATTTAAATTAATAATCAAACATAGTTAAATTAAATTAATTAATTAATTAATACGGCCATGCGAAGTCTCTATACCTTTCATGAGCATATCAAATTTATTGCAAATTGCAAAATTCGATTTTGATAATTTTCAATTTCAATATCAACTTGAATTTACGTCTGTAAATTACCAAATTCCACACTCCTAGATGCCTTTTTATTATAGAAAATTAATTTTTCTAATTGCGATCGGCCCTCAGCAGGGAATGTTCAGTCTTCCGCGTGTATTTCTGGCATGAAATAAAAAAGCTCCTCATAAAAATCCATCGGCTTTTCGGAGGCGGCTTCGAATAAACTGTAGATCCCTCCATTTGTTTGTAAAAAAAAAAACAACAAGACGCAAAAACACAAATTAGAGGAGGAGCTCGACCAAAAATCACTTCAAACATATCATATCTGAACAAATCGGCTGTATGGGAGCTATATGATATTGTTGTCCGATTTCGATGAGCTTCACTACCAATATGCAATTCACAATATGTGTGTAGAATTCGAATTTCTTGCTCCTAAATGCTTTTTTCACTGAGTTTTTACCAAAAATATCACAATTGAAAGTATCGGTGTTCGGCAACTATATGTTATATTCGTCCGATTTCGATGATTTTCAGAAAAAATATGCATTTGGTATGTATGTGTAGCATACAAAATTTCACGTTCTTAGGTACTTTCCTGACGGATATATGATCGAAGATTTCTGTGAACCTGAAAAATCGGTCGTATATATGTATATATAGTGGTCCGATTTGGCCGGTTCTGATATGCTCGTTTAAGGGTATACATGCGTCTGCCTACCAAGTTTGTTTGAAATATCTCAAAAACTAAGGGAGTAGTTTTCGTTCAAACAAACAGGCGAACAGTAGAACAGACAGACAAAGGGTACAGACGCACTTGGCTAAATCAAATTTTCGGTGGGTATATCTTTTGCTCTGGCACTTATATACTTCGGACCAAAGTTAATATACCATTTCATGTACATTGAAGGTTTAAATAATATAAAATCAATAAACAATATAATATAATTTAAAAAATTCAAACTAAAAATTAAAAAAAAAAAAAAACTAAAATAAATTAAAAGAAAATATAACAAAATAAAATTAAATGATGCTAAATGGAATTAAATGAAATTAAATAAAACGAATTAAATCAAATGCATTGCATTCACAATGAAAAAAAATAACAAAAATTTCACTTTTAATAATTAATAAATTTATTTGCAAATTAAATGAAATGCATATGTATATGTATATGTATGTATGTATTTTTTAATTGTAATGTAAATAATGTGCGAGTAATCATTATAGTATCTATACACAATGTAAATTATTTAATTATTTATAGTATTTATTTATGAATGTATACGCATTGTGGTATGTAAGTATGTATGTATGTACGATTAAAATATATTTTATAGGCTTTTGTGTGTGCATTTTTGTTTGATATGCGAAACGAGTGTATTTTGTATTTGGGAATTTTTTTTTTTTGTATTTTCAGAACTTGTCTGCCAAGAAACATTTCTATGCTAAATCAAATAAACAGTAATCATCAAACATTTATTTTTTTGTTTTTTTAATTAAGTGTATATTTAAATATACAAAAATATACTAACAACTATTTTCATCTTTCACACCTTTAATATTATTAAAATTGTTTTACACATTTCAGATATGTTATGAAGACATGCTTCGTCGATGTGTAGGCTCAGCAACAACAAAATTAAATACTGTAAAGTTTCACTACTGAAAACTTTTTTGCGACGCGTGCAAGAAAATTAAATTGTAAGAGATGGTAAATAGCGAATAATATATAAAATAAAAAGAAATTTAAATTTTAAAACAAATTTTAAGTATTTAACAAATGGCTACAGTACTACAGGAGTTTTTTTTATTTATTATTATTTTAAAGTATGGCTCTAGCTAGTGAGTAATATATGTAAAAAAAAAACAAAAAACAAAAAAAAAATTTAAAATTGAAAATAGAAAATAGAAAAAAGAAAATAAAAATAAAAACGAAACAAATATTTATATTGAAAATCTGTTTTTTACGTTTTGTTCTATATGAATTTTTGGTTTTTTAATATTTTAAGGCTAATTTTTTTAACTTCGAAATAATAAATTTTCAATTGTATAAAAGTGATTTTGAATTGAATAAATTTGAATTTCAATTCAGAAAATGTGATTTTCAATTGAAGAAATGTGTTTGTTTATATAGTTTTTGAGATTTTTAAATTTTTCAGAAAAAACATAGAGGTGAAAAAATCTGAAAATTCTGAATTTATGAGAATTTGCAACAACAAAAAAATAAAATTAAAAAAATATAAAATAAAATAAAAAAAATATAAAATAAAATAAAAAATCATTTGTTGCTCTGAGAGGTTATCATCATTTTGTAGCTAGAGGTGTGGAATATTTTTTTTTAATTATCAGCTATTGAGAACTTTAAATAAAAAAAATGTTTATTCTTAATAAAATTTAAAAAAAAACGAAATTTGAAAAACTCTCTTAAACTCATAAATATTCATTATTATTGTAATGTAATATATATATATGTAATAAAAAGTAAAAAAAAACTCTTCTAAAAAAAAAACATCGATCTTTTGTCTATATTTTCTATAAAAAAATAAAAAGTAAATAAAAAATAAAAAAAAATATTAAAAAAATAAAATAAAAAAACTGAATATTTTGTCTAGTGTATCTCCTTAGATGATATGCATGTGTATTTGAGTAGAGCGCCCAGAAAGCGAAACTAAATTTTCTTTCTTCTGTATTTCCAACTAAATCAATTTGGGTTCACATGTTTCCGCCAAATTAAAAAATAAAATAAAAATACATACAAAATTTTAATGTTTTTTTCATTTGTTTTCAAACGTTTGATGAAAAATAAATTTATGTTCCGCAGAAAATGTGTACTTAAGAAATGAATTATAAGAATGCTGAAAGATTGATGGTGACTTAACTACTAAATTGATTGATTGGTTTTGTTGTTGTTGCAGTTAACTACGTACATATGTATATATATATATCTCATAATTCCTCCATGATTTACGAGGATCTTATTACAAATGTAAAAATTAAAAAAAAAACATGAATTTTGTATATTTTTGTGTTTTTGATTTTTGAGTTTTGAGTTTTTCTTCGGAAAAATAGGAGGTTCGATTGCTTTAGTACGCCCACACACACACATACATACACACTGGTCACAAGTTGCACTATCAATTTGTCATCGTCGTCAATGTTTATCTACTATCGCGCCCTCTCTATATAATAGTCCACACACAACAGTAATTATCATAACAGTTATCAATCCGTTAATTGTCTTATTTTGAAATCTTCCAAATCCTGTTGTGGAATCAGGCGTAAATTGAAATCATTCGCTAAATGCAACACCGAGTAGAAAGCAATGGAGGGTGTGAGCGATTCAGCCATATTATGCGACAATATATCGGGCAAATGTTCATATATACTTTGGAAACTGGCCATGCCGGGTATATAATGCTCCTCGCGTATAATTGGATGTTCTGGTATCTCCGTTGGCGGTGTTGGTGCTTTAATTTGTTTATTTATTAATTGTGTACAACAACGTTTTAAGCTTTTCATATCGATTACTTTCGCACGCTTCGCGAAGGGCACTATGATTTTGGTAACCTGTATAGGAGTGTAGTAAGTGGAATATTAAAATAAAAATTTATCATATTTTATTCTTCGTGCACTTGCACTCTACTCACCTTACTCGGCGCACCATCGAAACTTGTCGCTATCTCCAAAACCGTATCGTTTGCTCCCTCACCACCATCATCTTGCTGTGACAGCACCATTGCACCACCACCACCACCACCACCACCACCGCCGTCGTCGTTAACTAACCCCGCAGACGATACATTCATTGGGTTCTCAACGCCCATATTAGCATTTCCGCATATGCTAGTTAAACCAGCAGCATCAGCACCGACCCCAACATCACCACACACACCACCATCGTGGTCAGCAAAGTGATCATCTGCCGTATCACCATCACCATTCCCTTGGAGACCATCGCTATCAGCCAACATTTGTGATTCAATGTCATCAATGTCCCATTGCACCACGGCGCCCGGCGCACATTTGAATTTATTAAACAATTCCGCATCCAATTGCAAATCAGTTGGTAATTTGAGTTTACGTTGATCCCATTTCTTTTGGAAATTGGCTTTACGCGCTTTGTACTTATCTAATTTGACGAAAATATCATCGAATTCCTTTTCGAATTGCAATTGCTTTGAACGTTTCTTGCTAAGTGCTGGACCCCTGCGTGTAGTGGCACGCTGATTATTTACACCCTGCAGTGTTGCATGTGTTGAGGAGCGCGCTCGTGTGCGCTTGAATTTCCAATGTGATGGGCCAGCCCAAAATTGCGATATTTTATCTAACGGCCGATATGAATATTCCAACTTTGAGTTAGCATCAACTGGACGTAAATCTTCTACCAGCACTGGCGCCCTACGTAAGCCACGACAGTTGTTGATAGCTGTGCGTTCCTCTGCGTATAAAAATAAAAATAAAAAAAATAAAAAATAAAGAGGAAAATAAGTTTTCATATAGCATATTAAACCAATAAACACTGTTAATTACCGGTAGTAAGCTCTTCGAAGTCATTGTAGTCCACATCGAGCATAGCGGGCTGATCGTTTAAGGCTGGCAGCGGTTCACATTCTGCATTCAGATCGAACGCCATGGACATATGATCGCCAGTAGGAACACCACCACCATCATCACCGCCATTGAAGGGTACATCATCATCCATGCTATTACGCAAACTACACGGTTCATCATTATTGTCTGGTAACGGCTCAGGTGTATCGGAAATTACATAGCCCGTGTGTAGCGGTCGTAATCTCAAATCATCAATACGTTTAATTTGCATCAAACGCTCGCAAGATGCCCATTCCATTGCGTTCGCCGCAACATTTTCTTCAGCCGTTGCCGTTGGTTCAGGTGGCGCAGTATAATCGCAACGCTGCTCTATCGATTGCGCATCCCAGAAGCGAAAAGTCGTACGTAAACGCAACTCAGATTCAGTGGTCAAGAGTATATTGTTCATCAAACGATTTGAAGAATTTATTGAACCAACTATGGTGTTTAACTTGCCAAAGACTGGATCCTGCAACGGCACCGTATCTAAACGTCCATTTAGTGTATCCTTATTTTTTGTGATTGTTGATACAATACGTCGGGTACGTTTCGGTTTGGATTTCGGTTTGTCAGCAGGCTTTTCACCATTTACATTTACTGTAGCCGAGGCATTTGGGTCTGCGTTACCTTCACCACCAGTTGCCACATCGTCATCATCGTCACTCTGCGCTTGACGTTCGTTAAACTTTTGGGCATTCAAACCGGCGGACATACGTAACACATCTGTATGTACTGAATCAACACGCAGACCATAAACTTTAGACGAAGCTTCCAAAGAAGAACCAGCGACCTGTAAAGAAAACCATTGTAGGTTTGTATATATTGAGACTGAAACTAGTTCTAATAATTTTATATCTAGAAACTCGCATTCCAGAGGATTATTCAAAAGCTAGAGTTATTTACCTTCAATAATAGTTAATTTTGAAAAAGATGTCTCATGCGTACCCTTTTATATCATTTAAGTGTAAGTTTTATGGTCCACTCACCTTAAAGTTATTCATAGATTTGTGGTGACGGTCCAGCAAAGTGGATAGCGTGTCAATTAACGACACCGACCAGGCATTCTCTTTACTAAGTTTATTACCATAATAAATTTCCAAACATTTCTTCATCGTTTCATTCTCTTCAAACATAGATTCCCGACCACTGCCACTCTCCAACATTGTGCGACGACGTGCTTGCCGTCGTTCTTCTTCATCATCATTGAATGGTGTTCCCAAATTAACGTTAGCATTACGTGTGCCATCACGATATACTCCAACTTCGGAGCGTCGTAACGGCGTATCTGTGTTCGTGGGCGTCATAAGTGCCGTTGTAAAATTGGTTTGGTTGAGTTTGTCAGCGCCAACGAAGCCACTGGTACTGGCTTCCTGCGCCCTTACCTTTTGCGGTTGTACCACGGTTGCTACTCTCACCGTTACAGGCTGTACGAAGATACTATTGGTCAACTGTTGCTGCTGTTGTACCTGCTGCTGCTGCTGCTGCCGCGGCTGTTGTAACCAATGTCCACTGCTAACTGCCAGTGACGTGCGCCCAGGCGTCGTCTTTAATTTTGCGTACTGTGAATTCATACAGAATGGAGGCACGGTCATTGAACACTCAAGTATTAAATATATATGTTAAATAAATCGCACAATATTTAATTAACGAGTTGCAAAAGCGACTCATTCCTAATTTTCAATAATTGTTCATTTTTCATTTTCTCTATGCTTTGTTTTCCATCGCATTCATTTTTTCAACATTTTATCTTCCCATCTCTTGTTTTTGCATTCGCTGAGCGCGATGGGACCTTTTTTCTGCAACAAAAACTTACTCATTGCAAGTACAACAACTATACTCACTTTATGACCAACTGGCAATATTCATAAAAGAAATATTTCACAATTAATAAATTCGTTGTGTGTTTCCTTTGCTGAAAACAATTACGAAATATAATTTGTACTAATGAATATAAGTTCGCACACGTTTTTTGGATTTTTTTGTTGAAATTAGCTGCGCAAATTTGTCACTATCAAATGCTCATATTTCGCATTGGCTGCTGTACAAAATTTCAGTTGTTTTCAAATAAAAAAATTTGACGCTACAAGCAAATGTCGCTGGTAGCGTTTCAACTGTCAAACGTGAGTTATGGAGAGTGTGTTCACATGAAAATTATTCATTTTTAAAGAAAATTTTTACATAAAGCAACTGTTGAAAGTAATTTATATTATGGAATGCAATTCTTTTAATTATAACAAATGAGATAAGAAATTGCCGGCACTTCGCAAAGATCAAAAACTAAATTTAATTTAATTCATTGGCGACATCTATCCGTAAATCTTATATATTCGCATTAAAAATACTTATACAGTGATGTATTTTTATATTAAACTGAAATTTTCCTGACTTAAACTATGCATAATTTAGCAATAAATATAATTTGTTTTTGGTATGCCATTCTTATTAAAAAACATAACACTATTAATTAAAATAATAAATTAGAATCAAAAATTTTATTGTATAATTTTTTTATTGCGTTGTAAAAATAGCACACCACCCTGGCAAAATGTAAACAAAAACTTTTGTTGTAAAGAGCATGCAAAGAAAGTGCGAACAAAACAAATTGTAAATAAATTGTTTACAAGCAGAATTTATGCAAAACATAAAGCGAGCGATTTAATTGAATACGCGAATACTTTGAATTGCAAAAAAGCGCGATAATTACTTTTAATTTCGTAGCTTACATTAAATACAAATATTTTTCTCATTAAAAAATGCTGAAGCGCTTTAATACAATTTTATTGCTGTTAGATTTCAGAAAGTAAACTACAATGATAATTTGTTAATAGTTTTAAATATTTTTTTTTCAAGTTATGTTTTTTACTTTAGTATTGTTTCCTAGTCCTGTTTCTAAAGTAAAAAATTTATATCTTGAAAAAAAAAATTAGTAGTTAACGTAGTAAAAAATTTTCATTGTAGTTTATTTGTCAAAATAATTTTGGAAAATAGAAAATTGTTTGGTACATTTATACTACTTCCATTAAATTTTAGTCATCACCACAATTTCTGATGAATTCCTCAGGGTACATATAAAACTAATAAATAATAAAATATTATTTCAATCTATTTTAATTTTAATTTTCTTTAAAAAAAAATTCGCTTGCATTCCATCTTATTGTGCTTCTCTGACGTCAGACGGTTGTTGAAGCGCTCTCTCCAGTTTCTCACACTTTTCAAATACAACTCTGCATACCGGCTTTCCGCGAGATCTTCAAACGTCATCAATTTCTAGAGTCAGCTGTGTGGGTGTGCAAGTGCTTGGTTTTCATTGAATTATTTGTAGCATTTATTGATGAAATTATGAACAAAAAGTTAATTTTTTTGTTAAAAGTAGATTTGATTTCATAAGTAAAAGTGCTGTTGTGTAATATTTGTATGCTTCGCTTGGAAAAGGACAGAAAAATGGCACTAAACTGCAGAAGTCTAGCTATCAGTGTAAGTTGTTTTAAGTAATGTAATTTGTTTCTCTTAATCACAGCTCAGTATTCATTTTAGTGTTTCATACTGTTAGCACTGCTAAGCAAGGAAGGTGGAGCGAAAACTAAGTCTAAGAATGCTGTTGTAGATGATATAATCGATTTCAAAGATTTTAAAAAACTTATACGCACAAAAACCAACGTTTTAGTGATGTTTGTCGCCGGTGTGAAAGAAGCACCTGTTGAGTTGAAGGTATTTCGTGAAGCAGCGGATGTAGTACGCGGTACAGGAACTATGGTGTTAATCGACTGCATACAAAATGATCGCAAAAAACTATGCAAGAAATTAAAAGTTACACCCAATGCATACACATTCAAGCATTATAAAGATGGTGATTTTCATAAGGATTACGACCGCCAAGTTAGTGTTTCGTCTATGGTTAATTTCATGAGAGATCCTGCCGGAGACTTACCGTGGGAAGAGGATCCCGCTGGTGCCGACGTTTTACATTTTGCCGATTACACAGCATTTCAACGACACTTGCGTAAGGATATGCGACCAATGCTGATAATGTTCTATGTACCTTGGTGTGGCTTTTGTAAGCGGCTCAAGCCCGACTATTCCAAAGCCGCTACAGAGTTAAAAGGTAAAAACTACGTTATTGCTGCAATGGACGTTGAACGTGTGGAAAATGCGCCAGCACGGCGTGCCTATAACATAACAGGTAGATGAAAAAAGTTTTTTTTATATTTTATATATAAGTACATAAAAATCAATTTGAATTTAACGCTGGCAGGTTTCCCCACAATACTTTATTTTGAACGTGGCCAAGTAAAACGCACATATGAAGGTGAAAATAATAAAGACGGCATTGTTGCATTTATGAAAGATCCGAATGCTGCGCCGGCGCAAAAGGAAAAGGAATCCGATTGGTCAGCTGATCCAAACTCTGAAATAGTGCATCTGACAAATCAAGGCTTTGAGCCGGCATTGAAAGATGAGAAATCGGTATTGGTAATGTTTTATGCGCCATGGTGCGGGCATTGCAAACGCATGAAGCCCGAATATGAAAAAGCCGCTATAACTATGAAGGAACGTAAAATTCCGGGCTTATTAGCTGCCTTAGATGCAACTAAGGAAAAGGAAATAGCTGAAGAATTTAAAGTGCGCGGCTATCCAACATTAAAATATTTTGTTAATGGTGTATTCAAATTCGATGTTAATGTGCGAGATGCAGCTAAAATAATTGAATTTATGCGTGATCCGAAGGAACCACCACCACCGCCACCGCCAGAACAGCCATGGGAAGAGGAAGAAGACACCGAAGTGCTATTTCTGAATGAAGATAATTTCAATACACTTTTGAAACGCAAAAAGCATGCGCTCGTGATGTTTTATGCACCTTGTAAGTCTAAATAATATATATTTTTTTGTATTTAAATTAATTTATAAATTAATTCACAGGGTGCGGCCACTGCAAGAAAACTAAGCCGGAATTCAATGCAGCCGCAGAGGCATTGAAAGATGATCCACGTGTGGTATTTGCTGCTGTGGATTGTACCAAACACCAGAGCCTTTGTCAGGCTCATGGTGTCAATGGTTACCCCACTATTATTTACTTTTCATACCTTAAAACGAAAGCTGATTACAGTGGTGGTCGTAGTAGCAAAGACTTCATTTCATATATGACCAATCCAAATCTCTCCGCCACCGAACCTGTGTTTTCGAAACACAAATCAGATGAGCTGTGATGTCAACAACTGTTATGTTAATCAAAATATTAATGAAGTAGATAAATTACTCAACCCAAAAACTACCCAACGAAAATGATGAAGTGAATCTGCAGTTATTTTTTATATATTCTATATCTCATAATTAAGTTTAAATGCATTTACTTTATAAAGAATGTTTTTCTAAGCTTTGTTCTCTACCAGTGTGATTGATCTAAAAGTGCTCTCGAATTTTGATATAAATTTTTGTTTTACTTAATGGAAAAGTATTAATAAAATATAACTATATCCTACACTAGCTTTTTAATTTGTTATTGGAAACAGGTAAAAACATTTTTGCCTAAATTACTGGAGTTTCCCCGAGTTAGAGCTCGCAAATTTTGGAATATTGAGCTCAACAGTTGTTCTTATTAAAATTGTCGCTCTTGAATACTTACGCTATTCACCTATTATCGGCAGTGCTGTTGGCACTTTCTCTTTAAATGTACTACTAGTACATATCGAATTGACTGATTAACTACACTGCTCTAAATACAAAATACCGCCACTTTAACTACCACTTGAAAGTTCATACAAAAAATTCACTCAACTTTTGTTTTACGCACAAATTTTTATTCGCACGATATTTTTTACTTTTTTTCACTTTTCATTTCACATATTAGAAAACGAACGCCTTCTCATACTTCTTAAATCTTAACCCCACATTCCTTATGCAAAGCAATTGAAATGTCATTGCCGAAAGCACTAATTTACCGCTTGCCTCCAACACGGGGGGCAGATTTTTGCGTCACCTTAGCGGCCTTCTGCTTGGGTGCAGCCTTAGCTTTAGCCTGAGCAGGCTGTGTGGTCTTCTTTGCAGCTTTAGCAGCACGCTTTTGCTCCTTGGCAGCCTTAATGGCTTGATCGCGTTGCGCTTTACGTACTTCAGGTTTCATGTTACGCTTGGCCATAATTTCAGCAAGTGAAGCACCAACAATAGCACGTTGGAATTTTTGTGTGCGGCGGGTACGTTTTTTTGTGGTTTCCTCTTCGATACCCTTACGATGCTTACGACGGTACAAAACTGTCCAGGTGACCTTACGCGGATTGCGCTTCATCAGGTAGGAGCGTTCGCATTTCTTGTCGAGGAAAGTGAAGCTCTGTTGGGATAAAAATCAAAATTAGTCTAAAAAAACACAAACAAATGCAATAAGAAACCAATATAAATACCTTTCCATCAATCTTGACCATGGTCTTGCCATGACCGGGGTAGATTTTGTACCCACTGAATGAACACAATCCGATTCTGTAAATAGGTAGAAAACACAATTACTTCAAAGAAAATTTCTATATATACACATATTTTGCATTATAAATACAACAAAAATTCATTTTAGCATCACTTTCTATGAGCGATGTTTGTAAAAGAAATAAATAAAAATTTACAATTAGAGGACAAACGTACTTCATCTTGCTATTGTTGTCAGTAGAAAGAAACGGAAATGGACGAGAAAGTGACAGCTGTCAAGGAGTTGTCAAAGTTTGACATTTACCCTCTACTGTTTTGGGCGACCTCTGACGATGGCTAGTACAAAAACGAGTAAGCAAATAAATTGATTCTCTGACGTTGTGTTTACACTAGAAATTAGATATATAGAAAATTATAAGAATTAACTGTGACAATTTATCTAAAAGTATTGGTTCATTTATTTTTTTTATATGAAATATAATCAAAAATTATTTAGCAGAAGAAAATGACATTTTTATTATTTCATTTGTAAACTTAAAGCTTCTGTCGAAACTATTCTGAATTCCGATTGAATCAAAAGTTTATTCGCTGAAGCTATTTCCGGTTAAGCTTCTGAGAAGTCTCCGAGTTGCCGACGGATTTTAATGAGGAGCTTCTGTTTCGTGTCAAAAATAAACACGGAGAGGTTGACATTCCCGGCCGATGGACGACCGCAATTAGACAAATTAACTTGATTTTTTATTTAAATTAATTTTGTAAAATTTTTTATGTTGGTCAGACACGAAAAATAACCTTCTGCACAATAGTGCGCACAGCTAATCACTTGATTTTTGCATCCACTAATGAAATTGTAGAAGAAAATGAACAGAAAATTTTTCAAGAGGAGATTAGTAAATGAAGAATTTGAATTAAATATTATTTATTTATAATCTGATTACATTTATTTAAATTTCTTGCCCATTACCGTACCATCTTGTGTATGCCCCAATATTTAATTTAATTTAGTAAAAGCTTTAAAATTTAACATTATGCATTTAAGTTAAGTTTCCAGGGGTTTTATGCTTCATAAAAAAAAAAAACGTAAAAAATATTAATCACCCAACTAGTATTCTGTGAGTTGTTTTCCGATCGGAGTTTTGCAATAAATCCAGTCATACTCATAGAATTCATTGAATAATCAGTTTCGGACATAGATCGGCCTACTGAGCGTATTATTCGAAACACCATCACCCATCTTGAGACGCAGCATTCATTATTGGATAATATTCGACGAAGAATACACCACGTTCAGCAAGCAGTGAAGAAAATATAGTGGCCGTAGCTGAGGGTGTACACAAAGACCGTTCGCATTTTACGTCGAGATCTTAAATTGAAAGCGTACAAAATACAGTTTGTGCAAGAACTGAAGCCGCTCGACCTTCCCAAGCGACGTCGCCATCGCTTCGCTCTATAGGCTCTTGAAAAGTTCCCAGAAGATACGACGTTTTCCAGCCAAACTTTGTTCAGCGATGAGGCCCATTTCTGGCTCAATTGGTATGTAAACAAGCAAAATTGCCTCATTTGGAACGAAGAGTAACCTAAAGAGATTCAAGAGGTGCCATTACAGCCAGAAAAAAAACACGGTTTGGTGTGTTTTGTGGGCCGGTGAGAACGTAACCGTCAATGGAGACCATTATCGAGCCATGATAACTGACTATTTGATGCCTGAAAATGAAGCTCGTGATCTCCGCGACACTTCATTTCAACAAGACGGTGCCACCGCAACTTCACACACATCGCATCAATCAATGGATTTATTGAGAGAATACTTCGGTGAGCAGATAATTTCACATTTTGGGGCGGTCGATGAGCCACCAAGATCATGTGATAACACACCGTTAGACCATTTTCCTGTGGAAATATGTAAAGTCTAAAGTCTATGCGGACAATCCCACTACGATTCCTTGGGCAAAACCAAATGTCGCGGAGATCACGCGTGTCATTCGCCAGTTACCAGTCAAAATGCTCGATCGAGCCA
This sequence comes from Neoceratitis asiatica, assembly GCA_030068015.2. NCBI lineage: Eukaryota > Metazoa > Arthropoda > Insecta > Diptera > Tephritidae > Neoceratitis > Neoceratitis asiatica. The sequence goes on along the minus strand of CM061524.1, from coordinate 99,956,557 downwards.
TCGAAAATTGGACTCAACGGATGGACCATCTGAGATGTAGCCGTGGCCAACATTTGAAAAAGATAATCTTCAAAAAATAAATGCCAAAAAATGCTCTTTCGAATGATAATAAACATTCCGCATTTTGAATTGGAATTTTCTGTGTTTTTTTTATCTTTAAAAAAGTTGGGAACCTCGAAATGGATCATCCTTTATAAATAATTAAAAATATTAGTATTCAATAGATTTTTTTAAAATGTATAAATCTTGTGCATCAATTTTACGCTTGTGTTATTTGTGTGTAATATTAACTTAATTATGTTTGTCAAAAAAAAAAAAAAAATTTAACTAAAAAAAATTATAAAAGAAAAGAAATTTAAAGAAAAATTTAAATGAAATGAAAATAAGAAAATATTTGATTTATTACACTTTACAACAACAGGTTTTCACAGTAGTCCCATAAAAATGCGCATGCGCGTGAAAAAGAGCTTAAAACCCCCGCATATCCTTAACAACAACACACATTTGCATGCATTTATTTGAGGCCAGACGCATTGTACACAGCGGAAATAAGTGAATATCCAAGTTTTGATAAATAAATATTTGCAAAAAGCAAATTTATTAATTTTTCTGTGATTCTTCCTTCGAATTACGAAAAATGAAATTAACTCTGCGTCGCTATGCGGTATTACTATGCTTGCAATTTGCTTGCTTGCTAGCCGATTTGGTTTTCAATACTTCTGCACATTTTTTTCGTCCTACGAAATTGCAACTTTCGATATTGCTCTTTGTGTAAGTGTTTTTATGAAAGCAAAACATGTAAAATTTTATTGATTGCGTGAAATTTGTTTTCAGATGCCAGGATATTGTGATTATTGCTGAATATATCCTTTTCACTTATACTGTACACTCCACCTGTGTTTATCGGGTTAGTGTTATAAAAAAAAAAGTTTTAAAATATTTTTTATTCACAGTTTTTTTTTTTTACCTACGTAGGTCGGCGGCGCTTCGGTAATTTTGCGTAATTACAAATTCTTTTTGTTCACAATTCTCACCTACTTCTTGCTATCGGCTGCGCAACATTTTTGGATTATTTATCATTTGTTATGGGCGCCACCAACAAGTAAGCCAACCGCATTGATTGTGTTGGGAATTGTGCAGCGACTGGGTAATCAGAAAGAGTTGAAGAAACTTGAAATTTTTTCAATACACTTTATGAATAATTTATCTATTTACAGTATCCGTAGTTTATTATCATACTTGCAAGAAAACGGCATTAACTGTGTCAGATCCCCGATATTATGAGGAAAATATTGATTGGATTGCTGAGCAATTGAGCTATAAGTAAGGCTCGGCGTGAGAGATGGTAAATTGTCTTTTTTGGTTATAAATCATCATTACCTTACATTACTTCCTATATATAAGTTAAAATCGCATTAATAAAGATATATGTGGATTTATATTGTTTATTAGTGGGCACTTAATCGATGTCCTGAAACTCCACTAGGCAGATACGTTTTTTGCATGTCATATCCTTGATATGACCTAAGAGCATTGAATACGTCACCTGGCAAACAATCGTATCTACATATTTTTGTTATGATCCATTAATGGATAGTTATTAATTCGTGAACTGCTTTTAGTATTCGATATTCTATTGCTGTCGATAATCGAAGAGCGTCTCTCAACATAGTATACTCGACTCGAGACTTCCGGCTGCAGTCAAAGATCGCGCTCAGCTCATATTCTCACCGACCTAATCGATGTTGGTTCGTCGATGGTAAACGCAGTTAATCTTATATCTGTAAACGACTGATCTCGAGTCTCATTACCCTTCCGCTACATTAAAAATAACCTACAAGCGTGGCGCTTTAAAAAAAAATAACCCTGGGCTCGACCAACACTGGCTTCGCTTTGCACAGTATTTTCACGCAAACTTTTTATTTATATAATTTATATATTTTGTTTGAATTATTATTGTTATTTTATATATTCATAGCTTGCTTGTTAGCGATATACAGATAGACTAGCTGTGTGTAAAAGTGCAACTTTAAATGTTAATAACGTTTAAACCATTGCAAAATTCTGCTTTCCATCACTTTGAATGAAATAAACATCCTCAAATACATTTATTTTGGAAAAAAAAAACCCATCAATTTGGGTCGTTTTGAACAAATGCCGCTGCTCTCCATTATTACCCCAATAATTCCATATAATTAAAAATATCTTTGTAATTGGAATAATAAATTCTTGCTATCTGAATAATAATTCATGTTTAATAATGTTTTGCATGCAATCAATTAGCTCTGTATTACTTCATTTATTCCTTTCCGAACATTCACCAATTTGCAGTCGATAAATGCAAACCTGTAGAAGTTTTATTTGTCAAAAGTACCACTATTTTACTGCCACCGGCTGTCAATTTGTTAGGTTCTCGTTCATATATTTATATCTGCAGATTTCGATAATTTTTGTTATTATGGCCGATTCGTTGCATAAAAATTTCGAAACGCTTCGCAATATCTTCGGGGAAGTGCTCAAGATGAAAATTGGTTCCGGGGAACATGAACGAGCTGATGAATTAACAGAGAAACGCAAGTATGCGTCGCTGTTGTTTGTACTGATCAAAAAAGTAAATCGTATGGTGAAGTATAGTCTGCGGTCTGGGCGCGAAGACCTGCATCGTGAAAAGGTACGCGTAGACAGCAATCGTTTGCATTTACAAAACCTTCTTTACGAGGTCAATCATTTGAAACGCGAAATACGTTATTGCCATAAATTCAAAAGTCAAGATGAGGATATAGAATTAGTGCCAGAAGTCGAAGAAACAACCGAAGATAATAAGACATTGATGCCCACAGACATGTCACCATTGTCAGGACATGCTAAGCATTTGGCACGTCTTGAGCGTGAATTAAACTTACGCAAGCAGTTGTCAGCACAATGCAAGGACTTACTGAATACCAAACAGCAAATATTCAGAGATATTATATTGAAAACTGAGAAGCTGACATCCTTTGCGCCGTCATTACGCACTCTATTAAAGGCAACGCGACCACTACAAGATGCACTACAAGTGCCCATGGATCGTGAATGGAAATTACAGCAACTAGTTCAGCTACTGCCAAAGCCACTTTATCTTGCTTATATGAATATACATGCGCTAGAGTTAGCCAAAGAGTGTGACGTTTGTGTAGTTGTGGTGGGCAGTGAGGATGATGTGCGTCAACTGGAAATGGCAGCCCAAACAGAAACTATCAAGAGCGGCGCCAGTTCCGATACGGATGAGTTAGATATTGGTAACGTTGCAAAGAAACGTAAAACACATGGCGGTAATGACGATATACTAATTGATATGATGCAAGAGCAACGAAAACGCGTTTTACAACCACATCCCCTCGAAGTACGTTTCACTATAAATAATGGTGCGAAAAGTATGGAAGAAACTATTACGATTAAATTGCGTTATTTTAAACGCTTAGGATTTGTCGCTGCCTCAACAATAGTGAGTTTGAGTGACGCCGAACAAAATTTCGCTGATGCAACGCTCACACACGATGTGCTTAAATATTTGCATGATGATGATTTGGGTGATACAATACCCGTACCAGGTGCAGAATATGAGTTGAAACATATAAATATGACCATGAAGGAATGTTTGGACCACTTAAAAACTAAGGAATACGGACGACCTTACCGTTGGTTACAAAAAATGTGTTGCATTGAAGTTTTTAATGATATTACTGACACTACATCGGTTGTAGCTACGCCAACAGAGCAACCAAAATTACAGAAAATGATACCAGATTTAATCAGATCTATACAACAACTTTGGAATTATCGCTTGAACTTAATCAGACAAATTCGTGCTTTAGTACAAAAACATATTGATTTATATTTAAAAGAAGAACGTTTACCCACTACACGTCCAGCCTGTAGTCTTGTACAATGGACAGCTTTAACATATGAAGAGTACGCTGCGTCGGCGCCGTACAATGACAGTGAACTTGTCAATGAAAATCAACTATACTATCGTGCTGTGGTGGTACGCGGCTCTGCCAAAATGGAATGTCTCGTTAGTATAAGTAGTAAATTTCCAACTGAAAGTCCACTATGGTTCATATGCATCTATTGGAATGGTCAGCACAATGCTATGAATAGTGCAGCTGTGAAATCAATGGAGTTTTGGACGAATTCATTGACGCAAGCGCAATTACAACATCCACTGGCCTTGTTAGCCACACAGCTGGTGCGTACCATGTATAGCTTTGATATATTTTTGGAGACAGAAGGACCGCTTTATAATCCAGTTGAGTATCATCGTGAGAAACACTATATAAAGGCATTTGCTAAGCGTATACGTGCGAGACCGTACCGTTACATCGAGGGTGGCACCGTTAATACATTTAAACAGTAGTTTGTAGGATCTTTTTATACATACATACAAATACTTTTCAATGAACCTAGGAATGAAAATAAATATTAGCTATATGAAGACTAATAAATAATAATTTTAAATCATTTGCATAAAATTGTAATATTAAGGGGTTTGCAGACTTGGCAGGCTGGGCAAATTTGTGAATCTCTTCTCAGAAATTCACATTCCTCTTCGATCCAAGCGGACGTGGGATGTGACCTAGACAGCAGCCACTAGTATTTTTTTTCCTTTTTAAGGGGTTAGGTGCGTTTGAAAAATTTTAAGAAATCCATTTTTTTGTCTTATTAAATTGTAAAATATTTTTAATATCTAAAATTTCAAATCGATCGGAGTAAAATTCTAAGAGATAGACCCTTTGGAAGTTCCGCCCACAAGACCATGCCTGTGTCAAAACTATTTTTTAAGTCGGTGGACACGATTTGTCAAATTTTGTTCAAATTTGCCACACATCTTTGTAATAACATTATCTAGTCATTGAACGAAGGATTTTTTTTTGCTGTTTTATTACAACTAATTTTTTTTAGCCAATGCATGGCGAAAATTTGATTAAAAACATGTGTTTTTTTGTTCAAAGTCTGTCAAAAATTCCAATTTTAATTTTTCTTTTTTCCTTCGTCCAATAACTTGCATGTACTATGCATGTACTAACGAAATATTTGTAATTTTTTGATTTTAGACGAACCAATAATGAGTTATGCTGCTCACGGCGAGAGCATTTTCTTTTGAGACGTCAAGGGAGATGAGGTACCAAGGGCTGAGTTTTCGGAATTTTTGTATAAAATTTTCACAAACAACTGTTTAAATATGTATCATTGATATGGTGAATTGTTTGAATAAAATATATGATTGTATATATACAGAAAAAAAAAATTTGAAAATTTAAATTTTTAATTTAATGCCCTTAAAAAGGGGTATTCTAGTCCAGAAATTTGAAAAAAAAATAGATTTTTTTTTCATATTTCGATAGTTTAGATATTCAAAAATATCTCCCTAAAATGATTTTTCAAAATTCAAAATAATTCCGAAGTTATAGCCATTATAGTGCCGTGGCAACTAGACCGGCTGAGTGGGCGACTGCAACAAACGGCGACTGGACGTAAAACTTTAAACGCGTTTTTCTCGCAACTACTTTTTTCGATGCAATAACCACAATATCTCAAGTTCTTATCATCCGATTTACTTGAAATTTTGCATGAATATTCTTTAAATATCTTTATCGCATGGAGATGAAAATTTGAAATTTGTAATATTTTAAAAAAATTCGACAAACTTAAAAATTTAGTGAAAAAATCCACCTTTATTAGGGGGGATTTTATGAAAAAAAATTTTTTTTCCAGTTTTGCTGGTTCTTAAGATAGCGACATTCGTACTAATTAAGAATACATCAGTTTTATTTCTCAGACCACCACAAGGGTAGAAATCATGACGACGAGGACACGTCCTTTTTTTCCCTCTCTACTTCAAGGACGCATAACACCATGAAAAAAATTTTTTTTTTTAAATAATTTTGTGTAATAAAATATATATAAACAAATGATAAAAAATGGATAATAAAAATTTCAAATGCTTCTTTTTTTTATCAATTGCCAAAAAACGCTCGGAAGTCGGACCTCTAGACTAGAATACCCCCTTAACGTCTGAAACCCACCTAACTCCTTAAGAGAAGAATTTGTTTAGTACTTATTAATAATAAAAAAAACTTCTGAAATATATATATATATATATTTTTTTAATATGTCGTCAATAATGGAATTGAACATAAGTCAAACAATGATAAAATATACATAAACTTTTTATAAAATTTCACATTCATTGATTGAATGGTGGAGAGAAGGTTAATATAAATGTATATAAATATAAGAACATATTAAGGACTAACGATGAACAATTAAACATTTATTTATATAAAGTTATCTGCATTGCGTGTGTGGGTGTATAAAGTTCTATTAATTCGTTAAAAATATGTAAATATTTCTTTAAATAAATTCCTTACAGTATAGTATATGGCTTCAACTATGTACATCTAGTTGTCTAACACCTTAGTCGATATTTTAGCTTTTTGCTGCACCCAGCATTCACTACGTATTAGTAAAAAAAAGTGATTTGTCTATATATTTAATATATGAATTTGTATGTTTGTGGGTTAAAAACAATTTTTCAGCAATTTTCACGTTGTATTTAAAAGTGACACTCCAAACAATTGCTCCCACGAATGCGATATAGCATTCAGACAGCTATTTGCATTTTCCGCCGTCTCAAATGTACATTGCCATATTTCACTCAGATCCTGAGTTTCGTCCAGATAATTAATTACGAAAGTATTAGCATCAATATGCTCCACTTCAACAAGATTTGACATTAACTGCGTCAGACATATTTCGATTTCTGTGTCAGCCTCAGTGGTAGACGACAGCCAATCACATTTACTTGAGCTTAGACAAAGACGCGTGTCTGTTGTTAGCAGTGTGCAATTGTTTAAGCTACGCTTTGCCTGACCGCACATTACGACACAGCCGTCGAGTAGAGCGCACATTTTCAATTGTTCATCAGCGACAGTGGTATTGAGACGATTCACTAACTCAGCGGATGGTTGATACTTCAGTTCGCATTGTGAGGGTAATGCATTGTCTAAAATGGAATGGAAAAAAAAAACAAATTGTAGTTTTTGTTGTATGTAAGCATTTGTAGCGGCGTCAACTCACTTGCAAAATACAGCAATAAGCTATCGGTACGTAGTATATCCTGTAGCAGCAGCAGAAAATTACCCCAATCGCGCAACGTAAAAGCCAAACCTATTTTCCACGGCAACAGTTGTATGCTCTCCAGTCGATCTGCTGTAACGCTCACCACTAAACGCAACCACTTGCTAACATCTTCATTTTCGGGCGCATAAGCCTCCATTAAATAGCATTTGCAAGTGGACATTACAACGATGCCGGTGCTAAGCGTTTTGGTATTCTCATTAAAGATACGTCCACGCGCCAGCCACTTGAATTGTTCGTTCTCATCGAATTTAGTTTGGAAAAAGTATAATTTCAAGCGATGATCCACATCGTTGAAATCCGTGTAATTGTATTTGTAAGGCTGACAGTTATCAGTCTCATTTTCTGCTTGTTTTTGATTGCTTTGCGCATTGGATTTTTTTGAGCTGGACATAAGATTGTTGGTGGTTTGTACGAGAGCTGTGAACAAAAAAGTAGTTTAAAGGTTAAAGGCAGAAGTTAGCAAAGCGTTCAATGAAATTGTACTCAAACTCACCACCAAACATAGACGATACCACGCCGCCTTCTTCTCTTTTCGTTGTGGACTTGCCATTGGCTTCAACATTTGCTGACTTCGCTTTCACTACAGTTGGTTCCGGTGTGTGTGAAGCCAGACTTTCGGCGGCCAGCAAGTTGCGCAGTATTGCTTGCTCCGCACTCTTCGAGAGTAGCTCATCGTAGGAGTGTGTTTTCGACAACAGTTGCTCCTCTTGTTGCTGTTTCTGTTCATAAGCTGTGCAAACGCTATCCGTAACAGAGCCGGATGAGCTGCTTTCGATCAACTGAACACTTGCTGGTGCAATAGCGCTATATGCTTCCGCAGCTGTTGTAGTTGCTTTTGCCGCCACCGCCATTTCCTTTGCTGTTCTCTCTCTCTTAGTACTATCTTCAGCAGTTGCTTGTGTCTCTAGCGTCGCCGCTCTTGCGGCATTACCAAATTCGCGTTCTATAAAGCTTTGCGTATAACTCAGATCATAGATTGGATCTAGTGGTGGCATGTGTTGTGAAAAGCGACGCTCCTCCGACGCTTTGCGGCTGGTGTGTTGATCCAGCACCTCTATGCTTGATTGACTTGGATTGGAGATTATGTCCACATCACTGCTTTCACCGTTACACTCCTGTTGGCGTGCCGTATTGGAGCTGCCCACAACCGATTGATTAGAATCGAAGGAGTTTTGTGAGTTTGAAATTTTCGAACAGGACGAGGATTCGGTAAGTGAATTAGCGGAACCTTTACGTTTAGAAATTCATGGTTTTTGGTTTTTTTTTTTTTTTTTTTGTATTGGTATATTTCAGTTAAGACGTTGGTGGAGGAGAGGTTGACACATAAAAATAAAGGTATTTTAGTTGTAATTCCAATATTAGTGTGAGATTAAAGAAATAAAATGTTGCAATTTGCCAACTGATTTCTACCCTGCACCCAAACTATTATGAGGGTTAAGTTATTGTGGTTAATATGCATTTGGTAGTTAGTTTTTGAATACAAAAACGAGAACCGAAAACAAAATTAAACATTTTTAAGATAACAGACAAACACTAAACGACATTCGAGCAACAAAAATGACATTTTTAGAGCGATGAAATTACGATAAAATGGTATTCTATACTTTATATATGTACATACACATTTTTAATGGTCAAAGTTCTGAAATTTGTTTCTAAAATAGTTTTTAGTGAAGCCAAATACACAAATTGTTAATAAAAAAAATTAAATAAAGGGTGATAGCAGATAAACTTCTTTCAATAGACTTTTTTGACAGATCACGCGTGAGTTGGCATTTCATCATGGAAAGACTAACGCCCGAACCACGTCATTTAACTTTATTACAAAAATTCACTCTTCGCTCAACTTATGGTCAACATAATCGGCCTACTGAGCGTACTATTCGCAACACCATCACCCATCTTTAGACCCAGCATTCATTATTGGATAATACTCGACCGAATAGACCACGTCCGCACGCGGCCGTAGCTGTGAGTGTACACGAAGACCGTGCAGAGGCGATTCGGCACCGTTTGCAGCAACTCGGACTGACGTATGGGATGAATTGGAGCGCATTTTACGTTGAGATCTTAAATTGAAAGCGTACAAAATACAGCTTGTGCAAGAACTGAAGCCGCTCGACCTTCCCAAGCGACATCGCTTCGCTCTATGGGCCTTTGAAAGTTCCAAGAAGATCCGACGTTTTGTTCAACGATAAGGGCCATTTCTGGGTATGTAAACAAGCAAAATTGCCGCATTTGGGACGAAGTGCTCTGCCTGAAGAGATTCAAGAGCTGCCATTCCGATAACCGACTATTTGATGCGTGTGACATCACACTGTTAGACTTTTTCCTGTGGGCATATGTGAAGTCTAAAGTTTACGCGGACAATCCCGATGTGATTCAGGCCTTGGAGCAAAACATCACCCATGTCATTCGAAATACTCGAACGAGTCATCGAAAATTGGACTCAACGGACGGACCATCTGAGACATAGCCGCCGCCAACATTTGAAAGAGATAATCTTCAAAAAATAAATTTGAATTTTCTGTGTTTTTTTCGTTAAAAAAGTAGGAAACCTCGAAATTGATCACATTTTATATATAATACAATATGCAGTACCCTATAGTTGAGCATAGGGTTTTGAAGTTAAAGCACAAATTTAAATAAATTAATAAATTAAGTAGCATTGATGCAATTCGTATGTAAAAAATACATAAATCCTTCCAAATTCAAGTCATGCAAAATTTTGTTGAAATCAATGCTGCTTTTGGTTACAACAAAAAATTAAATTTAAAATATTTGTATAAAGTGATATTAACTTTTTAGCCCTTGCAGCGGTATCCTATATTTTGTTAAGTTATTTGGCCTGGCTGATCCTTTCACTTTAGTGGTAGTTTAAAAGTTGCAGTTTGAAAAATTTCACAGAAAATTGCAAAAACAAAACAATACAATGAAATAATTGTAGGTTAGTTGAGTATGAATTCATTTGTTTTCAGGTTGTTTTGCAACGTAGTATAGCATGCAAGTGAAGAAAAGAAATAAAAATGATTATTTCATTAAATAATGGTAAATATTTGAATAAGCAAATCAAAAAACCAAATAAATATATACTTATATGCAAATTTTTTAAACAAAAAATTAAAAAAAAAAAATTTTTTTTTACAATTTTACATTTTTGTTAGAGAAATGAAAAATACAAAACCAAAAAACTAACACCAAAATTTGAGCTCAACTAAAATGTAATAAAATTGTTTTGAAAATAATAAATGCTCACCAATACTATTTGTATCATTTTCATTACCAGCAACAGCAATATTAGTACTGCTATATTCCAGCTTCGTGGGCGCTATTGCAGTTGGCGTTGCATTCGTGCTTATCAGCATTGTTTCCTCAACTATTGCAGCAGGTGATAGTTTTTCAGCAATTAAATCCATTTTTGGCTTGGGCATGTCATGTATTTCGGCGACAAAGCTACTCTTACAGTCGGGGCAATGTATGTCTGGTGTATGTTGAAATTTTTTTAAATTTTATTGTATTTTTTTTTTTAGATATTTCTTGGACTTACCCTGATGCTGTGTCTTATATTTAGTTTCCACTGCAAATTGGCAGGTACAATTCACACAACGATAAACAGTTTGATTCATTTCCGCGAGGTCACGTTGGGAAAGTATGTCGCGCAATTTGCGTTCAAGCTCCTGCAAAAATAATATTTTGATAAGCATACAATCAATACTACTTGAAAAACCATTGTACTCAAGCAACATATACAAATATTCTTTTTACCTGACACAAACCATCCTCCACAGTGTAGATACGCTCTTTTTTATCCGCTCTGATTGTGTCAAAGTTGATACGTATCGTATTTGATTTGATTCGATCACAGGATTCCAAAATTTTTAAGCTCCACTTTGTTACGGTTCTGTAATGCGCAAAAATAGTGATTTTAAAAAATGAAAATTTTTGCATCACTCAAAATAATATTTAATTACTTTTGCGTTAGTGTATCACGTATGCGCAGAAAATTTTCTGATATGGTTAGGAAAACTGCCTCATTACGTGGCATTGTATAGACAATGTAGGTCTCCTCGTCGTCTTCAGGCTCAGAGGCTTGGAATGAAAAGAAAAATAAGTATTTTTAATGAAAAATAATTCAAATAAAATTAATTGAGTTAAAATATAGTAAAATTATATATTTAAATAAAATGGAATTAAATATTTAATAAAAAATTTTAAATATTTCAATTAAATATAATTAAATATTAAAAAAAAAATTAAATACTATCAACTTCTACCAAAAAAAAAAAGCTAAATTCACTTTGTATATGAAAAAATTCGATGTATTCGGAAATATTTTTGCCAGCATCAGATCACATTTAGATTTTCAGTAAATTTGATTGAATATTTTTAATATGCGCTCAACTTACCTTCGGACTCTTCATTGTCGGCATTAGAATAGACATTTTTTAAATGTGCTGGTTCGTCATCACTTTCCTCCACCTTAGCCACATCAACATCACTTGTGTTTGCTTCTTCAATGACAGAGTTTAAGGAGTTAGGTGTCTCTGGCATTAATGCCACATCTGTATCAGCCGATTTATAAAGCGTTTGATTGTCATTAGTACTATTCATACTCTGATATAAAGTTGTATCATTATTGTCACTTGGTTTGATTGGCGATACAAGAACTTCCAATTTGGACACTTCACCACCCAAATAACTATCACTCACAGGTGTTGATGAATTTAATTTATTGCGTAGCGTTTCGTTGCCATTACTTTGTAATTGCGTGGCGCTTGCGGCCGCAAGTGCCGATTCTGAAAGTTCACCCAAAAAGTCATCGAGCATTTTTCTAGATGAATTTGCTGCCGTTGGTGTACCAATGGGCATGTCATTAGTGCTTTCATTGCCTGCAAGTGGTGGATTAATTAAAAAATTATATTTACTTTTTTTCGTATTCTATGTCGAAACTTACCCAAAACACTTTGCAACATTTCGGCATTGCCCGATTGCAACCAATTGGCGCCATATTTTTCGCGTAACGTCTCAATTTGCTTCTTTGCTGTCAAGTGCTGTGTATCCTCTTCGGTTATATGTTCTCTTTCTGGTGTTACTTTTACGGGTTTCAGTTTTTCGACTAATACAACTTCATCCCGTTCGTCAGGTGTATGTGTAGTTGTATCATCCTCCTCCATTATATCGACCGTGCGCACCTTAGACGCTGATTTACGTATACCATTAGCACCTTCAACTGTTTTGACTGCATCTACTCGCTCCGGTGTGCTGTCGTTAAATTTGAACGAGCGCAATGAGCCCACACTGGAGGATGGCGTTTGTGTTGAAGACGGCACTCGACTGCTATTGATGGAAGTAGAAGATGAACGCTGTGTATAGCTATTGAGTGCGCCAACATGTCGCAATTGTTGGCTACCGGTCACAGACTTTTCGCTCTTCGAAAGCGGTTCCAAATCAAGCAAGAATTTTACAGTTGCCGTATTTTTGTGTAGAAATTGTGCAGTGGCTAGTCGATGTTTGGGATGACAGCAAAGCGGATTGCCATAAAGATTGAGATAGTTTAGTGTAATTAGCGCGCTTAGCGGTAGCAAACAATAATGATCAAGCAGACAATTGTCGGAGAGATCTAAATCTGTGAGCGCATCTAATTTAGCGATACCCATGAGATCTTCAACAAAATTATTGCTCATATTCAATGTTTGCAGACGTTTGTAGGCCTCCAAATGGAATTGTGGCACACATTGTAGGCAATTATAGCTTAAATCGAGCGTTTTCAAATGCGGCAACCACTTAATGGCCTCCACGCTGCGCAATTTATTGTGTCGTAGATTAAGATGTTGTAGAAATTGTGCAAATTCTAAAGCACTATCAATACGTTGTAAATTATTATAGCTAAAGTCAGCGATTTTCAACTCATTCCAAACAAATCCATTCGAATTGTCACCACCACAGCGTGTTATCACATCCTCAACCCCAGTGAGGCTCTTCACACAAATAAGCTGTTGCAGTTGCGCGCGCAAACGTTGTATGCCAACCACTTGACGCACATTTGTCTTTTGCAACTCTAATCTACGTAAAGCACGAAATTTACTTATATCAATAGTACCGTCAAAGTACTCATCTGTGGGATAATGCACAATGCATAGTAGTGGGGTCTTTTGTACAAAATCATAGATAAGCTGTAAATCAATGAAGACAGGTGAACGTGAATTCACTGGCTTGGCGACTTGGAAGTTCTGCGTCGATGCACCGATTTCAACAGCACCGTCTGTGATAAGGGTAAATGAATCATTTAATGCGCGTAGCAGTGAACCTGTAATGAATTACACACATAATTACTCGTTAATAGAAAATCATTAAGACTCCGCATGATAGATAGGTTACAGTAGCGAATGAAACTGATAACAATTGAATTTGTGCTCTTTTCAAGCTTGAACTAAATTTGCGCCTTGCGCAATAGCACAAGCAACAGTATAAACAAAAAAATATAATAACAATAATAACTAAACGTAGTGAAGTAAAGATACGTGGAAATGCTTATACATACATAGATCATATGTTAGTATGTATTATGTATATGCACGGCTTGGTAATTCTACTCTTGTTGTTCAAATTCGAAAGAAATGCAATGCGCATCACAGTGCCACATTAAATGAATTATTTGTATTATTTTATTATAAAATAAATCAAATATTTCGCTGCTTTTATTAGGAAACTAAGTTAACAGAAGGGAAAAAATTTCAACGTTTAACTGTGACTTACTTTCATATATGTATGTATGTACATCTGACGATCGAATTTTTATTAAAAAAAAGGAATTTGCGCAGAAAATTACAACTTATAAATATTGGAAGAATAGAAGAAATTGAAAGTGATTTGCTAAAAATAAATCCAAACAATCACGGATAGCAGCCAAAAATTAAGAATTGAGAAAATGGAAGCGAACATACATACATTTGTATGCACATACATATATACTATTAATAAAATGAACGTAGTCAATATGCGAAACAAAATTAAATAATAAAAACAAAACAAAAAAACTTATAAATATGCATACATCAAATAGTTACATACCCGATAGCGTTAATGAAAACTCCGAGTTTAATATTTTATCACCATTTTTACGTAGTAATTTTGCTAATTCAGTAATTTTTTGTGGATCCATATTTTCGCCTTAGTCACATTAGCCAAGTCTTAATAATGCTAAGGGAGTGGTTTATCTTTGTTTATACTTCTTATATATAGTAACTTCTTCCTCAATTAGCTCTATGTAACGACACTTGTAGTAGCTAAAAGCTATAAATTATATTATGCACTTCCAAACGTCGCTATTGTGGTCTTTATGCTTTCATTATGGCTGTAAATAAAATAAAAAAAATTGACATGCTACAGTTTGCTGAAAATATATAGTACACATATGTATGTATGTATTATTATAGCCTTTACCTATTCACAATTTGTTATTACACTCTCTGTGCACCAACCGCACCAACACTTTTACCATCTAATAAAATGTTTAGAATAATTCAATCATATATGTATTTTGCAGAAAAGATAAAACGTAAATCGCTTTATGTGAATGACCATGGAAGAATTAATTACGTTTAACAATAACAAAAACAATATACAGTTGGCAATGGGCACAAAAATTACAATAATATCAGCAACACAACGCTGTAAAGTTCTTTTCTATGCACGCACAAGAGTTAACACATTTCTTTGCCTTTCGTTTGTTTATTATTGTTTGAATTTATAAAAAAAATTAACAATATTTCTATCACAACGAGTTTTCGTTACTTGGACATTTTCGCAAATATTGTTTTTACACTTTCCTTTTCGCTTGCTTTCTGCTCAATTGTCATTAATGTGCAACAGCTGCTTGCTAGCAGGGTTGTATTGGCAGGCTGGATGGGTTGCATATGGATTTTATTTATATTATTTTTGAATTGTTCAACATGTTATAAAAGTATTCGTACAAATTTCATTTATATTTCTTTGGGGATTGTTCATAAGCCACGTGTTCATGTTTTAGCCCTCTTCATAGCGTAGCATATATGTAAACCACCGCCTCAAATTTTTGGTCGAGCTACATATGTGGTTTATATCTTTTATTAAATAAAATAAATAAATTAAATAATACTCTTTATTACAAATTCAGTGTTATTTTCTAGTATACGCCTAACGAAATGAGCTTCATGTTAAATCGAATGACCAAATCTAACACTCCATGGAGAAGTTTTATTTCTACAAACCAATCCGCCAGAGGTGGCATATTCTGCACTCAGTCGATATTATAATAACTAGTATTTGTAGGTTTGTTAGAGGTTATACTATGTGCTGGGGCCTTTCACAATTGAATTTCATCTATTGATTTCGTTGAGGTTTAGCTGGACTTCCCCTTCCGTGTGTAATAAGCGCGATAAAGTTTTGAAAGCTCTGCTATTAGCACCTGGACTGCTTTTCCATAGACATCCAAAGATATCTACTTAACATTTTTTCTAAAGAAACATCGAAGAGATGTCCCCCTCTCTAATTTGCATGAATATAAAAAAGGAATAAAATTGGTGAAAATAATTTAGGGCTTCTCAGCCTACAGCTTACTAAATAAATATGCGATTTACTAACCATTTCAGAGCATGTCGATAGTGCCGAGCAACGGTTACCAGCGACTACAACTTTGTGTAATCAATATTCAAATAAACATACATCGCTCATGTATTTGAAAAGAAATTCAAAGTTTATTTTTTATTAAGTCAAATGAAAAAAATAAATTTTTTGATATTTAAAGAAATAAAAATTAAGAAAATACTGAAAAAAAAATCATTATTTAACGAAAAATACTTAGAAAAAGCAACAATAATATAATAAGAAAACGTAAGGGCTCAAAACACTTTTGTTTCTGAGCCGAAATCTCTAGGAAAAACATTGATGGAACAATATTATGTAAGCGGTGATCGGAAGGGATCCCAATTATTTGACAGCGGTAACGAAAAAACTGAACGCAAGGAAATAACCGGTTTGACACGCCTCACTAAAAAACGTCTAAAAGAACTCTGTAAAAAGGATAAACTCTATCAAACACCAGCGCTCAATGATGTACTCTATCTACATTATCAAGGTGAGTTGAAGAGCTGCCTACACTTTTTTTTAGGTTAGAAGTTTTAATTGCTCATTTTTGCACCAATCCTGAATGGGAACTGAAGTGGATATATTCTCTCTTTCTTCGTCCTATAACATAAAAATATACCTATATTTTCCTTATTCAATCTTGATTTACGGAATCGTCTTTTCTACGATCTCCAAAGTATTTTCACTTTACACGAAGTTTATAGTAGACATCATTCCTTATTGGCTCTTCAGCTCCAGAGAAAAGGATTACAAATGTTGTCACTTCTGGTATTTTCTTAACTATTTGCTTCTCTTCTCTTTCACAGGCATCGATTGCATTGAGTGCTTGGAAGAATATACAGGTTTAAAATGTTTGTGGTTGGAGTGTAATGCCATCTCCCAAATACAGGGTCTCGAAAATCAAAAACAATTGAAATGTCTCTTTTTACAAAGCAATTTAATAAAACGCATAGAGAACTTGGAAAACTGTCCCGAATTAGATACATTAAATTTAGCATCGAATCATATAAGGAAAATTGAAAATTGTGGTTATGATGTGTTTCCAGTTTTAAGTACTTTAAATTTATCCTCGAATTATTTGAAGGATTTTGATGCGCTTAAAGATTTAGAAAATTGCAAAACGCTTTCGGTGCTGGATTTGTCGAATAATCGTATCGATGATATTCTAGTGGTGAAGGTGAGTTTGAGCACATAATTTGCTTGAAACAAATTTTTATTAATTTAATATTTTTTTTCCATAAATTTATAGATTTTTGCCAAAATGCCACAATTACGTGTTTTGGTGTTGCAAGGCAATCCAGTCGTCTCTAAGTTACCGCAATATCGTAAAACGCTGATATTAGAATGTGTAAGTTTATGAATGTGGTGAAAAATATATATATAAAATTGAACTGAAATTTTTTTACTCTAATTGTTTTACTTTTTTTTTTTTAGAAAGAACTTACATATTTAGACAGCCGACCAGTTTTTCCAAAAGATCGTGCTTGCGCAGAGGCGTGGTAGGTTATGCATTTGAAACTTCAAACCTATAAGTTATATTCGTTCTGTGAAATAATGAAATGAAAAGGTTTTTTTCACGTTTTCATTAAACGAAAACGAAACGAAAGATTCTCGTTCAGCAGTACAATGAAAGTAAACCTGAAAATGTTTTCGTATGAAAATAGGGGAGAAAATTTTTCACTTTTCAAATAATTTGTTTAAAATTTAAAAAGAAAAATAATATTTCGAGAATTTTCTTAAAAGTAACGAGAATCGCAAAATATGCCATAGAGAGAACACAGAGTGAAAAGTGTTGGTGAAAATGAAAAGTATTTTTCACATTTTTAATTTCATGTTTTCACAGACCAAAAGTTTCTGAAAGAAAGAACTTGAAAATGATTTAATTTTTTTTTACATAATATTCCACTTTTTCACAAACCAAAAGTTTGTGAGTGAAAGAAACTAGCAAAAAAATTTCACTTTTTCATAAAATATTTCACTTTTTCCCAAAACATTCCACTATTTCGCCGAATATTTCACTTTTTCACAAACCGAAAGTTTATGAATGAAAGAACTTGAAAATAACTTCAATTTTTCACAAAGTATTCCACTTTTTCACAAACAAAAAGTTTGTGAATGAAAGAACTTAAAAATAATTTCACTTTTTCACAAAGTATTCCACTTTTTAACAAACAAAAAGTTTGTGAATAAAAAAACTAGCAAAATAATTTCACTTTTTTACAAAATATTCCACCTTTTTCACAAACCAAAAGTTTATGAATGAAAGAAACCAGAAAATAATTTCATTTTTTTACAAAATATTCCACTTTTTCACAAAGCAAAAGTTAGTGAATGAAAGAACTTCAAAATAATTTCACTTTATCACAAACCAAAAGTTTTTGAACGAATAAAACTAGCAAAATAATTTCACTTTTCCACAAAGTATTCCACTTTTGCACAAACCAAAGTTTATGAAAGAATTTGAAGTACTTCCATTTTTTCACAAACTAAAAGTTTATGAATGAAAGAAACAAAATATTGAATTTTTTTCACAAACCAAAAGTTTATGAATGTAAGAACTTGAAATAATTTCACTTTTTTTTTCAAAAAAAAAAAAAAAGTTTTTGAATGAAAGAAACCAGAAAATAATTCCACTTTTTCACAAATCAAAAGTTTATGGAATGGTGAAATATAGAAACCATTAGCTTCTCTCAAACAATGAAAAAAATGCTATAGAGAGAATATGGCGTGAAAAGTATTGGTGAATATGAAAAGTTTTTCTCATTTCACTTTTCAACGGAACTAAATTTGAACCATAGGTTGAGTCGATAATGAGTTATTGATTTTCATTCTTTTTCGCAGGAAAGCTGGCGGTTACGAAGGAGAACGTAAAGAAAATGAACGTTGGAATCGTATGGAACGCAAGAAAATACGTGACAGCGTTAATGGTAGGTCATAAGAATAAGCAAGGGATATACATAGTATTATAAGGAGTAATGTTTTCGGAGCTAGCTAGCACAGGTTCACCAGCATAACTCGCCACTTATTAAACGGAATATTCATGGCTCTTAGACTTAGTAGCAAAGAGAGTAGGGTATTTTGCTGCTTAGAGACATCTCTATTCTAGAAAGGCAAATAAAGGTCTTCAAATTGATGTTTTCATCACTTGTCTTCAACAATTTAGCGGATATTTTAGGTTAGAATCGGGCTAGTCTGTGGTTTTATGAGGAGGGTGGCGGAGGGTCAAATTTCTAGCTCTATCTTAAGTCTCGTTCTCCTTCCTTTTAATTGCTGTTGGCATCGCGTATGCGTTTGTAGCCGAACTTCCTCTCCTGGAAGATCGTCACCAATCGGAGACACTTAGTAAATCCACGTTCTTTACCTGATATTTCCAACTGAGTATAACGAAAGTCGGGTTTTTACTTTTCCAATGCCAGCTCAGAAGCGCTTGTTGAGAAGAGTTCAGGATTTCCAGGCCTACGTTGTTGCTTTGCTTTTCAGTGCGAGCAAAGACGGGACCGCACTTCTCTTGCGGTTTAGGGGTTCCAGAATTTATCCGCTGTTAGGAATGCCTGACGTAAGCGGCGAGTAAAATGTAATAGTTCTCGTAACAGTCGGGTCTTTATACCGGAACGGTCCGGATTTATATCCGGTAAAGGATTGTCACAACATTCCCCGAAAACCAATTTGGGGAATATTTCTACGGTTACAACAACAACTTAAGAGCGCGATGACTACTTGTGTCACTTGTCTGGCCATCGTTTCGTGTCCGTATGCTGTCCTCGGGGTTAAATTATAGAAATCATGCGTTAGAGAGCCTGCTTATCCAAAACCTAATTTGATAGTGCACCGTGTGGTGTAACCCCCTAACTATTAAAGACCGATTATTTTGTTGGCTGTGAGCTTTAGTCTTGAGTGTTATTAAATCATGAAAGAGATGAACTCTCAGAACTTGTATGCTAACCTTCTTCTTTTTTTGCTTTCTCTCTTTATCACAGCTACAATTCGTATGCGAAATAAGCATAAGCCACCAGATCAACACGATCCAATTTTCAACTCATCCGATTCTGAAGAAGAATCCACGGAAGTTAAACGACATCGTCAAACCGAAGTGGATGCCGGTATAAATATGGAACTGGGCATATGGGAAGAAGTTGTTAACGAGGATAGTAAATCCGAAACAGCCTCCTCCGACTTGAATGTTAGCTCATCAACATCGGTACTGAGCACAACCGATTCCAATGCAAATATTTCTGTGGATACGAAATCGCTAGAATCACGTACGAATCTCGATAAGGATGAAAAGATTATGAACAACTCAACAGAAACGAAATTGCAACTACTAGACATAGCAACGGATGGCAATATGGAAAGCATACTGAAAATTGCTAATGCAGAGACAACAAATGGGAGTGATGAGGTAAAGCAGGGAGCAAATACTGCATCACAGCATACTGCATTAAGAGAGCAGCTGCCTGAGCGTGAGGCAACCAGAGACGAAAGCGCTGTTTACAACATGACAACTCATATAGTGGAGCGTTTGCTAGATAAGGAAATCTTACCAGCCGTTGTGGAGCAGGCAAATCGTTTAAACAAACGTCAAACCATACATAACCTCTCGGACTCAGATGACGCTAGCAAAGATGAGTATAATGCCACTGCGGATGCAATATGCCAAATTACAATGAATGATCTCTCAACGCCCTCGCCGAAGAAACGCATCAAATTGCAAATAGAAACCGAAGAGAATTTAGATATGTTAGAGATAGAAGAAGAAGAAATGGAGTTTGGCGAAAGCTTGGAAATGGAAATAATGCAACGAGAATATACAACGGAGAACAAAGTAAATGAAGCACGAGTTGAAGTCGAGCATGCCAAAGTAAAGACGGCTGAAGAAATTAAATTCGAACAAGAATGTGTGGAAGTAAATCAAAAAGTGGTCGAAGATTTTGAGCAGCTCTCAACTAGCATGGAAAACTTTTTCGAAGAAATGCAGCAGGACAATAGGATGACAGCAACTGAGGTTACGCGCCCTAAGCGTGATTGTGAAATTGAGCACATAGATAACGGTAAAGTAGTAGTAGAGACGCGAGATTCAGAATTGATTATGCTGCACAAAGAGCCCTCACCAGAGCGACATTTTGTCACCATAGTGGAACATACGAGTATTGCGCTAGTAGAGAACGACGTGGAAGGTGAAACAAATGCACCGACTAATAGAGTAAGAAGTGAGGAGAGCAAGGATGAAAGTGCTGACGTGCCGCCGGAGGCCAGTAGTGTTGAGAAGATTTGTTTATTAAACACGAAAGCTCCTCCGGTGGAGCTATTGGTTGTTTCTGATGTGCCGGGCGATCATGTCGATAACCAAACACTCACAATAGAACTAGCGAACACCGTTAATACAGATTATGACGGAGAAGCTGACTCACAGCATATTGCAGAGACTCCTCCAACAAAAGCGGCAGCTAACTTCAGTAGACTACAGCCCACAGCTCACACCGCTTTCGAACGTGAAGAACGCGAGCTTCGCCAATTGCTGCAAAAACTCGAGGATGAAAATGAACAGTTATATAAAATTAATGACGCCTACCGACGCGCGCTAGAAGAGGATATACGCGAGGAAATTAAATATAAAGACAAAGAGAGCAGTGAGAGTACGAATCAAATATGTCGCGAAATAGTAAAAGATCTACTCGATGAGTTGACTTTATTAGAGCAGAAACCCGAACGCTCGCCGAAACCGAAGTGCTATGAGTTTGGTGACATTGAATCGGATGAAGAATACAGCTACTCAGACCCAACGCAGCCGTGTGAACCGCCAGTACGCAGCATACGTGAAGTATTGGATTCCTTTAATGAGCTACTGCAGGAAATTACGCGCAAGAATAGGGCAGAGGTGGAACGCGAAGAACGAGAAGGTAGAGAAGCGCTTCAACGCAAACACGTATCCACTGCAGCTGAGAAGGTGGAAAGTTTACAAAACCTATTGAACTCACCGAATTTGCACGAGTTCAACAGCGACACCAGTGAGACGCTTGATCAACAAATCGATGTTGAGAGGAAACGTGAGCGTCAACGCGTACGTAAGCTAGTTGAACGTGTTTATGCGCAAAAAGATAAGTACAACGACACCTTGGAAGTAGTAGACGGTAAGTTGGTGGTGGTAAAGCAGGATACAGGCGAGATAGAGGATTTGCCCGTTAGCAAATTGGAATACAGCGACAGTGAAGACACGGATAATTACGAATCGGCGCACTCAGATAATGACGATGATAATGAGGCGACGCGTCTTTGGAATGCGAAAGTTAAACGTGAGGAGAGCGCGGTCGGCAGCTTCAAACTGCCTTATAGACCAACTGAGCGCATACCTGTCATGCAACTGATACAACGCGCAAATGCGTTGAAGGAAAGAGAGGATGTCAAGCTTGAGGCAGCTGAAGATGAGGAAAATGAGCAATTTTACTCATTAGAACCATCGAAGCCAACCGGTTTTCATGACATCGATGAAGAGTTCATTGACAAACTGGATTTCGAGAAGGCGTCACTTGAGAAACAAAATGCAGATGACATTGTAGTAGAGGCGGCACGCAGTTACACGGACTTAAAACAGATTATGAAACAGGAGAGGCAAGAATTGAACCTCACCGACGATGAAAACTGCGTGTTGGAGCGCATGAATAGACGCACCGACGCACAGACGGAAGCTAAGCAACCTACAGATCCACTCACAGCCGAAGAGAATGAGCTACTACACAAGCTGGTGCAACGCACTAAAGAGAGGGAGAAAGAAAAGCAGGAATCACGTCGTTTAGAAGCAGAGATGCCTGAAAGCAAAGTGAAACCGACGCTTTCCAAACAGTCAATGAAAATTCTGGAGCTTAACGGTAACAAAGCGCAAACAGATGAAGGTAAACAAGACAACGCGAGTAATTTTATGAATATCAAACATTTAGATGCACAATTTCCCATACCACGCGCCTTCAGGGACATGCTAGACGAATATGACCTCGGCAGCGCAAGGGCGTCAAAGTTGAGCTTCGCTAAGCCACAGCCCGAAATAAAAATTTTGTACAGTAAAGAAACGATGGAACCTGAGGAAGAGCAATATGTGGATGAGCAAAAACGTGGACTCTTCCGCAATGCGCTTGAATTGAGTCGAGGCGGTATAGCATCACGCGAGTGTGACGATGAAGTTTTCCACGAGTTAGACACAAGCTATGAGGACGTACTGCCAGCAAGCAGTGATGAAGTAGAAAATGCTGAAACCGTGGTTATGTGCGCGCAAATGGCAACGCAACCACTCCAGGTGAACAAAGAAGCTAGTGAAGAACACTTAGGGTTGAGTGCTGCACCGCCTACATCTCGTCGGGAGAGTGATATTTCACATGAAAAGCATGAACGGCTTAGAGATGTGGCTATAAGCGTGCTTAAATTTGATGGCAGCAATTATGAGGAGTTCGGTATTGATCAAGAAACAGCGCGTGGTGTTGTGGCATATGAGAAAATGCTGAACTATGGTGAGGTGCAAGTAGAAGATGAGTTTCTCGATGCGCCAATGGATGAGGAAGAAATGATGAAAAGCGTAACTGAAGCGTTGCAAAAGAATGAAATGAACGAGGTGCCTGAAGATATACCAATCGGTGGAGATATCATGAGCAAGGAATGTGTAAAGAACAAAATGGAACTGAATGAGTCCGCAGCTGCAACTGCGAGCGGTTCTACGGAAGAACTCATGCGGACAAGTTTTTCAAATGACTATAAATCGGAGCAAACGGCTGGTAACGCACAGCATAACAAGGAAACCGAGCAAAAACCCAAAGAACTGCCAGATTTTGCGGAAATGACCAAGGAAAACGTAAAGAAATTGGAATATCTCGAAAATGAATTCACAAATTACTTACACGACTTCGCAGATAATTTTCAAACCCAAGTAGGTGCCAAGAAAACGCCCGACGAAGCTGAACTACAGGAAATATCCGACGAGTACAAGGACTTTCCGGTTTTGCTTCCTAAAAATGCCGTTGAAAAAGAAACCACTACAGCACCGGCAAAGACACACGATCTCAATGCTAAACCCTGCGTTAGTGATTTAGAAAAAGCACGCAATCTTACGAATCTACTCAAATCACCAATTCTCAAACAGTTCAACGATGATACCAACGAAAGTTTAGATGCAGAAATTCAGGCGGCACAGGCAAATGAGTTCGATGTTATTGAATGTAATCTAGAAGTTATCAATGATGATGGTGAAGTGGTCGATGAAATTTCGGTAAATGCAGAGATTACTTATAATCCTTAAAAAACAGCAACAACAACAACATAGAAATTATACAAAATTAAAATTGTTCTATTTTTTATATAACATAAGTTTTTTTGGAAAAAATACTTGCCAAACTAACTCTTGAAATCATGTTGGTATGTATCTCTGTCCATTCACAATAAATATATGTATATGTAAAACACTGTGTGTGAGTTGTTTAAAGACTGAAAACAGCCTAGAACAGCTGAGATTTGCACAGAATGGAGCTATTTGGGGCTTCCCCTTCCTCTTCTTTTACTGGTGAGTTCTGCATCGAAGACTTTTATAGCTGGAGTGCTTTCATCCATCCGGACAGCATGATCCGCGGAGACAGCTTCTTTTTGTGCTATTTGGGGCTTCCCCTTCCTCTTCTTTTACTGGTGGGTTCTGCATCGAAACTTTTATAGCTGGAGTGTTTTAAGTGTTTGGTTTTTCTCAGATATTTTAAAAGATTTGGTCTTTGATGGATCTACTCAAGTCACACTGACAAGTTCGTAAACGGTAAGTTGTTTAGCCATCGGCCCCTCGCAGTTCTCATCTTCAAGCGAACAATCGTTATTCGACCTTCATCTTAGTCGGATAACAGAACCTCAATTCTATTGATTTCGGTTGGGGATTCCTGCTCATTATCTTCATTTGCACTGCTGGAGAATTGTTCCTTTTGTGAACTCGATATACTCTGGATCTACTAGATCGCCTTTCTCCTTCGTACACGAATATGCTTCTACCTTGAAACCTTCTAGATGCCAGCCTTTCAAGTTATCTTTTTTTCTGTCTGAGAAATGCGTCCCCCTCCTCTCTTTAAATCTCGGTTTCTCTCTCACACATCTCTTGTTTGCAGTCGATCACAGCGTTGCGAGATAGGCAGTTTTATGTCTCTCCACTGCGGTACGACAATCCTTCTCGTAATTCTTTGTCATCGAAATTGGAAGTTCTCACCCGAGACTTTGTTATATTTTTCACCCTGCGCACAACTTCGACGAGCTGGCCCTTAAACCGAACATGTCGAAGTGGTTCACAGACGCTTACTGTCGTTGTTGCTGTAGCGGTTCACTTACTCTGCCCAGGGTCAGGTAGGCCTAGTTCAAGTCATCGAGATCATCTAACGAGAGGCCCATGAAACGTGCTGCTTCGATGGCTTCGGACCAGAGGGAGATGGGTGTTCGATGAGTCGGTTTTAGTGGTTATGCAAAGAGGTGGTTAGTGTCGTGCGAGGATTCTTAACTGGAGCATAGATGTTTCACTGTATAAGTGATTTCTGTCACGGTTCTAAGGCCAAGTGCTCCGACAGGTTTGTAGCTTCTTCAACGCCATCTCGCTAGCATCTAGCGTCCAAGGCGGTGTAGCGTAGTTTACATCCTCTAGCCAATTGCTTTGTATGTTGTGAGCAAGGTGTCTTTGTCTTTATCCCAAGTACTGCCGGCTAGCGATTTGAGGATTTGGTTGAGACTCTGTACTTTAGTGACTACTGTAGTCGTAGGCGGAGGGAAGGAGGCTGTCAAATTTAACATCCAGTAATTTTGGGTTGTTTATCGTCCCTTTCACATTGTGTTCAAGCCGATACTTCTGGTGAAGAGGGTGATCGATGATTTCGCTGGTGTAGTTCAGTGAAAAAGTGGGAAAGGCCGGCGAGATGGTAGCTTATTCTTGTTGAAAAAGGCTATATGAGATTTAAAAGACCTAACAGACGAGCTAACAAACGACATAACAGACTTTTCCTCTCTTTTAGCCGTGTCTAATGGCTACACATGGGTTGGTTACCGCATTTCGCAAAAGAGTTGCTCACGTTTCCTGAATGTGCGACGAGGAAGGAAGAGCAGGAATTGAGTATAGCCTTGCAACTGTAACTCATTGCACCCCATCACTAACTTGGTTTAAATTACTATAAAAAATAAAAAAAATTGTGCTCAGAGCAGTTTTATAAAACAAAAAGTAGAGTAAAAAATTGTTATGAAACACAAATTAGAGAGATAACATAAGCTGACATAACCTAGAGCAGCTCAATAAACAAAAAAATGATGATTTTGCAAAAAAATTACTGAAAAAGTTCAATTCATTGTGATTTATATTAAAATTATGTATTTACGTGCATTAATGTTTTGACTACCGCCAACACACGGCGCGAGAGAGAATGAACTGCACTCGTGCGCAAAGCAAAGCAAAAAAGTCAACAAATCAACAAAAAGGCTTATCAATTGTTCTATTGAACTTTCGTTCTATAAATGATTGTCTATAAAAAAGAGTGAAAAACCAGTTTGGAAGTCTTCTCAAACCAACACAAACCGGTTTCGAAACAATTAAACAAAGTACTCAAACCGGAATATAATGATTAATAAGAAAATTCTCAAAAAAAAAAAAGGAAAAAAGAGTCAACAAAGAAACAGACGGTGTAATCGTGTTAGATTTATATATTGAGTATTTCTTATCAAACAAATTAAATATATATAAATAGTATTAATCACACATCGATACACACGTCGCTTTCAAGATGTGCTAAAGTCACTATTTTACCAGTTTAA
Organism: Neoceratitis asiatica; assembly: GCA_030068015.2. Taxonomy (NCBI): domain Eukaryota; kingdom Metazoa; phylum Arthropoda; class Insecta; order Diptera; family Tephritidae; genus Neoceratitis; species Neoceratitis asiatica. Next base: position 99,929,953 of record CM061524.1, on the reverse strand, counting down.
AGCGGTTCAATTGAAACACTTCAAAGATTTCACCAACAAGACGTAGCTGTTTTGTTTGTCTATTACCAAATAAAGGGTCTTAAGGTTATCCGTACTTCAGTCGGTTGACATACATACATATCTGCTCATTTAATAAATAAAATATAACATACTTGAATTGAATAGTCGGCATTTGCATTCGTTTAGAAAAGCTCTTTAGCATGTACATATGCATAGGTTATTGTATAAGTTACCCAATAACAAACTATTGAAATGACGAGTATTAAGGTTTTCAATGACTTTTCGTTTGTTGTCAAGTGTTGATTGCAAAATTGCAAAATTGTTTAATGCAAAATACATGTCAATGTGCATTAATAAAAATGTCTAAGCTATTATTAGCTTAATTTGGGCGATTTAATTAAATAACAATTTGTTTTTTAAATAAAATTCTCGAACGGCGCTCATCTGCCTCGTGTGACCTACACCAAGAATTTGGCAGGAAAATCTAATATTTTTATTTGTTTATTATGAATATAAATATACAATATTTCTTTAATATTTGTTGGTGCATGTGTAAAAATGCAAAAAAAAGCTGTAAATATTTTTTTTGGTATTTTTTAAAATATTTATTGACATTTCGAGGTTCCCGACCTTTTTAAAGAACAAAAAAAAAAAAACACAGAAAATTCAAATTTAATGGGGAATGTTTATTCATTCATTCGAAAGAACATTCTTTGGCGTTTATTTTTTGAAGATTATCTCTGCCAAATGTTGGCCGCGGCTATGTCTCAGATGGTCCATCCGTTGAGTCTAATTTTCGATCATCCGTTCGAGCATTTCGACTTTTAACTGGCGAATGATACGCGTGATGTTTTGCTGCCAGGTCTGAATAGAAGCGCGATTGTCCGCATAGACTTTAGACTTATCCCCATATACCCACAGAGAAAAAGCTAACGATGTGATATCATACGATCTTGGTGGCCAATCGATCGGCCCAAAACGTGAAGTTATTTGCTCACCGAAGTGTTCTCTCAATAAATCCATTGATTAATGCGTGCGGTGTGGGAAGTGGCGCCGTCTTGTTGAAACCAAATGTCGCGTAGATCACGAGCTTCAATTTCAGGCATCATATAGACGGTTATCATGGCGCAAACGGTCGCCATTGACGGTTACGTTCTCACCGGAATCATTTTTGAAGAAATATGGACCGATGATTCCACCGGCGCCCACAAACCACACCAAATCGTTGTTTCTTCTGGATGAAATGGCAGCACTTGGATCTCTTCAGGTCGCTCTTCGTCCCAAATGCGGCAATTTTACTTGTTTACATACTCATTGAACCAGAAATGAGCCTTATCGCTGAACAAAATTTGGCACGAAAACGTCGGATCTTCTTGCAACTTTCCAAGAGCCCATAGAATGAAACGATGCCGCTTGGAAATATTGAGCGGGTTCAGTTCTTACGACTCTCCACGGCCTTCGTGTACACTCTCAGCTACGGCCGCTATATTTTCTTCACTGCGTGCTGGACGTGGTCTATTCGATGATGAAATACCAAACAATACTGAACAAAAATATCGTGACTCACGCGTGATCTGTCAAAAAAAGGTACCCCTACTTGGAACACCCTGTTTTGTATATTTCTTTATGGGAAACCACCTTCAGGATTCACTTTAGTCAGAAGATAGTTGTACATAAATACATAACAATAAATTCTGGCATTAAATAAAATCTCCTCCTAATGAATCCGACGGCCGTTCGGTGGTGGTTTAGAACGAACTGTAGGTCCCTCCATTTGTTGGTTAAAAACATCAAGACTCACAACCACAAATTGAAGGAATAGCTCGGCCGAAAATCTTTTGTACATCCTTCTTATGCGATTACAGTCGAGTCAAGAGTAATGCGTCACTCATTTCTTCTTCGTCGCCAAGTGAAGTTTCCAATTGTGGTCGGACCTTCTCCATCTTATCGTATCAACAAAGTCTAAAATGGACTAAGCAAGTATACTTTACTTTATTTTAAGGATCTTATAATCTCTTTTTCTCTTTCTTTCTCATACGTCTACCAAACTCAGTCAGGATCTTCCAAGCGAAAGTACTATGCTAAGAAAAGGTCTATAGAACCCTAATGAATAACTACGGGAGAATTCAGAAAGCAACAATAGTTCTCGCGACAGTCGGGTCTTTATACCGGAACGACCCGGATTTTTATCCGGCCAAGGACTGTCACTCCCGCAATATTCCTTGAAGCACAACTGGGGGAATTTTCTGCGGTTTAAACAATAACAACAACACTAGCATTCCAGCGTTGTCAGCAAATTTAGGAAAGTTTTAAACTCGCTGGAAAGTTCACTCGACAACTTCATAAATTGGGTTCCTGACCATATTAATATAATCGATAACGAAAAGCTAACGAGTTGGGCAAGTTTCGAGCAGCACTTGACGAATATGCAGTGGAGTTAAAGCCATGTACGCTACGAACCTTCGCTAAAGAGTTTCACTAACAATTTGAATAAATAAGCACAAAATAGATGGAAATCTGTAGCAAACTGTAATATAAAGGGAAAGGATTTGTCTCAAGTATGATAAGATATGAACAAAGTACATATCAAATAGGTATAGGCAGATTTACAAAGAATTTCAGCCACATAAAACACTACAGCTCCTTCATGAGTGTCCACCGCTCTCACAAATTCGACATAGAACACTAAACAACCATCAGGTACAAAACCTTACCTAATACTCCAAAGTTCCCATATTTTCTCAGCCCTTCTCTCTAACAAAGTTTAGTCAGCTCAAATGTTTGTTTCTTTTGAGCTTCTTTATGTATTGTGTCTTGAAAAGTTCCAAGAAGATCCGACATTTTCGATCCAAATTTTATTCAGCGATGAGGCCCATTTCTGGCTTAATGGGTATGTAGACAAGCAAAATTGGCGCATTTCGGACAAAGAGCAACCTGAAGAGGTTCAAGAGCTGTAATTTCATCCAGAAAAAACAACGGTTTGGTGTAGTTTGTGGACCGATGGAATCATCGGTTCATATTTCTTCAAAATAATGCCGGTGAGAATGTAACCGTGATCTCGGCGACATTTGGTTTCAAAAAGACGGCGCCACTTCCCATACATCGCATCAATCAATGGAATTATTGAGAGATCACTTCGGTGAGCAGATAATTTCACGTTTTGGGCCAGTCGATTGGTTACCAAGATCGTGTGATATCATACCATTATACTTTTTTCTGTAGGGATATGTAAAGTTTAAAGTCAATCCCGCTTCGATTCAGGCCTTGGAACAAAACATCACGCGTGTCATTCGCCAGTTACCAGTTGAAAAGCTTGAACGAGTGATCGAAAATTGGACTCAACGGTTGGACCATCTGAGACGTAGATACGGCCAAGATTTGAAAGAGATAATCTTCAAAAAATAAATGCCAAAGAATGTTCTTTCGAACGATAATTAACAATCCCCACTAAATTTGAATTTTCTGTGTTTTTTTTTTCTTTAAAAAGGTAGGGAACCTTGAAATGGAATGGAAATTGTAGGACTGACGTTAAACTAGGTTTTTAGCTAATCCAAGCTTGAAGCTTGGTAGGTTCTACTGTCTCAAGGAGCATTATACTGACTAATTTTAAAAAACTTATCATTTTCGAACCATCGATATACACTTCTTCAATAAACAATTCTTGAGTATTTATCTACAATATTTCTTCTCTCCACTTCTATGAAGGCAACTAAATTTATATAATTCGATTCTGTTAAATTAAATTTCCTTGCAACTCACATCCGTCAAATGTAAGTATGGTCTGTTTATATGAACTTGTATGAGAGTATGAGAGATGAATTTATTTTCACACTCCGATTACCTCATGGAATTACTCTAAGTGCCATACATAAATAAGAACGGACACTATCAGGTAAATAATGCAAATCTTCTAGGCGATACCACATTATGTGTGGCTCTTTGCAAATGTATGGAGAAGATTATACTATGATTAAATGAACCCAGCAAATAATATTGAAAGTATTTTAAATGAAAAACCGATGATAAAATGCCGTACCTCCACGGCTTCGAACTGGATAGGCCGCTTAATGCGCTGCGGCAGAAATAAATTAATTAAAGAGAGACATTTTGCAGTCGATTTTGAATCTGTACAGTTTATATCATTCCCAGGTAGACATTTTGCAGTCGATTTTGAATCTGTACAGTACATATCCTTCCAAGGAAGGAATTTTGTAGTCGATTTTGAATTTGTACAGTTTATATCACTCCCAAGAAGGAATTTTGTAGTCGATTTTGAATCTGTACAGTTTCTATCATTCCAAGGAAGGCATTTTGCAATCGATTTTGAATCTGTACAGTTTCTATCATTCCAAGGAAGCAGTCTATTGTGAATCTGTACAGTTTATAGCATTCCAAGCAAAGCATTTTGTAGTCGATTTCGAAATTGTACGGTTGAAATCATTCCCAGGAAGACATTTTGTAGTCGATTTTGAATCTGTACGGTTTCTATCATTCCAAGGAAGGCATTTTGTAGCCGATTTTGAATCTGTTAATTTAATATCATTCCAAGGAAGACACTTCGTAGTCGATTTTGAATCTAATAGATTCGTTTCCTTTGCTGGGCATGAGCGAATATTTATACACACTTTGTACATATGCACTCGGCAACCATGAACTATTTCACCGGACATCTTCGTGTACAGGACGCGTTTGCAAGAGCACAGCGAGCGGCAGATGGTCAAATATATCTACAAACAATATGTTGCATGAGCGGCAGTCGATACTCAAGTGGTTGGCCATTGTCGGTCTAGTGCCGTATGCCAATAAACGCAAACCACAATACCAGCAATGGCAATGCATCTACACATACATCATGCTTGCGGCAAATTGGTTGCTAACCGCCTATGGAATCTTTGTACAGCCCTTGGGTGAAGAAGTGCTCGTCTCGAATTATGTCAGCGTAATGGTATTCCTCAGCCAGAGCATAGCGCTTACCATTTGCCTACTGGAAGTGGTGGCCACATATCGTCAGTATTTCGCATTCATGCAACAAACTCAACGCATTGTGTGGCTGTTCCAGCAGCGCCTGCATACCGGTCTGTGTCGTTGGAGTTTGCGACGTCGTCAATGTTTGAAATATGTTTGTTACTCGTGTATCGTGTATGGTTGTTTGCCAATATCGATGCTGGTCATTTCGATCAAATACTATTACGGTTATTTTTGGTATGCCTTGGCTTGTATACTGGTGTTGCGTACACGTTGCCTCTTGGCTGTGATTTACTTGGATTACATCGATTTCTTTATGTCACATTTGAATATGAAACTGCGTTCGGTGACAAATTGTCATAGGAGAGGCGAACCGTTGTATTTGGATGTGGATTATAAAATGTTGAAATCCTTCGATTATTTGTTACAATTGAAAATGGTTTATGGTGAAATTCACAAGTTGACATTTATGTTTGATGATTTATTTGGTTGGTCGATTTGTGCTTTGATAACGGTATTTTTTTTGGACTTCACCATCAACTCGTATTGGACATTTTTGATATTATCGAAAGTTTTCGAATTCTATTTCCTCTACGTAACGATATCGACAGTAATCCCATTGGCCATGGCCACGTCATATTTGTGTTATGCCGGCGAGAATTGTAAGCAACAGGTGAGTAAAGATTTGTTTGTGAATAAAGTAGTTTGCTGCTGACCTCAGGTCTTGTAATAATTTGGACTAATAAATTTAAAAATTAACGAGAATATAATACTAAGTACCAGTGTTCTAAATTCAAGGAGAAACACAAAAGAATTACCCTTTTTATGAAGGGTTTTTTTTTAGTGATTTCGCAAGAGGAGGGCTGAATTTTGAAATCTGTCATATGGGTCGCTGGTAATAGGGATGTCAAGGGAAACAGTATGGCAGCAGTAATTGCCAGATAAGTCATCACTAAAGATGTACTCCTTTAAAAGAGGGTGAATATCGAATGAGTGTTCTGATATTCCACCGTCTGTTAGGATGGCCCGCAGGCATAATGAGAGCTACATACTTATAAAAGTTGCTGGAGGAGCTGTAGAAACTGTGAGAAGGAGAAACCTCTTAAGCGACGGCCCTACTTTAAATAGTGTAAGGTTTCGAAATTTTTTGGATTTGAATTTGTTGGTGGTCTAACCAAGTTAGCTGACATCAAAGTTGTTAATCTAATGATTTGCATAGGAGAATCACAGTTTTTGGTGAGCGAGGTCTAACTTGAAATACTATCTCTGCGTTTCAAGTGAATTATACTGTGGCAAAAATGCGAAATATATTGCAGATGAAAGAGAGAAAGGCCGATAACTGGCATCTTTAAGAGCACGATAATCGAGATTGTTCGTTATCGACAAAAATACGAAACGAATTCGGTTGTGGAATAGAATGAACTTTAGAATTGAACTACAGATAAAAGTCCAATTTTTGATCGAATAAAAAAGGTGATCCAATTAGAAGTACTTTTTCAATAGCCTTTTTTTGACAGATCACGCGTGAGTCGTATCAAACTGTCATGTTATTTTTGCTCAGTATTGTTTGGCATTAAGACTTACGCCTGAACAACGTTTATCCAGATCATTCAACTTTATTACGAAAATTCACGTTCTGTAAAGAATGTGTTTCGCGCGCGCTTCGCTCAACTTATGGTCAATTTACGTTCGACCTACTGAGCGTACTATTCGAAACACCATCCATCACCCATCTTGACACCCAGCATTCATTATTGGATAATATTCGGCCGAATAGACCACGTCCAGCAGGCAGAGAAAAAAATATAGCGGCTGTAGCTGAGAGTGTATACGAAGACCGTGGAGAGTTGATTCGGCGCCGTTTGCAGCAACTGGGACTGACGTATGGCGGGACTTGGCGCATTATACGTCGATAACTTAAATTGAGAGCGTACAAAATACAACTTGTGCAAGCACTGAAGCCGTTCGACCTTCCCAAGCGACATCGCTTCGCTCTATGGGCTCTTTAAAAGTTCCAAGAAGATCCGACGTTTTCGAGCCAAAATTTTTTTCAGCGAGGAGGCCCATTTCTGGCTCAATGGGTATGTAAAAAATCAAATCAGCCACATTTGGGACAAAGGGCATCCCGAGGAGATTCAAGAGCTGCCATTTCATCCAGAAAAAAAAAACGGTTTGATGTGGTTTGTGAGCCGGTGGAATTATCGGTCCATATTTCTTCAAAAAAAAAATGATGGCGGTGGGAGCGTAACCGTCAATAGCGGCCGTTATTGCGCTATGATAACCGACAATTTGATGCCTGATCTCCCTGACATTTTATTTTAACAAGACGACGCCACTACCCACATGACGCATCAATGAATGGATTTATTGAGAGAATACTTCGGTGCGCAGATAATTTCACGTTTTGGCCCGTTCGATTGGCTACCAAGATCGTGAGATATTACAACGTTAGACTTTTTCCTGTGGTGATATGTAAAGTCTAAAGTCTATGCGGACAATCTCGCTTCAATACAGGCCTTGGAGCAAAACATTACACGTGTCATTCGCCAGTTACCAGTCGAAATGCTCGAACGGGTCATCGAAAATTGGACTCAACGGATGGACTATCTGAGACGTAGCCGCGACTAATATATAAAAGAGATAATTTTCAAAAAATTAATACCAAATAATGTTCTTTCGAATGATAATAAATTTTGCCCATTAAATTTGAATTTTCTGTGGATTTTTAAATACTTTAAAAAAGTAGGGAACCTCGAAATGGATCAACGTTAAACTATTTAAAGAAAAAATTTATAAATATTTTGATTTTTATTATTGCTTTAATTTAATTCTCATTTTTTTAGGGTATTACCACCGGAATCATGGTGCAACGTTTATTAAACAGTAAATTGAGGTATACAAATTCGAAAATCTACAATGATTTGCTATTCGAATTTGCAATGCAAATACAACAAGATCCATTGGTAATATCACTGAAAGAATTTCTGATTGTGGATTTGCGTTTGTTAATGAAGGTAATGATGATGATTTGATGTGGCAGTTTGTATGTTAGAGAATGAGAAATGAGAATTTTTTTTTCTCTATTCGCAGACATTTGCCGCAGTTGTCACATATTTGGTTATTTTACTGCAATTCCGCTGGACTTATCCCGACGATTACGGTGATGTGAAGTGATGTGAGTGTAAATTGGAAAAAAACAAAAAAAAATAATTGAAAAATATAATTAATGAATGAATTTATTAAAATATTAATTGGTGTTTATATGTGTACATACGAGTATTTCGAGAAAATTTCAGCTTAAAAAATTTCAAAAATCGGCAAATCAAGCATTTTGAAAAAAAAAAAAAATTAAAATTTAAACAGATTTGTTGTAGTATTTTTTTTGCATTGACTCACAATATGTTCGAATAAATTATAAATCTTACAATTGTAATAATTTGGGAATTTATTACTATTTTTTTACCTTCTGATTTACATACGCATGGTTTGTCGGGGAAACAACAAATTTTGCATGTTCAAATCGTTAAGGAAATGCTAAAAAACGAAAAAAAAACAACATTAACATATTAACATGTTCATATATGTACAGAAATTAGCATTTTTATGAATGAATTAATCAGACAATTAACTCTAGAGGGGGCTCGTCTAATTACAGAAAACACATACTCACATATTTAAACAGGTTTGCTCTTTGACTATACAACAAATTCATTTAAAAAATGTTGTAATGGAATTTGTTGTACGTTGTTGTTGGTTTTTGGATAGCGATGCATGAACTCACGAATATGTTAGTATGAAGTGCATTTTCGACGTACATAGCTAAATACGGTTGATTCCTAGTAATTTGAAATTTAATATTTTTCTAATTACATTGGCTTTCAACATCTTCAAATCTTAGATAAAATTAATCTCTAAAATTAAAATTTAAAATATTCAATACAATGAACTGCTTTTCGGCAATTTCAGTCGCTTTTTCGGATCGCTTCACGGTATGGTACAATCGATATGCAAACTTTATTCACTTTTTCATCGGTTCTAGATGTACGGTTCTATCGAGGGTTGTTTCGAACTAGAATTAAAATTACGAATGGTGGTATCAGCTGTTTGTGGTACTCATAATGGTACCGATAATAGATTATATTAAACAACATTATGGTTGTGATTACGGTAACAGTTGTGGTGTGATGGTCTGACTCAAATTACCCTCCAAGCGTATTTTTGACTCAGGTATACTTGGTGGCTGCAATAGACAAGTGGCTAGAAGGCCAGTGTTCAAGTGCTGGTTCGACCAAATTCTAAATGAATAGAAACTCGCTAAGGAATGTCAAGCCCTCTAAGTGTATTTCTAGCATCTATCGGCCGTTCGGAGGCGGCTTTGTATAAACTGTTGGTCACTCCATTTTTGGGAAAAGCATCAAGACGCAAATTGGAGTAGGCGGAAAATCGCTCACCGAAACAAAGAAAAGATTTAATAACTACTATGGGGAGCCTGCGCCATACATTTTAATGGTTAAGAAGTGGTTTTTTGAGTTCCGTTGTTGTCGTACTACTACAAGTTACGCCGAACGTCCAAGACACCCAAAAAAAGTCACGCCAGAAATCATGAAATAATATTACTCACACACACCATAAGTGCAACCGTGTAACCACTTTAAAGGAGTGCTTAGCGATCTTCAAACGAATTGTATGGACATTTCGTTACCATAGAAGAAACATGGTTCCAACACCACAACATCAGAGACCAGAGAATCATCGAGACAGTGAATTTCTCCATTAAGAAATTGCACCAAAGAAGGCCGAGGTGGATCAGTCGGCCAATAAGGTCATGGCCATAGTTTTTTGGGTTGCACGAGGTGTCATTCTCATTGAAACCTTCAAAAGATTTAAATGATCAACCGCGAATATTATTCAGAGCTTTTCATGACGAATTCGATATTGATTTGAAGCAGAAACGGTCGCATTTGGCGAAAGACTCGTGCTGTTCTATCAACACAATATAGCACGGCTGCATACGTCTGTAGTCACCATGACAAAAATAAAAAAATTGGGATACCAACTGCTACCTCATACAGCAAATTCTCCAGAGTGGTCAACTGCCTGACTATTTCTTGTTTCCGAACCTGAAATGGCTGGGTGACAAGAGATTCGAGTCTAATGAAGAGATCATCAAAGAAATAACAAAAACCTATTAAAAGGTAATCCATTTTGAGGTCCCTAATTTTTTCAAGAACATTTTCTTTTTTTTAATTTAATGGGGATTGCTTATTAACATTCTCTGGCAATTATTTTCTTGAAGATTTTCTCTTTCAAATATTGGCCACGGCTACGTCTCAGGTGGTCCATCCATTGAGTTCAATTTTCGATGACTCGTTCGAGCATTTCGACTGGAAACTGGTAACTGGCGAATGACACGTGTGATGTTTTGTTCCAAAGCCTGAATCGAAGCGAGATTGTCCGCATAGACTTTGGACTTTACAAATCCTTACAGGAAAAAGTTTGACGATGTGATATCTCACTTCGTGTGCGCTCTCAGCTACGGCCGCTATATTTTCTTCCCTGCGTGCTGGACGTGGTATATTCGGTCGAATATTATTCAATAATGAATGCTGCTGGGTCTCAAGATGGGTGATGGTGTTTCGAATAGTATGCTCAGTAGGCCGATTATGTTGACCATAACTTGAGCGAGGGACGCACGAAACACATTCTATACAGAACGTAAATTTTCGTTGAATAAATTTGAATGATTTGTAAACGTTGTTCAGGCGTAAGTCTTTCCATGTGGAAATGTCAAACAATACTGAACAGAAATAATATGACAGCTTGACACAATTCCCGCGTGATCTGTTACAAAAAGGCCATTTGGAAAATGAGAAATCTCCTACGCGTAGCTTTGCGCAAGAAAATGTAGAATTATTTCCAAAATTTTTGTATTTATTTTGCTTTTCTTTTTGCAAGAAATGCATAAATGCGACACTTGAGAATCATCGAACCGCATTATACCAGCGATTCCGGTTCATATTTATACACAAGTATCTACCTACACACATGCATACATACATATAACTGAATGAGTTGGGCGAGCATGTTACCAACCACTGGTAATATAAACCAAAAAAATAAACAAAAGTCAAAAAAAAAATAAAAAATAAAAAAAATAAAAAAAATAAAAAATAAAAAAATAAATAAAAAATTAAAATTAAAATTAAAATTAAAATTAAAAATTGAAAATAAAAAAATAAAAATGTAAAATTAGCAAAAAAAAAAACATAAAATTCGAGAATTTTTTTCTAGTGCTCCATTTCTTTGTTTCGAGTGATAAGCAAGTGCACCTAAAGCTTCAGCAAATCATTGATAACACCCCGTTTAGGTGCTACACAACAATAACAGCAACAATAGCAACAACAACAGCAACAACAACAGCAGCGATTGTATGAAGAAAGTGCTCCTATTTCTAATCACAAACATTTAATACCTCAAGTGTATACGAGTTTATAATGCTTATACATAGTACATGCATACATACATACATATGAGTATAAATATAATAAAACGCTTTTTTGTTGTTGTTGTTTTTAATATTTTGTTTATAATTATTGCACTCTATATTGTTGTTGCTTTTGCTTTTAATAGGTTTTCATGCATATACATATGTACATATGTATATATGTATGTACTCCTATCTCTTTTTTGTACAAATGTATGTACTCGTATGTATAAGTATGTATTGAAATATAAAATTTTGCCGCTTGACTTAGTATATAAATATCAGTTGTCCACCAGTTGATCACTCAAAAGTGTTTAGTTTTTCATAGCAGCTGCAAGTCGTCGTCGGTATTATATTTTTTGTATTAACAACTCAGCTAATTTTTCCCAAAGACGTGCATACCCACTACATACATACAAACATATTTTTATATTTTTTTTTTTATTTGTAATTGCCATTCGAGCGCATTCATTAACCTGCTTGCTGTTGCTTGCTGGTGCAGTGTAGTGCAGTTGCATAGAGTAATTTGCGATCATCAGTTTGCTTTCCATCAAATTGAAGTTGAAGTTTATATTGTAATTTCGTGCTGTTAATTGCTGACAAGTAGTGAAAGGAAAACAGTTTTCCTCAACAGCAAAAAAAAAAAAAAAGTCAACGGAAGTGTAAGAGAAAAAACCAAAAAAAGTGGAAGTGCAAGTGCAAAGCAGTGTAACAAGTCATGATGGTTAGTATTCGAAATTTTTTTAGGACTAAGTTTTATTTTTAATTTATTATATTTAGTGCTTCCTTTAATTAAAATTAGAAAATTGAAAAAAATTTAGAAAAATTTATGAGTATTTTGGTTGTTTAAAATAAATTATTTAAGGTTAATTATTTACAAATATAGTTAAATTCATTTTGCCGAAAAATTTAAGTAAAATATTATTTTATCTGTCACTTCTACCATTTTTTCTTTGTTGTATAACAATATTCAATGAAAAAATAATGTTTCTAACAAAAATAGGCCTTTGCATACAGCTCATTAGTTATAACCAAAAATAATTTTATTAATTTAATTTCATTTTAGAAACTTAATTTATTTTAATGTTTAAAAATATTTTATGTAAATTTTTTATTTAAATATTTTATTTTCATTCTAAATTTAAGAATATTTTAAATTATATTTTAATTTTTAATTTTTTCATTATTCAATTAAGTTCTTTCTATTTTATAAACATTTTTACTCAAAACTATTAAAAAAAAATTTGTTTTTCTCTAAATAAATATTTTGCACCGAAAATTCTGAATTGGTTGTGGAAACTAAATCAAATTTTAAAATTAAATAGTTGTTGTATTTTGTATCGAACATTTACTAAGCGTATTTAAAATACTTTTCGTATAATTATTTTTATTTAATATAATTTAAAATTTTAATTTCATTAATTTATTTAATTTTTTCACATATTTAAATTTAAAAAAATATTTTACTCTAAAAAATTCAGTTTAGAAATTATTGACTTTTTGATATTAATACATTTGCATTTTCAAATTCTAAATTAAAATTTAATTTAATTTTATGCTTACTTTTTATTTAAATATTTGAATTGTTGTTCTAAAAATATAATAAATACTCGTAAATATTTATAAATATTTCTATTATTATTATTTTTCCTTTCACTTGAGTTTTCAAGCTTTCTTTCATTATATTTTTTAATAATAATAATTAAAAATTATTAGTATTAAAAATAATTAAAAGCAATTTTTTAAATAATTTTTTGTTTATTATTCGAAAATTCTGAATGGATTATGAAAGCTTAACAAAATTTTTATTATAAATTAATTTAAAGTTGTTATATTTTATTTTGAACATTTACTATTCGTTTTTAAAATACTCTTTGTATAAGTATTTCTGATTAATATAAATAAAAATACCCATCTGCTGTTTTTGAAATTAAATTTAAATCTTATTTCATTTTCTTTTATTTCATTTGTATATATATATAATAATATATAATATATATATATATATATATTTATACATAATTTGATTAATTTAATTTTTTTTTTTAATTTTTTAATTAATTTTTATTTTTATTTAATTTTTTAATTTTTTTAATTTTAATTTTTATTTTTTATTTTTATTTTTATTTTTATTTCAATTTTTTAATTTATTTATATTTTTATATTTATTTTTATTTATATTTTTATTTTTATTTTAATTGCATTCCTTTTTTAATTTAATTTAATTCAATTTTCTTTTATTTTATTCAATCTTATTTCATGGTTTTTGACTTCAAATTAATCTTTTTTTTTTGTTTCTCTTAAATTAATTTATTTTAATTTTGTTTTATTAATATTATTTTATTTTATATCATTTATTTTATTTTGTTTTATATTGACTTTTATTTTTTATTTAATTTAATTTAAATTTATTTAATTTGTTGTTATAAGTAAATGAGCTTTGTTCAAAGGCCTATTTTTGTTAGAATTTTTTGAATTGAATATTTTGTTATATAACAAAGAAAAATTGCTAGAAGTGACAGCTGTTTCGGAGATCACCACATCTCCTCATCAGACTTCTTTTGTTAGGAATCGAATCGACGGATTCTGGCATTACAGGCGAGTGCTCTAACAACGAGTGCTGAGTCAACGTCTGCCATTTAAGCTGTTGTTGTATTATTCAATTTTTTTTACTAACCAACAACTATTAAGTGCTCTAATATTTAGCCGCTTTTTTTACTTAATGTTGGGTTAGTGAGGTTTTTGCAATCCTGCATACATTCAGGCATTAATTGTCTGAGAAATGTATATAAGTAGTACTTAGTACTAAGTTATATGTGTAAATATATACACTTCTTCATTATAATAATATTATTTAATCAGTTCGTTGCTATCAATTTCATCACGTGTTTTACGGCTTTTGTTTGTTTCCCAGCAGCAACTAGAACTGAAATCAAAAACTCAATGTTTGTTCGACTCGCTTATTGCACGGTCATCAAAACCGGTTATAAGTGGTTGGACGAAAAAATAGGAAAAAGAATTTTTCAGATTAGAAAATTTGCTTGGCGTACAGCGTTTTCGTGATAACATTTAATGTAAACGAGTAGTATATAGCGTTGAGTGTGGAAAATAAATATTTATTGCCTTCATTTATATAAAAGAAAGCAGACTAAACGTAATAAGGCAAAAAGATAAAATTAAAATAAATTTAGATTAACACAAATATGCATGTATGAATGTAGAATTCAATTTCTAAGCGCTAAAGTAAATCAACGATGCTTTGGTTCTCACTCTAGTGGTGGGTAGTAAAAACTATGTAGTTTATGAATTTTTAGAATTCTCAATTCTCATTGAGACTTTTTTTTTAAATAAAACATCACAGCTTTTGCGATCACAGCTTTTGTGCTGGTTTGGTGTAAAAGTAGTCTTTGTGCATTTCAAAAATTTAGTTTAGTTTAGTAAATAGCTTCCACTTTGAATACGACAAAAAAGCTTCAAACAGGTGGCGCTGTAATGGAAATATTTCTAAAAGCTTTGCGCTCTGGAATATCTGAAATGTGCATATGTTGGCGTGGCAATTATAATTAAATACTTTCAAAAATCATTTTAATTGTGTCCAAAACACTTTTTAATTAAGTTTCTGTCGAATAATATAGTACTTTTTACTAATTCTCAAAAAAAGCTCGTTATAAAAGCTTTAAAATTTGAAAACTGCCGAACTGAATCAAAAGTATTCACAACTTGTTTCCATTAAAAAAAAAAAGGTTCAACAGATGGCGCTGCCATCGAAATATTTCGTAAAGCCTCTCGCTCTGATATATCTGAAAGACATGTTTGCTAGGGGTGATAAAAAATAATTTAATACTTTCTAAAATTAATTTAATTCATTCCATTTTTTTTAAATAATTTCATGTCGAATAATCTAGTTTTATACCAATTGTTAAAAAAGCGCGATATAAAAGCTTTAACTAATTTACATAGCTACCTAAACCTAAACTACCCAACTGAGTCAAAAGTATACACAAATGGTTTCTATTTTGTATAAACCAAAAAGCTTCCAAGAGGTGGCGCTATCGTCGAAATATTTCGTAAAGCCCCTCGCTCTGATATATCTGAAAAGCACGAATGTTAAGGGTGATAAAAATTATTTAATACTCACTAAAATTAATTTAATGCATTCCAGTACTCGTTTTTAATAAACTTGTTTCTTACCAATTCTTAAAAAAGTCCGACGTAAAAGCTTTTACAAAATTTGAAACTACTGGACGATATCAAAAGTATAGGCAATGACTTCTATTTTGTATATGTCGAAAAGCTTTAGTAGGTGATGCTGGAACCGAAATATTTCCAAAAACCTGATTCAAAGAAATTCAAAAATGGTTTTTGTTTTAAATATGGGAAAAGAGTGTATGTTAACGATAATAATTTCCAAAATGAAATTTTCAAAATCCAGTTTAATGGAATTCAATAATCCTTCTCACAAATCTTTTAACCCAAAAATTTAATTTTTTCCTATCTCTTGAAAAGTTTCAGCCAAAAGCTTATAAACTTACTGAGCTGATGAAATATACTTATACACAAAAGCTTCAATAGGAATCTCTGTAGTCGAAATATTTCTATAACTCTTTCGCTCTGAAGTAATATTAATTATATATTTTCAAAAATTAATTTTTTCGAATACAATTTTCTTTCTTACTAATTTATTACCTAGTATAATCTAGAATTTTTTCAATTAAAAAAAAAAAAATTAAACGTGGGAGCTTTTAAAAATTCTAAAATTTCTTCTAAAAGCTTCTATAGGTGTCATTAGAAGCGAAATATTTGTAAAACCTTGCACCGAAGTAAAAGCTTTGAAAAAAAAAAAAATACTTCTAGTTATTTTGAATACGACAAAAAGCTGCAATAGATGGCGCTGGCATTGTAATATTTTTAAAAGCTTTATACAGAGTATCAAAGTAAAAGTAGCTCGATAAAAGGAGTCCCATTCATTTCTTTAGCACTCTGCATTCATTTTCTTCTAATATAATCAAAATAATTTTTCTCTCTCCCCCTCTCTTTTCAGCAAAAACTACGTATTGCCATTATCGGTCAGAGCAATTTTGCTGCTGATGTTTTGGAACTGCTTTTGGAGAAGAAATATAATGTCGTCGGCGTCTTTACCATACCAGATAAGGGTAGCCGCGAGGATATTTTAGCCACTACCGCATCGCGTCATAATATACCCGTCTTTAAATTTGCTTCATGGCGTAAAAAGGGTGTCGCGCTGCCGGAGGTGCTGCAACAATATAAATCCGTTAAGGCTACACTCAATGTCTTACCATTCTGTTCGCAATTCATACCAATGGAGGTGATTGATGGCGCTGATTTGGGTAGTATTTGCTATCATCCCTCAATATTGCCACGTCATCGTGGCGCAAGCGCTATACAGTGGACGCTGATCGAGGGTGACGAGGATGCCGGTTTCACTATCTTCTGGGCTGATGATGGTCTGGACACTGGTCCGATTTTGTTGCAGAAGCAGACCCCCGTGGAACCCACAGATACGCTAGATACTATCTACAAGCGTTTCCTCTATCCCGAGGGTGTTAAGTCGATGGGTGTGGCTGTTGATCTGGTGGCCGCTGGTAAGGCGCCGAAAATTACACAAACGGAAATCGGTGCGACCTATGATCCGGCTATGTTTAAAGAGGAGAACCAATTTGTGCCTTTAAATCAAACCGCACAAAACATTTTCAATTTTGTGCGCGGCTTAGACTCACAACCTGGCGCCATAGCGGTGGTACTAAAGCCTGATGGCAGCGAGGAAAAGATACGTTTGTTTGGCGCACACATCTACGCGGCCGGTCCAGTGAAACAGTTGGGTTCGCTGAAACTGAAAGGTCTCAAGACGCCTGCTTATATACACCAAGACGGTTTGCTGCTACAGGGCACAGATGGCAACTTTGTGAATGTGCGTCGACTGAAAAAGGGTCCGAAGATGATTAACGCTGCCGATTGGTTCAAGCAAAGCGATCAGCCACAGATCACCGAATTCAGCGAGGATGAGTTGTTGAAGAATGAGATCTTGCGTGGTATTTGGCATTCCATACTCAAGGCGCCAATTGAGGCGGAGACTGATTTCTTTGCTGCTGGCGCTGGTTCTATGGATGTGGTGCGCTTGGTGGAGGAATGTAAAGACGCCTTCGATGTGCCACTGGAGAATGAGCATGTCTTTATGGCGCCCGTATTCGAAGAGTTCTTTGTTGAGATCGTTAAGAACTTGCGTCAAGGTAGCTCGACATCGGGCGTTGAAGTGTCTTTTGAAGGTTTTGTAATGCGTGCGAACAAACGTGAAATACGCGTGCCCACGCAACTCTTCATTAATGGTGAGTTCGTCGATGCAGAGGGTAAAGCCACCTTGGATATTATCAACCCCACCGATGAAGCACTCATCTGTAAAGCGGCATGCGCTTCACGTAATGATGTTGATAAAGCTGCGCAGGCAGCGCATAATGCCTTCTATGGCGCATGGAAGCAGGTTTCGGCGCGTCAACGTGGACAACTCATGATGAAGCTTGCCGATCTGATGGAGCAGCACAAAGAGGATTTGGCCACAATTGAGTCGGTGGACTCCGGCGCTGTGTATACGTTGGCGCTGAAAACACATATTGGCATGTCGATAGATGCCTGGCGCTACTTTGCGGGCTGGTGCGACAAGATACAAGGCAGCACCATACCGGTTAACCCAGCCAGACCAAACAATGTGCTGACTTTCACAAAACGTGAGCCCATTGGGTGAGTACTTAACGCAATTTGTCACTTACTTATTCAATACTATTTAATGTTTCTGCGCTTACAGTGTCACGGGTTTGGTAACACCTTGGAATTATCCGCTGATGATGTTGTCTTGGAAAATGGCCGCTTGCATCGCTGCTGGCAACACATGCCTGATCAAACCGGCGCAAACTTGTCCACTCACAGCGCTCAAATTTGCAGAGCTTACCGTTAAAGCCGGTTTTCCAGCGGGTGTAATTAATGTTGTGCCTGGACAGGGTTCCGGCGCTGGCCAAGCTGTAGCCGATCATCCATTGGTGCGCAAACTGGGCTTCACCGGTTCAACGCCCATCGGCAAAGTGATTATGAAGTCTTGCGCGGCATCTAATTTGAAGAAGTGTTCATTGGAGCTGGGCGGCAAGAGCCCGTTGGTTATCTTCGCCGACTGTGATCTGGACAAAGCTGTTAAACATGTAAGTTGTTGCTAAAACTATTTAAGCTCCTCAACAGTTTTATTGAAACTTTATCGCCACAGGGCATGTCCTCGGTCTTCTTCAATAAGGGTGAGAATTGCATTGCTGCCGGTCGCTTGTTCGTTGAGGATCGCATACACGATGAATTCGTGCGTCGCGTTGTGAAGGATATACGCACAATGACTATTGGTGATCCACTCAATCGTTCTACGGCACATGGTCCACAAAACCATAAGGCGCACTTCGACAAACTCATTGAGTTCTGCAAACGCGGTGTTAAGGAAGGCGCAACTTTAGTCTATGGTGGCAAACCGGTGCCCAATACCAAGGGTTACTTCTTCCAGCCCACCGTCTTCACGGATGTCGAAGATGAGATGTTCATTGCTAAGGAGGAATCTTTCGGTCCAATTATGATTATATCCAAGTTCAATGGTAGTGATGTGGATTCGGTTATGAAACGTGCCAATCGCAGTGAATATGGCTTGGCCAGTGGTGTGTTTACGAAGGATATTAGCAAAGCGCTGGCTTTCGCCGATCGCATTGAGGCGGGCACGGTGTTTGTGAATGTTTACAATAAGACTGATGTGGCGGCGCCATTTGGTGGCTTCAAGCAGAGCGGTTTCGGCAAGGATCTGGGACAGGATGCGCTCAATGAGTATTTGAAGACGAAATGTGTGACGATTGAATATTAAGATGATTTTAAGAACTTAGGGAGATAGAATTAGATAGAGATAGATAGAATTGGTGAGGGAAAGAGATGGAGATGGAGTAGTAGGCAAAAGCTGATAAAACGGAAATGTTAGTCTTGGTATATTTTCCAACAAGCACTCTAGTGAGATAATATAGAATATAGTAAATAGTTATAAGTTCATCTGTGTTGTTTGTGTTATTGTAAATCACTGTTAGTGTATAATAAATACATATGTAAAATATAAATGAAAATTATTTGTTCTTTATATACTAAACAAAGCCAGTTTGGAGTGTGAACGTCCCTTAAGGGACGAGTGAGCTACTTCTAATCCAATCTTAATTTCAAAATCCCTTCCGCAGTTTCAAAACACTAAACGAACTATCTGGTCGTGGCTTTGATGGCAGACGTTGTACTACGACTTCGAAATGCCCTCGACACTGGTGGTCAGGTGCCACCAGAAAGTACACAATACACTTTTCACACTTTCCAAGAGTCCGAGCTCAAGAGTTCTTGAACACAATAGCAAAATGAACTGGAAATTTAAAAAAAACTATTTATATTTTGAAAAGCTTCAAGAGGTGGCCCTGAAGTTGTGACATTTTTAAAAGCTCTTCCTAGAGTATCCATGTAAAAGCTTCCTTTCTAAACAATTTATTAAGAAATAATCCAGTCTTGTCTCCTTTTGTTAAAAGAAAATCGAAGTAAAATCTCCAAAAATTATAAAATTGTTTTCCATTTTGTCTATGACACAAAGTCTCTACAGATGGCGCTGTAATCGAAATATTTCGAAAAACCTTGCATATAGCCTCAAAGTAAAAGCTTCTATTTATTATCGTTCAAACTATATTATTACAGAATAGTCTAGAATTTCTAATTTAAAGAAAATCGAAGTAAAATCTTTCAAAATTATAAATATGCTTTCCATTTTGTATACGACAAAAAGTTTCAACAGATGGCGCTCTAAACGAAATATTTCGAAAAGCCTTGTATATAGTCCCAAAACAAAGGCTACCATTATCTGAGTTGATTTGGTTTTGTGTTTTTCCGACAGGGTGGATACTAGATTTATATCGGAACGAATTTCCGTCGGATTCGTTCCGATATAAAGCTACCATTATCGTTCTAACTTATTTACCACAGAATAATCTGGTATTTTTTTAAATTAAAAGAAAATCGAAGTAAAAGCTTTGAAATTTTCAACAACAAAAATGCCATCTATTTTGAATACAACAAAAAGCTTCAATAGGTGGCGCTGAAATGGTAATACTTTTAAAAGCTTTATACAAAGTCTCAAAGTAAAAACCTTCAAAGAGCTATAATTCTTTATATATTATATAAAGCGGGCAGGTTGCTCTGGAGTCAAAATATTTCCTATAGCTTCACAGTACAATTTAAAGACTTGTTATGAGTTTTAAGCTCCGGCCAGCGGAAGAATTCCACTTTAATTCCGCATTTTGATTTCCAATTTTGGTCGGGCCTTTTCATTGACCTTACGATTTGCTTAAACATGTTCCTCGTAGGTAGATTCAAGGAGTAGGAGTGGGAGTAGGAGTAGGAGTCATGAAATCATCTAAACAATTGGCTTAAAGTTTAAAGGAAGAGTAGGCACTTCAGAGAATATTCCTTCAAGCTGCCTTATTACTGCAGTGTGTTTTAAGCCAATATCTCTGCTATCTGCTATTTAGATATTTTGATATTCACTGGTGAGCTTAAAACTCGATAACTCTAGAACTCTGTTGAACTGACGCAGATCTGCTATGGAGATGCAACGGACTCTCAATCTCTCTACCCTTGTGAGACCTGGTCACAAAACCCAAATACCCAGTAGATCTTGAAACAAATTTCTACTTCCTACTCTGGAATTATGCCGTACTGGGTCAGGAGGAAGCTTTAAGATTCCTGAATCGCTTTTCCTCATATGGTCCTCTGTAGATGGCACACCTAAAGTTAATCAATATTCTGAGATTTATCAAGGAGTTATCGGTCGAGGTTTTGAAATTTGACAGCGAAGAATTGACAATGTGCATGGGTCAGCTTCTTTATAAAGGGTGATCCAAGTAGAGGTACTTTTTTCAATAGCCTTTTTTTGACAGATTACGGGTGAGTCGTGTCAAGCTGTCATCTTATTCTTTTTGAATATTGTTTGGCATTTCATCATGGAAAGACTTACGCCTGAACAACGTTTATCCAGATCATTCAACTTTATTACGAAAATTCACGTTCTGTGAAGAATGTGTTTCGCGCGCTTCGCTCAACTTATGGTCAACATAATCGACCTACTGAGCGTACTATTCGTAACACCATCAGCCATCTTGAGACCCAGCATTCATTAATGGATATTATTCGACCGAATAGACCACGTTTAGTACGCAGTGAGGACAATATAGCGGCCGTAGCTGAGAGTGTACATGAAGACCGTGGGGAGTCGATTCGGCGCCGTTCGCAGCAACTCGGACTGACGTATGGAACGACTTGGCGCATTTTACGTCGATAACTTAAATTGAAAGCGTACAAAATACAGCTTGTACAAGAACTGAAGTCGATCGATCATCCCAAGCGACATCGCTTCGCTCTATGGGCTCTTGAAAAGCTCGAATAAGATCTGACATTTTTGAGCCAAATTTTGTTCAGCGATGAGGACCATTTCTGGCTCAATGGGTATGTAAATAAGCAAAATTGCCGCACTTGGGACCAAAAGCAACCTGAAGAGATTCAAGAGCTGCCATTTCATTCAGAAAAAACAGCGGTTTGGTGTGGTATGTGGGCCGGCGGTGAATCATCGGTCCATATTTCTTCAATAATGATGCCGGTGAGAATGTAACCGTCAATGGCGACCGTTGTTAGCGCGCCATGATAATCGACTATTTGATGCCTGAAATTGAAGCTCGTGATCTCCGCGACATTTCGTTTCAACAAGACGGCGCCACTTCCCACACACCACGCATCAATCAATTGATTTATTGAGAAAACACTTCGGCGAGCAGATAATTTCATGCTTTAGGCCAGTCGATTGGCCACCAAGAACGCGTGTTATCACATCGTTAGTCTTTATCCTGTGGGGATATATAAAGTCTAAAATCTATGTGGACAATTTACCTTCGATTCAGGCCTCGGAGCAAAATATCACGCGTGTCTTTCGCTAGTCATCAGTCGAAATGCTCGAACGAGTAATCGAAAATTGGACTCAACGGATGGACCATCTGAGACGTAGCCGCAGCCAATATTTGAAAGTGTGAAACTTCAAAAAATTAAATGCCAAAGAATGTTCTTTCGAATGATAATAAACTTTTTCTATTAAATTTGAATTTTCTGTGTTTTTTATTTATTTAAAAAGTAGGGAACCTCGAAATGGATCACCCTTTATGTGAAGATTCAAATAAGAAGATATATGATATCAAGGGAGTTTGTACTTCGTGAACATCAAATATGACATACCAACAAATAATAAAACCAAGTAAAATATCATTACAAGAGACAAGAAAACAACGAAAAAAAGTCAAGTTGTCTAAGATGAATAGAATACATGGGAAAGACAGCGGCTAAAATAGGCTGTGTGTAGAACAAGAATGTCATGCCAAGTAAGCCCAGTCAGTCAGTCAGCCAGTCAGTCATTAGGCAGCAAGTACATACACATAGATATATGTAAAATGTATTAAAAGCATATTTGTTTTGTTATTCTTTTACTCCGCTGCTTCCTCTTCTACCACTGCCTGACTGACTGACGATTAATAAAATGAGAATTCCAAGCTTAGAAATGAATGTTTGAGAAGTTTCTCGAGTAGAACAAAGACAAAAAGGCATAAATAAGAAAGCAAAAAAAAGCATGAAAAGCATGAAAGTGCATATTCACATTTATGTATGCCTAAATGTACGAGCAATCAAACAAATAAACAACGAAAATATGTGCACTTGGGAATGTACATTCATTTATACATACATGCATACATACGTTACACTCATAACTGTCGTGGCGTGTGTTTCTGGTGGGTGAGAGCCATACATATGAGGCATATATTTAGGCATATTTGGGTGAAATATGTGTATATATGTACGTATATATGTATATTCTTATGCACTCTTGGAAATAATAGAAAATACCACAACTGTGTGCTTAGGAATTCAAATGTGTATGAGAATGGCATTAACCGTTGTTTGGGGCGTATAAGGGTGGCTCGCTGGTAACTGTGACTGTGAAGCTGGTGGTCTAAGTAAATTAAGTAAATTAAAATAGAATAAATAAATAATATGAAAAATAAAATTTAAACATTATAAATAAAATAAAATAAAAACCAAATATAACAAAAAATAATAATAATAATAAAAATAAAATAAGGAAAAAAAAACAAAATAAAATATAAAATAAATAAAATACAATTCCATAAAATGAAATAAATACAAAACAAAATTAAAAATTTAAACAATTATAATAATATAAAACAAATAAAAAATAAAAATAAAAACAAAAATAAAGATGAATATTAAAATAAAATTAATTAATTAAAAACAAAATCAAAATTAAAATTAAAATTAATATTAAATAAAAAATAAAAAAAGAGCTAATATTAAAATAAAAAAATTAAAATACAATTAAAATTAAGATTGATATTAAATAAAAATTAAAATAAAATAAAATAAAAATTATTTTATTAAAACTAAAATAAGAACTTAATTTAAAAATATAATTAAAATTAATATTAAACTTAAATTAAAATAAAATTAAAACTAGAACTAAAATTAAAATTAAAAAATAATAACAAAAATTAAAATTAAAATTGAAATAAAAAATAAAATTAAAATTAAAACTAAAATTAAACTAAAAAAAAAATTAAGATTAAAATTAAAATTAAAATTAAAATTAAAATTAAAAATGAAAATAAAATTAAAATAAGAACTAAAATTAAAAAAAATAATAATATTAAAATTGAAAAAAAAATTAAATAAAAAAAAATAAAAAAAATAATATTAAAATTAAAATTAAAACTAAAACTAAAATTAAAATTAAAAAATAATAAAAAAAATTAAAATTAAAATTGAAATAAAAATAAAAATTAAAACTAAAATTAAATTAAAAAAATTAAAATTAAAATTATAATTAAAATTGAAATTAAATTAAAATTAAAATAAAAATAAAAATTAAAATTAGAATTGAAATTAAAATAAAATTAAAATTAAAATTAAAATTAAAATTAAAATTAAAATTAAAATTACAATTGAAATTAAAATTAAAATTAAAATTATAATTGAAATTAAAATTAAAAAAAAAAAATTAAAATTAAAATTATAATTATAATTATAATTAAGATTAAAATTAAAATTAAAATAAAAAATAATAATATAATTAAATTGAAATTAAAATAAAAACTAAAATTAAAAATTTAATTAAAACTAAAATGTAAATTAAAATTAAACTTAAAATAAAATAAATTAAATAAAAATAAAAATTAAAAAAAAATTAAAATAAAAATGAAAATAAAATTAAAATAAGAACTAAAATTAAAAATAAAATTAATATTAAAATTGAAAAAAAGTTTAAATAAAAAAATTTAAAAAAATTAATGTTAAAATTAAAATTAAAATTAAAATTAAAATTAAAATTAAAATTAAAATTAAAATTAAAATTAAAATTAAAATTAAAATTAAAATTAAAATTGAAATTAAAATTAAAGTTAAACTTGAAAATTATAATTATAATTAAAATTAAAATTAAAATTAAAATTAAAATTAAAAATAAAATCAAAAATTAAATTACAATTAAAATTAAAAATAAAATCAAAAATAAAATTA
Organism: Neoceratitis asiatica; assembly: GCA_030068015.2. NCBI lineage: Eukaryota > Metazoa > Arthropoda > Insecta > Diptera > Tephritidae > Neoceratitis > Neoceratitis asiatica. The sequence goes on along the minus strand of CM061524.1, from coordinate 99,904,824 downwards.
AAATTAAAATTAGAAAGAAATTAAAATTAAAATTAAAATTAAAATTAACATTAAAATTAAAATTATAATTGAAATAAAAAATAAAAATAAAAATAAAAATAAAAATAAAAATAAAAATTAAAATTAAAATTAAAATTAAATTTAAAATTATAATAAATAAAGTAAAATAAAATATGATAAAATTAAAAAAAAATTAAGGTAAATAAAAAAAATTAATAATCTAATAAAAAAATATATATTAAAACAAAGAAAATAATAAAAACAAAATGAAAAAAAGGAAAGTGAAATAAAATTCAATAAAAAACAACAAATACAAAAAAAAAATTTATAAAATAAAACTAAAACAAATGAAATGAAATAAAATATATAATAAAATTGAAAAATTCATTAATATAAAACTAAAAATAAAATTTAAAAATATATAATAAAAGAAACTATAATAAAATAATAAAATAATAAAATATGGTGGCATAAAATTAAAAAAAATGACTTCGCCGAGGCCCGAAATATGGTTGTCTGTAGTACCTGATTCCAGCATACGGAAATTCATCAAGCTACATCAAGCTGCCACCAGATCGTAAAACACGCAACCAAATCGATCATGTTGTGATAGATGGAAGACATGTATCCAGTGTTCTACACGGGCGTACGTTCCAAGGGCCAACTATCGACTCGGATCATTATCTTGTAGCAGCAAAAATACGCACCCGCCTCTGTGCAGCAAATAACGCCCGTCAACAAACACAAGGAAGGTTTGGCGTCGAAAAGCTGCAATCACAGCAGACAGCCAGCAGGTTTTCTACTCGGCTTGCACACCTGCTCTCTGAGAGCACTCACCAGCAACTCGATATAAGGGAGTTGTGGAACACTTCACGAAATAGCAAATTCCTTGCGTACCGCTGCTTCGCGGAAACAATTGGTTTTCAATAATACCAGAAAAACAGCTGGTACGATGCGGAATGTCGAACTACAGTGGGGCGAAAGCAGACTGCCTACCTCGCAACTTTGCGATCGACTACAACACGTGCGGGGTGGGATACATATCGAGAGCTGAAGAGATAAGCGAGACGCATTTGTAGATGAAAAAAGAAAGAAGTCGAAATGCGTGAGTATGAAGAACTTGAAAAGATGGTCGACAAGGGTAATGCTCGAAAATTCGATGAGAAGATGCGGTGACTTTCATAAGGTTTCAAGATCGGCGCATACTCATGTAGGAACCAAGGAGGTGGTCTGTTGATAGATGTCCAGAGCATACTTAGTGTATGGAGGGAACACTTCTTCAACCTGCTCAATGGCAGTGAAAGTGAAAGCCCCGGAGATGGCGAACCCGAGACCCCAACCGATGACGATGCTATAGAAGTGCCATTAACCAACTATGAAGAAGTTCGAATAGCGACTGCCCGCTCAAAAAATAATAAAACGGCTGGAGCCGATGGCCTACCGGCAGAACTGTTCAAATATGGCGGCGAAGAACTGACAAGGAGCATACATCAAAAAAAAATAAAAAATAACAAAAAAAAAAAAAAAAAATTTAAAAAAAAATATAAAAAAGTAAAATAAAAAAAAAAAAATAAAAAAAATAAAAAAAATAAAATAAAATAAAATAAATAAAATAAAATAATATAAAAAATAAAATAAAATAAAATAAAATTAAATTAAATAATATAAAATAAAATAATATAAATATAATAAAAAAAAAAAAAAAAAAATAAGATTAAAAAAAAAATAAAAAAATAAAATAAAATAAAAATAAAATAAAAATAGAAACCGAAAAAAAAATAAATAAAAATGAAAAGATAGAATAAAATGAATTAGAATTTATTAAATTAAATATCTACCAAAAACGATAAACAAGTTCGCCACAAATGAAGGAATATTTGCCATAAAAGTACCACAAAAAAAGCAATAGTTATGGTGACACTGAAGTTCCTGCTATTGTTGCCAGTTGCAAGTTATTGCCATTTCGGCTACAACAAAGAACGAGTCCTCATTATTATTGTATAACCTACCTACCTTCCTAGTGCTAAGGAATTCGCTAGCTCTTATACACATTTCTACATACACATGCACACACATATGTTGCGCGCAGAAACCACAGCAAGGAAATTTTACGCTCACTATGAGTCACACATGCACACACACAGCACAGCGGCCAGCCATTTTATTGGCAAACAGTGGATAGTGAGTGAGTGAGTGAGTGAGTGCGAGCTGAGAGAGAGAGAGAGAGAGTGAGCGTGAGTATAATATTGATAATACAATACAATTAAACAGAAAACCTTGAAACGGTGAGCACTTAGTGCAAGAAGTACTCGTACTTACGCTGCAGGGTGCAGTCACACAGGTGTGAGTGCCAATTTTTATTATGGCGCCATGGTGCTCCAATTGTCTTGTATTGGTGTTACATACACGATTTTTATAGCTTATATATATATACATATGTGTTGTATAACTCTGTGTGTTCAACTCTGCCAATTGCAGAATTCACCAATTGCTACAGGGTTGCTATTGAAAGTCACAAACAATTTCATTGCCTATTTTATGGCAGCGCATTACTTTGTTGGTGTTTTTTTTTTTTTGTTACAAAATTTTACTCGAAAGAGCGTTCGGCAAAGGCGAAGCAGTTCGCGTTTCATACATAGTCTTTTATATACATATGTGCATACACACATATGTACATATGGGTAGGTATGTGTTTGCATTTGTTGTAGCTAGCTGCTCCATTTCGATTAGATAACAACAGCTGAGGAATGACGTAACTCTTGCAGGGGATTTTAACTTAGCTTTTTGAACGTAGATTTCCTTTAGCCAACATGTAAAGTTTAACAGTAACATTGTATATATGCATATATGGATATGTATATATGTGAATACAAGCGCCTTACTGAGTTGTGCTTGAGGTTGTTTTGTCGCGTTAAATATTGGAAAAAGCAATATATTCATATTAAAAAAAAAAAAAAAATGAGGGCAAATCGTTCAAGCAAGATTTAGAGATTTTGAAAGGTCATACGAGTAGGTATTTATACAGAAAATGTGTAGTAGATTTCCTGTATATTTTGAAAGCAAATCTTTGACTAACAGCAAACGTGCTGCTTCGTCCTGCTTTTACTAAAGGGCAAGTGATGTCGGTTTTAGCGGACATGAAAACAGGTTATTAGCCGTGCAGGAAGACAACGCATATAGGCCATACAATGGATTTTTCAGGATCGAGTCTGGCAGGGTCGGAGTTAAATTCTCAACAATATCTAGGCCTTAGTTGTGGTAGCTTTACTCGCGTCTGCTCAATGTCTGGAGTGCTTAATGTGCCTGAGGTCGGCTGTGCTTCAAGCAATAGCTTTGCATTTACAGCCCAGTTGTGAGAGAATAGACGGTTAGGGGCTTACGAATTTATTCGTGGTAAGACATGGCTGTCGTAAGAGGTGCCAAAAATCTTGCGACAGTCAAGTCTTTATACCGGAACGACCTGGATTCCTACCGAAGAATATTTTTGCGGTTGCAACAGCAATATACATATATGAATAAAAAATACAAAATAGTTGGCGCTGCCAGCGGGATATTCCTAAACACAGACCTTACTTAAACTAAAGAGTTTAAGAAACGAGTTGAAATGAAAATATTTTTTTAAAAAGGGTTGCCAACTAGTAAAAATATGCTTGAAAAAATTTGTCTAAAAATGTAAAAATTTTAATAATCTTAAAATGGAAATCAAACTAAAGAGCTTTAGGAAAGCTTACAATGGAAAATATTTTCGAAAGGGTTGCCAACAAACCAAGAGTTTTAATTGAAAACCATTGATAATCGAAAATAAAACAAAGAAATTAAGTTAAAGTAAAATTTTTTGAAATGAAACCAATTTTTTAAAAAGGGTTGCAAACTAGTCAAAAAAAAAATGCTTAAAAATTTTGTCTACAAATAAATAAATTTTTTTCATAATTTCCAAATAGAAATCAAACTAAAGAGCTTTTAGGAAAGCTTACAGTGGTTCAAAGCTGTTTAACTTAAACTTATTTTTAAAAAGTGTTAAAAAGAGTTTAAGATTTCCAAAAAAAATTTAAAACATATTTATATACAGGGTTATTCATTTTGCGTTTTCCAAAATAAATAAAATGAATTTAAAATAATTTATTTTTATTTTTATGAAATTCCTTTTTTATTGTAAAGTTTCAACCTTGGCATTATACAACAGTAACAGTACATCATTCAGAAGACCGCCTCGTGAATTTTCGCAAACTTCAATCCGTTTGAGGTAATTTTCGACCACTTTTTGGCAAATATTGGGCGGTTTCTTAGCCATAACTAGACGAATGTTGGTTTTCAAGTGCTGAAGAGTTAAAGGTTCATGCGCATAAACAAGGTCTTCCGCGTAGCCCCACAAGACGAGAGATTACACAGCCGGGAAATTTCTCCCATACTAAAGCCATTTTTGCTCACCTTATGTGACATCTGGCACCATGTTGTTGGTACCCTCATATTGCCCAAGTAGTGTACTTCAATTGCAAAGAGGTAAGATCCAATAAAACCTCCGGACCAAAGAGCGCAACACACAGCAAGTTTTTTTTAGGTGTAATGGCCTCTCTTCAACTATTTGAGGATTCTCGGGGGCCTAAATGCGACAATTTCGCTTATTTATGTATCCGCCGAGTGAGAAATGTGCCTCCTCGCTGAAAAAATTTTTTGTTGGAAACATCACGGTCCCCGACTTGTTGCGTAAGCACCCAATCGACGTAACTACGGCATTGTGAATGGTCAGCTGGCTTCAGTTGTTGTGTGAGCTGGAAATTTGGCACGAGAACGTCGGATCTTCTTAAAACTTTTCAAGAGCCCATTGAGCGAAGCAATGTCACTTGGGAAGGTGGAGCGGCTTCAGTTCTTGTGCAAGCTGTATTTTGTACACTTTCAATTTAAAATCTCGACATAAGATGCACCAAGTCGTTCCATACGTCAGTCCGAGTTGCTGCGAATGGCGCTAAATCGACTCGCCGCGGTCTTCGTGTACATTCTCAGCTGCGGCCGCTATATTTTCCTCACTGCGGGCTGGATGTGGTATATTCGGCCGAATATTATCCAATAATGAATGCTGCGTCTCAAGATGGGTGATGGTGTTGCGATCAGTACGCTCAGTAGGCCGATTGCGTTGACCGTAAGTTGAGCGAAGCGCGCGCGAAACACATTCTTTATAGAACGTGAATTTTCCGTAATAAAGTTAAATTTGTAAACGTTTTCCAGGTGTAAACATTTCCATGATGAAATGCCAGACAATACTGAATAAAAATAACATGACAGCTTGGCACGACTCAGGCGTGATCTGTCAAAAAAAGGCTATTGAAAATAGTACCTCTACTTGAATCACCCAAAACATATTTAGCTTGACAGTTAAGTTTGACAGATGTCAAAATACAGCGCTGCATTTTTGAAACCATTAAATGAATAACCCTTTACTTCGATTAAACTTTCGCGACCTTGAAAACTGAATTGAAAATATTTGTTCATAATTTTGGGGAAAAAATTCAAATAATAGATCCTGAAACATATTTTTTTAAAGGTAAATCAGTTATGTTTAGCCAAATCAACATCTGCTGGGTCTGTTAGTTGTATGTATGTGATTTGAAAATTTTAATCAAAGCAAAAAAAAAAAAAAAAGAGAAATTACCATTTGTAATGTTATTCAAAAAGTTGTAGAAAATTATTAAAGTCTAATCTCCTTGTACAAGCATTTATCTCTGCTGCCCATTCGTCATACAATTGCATAATTACAACTCAGATATTATTGTAGTCAAGCCGCATCGCACTCAACACACAAGAGTTCTTCATATTTCCTACACCATTTATGCATTTGTGAAGTATTGAAAAGCAGCTTAGGCGCTTTTATTGCAGAAAAAAGCAAATTGAATGGCTTTACCACTGCTGTGTGTCTCTATCTCTCACTCTCTGTCACTCTCTGTGTTGTCAACTCTCAATTGCTCCATTGTACACAGTTACTCATTTAACCCACTTAGAAATATAATGAATTTTACATATTAAAATATTTAACAGCATTTGAAAAGTTCTATTGCATTAATACACCAATACAAAGGCAACACATGACATACACACGCTCATACATGAGCTAATCGCTGCAGACTAGCATGAACTTATATATATACAAGTTGGTTTTGTTGGTTGCGCCTATAGTTATACAACAGAAAATCGTAAATACTCCTACAAATGCGCTCTCAATCACTCTCTCTCTCTCTCTCTCTCTCCGTTAGTAGTTTTCATACGTTTGTGTCGCTGTCGTCTCTGCAATTCTCATGCCGTATATTGAAATCAATCAATAAATGGCATTCTCTGGTAATTTCAAATTTTTTTAAATATTTTTAGTACTTCACCATTAGATTTATCACATTCCCTTTTTCTGGCGTGCTAATTTCGGGTAAGTTGGTCATCGGTTCGTCGTGTGTCGTGTGCCACAAGCTGTTAGTTCTTATGTATTAGCACACATATTTTCGCCGCACATGCGCTCCATTTATGATTCCAGCTAAGAAAATGTATTGGAATTCGTTGGTATCATCCGTCCAACGTCTTCCAACGTCTTTTATTTGTTGGCTTGGGGGCTGCTGCACCTACTAACGATACCACAAAAATGTTATATTTCCAACACCACCACCGTCGTTACTTCCAATTGAAGAGCTGTTTGGGTAAATATTGAATATTTGGAATTTTTTGCTACGTGGAAAGCTCGTTAATGCTGACAACTCTACTGTGATGTATGATTATCACATAACTATGGGTATGGTGAGCATAAAACGTAATAGATTAGTTATGAAAATGTTCTGAAATGCCGTTAGCATTTCAACTATATAATTTTATAGGTCCTCCGCTACCTCTAATTTCACTGAGCACTGTAGTGAGTACATTAACTGTGGGATTCCTTCACGGCTGAGTCGAAGCTCGGCATAAAAGTTGGTAGGTTAGTCGTTTTTCAAATACTTTTCATCAATACGTGGGAGTCAAGTCGTGTATGTCCTGAGTACTTCTTTCAAAAGGTGATCCAAGTAGAGGTACTTTTTTCAATGGCATTTACGCGTGAGTCGTGTCTAGCTTTCATCTTATTTCTGTTCAGTATTTCTTGGCATTTCATCATGGAAAGATTTACGCCTCAACAACGTTCATCCAAATCATTCAATTTTATTATGAAAATTTACGTTCTGTAAAGAATGTGTTTCGCGCGTTTCGTTCAACTTATGGTCAACATGATGGGTCTACGCTCAGTGTACTATTCGCAACACCATCACCAATCTTGAGACCCAGCATTCTTTATTGGATAATTTTCGACCGAATAGACCACGCGAAGCACGCAATGAAGAAAATATAGTGGTCGTAGCTGAGAGTGTACACGAAGACCGTGGAGAGTCGATTCGGCGCCGTTCGCAGCAACTGGGACTGACGTATGGTACGACTTGACGCATTTTACATCGAGATCTTAAATTGAAAGCGTACAAAATACAGCTTGTAATTTGAACTGAAGCCGCTCCACATTCCCAAGCGACTTCGTTTCGTTCTATGGAGTCTTGAAAAGTTCCAAGAAAATCCGATGTTTTCTAGCCAAATTTTGTTCAGCGATGAGGTTCATTTCTGGCTCAATATGTATGTAAACAAGCCAAATTGCCGCATTTGGGACGAAAAGCAACCTGAAGAGATTCAAGAGCTGCCATTTCATCCAGAAAAAACCGCGGTTTGGTGTGGTTTGTGAGCCGGTGGTCCATCGGTCCATATTTCTTTAAAAACGATGCCGGAGAGAACGTAACCGTCAATGGCGACCGTTATTGCGCCATGATAACCGATTATTCGATGCCTGAAATTGAGGCTTGTGATCTCCGCGACATTTGGTTTCAACAAGACGGCGCCACTTTCCACAGACCACGCATCAATCAATGGATTTATTGAGTGAACACTTCGGTGAGCAGATAATTTCACGTATTGGGCCGTTCGATTGATCACCAAGATCGAGTGATATCACATCGTTTGACCATTTTTCTGTAGGGATATGTAAAGTCTAAAGTCTATGTGGACAATCTCGCTTCAATACAGGCCTTGGAGCAAAACATCACGCGTGGCATTCGCCAGTTACCAGTCGAAATGCTCGAACGAGTCATCGAAAATGGGACGCAACGGATGGACCATCTGAGACGTAGTTGCGGTCAACATTTGAAAGAGATAATCTTGAAAAAGTAAAGGCCAGAGAATGTTCTTTCGAATGATAATAAACATTTTGCATTAAATTTGAATTTTCCGCGATTTTTTTTTCTTTAAAAAAGTAGGTAACCTCGAAATGGATTTAAATCTACTGCTCTTCAGTTACATCTGTCTGATAACATTTCCTCCCTACACCTACTATGAGAGTCGTCTATCTCCATGTTTGAAGTTAAGATCGCTTTTGAGCTTTTAAGCTTTATTAAAAAACAGTTATTTTGAAATGAGTGCTTTATGAAACTTTCCCTCAACGAACCAAAGCAACGAAAAATTCAAAAAAACCTCCAGAGCTAGTACGAACGTAACATAAATACAAATGTACATATGTAAATACATAAATACACACCACAGAAAGCTCAAATTGAGCGCTTTTTTTCTTTTGAATCAAGAACAAATCTATTACATTGCTCACTCTCCGCTGCGAGCTTTTAGCACCATTCTAGCGATTACTTCCAGTGTGGCGGCGACAGCAAGCGCAGCGCAGCGATAAAATTGACTACTCGTTGCCATTTGCCATAGCTTAGAGCACTCAAACGATAAGTCGCTTCGGTCAGTTGCAGCGAAGACACTATCATTGGCGTTTTAACTGTGAACGGTAGCTCCTCGACTCGTCGTTTAGTACGGATATAAAAATATATATATTGTACAACAATAAGCAGCAGTGTAGGCAAAAAATTTTGGAAAAAAAAGGCTTTTCAAACAAAATTTATATTAACTTTTAAATAAAAATGTGTTGCAGCGAAAGTGAATTTTTTTCTCTTCCTTCTTTCATTGAAAGTGTGCATTTTTTGAAATAGGAAAATTGAAATTTCCAAAAAAGTGGAACTGCTGAAAATTTTATGCGCTCTCTCTCTCTCTTACGCACGCTCGCCTTTTCTCTTTCGCACTGGCGCTATAACGTGAAAATTACATAAAGCCTGGAGAAAAATCGAATGTTGAAAATTGGAAAAACTTTGTGAAGGATTTTCAATGAAAAAGGACATTTTTTAAAAAAAATATTTGTGACGTGAAAGATGCAATGGTGATTTGGCTGACATTTTTATTTGCTTAGCTGAAAAATGCATTGCAAATAAAATTTTCGTGTGAAAAAAGGAAATTTTTCTTCACTAAAGTGTGGATGAGTGTGCGTGTTTGTGTGCTATTTTCCACATGTGTGTGCGTGTACGAGTGCTATGAAAAAGGAGTTAAATGTCCTAAATATTGCTTAAATATTACGAAAAAAACGTTTGAAACAAATTTTAATTTCGAAAAAAAAGCAGAAATTTCGTGTAAACCATATATAAGAGGCATAGGAACTTAAAAGGACTTTCAAGGACAGCGTTGAAAAAAAGTATATGTGTTATATCACACAATTTGGCAGCGAAAAGAGAGCGCAAGCAGTGCGAGTGGCGGTAGTGAATTTGAGATGGTTAAAGAAAAAAAATTTTTTTTCAATTAAAAAAAATTAAATTTTTTTTTTTACTAAAATAGAAAATTTTAAAATTTGAAAAAATTAAAAATTTGCAATTTTTCTGAAAAAAAAAATTCTAAAATAAAATTTTGCCGATTTTCAAAGTTTCAACGCGAAACTAGGCGCCGATTATACAGACACCAATAAAGCGAAAGCGAAAGAGAGAGAGAGAGAGAGAGAGAGCGCGCAGCGTTTGTGTTGTGTGTTTGAATGGCTATGCGTGCGGGAGAGCAACATAAAAGCCACGAACATATTATAATGTATATATAAGCAAAGCAATGTAACGGTACACACGAGTGCCACAATTGTCGACCGACGAGCAAGGATAATACATACATATAAAAACTCATCGTTTGTGTGCCAGTAGTGCTTTAGTGACACGCATTTGCCATTGTTGTTGTTGTTGTTGTTGGTGTTTTTGTTGTTTTTATCTATTATTTAACTTCATGCTTCATGGCGTATACGTTCACTTGCGCAACGGAGAGTTATTGGCATTAGATGTGTATGTATGTATGTATGTATGTATGTATGTATGTATGTATATATGTGTTGGTCAACGAAATTGCTGCCGCCAGTCCTTACGCTCTTAGTACAACGGTTTTTTTTTGGATTTTTGCTGCTTTTTGTATGCCTTTCAGCATACTGAGTGAGTGCGCGCTTCAACGCTCAATTTTGGTGTTACTGTTTCGTTGATTCGTTGAAATGCGTTAAACATACTCAAAAAAAAAAAACAATTTCATATAGTCACTTGTCTGTCGTCCCGCTGCTACTCGGCAACTTTTGATTTAACGAATTTTCGCTCAATACGCTTAGCACAGAGTGTGGCTGTCCTTGTACGAATAACGTTCGGTTGCTTCGAGTTTTCCAGCTCGTGTGCTTACATATATAGCTATATTTGTATGTGTGTATATACTCGAAATTATGTCTCCATAATCAGTTTTCACACTTTTATCCTTCGAGCCAGCCTTCGTCCGCGTTGTCTGCTACGTCGCCGCGCCTCTTTCTTTTGGACTTTGTTCGTTTGTGCGCTCGTTCGTGTCGTTGCTTTGTTGCCTATAGCTTTGTTGCCGCCATCACATTTATATTGTACATACATACATACAGTTATGGTTTTTTTTCTTGAAAACTTTTGCTGCATACTTGCGCAATCGCTTGTGGGCCTATGGTATAATATTTAAATTATTTTTTTCTCTTCTCATTTATCAATTCTCAATTCTCATTTATCCTTTCAAAGGTTTTTTTGTAAAATTTTTCTTTTTCTTTTTTGCTTTTTTTTTCGCTATCTTTGATATCAGCATTTCATATACTCGTATATATATAAGTATAGTCTGTCACATGTCAGCCAGCAAGCAAGCTGCTGTTGCTGCTTTCAACCAACATCGTCTGAATGCATAAAGTCCTTATTGCATTGTGCGGTAATCAAGCCTTGTTGGCGTATCCTTGATAGATTTAACAGCTGGAGGTTGCATTTGAGACTATTAATATTCTTCTGAGTCCATTTGTGTGGCATTATATAATTTTTCTGCTGCTTCAGGTTGGCGAAATAGTCAAGAGTGCAAGGAAAAAGTGTTTTCTTTTTAATTTCAGTAACTGTTTGATGTGTATAGAAGGACATACATATATACACAACAAATCATGTATAGATATATAATTTTTTTATAAATGTTCCAAAAAAAACTTTCACTTTTCACTTTCACTTTTCACTTTTCACTTTCATTTTTCACTTTCACTTTTTTAAAACTTTTTTTCTAGTTTTACATAATTTTGAAATGCAATTATTTGCACCTCTTTGCATACATAACACACATTCGTTTAGTTTATTTTCATTTTAATATATTTTCTTTTCATTCTCATATTGTTTGACTTTTTTGCTTTTGACTTTTGCTTAGCAAAAAAGCATGTATAAATTTAATAAATTTTTCATAAATTTTGAAAAAAAAAGTTTTTTTTTCATAAAAAAAGTTGGCCTGCAAAAGCAAACTTTCACTTTTCACTTTCACTTTTCACTTTCACTTTTTGTAAATTTTTTTTTCTAGTTTTACATAATTTTCAAAAGCAATTATTTGCACCTCACTGCATATATAACACACATTCGTTTAGTTTATTTTCATTTAATTTATTTTCTCTTCATACTCATATTGTTTGCTTTTTTACTTTTGACTTTTGTTTAGCAAAAAAGCATGTATAAATTTAGTAATTTTTTTTTCGTAAATTTTCCAAAAAAAAAACGTTTTTTCAACAAAAATTTCACTTAATTAACTTCACTTTAACTTTTCACTTTCACTTTTCACTTTTTACTTTCACTTTTCACTTTTTACTTTCACTTTTTTTTTAACTTTTTTTTCTAGTTGTACATATTTTTCAAATGCACTTATTTGCGTCAAATTGCATAAATAACTCACATTCGTTTAGTTGATTTTCATTTAATTTCCTTTTCTTTTCATTCTCATATTGTTTGGCTTTACTTTTGACTTTTGATTTTTGCTTAGCTTGCAAACTTGCAGTGAGGTGAAGCAACTTAGCGGCGTGACCTACTAGTTGTGATATTAATGCAAGCAGTGAAGGCAGCAGCGCATACAAACATATATAGTATGTATATGTAATAAAACACAAATCGGCTATTTACCTTAGCTAATGGTAATTGACCCAAATTATTGTGTTTCAAGTGGGGTTGTTTTCTAAAAATAGTACTTTTCCACCGGCATTTAAGCGCGAAAAGAACGCGTTTGGAAATTGAAAGAAAAACAAATTTTATGACAAAAGAATCAAGTATTAAAAGCAAAATACAACAACTTTTTAATCTAGTCAAAATAAGTTCAGCAAAACTGAAACTGAAAAATGGACATCCGATTGTGCCACGAAGTTGTTATGTCAAAGCTCTAAGTGTGCAGATTGAAAAGTCCTTTGATTCAGTGTTTGTAGACTCATAATTGCGTCACCTTGTACAGCTCGACATTGTTTACTCAGGATATTTCATTTTGTCTCTCTTTCCGAAATATTTTCAGCAAGTGTAAGCATTATTACGGGTTTCGCAACAGCTCCTGGTACAAGATGTAAGGGCGTATCGAAATCGTTGCCATTTCGTGTTTACCACTTTTTGGCAACTTTTTGGACACTTTATATTTTTTCCAAGATATCTTTTGCTTCTAATTTAGCTTTTTGTTGTTTAGAATACCAAATTTCACGCTCTCTTAGGGTTTTTGATAGATTTTTAAGCCAAAAACTTCATATCTCAATGACTTGGGGACGATTTCATTGATTTTCAGTACAAATACTTATTTCAATTAACATATGTCATAGCAAACTCTCAGGCTTCTAGGCGCTTTTTTGATAGATTTTTGAGCCAAAACCTCATAACACAACTCGGGGGACGATGAGTTATAGTCATCCGATTTCGATGATTTTTTTTTGAATTTCGGTAATTTCTGGTGGTTTATGACACAGTATATAGTTAAAAAAGCTGTTACTTGTTGGTTAATTTTGGTGAATTCTGTTTGGTGAAAGCTTAGTAAATTTCTCTCTTTGGTAGAGTAAAACATCTTACACTCTCAATTTCGTTACCCGCTAATTCTTACTGAGTTTCTTGTGACGAACAGTGCTATAATTAGTTTACCAACTTAATAGAAAAAACTGCAAAATTCCATCCAATAGAACCGTTATTCATGTGAATTCACTGTGAGAGAGTGATTTATTACTTAAGAGCCTTTTGTTGTTAATGTTGGGACATGGAAGGGAAGGAGTCTTTAGAACACTCCACTCGGGTCACCATATAGCTTTTAGTACAACTTGACATCATTAACTCGGAAATTCCGCTTGACAACTTCAGAAAGTGTGAGTAGAGCTTTACATGTTCTACAAAATAAATAGCTTGAGCATCTAGAAGGGAGATCTTCACTTGATTGTTGATTTCTCCTAATTTTTTAAATATATTATATAATAAATACTGTAGGTGGAGGCCATGAATTGAAATCTAGAACAGCGTAACATACAGTTTCTGAGCTGTGATCGCCCCCCAAAGTATATTTCGGGCATGAAAGTATAACTTTTGATAAAACTCAGACGGAAATCGTGGGCAACGGTGCATTTTCCGAGCCAGTGGTCGTTGACACCATGTCCGACTAGACCAAGTTTCTCTCGGTAGAGTGCATCAATACCTTTGCAGTATCTCTTTTCGGCAAGCAGAGACAGTGCACTTCCCTATCAGCGAACATATTTACTTAACCTAGGTACTGTCGGCAGGGAAAATCTCATTTTGAGGGGATTTTCATTTAGTCTTTAGTTGGTCAACGCTTTATCCCTATTTTTTTTTTCATAATTCAATCAGAAATGCCAAAGGGTTATCTATTTAGTGGTTTCGAAAAGGCAGAGCTGTATTTTGACATCTGTCAGACTTAACTGTCAAATCAAATATGTTTTGTTTCAGTTAAAAGTCAGGCAATTATGAGGAAATTATGGAGCATATATCCATGCACATCAATAAATTGATAAATCTTTAAAGAAATTTGAAGAGATTAGATCGGTTACAGATAACACAAGGTCTGTGAATCATCGTTTTGCTCGTTCCATCTCAAATATCGCTGCTGTCAGTAAAGGTATAGCCGAAGACCAGAATCTGTCTATTTCTCGACGTTCTCAAGAGCTAGGACTTTCTTACAGCGCCTTATAGCGTATTTTGCACTTGGACTTACAATCTCATCCATATAAAGCCCAGCACACACAACAACTGAAGTCAGCTGACAATGCCGTAGTTACATCGACCGGGTGCTTGAACAACAAGCAGTGGACCGCGATTTTTCCAACAAAGTTTTCTTCAGCGACGAGACACATTTCTTTCTCGGTGAATGCTTAAATAATTACAGAGTCCATTACACAAAAAAAAAAATATTTACTCTCTGATACGCTCTTTGATCTGGAGGCGTGATTGGACATTACTTCTTTGAAAACGATAACAGCAAGACTGTCACTGTCAATTCGGAGTGCTATGGACGTACGATAACGGACTTTTTTTTGTTCGTGCGTATCTCTCGTCTTTTGTTTGTGTGGCTACGCGAAAGATCGTGTTTATGCGTACAAACCTCTGATTTTTGAGCACTTGAAAACCAACTTTAGTCAAAGTTATGGCTGAGGTACTGCCCAATATGTGCCTGAAAGTGGCCGAAAATTACTTCAAACGGATCGAAGCTTCGAAAAATTCACGAAGCGGTCCTTTGAATGATGAATAAATTCTTCTTACTAATTCAATTCCTTCATATCCTTTTTTCACTAATTCTTTGGAGATTTATGTGCACCAATTTTCAACTATCATTTTAGTACACACAAGCAAAAAGACAGAAAGAGTGCCTGCCTTAAGCCTTTTTTGTGCTCCTTTTTACCAAATCCTTTACACACTCTTTTCTCTCTCTCTCTCTCTCAGTTTTTAGTACTTTTTCCAATTTTCCATTTACTCTCACAATTTTATTGTTGCTACATGTGTGAGCGCGTAGCTTTCTTCGGCAACTCATGCCGCTGCCTATCGTGGCTTTCTCCACTTCTTACGCTCCGTATCCTACAACGTTCGTATTCAGTATTCGTTACTCACGCCGCGACTCGTGACCAGCAAGCTCTCTTTTATTGTACACCACCTCGTTTATTGCTTTCGTTGATATGTATGTATGCACTCGTATATAGTATAGAAAAATTTTCAACATTTTCCTTTGTGTAATCTCTTACACACTGTGTACCGTTACATAATCGCGTTTTCTCTGCTTGTGTGATTTCAGCAGTAGCAGCAGCAGCGGCAGCAGGCGTCACACAGTTGAGAGTAGCAAAGTAACGGCACAGCAGCGGTCTAAAAGAGTTTATTGGATTTTTTTCTTAATTAAAGAAAAAATCTATAAATTGTGAAAATTTGGAAAAAAAATATGTTGAAATTACAGTGAAAAATCCGCAAGCTTTGAAGGTTTATAAAAAAATGAAATTCTCCAAAAATTTGAGTTGTCCTTGCGCAGCTCAGTGCTGTGGTAACGAGCTGAAGCGTGAAAGTGGTGGTGGTGGTGGTGCTCTGTAGCGGTAATCGAATTGTTGAAACGAAATTTCTGTGTGCTAACGGTTGTGTGTTCGAGAGCTATTATGTATGTATGTATGTTAGTCGTAGCGGCCTTTTTATCCACCCACTGACCACTACGTGACAATGCCAAGTACAAATCCTGAGGGAGTAGCCGAACGAAAAAAATTTTTTTTTTTTGGTAAATTTACATAAGTTGCGTGTTGGTGGGAGGCTATTTAATTAATCTGATTAGAAAATATGTAGGTCATACAATATTTTAATGAATTCAAGAGGGTGAGAGTGTACAAAAAAAAAAAAAAATCGTAAAATATTTATTGCCCCATTTCCACTTTTTCCAGCGTGAGTGAGTGAGTTGAAGTTTTTTTTTCACATATTTGTCCTGAATACATGAAATATTTCTTTCTTCTCTTAAGTAATAGCACCACAACTCGTTACCAGCGTCAGTAGCGGAGTCTACTTCGGAAAGGAGTTTCGTCTACCGATTCACTTTAGTAAAACTGCCAAACATACCTGAGACTTCTCTAGGCTTAATGCTACTCTCAGTAAATTGTATCTATACCTTTTTAAATAGCCGGGTAGCAATAGGAGCGCTGAAATCCTAAACGGTAGAGAGTCACCGCAAATCTCTCTAAATTTGGTATGGATTCTTTCTTGTTCTTCTTCTTCGACGTACGCATCGTTTACTCGATCGTGGCCGAGTCAACAATAATACGCCAGTCGTTTATCCATTTTGCCATTCGGCGCCAAGGCGGACACCAAGTTAAACCATGCCCTTCTCCACCTCTTTCTTACACCCAAGTTGAGGTTTTCCTTTACCACTGCTTTCACGATCGGATACTGCCTCGAATGCGTTTAGAGTTGAAGCGTTTTCGGCCATTCGCATGACATAATCTCGCCGCTGTCTTTTAATTTGTGTCAATGTCGTCGTATTTCTCTTACACTCATCGTTGCATCGTCTGAGAGATTCACTGTCACCCATACGAGGAGTGTCAAAGATCTTTCGCAGAACTTGTCTAAAGTCGACTCATTAGATTTTGCCAATGTCCACCTTTCTGCACCATAAAGCAGGATAGTTTAGTAGCGGTGCGTGCACTCAGTAAGATACTTGGTAATAAGATGATGGTGGACGAGCTTGCAAAGAACTTACACATCTCTTCCACTTTCGTCCGCCGTCATGGAGTAGTTTCGGCATGCTATTCTTCACTTGCAAGCTTACTGTAGGAGCAGCTGCTAACTCAAAAAAGATCAAGAGAACTTATCTCGTTAAAAAGGAAAAGAAAAATCTTCAATTATAGATCCTCTTACCAAATATCCCCCATTCGAATGACATGCAGTGAAATGTAGCATATCAGCAAATGGCTACTGCAGAAATTATTGAGAAGAGAAAGAGATTGAAACCTAAGAACACTTTCTTTCCCAGCGTTTCGGCGTTCAAAGTTCATCTTCTTGGGAACTTAGAGAGTTTCATATCTAAGCTTTTCTCTCTATAAGCTTTGGTTTCTCAATGCGACGTATAAATTTTGGATAGTTTGTCAAATCTTTTTTATTTATGTATGAAAGCTTTATAATTTATGAAAGCTTCATTTACTAAAATATGAAAGCTCGATAAGTTTTGGTGACACCTAAATTTTGCCTGTGTTTGTGAATGCTTTTTTTATGTATGAAAGCTTTATAATTTATGAAAGCTTTATTTCTTATTGTATGAAAGCCTCTTCTATAAATGTATGAAAGCTCGAAAAATGTTTACTTGGATATCGTTAAATTTGTAGAGTTTTCTTTTATATACATTCGGGTTGTGAAAGCTTCATTTGCTAAAGTACGAAAGCTCGATAATTTTTGGTGATGTATAAGTTTTGCCTGAATTTGTGAATGTTTTTTCATGTATGAAAGCGTTATAATGTATGGAAGCTGTATTTCTTATAGTATGAAAGCTTCTTTTATAAATTTATGAAAGCTCGATAAATTTTCAGCTGGATATTATAAAATTTGGAAGTTGTTGTGTTCTATATACATTCGGAATCTCTCAATTTATTCCTCTTTTGTCTCAGTTTTAAAAGCTACGGCTTTTTGTGTGAAAGCTTTATGCTTTCATTGTTGCGAAAATTAAATGATAACCACTTTATGACAGCTGAAAATTTTTTACGACTGCATTTAACTACATTAACTATAATAGATTTCAATTTTTTTTTTCCTTTAGGTGGCAACATCATTGATATTCAAAATTAACGAATTACAAAAGCCAACTCGCAGTATACACCGTAAATACATATACATTTATGTAAATATCAAACAGAATTTTTCATAAAAATTCTACGACGAACATTCAAGTGGAAAATAGATAACCAAAAGAGAAAAAACTAGTAAAAATGTTGCGACGCAGTTGATTAAGTTGATTATATGTAAATAAAATAAAATTAAAATAAATAAATACAAATATCAGCTACAGAGAAAACTAATTCCCTAAAAATTTAAGTGCAAGCTAAAGTAAATTAGAAGCAAAAAAAAAAACACAAAAAACTTGTTATAAAAAAAAATTACTAAGTAAAAAGTAAAAAGTTAAACAAAAAACTACTGAAAAGAAAAAAATTTATTTCATTAAC
Organism: Neoceratitis asiatica; assembly: GCA_030068015.2. NCBI lineage: Eukaryota > Metazoa > Arthropoda > Insecta > Diptera > Tephritidae > Neoceratitis > Neoceratitis asiatica. Next base: position 99,886,499 of record CM061524.1, on the reverse strand, counting down.
ATGGTTTATAAACTATAAATATTATTAATAAAAAATATATATAAAGTGAAAAACATTACAAATTTACACTTTGCCAAAAATAAGTGTATAAAATCTTGTGTAAAAAGAAACCCTCTCAACTGCTACGCCAGACCAGACCACAGTCATCGAAACGTAGAGACACAGTTATTCTAACTAATAAATACAACAAAAAAAAAAAGCAAGTAACATAGCAAAAAAGCAGTTACATAAGTCAGTGAATACAGAAGAAATCTTCTAAGCAACCAAAGCAACACACATCTCCACACACAAGAGCTCATCTCGTAAAAGCACAACAACAACAACAACAACAACAAACAGCAAAAATGGCCGACAAGAAGATTGCAGAACAATACTATTCGCCACCGCCAAAGATGGGCAAATGGGAGGGTTTCAAAAAATTCTTATGGAACAGTGAAACTAGCCAATGCCTTGGACGAACAGGAGGCAGTTGGGGTGAGTACAAAGAAAAATTAATTAATTTAAAAAGAAAACAATACAAAAATAATAAAAAATTTTATACAAATTAATTTATGAAGTAGAGTTATAACGGGTGATCCATTGCGAGCTTCTATACTTTTTTAAAGAAAAAAAAAATACAGAAAATTCAAAATTAATGGAGAATCTTCGAATTATCATTCGAAAGAACATTCTTTGGCATTTATTTTCTGAAGATTATCTCTTTCAAATATTGGCCACGGCTACGTCTCAGATGGTTCATCCGTTGAGTCCGATTTTCGCTGACTCGTTCGAGCATTTCGACCGGTAACTGGCGAATGACATGCGTGATGTTAAGCTCCAAGGCCTGAAGCGAAACGGGATTGTATGCATAGACTTTAGACTTTACATATCCGCACAGGATATTACATGATCTTGGTGGCCAATCGACTGGCCCTAAACGTGAAATTATCTGCTCACCGTAGTTTTCTCTCAAAATAAATCCATTGCTTGAAGCGTGGTGTGCGGGAAGTGGCGCCGTCTTGTTGAAACCAAATGTCGCGGAGATCACGAGCTTCAATTTCAGGCATCAAATAGTCGGTTATCATGGCGCGATAACGGTTGTTGTTGTTGTTGTAGCGGCATAACCTAAAAGGTGACAGCCCTTGGCCGGATAAAATCCGGGTCAACTCCGGTACGTAGAACCGGCTGTCCCGGTAGTCGTTATAACGGTCCGGTGATTCCTCATGCCCACAAATCACACCAAACCGCTGTTTTTTCTGGATGAAATGGCAACTCTTGAATCTCTTCATGTTACTCTTCGTCCCAAATGCGGCAATTTGCTTGTTTACATACCTCTTGAACCAGAAATGGGCCTCATCGCTGAACGAAATTTGGCTCGTAAACGTCGGATATGCTTGGAACTTTTCAAGAGCCTGCTCCAAACGAGTTTACCATTGTGTCAAGGTATTGTTCTTATCCTCCTCTTTTGTGATGGTGGCAATTGTGCCTTGCCTCTTCAACGCCCACATTTTCTTTTCTTTTTTTGTCAAATGCTAATAAGTCGATGGGGGTGCTTACGCTTTTGTCCAATATAGCTTCGTCTGAAACTGTACGGTATGCCGAAACTTTGGTGAGTGCCCATAGCTACGTTCCGTAGAGCAAGTAATTCAGTGTTTTTGACATCAGAAGCTTCCGTTTTCCCTATGTCGGTCGCTCTATGTTGGCCATCTGGTTTGCTGAGTTGGAATATTATCTTCAACGTTTTTTCTGCAACATGTTGGATTTGCGACAAGTAAGTAACCCCAGAGTCAAGTCTTACGCCCTAGTAATTGACAGCCTTTTTTGTGTGCTTAGATTCCCCAAGGTTGTCCTCATGTCTATTACAATGCGAATATGCTTCTTTGTTAGTAACACTAGCTCAGTTTTTTTCAGTGGCAAGTTTAAGGTCTCCCTCGTCAAACCACATTTCTGCTCTTATCATCACTTGGTTTAATGTTTTGCGCGCATCTTCAGTGTCCCGTGCAATGATTATCGGGGTGATATCGTCCGCGTAGTCAACTAGTTATGTATTTTCGGGCATTTGAAGACTTAATCTACCGTCGTAGCTGACGTTACAGAGATCTGGGCCGAGTATTGAACACTGCACTGCTACCGACGTGACCTTTAGGGGGCGTAGTCCTTCAAAAGTTTTATACAGCAGGAAATTGCCTTTTAAATAGCTTCTCATCATAAGCCTGAGATATGTAGGTATTTTAAAGTTTTCCTCTAATGCTTCAATCATATTCTTCCGTTGAGCGCCAGTTGTAGCTCTTCCATGGTGCTGTTTCGTTGGCGTGCTCCGTCGGTCTTGCTTCCTCGACTCTTATTTCATGTATAGGAAATACGGCATTCACAATTTGATGATTTTATTTGCATTCTTTTGGGGGAGTGGTGTGGTGCTCTGCCTTCTAATTTTGTCATAACGATTTTGTACCCTAGACTCAACGCATTAATATTTAGAGTATTTCGAAGCTTAAAAGTATTTCAAATGTTTTTTTTCCATATTTTAATTTTATATATTCGATTGATTCATCACATCCAAGTGGAACTGTGTGCTTATGTATATATACTGGCGATGCCGAACTAACGCAGCTGTCAATCATAATTTTTGCAATAATATTTATTAAACTGTCAGGCCATTGAATTTATTTTGACTGATAACTGTAAAAATAAATATTTTCACGCTCTAACAATTCCAGTCAAAATATTATGGCGAACAATTTCCTTGGAATTGCATAGAATTAAATATTGTGGTTATAGAAGAACGAGGGGAAAAATATAATAAAATAAATTTTTTTAAATACAAATAATTGCTATAATATATTTTCGGCTACAGAATAACATTAATATTACTTTTCAAGTAACCATATGAGCTTAAGCAATACGATCTTGGATGCTTGAAACTCGAACATGTCATCTAGTGAATTTCTCTACAGTAGTTTTTGGCGCTAAAATTCCAGTAACAATCTCATATATGTATATTTATTGTTATGTTTTACCTTTACAAAATTCGCAATTTTTTTTATTTATATCATCAGTTTTTTAATTACTGCAAGTACTTGTCGACCTTTAAACAAATTTCCAATAGTCATGCTCTACTAAAAACATAAACAACTCGTAAATAACTCATTTTCGAAAGAAACAAATTGCATTTACTAGCACTTTTGAAGTGGACAATAGCAAAATATTATTTTGAATTTCAATTGTATGTGAAATATTGCGTGTGAATAATAATTTTCTATTACTTAATTCACACGATGATTGAGGCGCCAGAATGATAAATTCTACTGAAATTGTGTGAAGCTCTGATGAACGAACAATAATTAGAGTTGATGTAAGCGAAAATGTACAAACATATTTTGAAAAATTGGTTTAAACTAAATATTAAAAACATTTTCATATGCATAAATAAAATATAATATAAAAAACTAAAAAAAAAATAAAAACAATTAAAATAAAAACAATTATTTAAAATAAAGTAAAATAAAATTAAACAAATAAAATAACATAAAAAAATAAAAAAAAAATAAAAATTAAAAAAATATAGTACCATAAAACAAAAATATATTATAAATAAAGTAAAATAAAATAAAATAAATTAAAATAAAAAACAGCAAAAAAATTGAATCGAATTAAATTAAATAAAACAAAATTAAATAAATTTAAATTAAAAATTAAGAAATTGAAATAATATAAAACAAAATTATAAAAAAAAGCAAAAATAAATTCAAATAAAAGAAAATAAATTACATCAACAGCATTCATTAAATTAAAGTAAAATAAAGTAAAACAAATAAAATAAATAAATATAAAAATATATAAAAAAATTATGAATAAACATAAGAAAAATTCAATAAAATAAAATGAGTTCAAATCAATATAAATAAAGTTAAATAAAATGAAACAAATATAAGTAAAAAAATGAAATTAATTAAAAAAATTATAATAAAAATAAAAATAAATAAAAATTAAATCATTAATTATGAAAAAAAAAATTCTAAAGTTAAATAAAAAAAATTGAAAATTTAAATAAAAACAAATAAAAAAACATAATGTAATAAAAAATTAAATACAATAAAAATAAAATAAATAAAAATTAATAAAATAAAATAAAAATATATATAATAATAAAAAAAAATTAAAAAAAAACCCTAAAATTAAACTAAATAATGTAAAATAAATAAAATTAATTAATTAAAAAAATAATAATATAGAACCATATAAAAAACAAAAAATTTTACTTACTTAAAAATAAAAAATAAAATAAAGAACATTAAATAAAAAATTTAAATAATAAACATAGAAGTACAAAAAAAACTAAAAAAAAAATAAAATAAAAGTAAAAATAAAAATAAAAATAAAATTAAATTAAATAAATTTAAATAAAAATATATAAAAAATATAATATAATAAAAAATGAATGTATTAAAAAAATAGTATATTCAAATACAATTATATTAAGTAATATAAAATAAAAAAATTAAATTAAATTAAATTGCATGGCATAACTAAAATTGAAATAAAATAAAGTAAAAAATAAAAAATATTAATTAGCTTAAAGAATAAAATAAAATAAGAAACATGAAATAAAAATTTTTTAATTAAAAACTTTAAAGTGCAACAAAAATAAATTTAAAAAAATAAAATTAAATAAAAATAAAAATAAAATTTAATATATTAAATGAATTGAAAAAACAAAACAAAACAAAAAAATGAAAAATAAAATAAAAGTACAAATTAATGAACAAAGATATAATTAACAAAATTAAAATTAAATAAATTTGAATAAAAATAAATAAAAAATATAATATAATTAAAAATAGAATACATTAAAATAAAAAATAAATAAAATCAATCAATTAAAATAAAATTATATTAAATAATATATAATAAAAAAATTAATAAATAAAAATTTAATTACATAAAATAAAATAAAAAATAAACAAAAATAAGAAATTTAAAAAATAAATAAAACTAATTACATTAAAATAAAATTAAACAAAACAAAAATAAATTAATTAATATGAAATAAAAAATAAAAAAAATGAAAAATATTAATTTGTTAAAAAAATAATATAAAACTTGAAACATGAAATAAAAATAAATATATTTAAATAATAAAAAAACATAAAAGTTTAATAAGAAAATAAAAATAATAGTATAAAAAAAAGAAAAATGAAAAAATAAAAATAAATAAAAAATTATTAAATTAAAAATAATAAGAATAAAAATATAAAATTAAATAAAAATAAAAATATAAAATAAAATAAAAATAAAAATAAAAATTTAAAAAACTTATAACCATAAAAATAACAGATTAAAACGTATGAAATTAAAATGATTTAAATTAAAATAAATCTAAGAAAATACAATATACTAAAAAATTGAGTACATTAAAATAAAAAAATTTTAAATTAATAAATTAAACTAAAATTATATTTAATAATATAAAATAAAAAATAAAAAAATTGAATTAAATTACATAAAATTAAATAAAAGTAATTAATTAAAAAAATAACATAAAACAAAATAAAAATATAAGAAAATAAAAATAAAATAAAATAAAAAATAAATAAAATGCAAAATTTTAATTAATTAAAAAATAATATAAAATAAGAGACATGAGATAAAATAAAAATTTAAATAAAGCCCAAAAAAATAATATATAAAATATAATAAAAATATAAATGTAAATATAAAATAAATAAAAAAAATAAAAAAATAGAATAAAATAAAAAAAAATGAAAATAAAAAATAATAAAAAATAAAAATTAAATTAAAATTAATAAAAATAAAAATATAAAATTAAAAAAAACATAGCAGATAAAATCAAATACAATTAAATAAATTTAAATAAAAATCAATATAAGAAAATATAATAAAATAAAAAATGAATACATTAAAATGAAAAATAATTCAAATTAATAAATTAAAATAAAATTAGATTATATAATATAATATATAAAAATTAAAAAAAGAATTAAGTTAAAATACATTAAATAAATAAAATTTAAATCAATTTAAATAAAAAATGAATAAAATTAAATAGAAGTAATTAATTAAAAAATAACATAAAACAACATAAAAATAAAACAAAATAAAAATGAAATCAAAAAAAAATAATATAATATAAAAATAAAATAGAATGAAAAATAAATAAAATGCAAAATTTTAACTAATTAAAAAAATAATATAAAATAAGAAACATGAGATAAAATAAAAAATTTAATAAAGAACATAAAGCACAAAAAAAATAAAAATATCAAATAAAATAAAAATATGAATGTAAATATAAATATAAATATAAAAAAAAAGAAAAAAATAATAAAATGAAAAATGAAAATGAAAAAAAAAATTGAATAAAAAAAATGAAATTAAGAAATAATAAAAAATAAAAATTAAATAAAAAACAATAAAAATAAAAATATAAAATTAAATAAAAATAAAAATATAAAATAAAATTATAAAGTTAAATAAAAATAAAAATATAAAATAAAATAAAAATAAAAATATAAAATAAATATAATAAAATAAAATTAATCAAAATAGAATAAAACGAAGAAAAAAGTTAAAATTAATATAATATCTGAAATTTAAAAATAAAATAAAATATTAAAAAAGTAATAATATATAAATATATATAAATATAATAATAAAATATTAAAACTCAGTATTCCTAATTTGCTTTCTTAATCAACACTTTCTAGAAAGAAGAACTAAATGTGGAAATGACATTTTGTGTATATTTAACTTCACATTTACCACACGCCAGCTCATGTTACATAAATAGTGACATCAATATCATACATTCCTTGCAAATTTTGTATAGTTTGGAAGTAAAAACATAAAAAAACACAAATAATACCAAATTGGGCTGGAAAATTTTGAACACTAGAAAACATACATATGTTTGTCATATGTTTGTTATAGCAATTTCGTCCTACTTACGCACCCACACCCATTTCTGCATAAACTCACTAACGTTTACTCATATACTCGTGTGGAAATATGTATGTAGTTGTAATATGAATAAAACTTACATAATACACATCTATTGTACAAATTTGAAAAAAAAAAACTTTTTCGTGTCTATTACAGACTTTCATATTTCTTTCATTTGCCTTTTTCTCGACTGTCAAGAAGTTTTTTAATTATAACACGTCAACAACAGCTAGATAAACTACTTTTTTGTAGAAGTTACATATGTACATAGCTACTTGCGAAGGAAAATTGCTTACATGTATGTATAAATACATATGTATTTATGTATATATTCTTACAAATATGTTGTTTGTTGTTTGCTGCTCATGTTTTGGCACTAAGAATGAGGTTAGAATTGATTTTTTTTCTATTTAGTGTAACACATACTGATGCGCTTGTAGTAGAAATAATAATAATAAAAAAACTATATTTTAGTAAAACAACAACAACAAGTAAATCCAGCAAATGTAAGTGAAGGTTGAAATTGGAGCATAAATAAATAAATAGACAAATACGGTAAGCACGCAACTATCAAACGATTAGTCATAGACATGGAACAGTCTGCCGTCGCAGACATATACATATGTATGTATATAAATATAGTGAAAACTTAATAATAGAGGAAAAAAACAATACAAAAACAATTAGCATTATGTGACAACTTAACACCACTCACCGTTCAATTTTACTCGAAATCTTTTTGAACGAGGCGTTTTTGGTTAACCCCAAAGACCACGCTAACTTATTTAGAACGGTAATAGTAGTTGGTGGAATGCGTGAGCTTGTAATATGCAAAATAAATAAATGTATATTTTTTATATGACAGCAAACTTCAACCATTTCATCCACCAAATAAACATTTTTACGACAAATCGATCGAACATATGCGCGCGGCGTGAGGCAGCATTATGTATGTATGTATGATTGATTTTGTTGTTGTTGAATTTATTTTTGATTTTTTCTACCCAATTGCGCGTATTAACTGTAAAATATAGTTGCACTATATTTTTTCAACTTTGGATATTACTCTTCACTTGATTACTTTACACCAGAACGGTGTTTGTGAGCCTCATCGGAGAAGACGATTTTCTTAAAAAAATCGTTATCGTTTTCAAGTTGTTCCAAAGCAAAATCAGCAAATTCAGGACGTTTATGGTGGTCCAATGGCTTCAGTTCTTGAATAAGAATAATTTTATAAGGATGCAAGCCCAAATCCCGTTTCAAAATCCGCCAGGTTGTGGTTTGAGACAGTCCCAATTCTTGAGAACGTTTTGGAATCGACAAATTGCGGTCTTCAGCAACACTTGTCTGAACAGCAGCAATATTTTTATTACTATGACCGGTTCTCTATCTTATTGGTACCATTTATTATTATTTGCCATTATATGGCACCAAGCGCACGAAAAGTTGCAATTGCAGAACGATTATTTCGATAGTAATATTGAATAATTTGTAAACGTTGTTCTTACGTATATCTTGCCATGATGAAATTGTAAAAATTACTGAATACAATGAAAAAAAAAATTGACAGATCATGACATATTAAAAATAGCCAAAACGACACACAGAGATCATATCATCCCTATTGGAAAACCCTCTATATTAGCTTGGTCCGAAATATGTAAGTACCAGAAGGAGAAGACATAGGCCCAGTAAAATTTATACCGATCGTATCAAAATGACGAGCTGAGTTATATTTTATTATTTATTTTATTTCTTATTTATTTCAATTTAATTTAATTTAATTTTTATTAATTTTATTTCATTTTCTTTTTCATTTCTTTTTTTTTTAAATTAATTAATTTTATTTTATTTTAATTTATTTTATTTTATATATTTTTATTTTTTTGTTTGTTTTATTTTTTTATTTTATTATATTTTATTTTATTTTATTTTATTTATTTCATTTTATTTTATTTTATTTTATTTTATTTCTTTTTTTAAAATTTAATTTAATTTAATTTATTTTTATTTAATATAATTAAATTTTTTATTTTATTTTATTATTTTTAATTTTTTTATTTTATTTTATTTTATTTTTTAATTTATTTTAAATTTTTTTTGTTTTTAAATGTTATTTTTTTTTATTTTATTTTTTTTAAATTTATTTTATTTTACTTTATTTTATTTTATTTTCTTTTATTCTATTTTATTTAAATTTTTTATTACATTTTTTTTAAATTTAATTTAATTTTTTTTTTTAATTTTATTTTTTTATATTATTTTTTTTTTGTTTTTTAATTTTTGTATTTTTTTTTTATTAATTTAATTTTATTTTTTTTTTTATAATTTTTAATTTTATTTTAATTTATTTTATATATTTTTTTTTATTTTTCAATTTTATTTTATTTTATTTTTTTTTATTTCATTTGAATTTTTTTTTAATTTAATTTAATTTATTTTATTTTATTTTAATTTTTTTAATTGTTTTTTTTTTGTATTTAATTTTATTTTATATTTTTGTTTTTTTATTTTTAATTTTATTTTCTTTTATTTTATTTTAATTAATTTTATATTTTATTTTTATTTTTTTATTTTTTATTTTTATTTCATTTTATTTTATCTTATTTTATTTTATATTATATTATTATATTTTATTTTATATTTTTAATATTTTTTATTTTGTTTTTTTTAATTTTATTTTTTTTTGTAATTTTTTTTATTTTATTTTATTTTATTTTATTTTTTTATTTTATTTAATTTTTTTTTTAGTATTTTTTATTTTGTTTTATTTTATTTTATTTTTGTATTTTGTTTTATTTTTTTTAAATTTAATTTAATTTAATTTAATTTTTTATTAAAAAAATTTTTTTTTAACATAATTTAATTTTTTATTTTTTTATTTTTATTAATAATATTTTTAATTTGTTTTATTTTATTTTTAAAATTTTTAAAATTTTTTTAAATTTTATTTTTTAATTCGATTTTTATTTTGTTATATTTTAATTACCAAAATTTTACTTTACTTTAACTGCCTTACTATGTCTTCTTATTGTTATTTGACACAAAATATTTCCAGGAAGTAACTGTTTACTCCATGAGTGTTAGAACACTTTTAGAAACTGTGTATAATTGAAAAACTTTTCCTTACAAAATTTTGCTTTACACGCTTTACAGCTAAACCACCTCTTCCGGGTGTAAATATGCGTATACACACACGCGGTGAAAAAATTTACACAAACAAAACAGCCCACACAGTCACTGCACCTCCGACTAATTAGTATACTTTTCAAGAATTCTCATTTAATTACAAAAGTTTCAGAGCACCGTTTTCAGGCTGAATACATGAAATGTGAGCGTAAAAAAATATGTTTTATGTTTGTAATTACAACAACGAAAAACAAAAAAGTTTCAATTGACAATTATGTTTTATTTAATTATAATTTAATTATATGTGATTAAATGGGAGGTGTTGGTGGGCAGAAAAAGAAGAAAAGAGAGATAAATAAAGAGTAGGCAGGCTGCATTAAGCGCCGCTATAATAGATCTGTAGACAGCACAGAGGCAGAAAGAGAGTGAGGGGGAGAGAGATAAATATAAAGAGAGAGAGAGAGAGAGAGAGAGATAGATAGATAGATAGATAGATAGATAGATAGATAGATAGATAGAGAGAAAGAGAGAGAGAGAGAGAGAGAGCGCGAGAGAGAAAAAAGACACAGAGAGAGAGAGAGAGAGACAGAGAGAGAGGAATAAGCGAAATTTAACGTACTAGAGCCGCTTTTAGCCTCTGTGTTAGACTTAAAATTGACAAAGCAGTGAAGCGTCTGAATCCTTTTTTTTAGGTTACTCTACCAGCTTTAAGTCGATGAGGCTTTAAAAAAGTGAATATTCAATTTCAAATTCGGAGTAAAAAAAATTAGAATTCAGGAAATTGCATTTCACTTCGAAAACGAAACGAACGAATGCGCCAGCAGCTGCTGCAACGCCAAGCGCCCATTCGATTGAAAAAAAGCGAGTACTGCAGATGTCAGCAAAATAATAAATAATTCAATTAGCTTTGCAATCAGGCGTCCAGACCGCACTGTGACCAGTTGCATATCCTTGCATGCTTGTGAAGATTACAAAATGCAGTATGTACGAGCGTGTGTATGTGTAACTAGGACACTGGATTAGGTAATTTATTGCCTGCTTGCTTTTTTGCCGCTAGCAAATCACAGTTTTTTTTTTACAAAATTTTGTCAAAAATACATACATATATATATGCTGCAGCTGTATCAACTCCATTGCCTTTGGTGGCATTTTTTTGTTTTTTTTTTTTGAATTGCATGTAAAATTAGTTTCACTCACCCAGCAGCACAGCAAGGTTGCCATAGGCAACTGCTGCGCTGATGATACGATTTTCCGGCATTAATCGTGATTTGTCCAATTGAATGGAAAATGTCATAGAGAGGGAGATAGAGACAGAGAAAGAGGAAGAGAGTAAGAGAGTGGGAGAGGGAGAGAGGGAAAACTGCGCTGGAGTTGATATTTAATTTCAATATTACAAATTGCTAACAGTCAATGCCAGCAACGGACAAGAGCAACAGCAAAAAAAAAAACCAGATAAATTGACTGCAGCTAATGGCCATGAATGACGGAAACAGGAAAAGGAATGCTTGAAATTCCATTGAGGAGGCTGCTTTGAAAGTGAGTGTGTGAGAGTGTGTGTGTCTGCATGAGTGGATACAGGATGTTGAAAGTGGTATGTAGCGCGGAAAGAGAGAGAGATAGATAGAGAGATAGATAGAGAGAGAGGGAGAGAGAGCGAACGAGGCGCAGAGGTGAAGTGGGTACAAATTAGACCGGAAATGTAGTCCACTAAATTTGCATGAGGCACAATTTGAATAATTGCTGCTTCACTTACATACTCTACTTATACATACTCGTTGGTATGTATGTATATATACAAAAAGGATTACTCTCCTCTCCCTCTCTACAATGACAACAATTGGCTTGTAATTGGAGTGGAAGCACTGAAATTACAAATATGTTGATTCAACTAATGACGCAATTTTTTAAAATTTTCTTTTTACATTGTAAAAAGATTCTGAGAGATAATGAAATTTAATTGCATGTACGTTTAGCCGAGGAAAGGAGGAGTTTAAATAAAATGCAGGCATAGCAATTAAATAAAATTATAAAACACTTTGGGTTGGAGGAATGTAAGGATAGCTAGTTTGCTTAGGAGAGAAAGATCCAGATAAAGTTAAAAACAACTACAAAAAGGGTTATTCATTTAGCGGTTTCCTAAAAAAAAGGTATATAAAATGAATTTAAAATCCTTTTTTTCCTGAAATTCCCTTTTCAATACAAAATTTTAACCTTGGCATTATACAGCAACAACACTACATCATTCAAATGATCGCCTCGTGAATTTTTGCAACCCCCCGACTCTTTCTTACGAAATTTTCGACCATTTTTGGCACATATTGGCAGGTATCTTAGCCATAATTCGACGTAGGTTGTTTTAAAACTACTCAAGATTTAAAGGTTTATCCTCATAAACACGTTCTTTCGTGTAACCCCACAAAAAAAGTCCAGCAGTGTTAAATCGCACAATCTCGGTGACCAATTGACACCTCCAAAACGAGAGATTTCCCGGCCGGATAGTTTCTCTCGCAATAAAGCCATACTCACTCGTGTTGTGTGGCATGTGGTACCATTTTGTTGGAACCACATATTGCCCAAGTCATGTACTTCAATTGCAGGCCAAAAAAAAGTCTAGAATCACACGACCATAACGCTCCGAATTGACAGTGACAGTCTCGCCATTATCGTTTTCAAAGAAGTAAGGTCCCATCACACCTCCGAATCAAAGAGCGCACCAGACAAAAAGTTTTTTTTTTTTGGTGTAATGGCCTCTCTTTCATTTTTTGAGGGATTTTCCGAGCCTCAAATGCGACAATTTTGCTTGTTTATGTATCCACCATGTGAGAAATATGCCGAGTCGCTGAAAAAAATTCTGTTGATAAAATCGCGGTTCACTGCTTGTGGTTCAAGCACCCAATCGGCGTAACTACGGCGTTATGAATGGTCAGCTGGTTTCAGTTGTTGTGTGAGTTGGACTTTGTATGGCTGTAGGACCTTCGGATCTTCGGCTGCACTTTCACTTTCACAGCAGCGATATTTGAGGTGAAATGAGCAGAACGATGATTCACAGGCCCTACAATAACTGCAATCGATCAAGTCTCTTCAACTTTCTTTTAAAGTTAGAACAATTGCTTGAGTAGTTGAACGATTATGTGCACCATAAACTCCTCTTAAAGCACGAAACGTGGTCACGTGGTTTGAATCACCATTTTTGTAGTAGGTTTCAACAATTTTAAGGCGTTTTGCCGTTGTTAGGCGATCAATTCTCATAAATGCCTGACTTTTAACTAAAACAAAACATATTTGGTTTGACAGTTAAGTTTGACAGATGTCAAAATACAACTCTGCACTTTCGGAAACACTATATGGATAATCCTATAGATGGCTTAAGTCTGAAAGTCTTTCACATCCAAGTTGGTTGAGAAATGTGACCTCTAATTGCTAAAGCATAAGGCAGTGAGACTTCTAGTTGCTTATAAACTAATTTTGAGAGATATCCCATCCGAAATCGATGACAATTCGTTAGCATGAAGAGAGGGAGAGAGCGAAAGAGCGAGAAAGAGAGAGGAGTGATAGAGAGAGAGAGAGAGATAAATAGTGAGAGAGAGTTCCCACCAAGCACTGGTTGTAAATATAAAAAAACATTGTCTTAAGTAAATGACGTTTCTTGCATACTAAATAAGACCAGATCCATCTTTTCTTATTCAATTTTCCCTGTAAGAATTCCAATTATTTATCATTTTTGCTCAGTGCCTAAAAATACTTAACCTCCCGCCACCTAACAATGCCTTTTCAACACTCTCCGAATTTGGTATGAATAAACAATGATGAAATGCATGGTATTGAAAATAAAATCAAAGACATACATATGCACATACATATATATGCATACATATATATAATTTAAACAAATTTATTCTTGTACGTATATACCTATAAAAATAAACATATATACGAGTATGTATATATATACATATATGGTATATGACACAAAAATAATCAATTTCAATTTGCATTTGTATGCATATGTGTATACATCTATGTATATATATAATCCTTTGAGTACATTTCTTTATCAAACATTAATTAATTCATTTGTAAACAAATGACTTTAGTCTCTATATTTTATATATATGTATATATATATATATATATATATTTACACACATATACAAGTACATATATATTGAATGCAAGTCTGATGTGACAATTTGATTAATTTGTTGGTAGTTTAGCATTTTTTTATAATGTATATATGTATGTATGTGTATTAAAAATGAATGTATAATTTATAAAATAATTTCTTTTCATTTACTCAAACTAAAAAAAAATTGAAAACATACTTCAAAAATTAAAAAATTAATATAATTTATAAACTTAAAATAAAATAAAAAAATAATTATAAAAACTTAATTATAAAAATACAAAAAAAAAAATAAAAAATAAATAAACAAATAATAAATAATTATAAAAAAAAATACTAAAAATTAAATATTAGTTAAAAAATTTATATAAAACTTTAAAAAATTTAGTTAGAAATAGAGTTTTTCGAAATAAAAAATAATAATAAAAAGTATAAAATAAAATTAAAATATAATTAAATATTAGTTAAAAAATAAATAAAAATTTATAAATTTTAAATAGAAATAAAATATCATAAAATCTCAAAAACATAAAAAATAATAAAAATAAAATTAAAATATAAAAAATAATGAAAAAAAAAAAATTGAAAATTTTTAATTGTATATAAAATATATATATATATAAATATATATATAAAAATATAAATAAAAAAATACTTAAAATTAAATATTAGTTAAAAATATATAAATATTTATAAATTTTAATAAGAAATAAAATATCTTGAATTTTTAGAAATATAAAAAAATAATAAAATATAAATTAAAAAATATAGAAAATTATAAAAAAAAAAAAATTAAAAATTATAATTATATAAATAATTTCAAAAAAATTAAGTGCCAAAAATTAAATAATACATATAAATTTTCAGAAATATAAAAACTAATAAAAAATAAATTAAAAAATTATAGTTATAAAAATTTATTAAAAAAATAAAATAAAGTGGTTAAAGTTAAATATAACAAATAATAAAAAATAAATAAATAAAAAATCTATAATTATAAAACAAATACTAAATATTAAATACTAGTTAAACAAATATACAAAAATTTAAAAAATTTAACTAGAAATAAAATATCATAACTTTTCAGAGATATAAAAAAATAAAAAAAATAAAAAATAAATATAAAAAATAATAAAAAATAAATCAATAAAAAATTAATAATTATAAAATAAAAAAAAATATTAAAAAAATAAAAAAAATAATTATAAAATTTCAATTTTAAAAATTTGTAGAGATTAGAATTCTATAAATTTTAATTAAAAAGAAATTATCATCAATTTTCAGACATAAAAATATATTGTAAAAAAAAAATTATAATAAAATAAAATAAAATAGTTAAAATTAAATATAACAAATAATAAAAAAAAAAATAAATAAATAAATAAATATTATATATGAAATTTCAGAAATATAACAAATAATAAAAAATAAATAAATAAAAAATTAATAATTATAAAGCAAATACTAAATATTAAATACCAGTTCAACAAATATACAAATTTTTATAAATTTCAACTAAAAATAAAATATCATAAATTTTCAGATATAAAAAAATAAAAATAAAAAATCAATAAAAAATTAATAATTATAAAATAAAATTAACAAAAAAAAAAGAAATAAATTATTAAATTTTAAAAATTTAAAATTTTATAAATTTTAATTCAAAATAAAATATCATTAATTTTCAGAAATCAACTTATTATACATATACCTTTGAACAAATTAATCAATACTCTAATATAAAGCAGAGTTTCTAACTCAGACAAAACTGATAAGTTACTTTCAGTTTCTAAGAGTGAATGAATTAATACAAAACACCTACATATATGTATGTATGTTATTTCATTCAAATTATAAGCATTTCACATGCATATAAATATACAAACATACATGCCTGAGAAATGAGAGAATTATACAATAAATTAAATATAAAAATATTCTAATATATGTAAATATACAAATAATCACATTTCTAATAACAAACACATGCTTTAAATATTATATTTACTTATAACTATGTATGTATAACAGCAAAATAGCATTTTCTATACCAACCGAGCGGCCTTGCTTTCGTCAATTCTTTAATATTACTAAATATTATTATAGCTATATATAGAAGAATTTACGTATTTTTCTATGCACATACATATACATATTCGTACAAATATATATGCACATATATAAATACAAATTGCCCATTTACTTGATAGTAATAATGCGCCGCTTAATTGCCGGTCAATTTTTTGAATGCGTCAGCAAACGTCAACTCGCTGTTGCTGATGAGCGTTTGTACGCTTCTACATTAGTAATTAAGTATTTCTAATAAATATAAACAAAGATAAATTATTATTATATGTATTTTCATTGCATTGCAAAAGCAACGCCCATTAGAGCAATGACAAAGTTAATATTATTTAATTATGGAAAGAAACAAATTATTTTTATAATAAGAAAAATAATATTTAAAAAAAATATTAAAAAGTAAAAATAAAAATAAAAAAATATAAAAAAATATAAAAAATAATAATAAAAATTTTAATAAAAAAAATTAAAAAATTAAAATATTCAAAAATTTATCTATACAATCGATTCCTTCAGATATGATATTTTGGTTCGAAAATTCGCCAAAAAAAAATTCGTCAATAAAGTACCTACGAACGTGAAAGTTTGCATACTACACATACATAACGTATTGCAAATTGATTCTGAAAATCATCGAAATCGGACATGCATAACATATAGCTTTCATACACCGATATTTTCAAATGTGAGATGTTTTGGTCAAAACTCAGTCAAGAAAAAAGCATTTAGAAGCATGAAATTTGGTATTATCCATAACAGCTCAATTGGAAAGTCCCCCGGCCTGACATATAGATGGCGCTGCTAGAATTAAATCCACACTGATTTTTAGTTAGCCCTAACCTTCAAAAGACGCGTGTATAAATTTGACAGCTGTCGGATCATTACTTTGTGAATACACAAAACGGTTTTGAATTCTCGTAAATTGAAATTGAATACAATAGCAGGACCTTAAAAGATATCAACTGAAAATGTACTTCACATCATTCACAAATATTTGGGTCTGAGAAAGCTTTGTGCACAGCGGGTGTCACGCGAGCTCACTTTTGACCAAAAACAACGATGAGTTGATGATTCGGAGCAGTGTTTGGCGATATTCAAGCATAATAAACCCGAGTTTTTGCATCGCTATGTGACAGTGGATGAAACATGGCTCCATCATTTCACTCCGAAATCCAATCGACAGTCATCCGAGTGGATTGCACACGATTAAACCGCTCCAAGGCGTGGAGATGCGCAACAGTTGGCTGACAAGGTTATGGTGCCTATATTTTGGAATGCGCATGAAATAATTTTGCATTGACTACCTTGAAAAGGGAAGGAGAATCAACAGCGACTATAACATAGCCTTACTGGACCGTTTGAAGGACGAAATCGCCGAAAAATGGTCGCTTTGAAGAAAAAGAAAGTGCTGTTTCACCAAGACAATGCACCGCCGTGTGTCAAGTCAGTGAAATCGATGGCAAAAATCCATGAATTGGGCTACAAATTGCTTCCGCATCCACCGTAGTCTCCATATCTAGCCTCCAACGACTATTTCATGTTTTCAGATCTCAAAAGAATGCTCGCTGGGAAGAAATTTTCGTCGAATGAAGAAGGGATCGCCGAAGCTGAGGCTTATTTCGAAGCAAAGGATAAATCGTACTACAAAAATGTTATCGAAAAGTTTAAGGGTCGCTACAATCAGTGCATCTCCCTTGAAGGGAATTATGTTGAGTAAAAAAAAAATTAATTTTACAAAAAAAAAAGAGTGTTTTACTACGGTAGGCCGAGGACTCTTCAATTGATCTGCGGATTTCGCGTCTACTGGATAAGTAGGTCGAGTAGCTAGTAGGTCAAATAACCTTTCGAGTGCTGCCATTGGAGTAATTCTACCTCTTACCAAAACACCAAAGACCTAGAGTACTATCAGGGAAACTTGTTCAGCTCAATATATTGCTTTCTCTACTATCCATCTCCATTTGAATAAAATTGTTCTCAACTCACATTAACTCAACTCAACCCTTTGCCATTTTTAATCCTTTTAACCAAAATAGAAAAGGATAATGCCGATAAAGAAAGCTCAACAAAAGCACGAATTGCTTCAAGTGGATTTTTTTCACTGTACGCTGAGGAGTCTGTGCTCAGGAAGAGCATCAAAAGCGTAAAAAAAATTTGAAAACTTTTTTGTAAAAGAAAACTGAAAATAAATCGAACAAAAAGCTGTCTTAGCTCATTTTCAACAACAACTCAAAGCTTTTTCAAGTAAATTTGAAGACTGCACAAAGCTTAGCACATTTTTTAAGATGAAATGAGAGTACTTATTTGCGACGAATATTGAAAAGAGGTTTGAAAAAATAAAAAATAAAATAAAAAAAAATAAAAAAAATAAAAAAAATATTCAAAAAGTTCGTAACGGAAGTGCACAAGGACTACGCATACTCAAGTTACAACAAGTTGTACGAATACGAGTATATGTAAAGTGAAAGAAGAGAAAAAAATCTATAAAAAAACATAAAAAATCTTTAAGCGATAAGATTACGCACAAGCTGTGCACTGACATGTACGCCAGATACGCTAAGAATGTTGGCAAAGACGAAACTTACAGTATGGATGTGCAGCTTGTGAGCGTGAGTGAAGAAAAATTCGAAAAAAAGGAAAAGAAAGGGGAAAAAATAATACAAAAAAATAAAAATAAAAAAAATTTAAATATGCATTTTTGCATTTCACTAGAAATATTAGCAGAAAAACATCAACAAAAAAAAAATAAATAAATAAATATAAAAAATATAGCTAAAATATAGCGAACGATGCATGATGGAGCAGTGAAAATCCTTGAACTATGAAAAAATAAATGATTGCGCGTGCCTGACAGTGCATACCACAAGTAGACATACTCCTTTACTCTACAAATATATGCATTTTTTGCGCTCTTCCCTTGGCAATATAGACAGCGCTGTGCCCCATGCCAAAGGTGGGTCTGACTGTGCGCGTTGATGGGCGTCAGCGCTGCATTGACAGTGACAGAGTGCCTGTACGCACTTACCTACTTGGTTATGTACGCGTGTACAGTAAGTAGAAAGGAAAACGGAAGTTTAACGCGTGGAAAGTGGACTTCCGCCGCTTTTGTAGATATTTTCTAGTAAAATTTTCTTCACATTTTTATAAACTTTAATATGAGTTTGTATAAAGTTAGCGAACTATGAATTGTTGTAAGAAAAAAAATTCTAACCTCAAATGCATTTTTTTTTATTTCTTTATACAAATGTTACATGAAACGCTGCAAGCAACTGATTATTTACATTTTGCATTTCTGTCTCATATATTCTGAACTGAATTCCATTTACTTTTTCCCCTCTAACACAATCATACTACATACATATTTCCAATAGATAAATGAACTGTCAATTGCATTAATGAATTGTGTGAAAATATGCCTTATCATCGCGCCAAAAATAAAATTAATGGGTTTTCGTTGTAAGCCGGTTCGGTTCGGTCGTATTATTTAAATCGAAATATAACTGTTAATGTATGTATGTAAATACTCGTACATACATCTATACACGAAAGGTAGGTCGGATTATTATCATACGAAATAAAATATAAATAGAAAAGCGCTTACGTAGATACTAAGTATGTCCATACATATATATATATATATATATATATATATATATATATATATGTATATATATATTCACTACAATATTAATGCGTTGTCGAGTAATTAAAATAACATTTCATATATAATCGACAATTATTTATGAGGTGAAATAATTATCTATAAAAAGATAGATAAAAATAGCGGTGCATTCTAATGAGAAGCGGCAGAGCATAGCGAAATAAATGTTAAAAAACAAAAAAATTAAAAAGCAAACAAATAAACTGAAATGGAATAAAATTAGATTAAATTAAATCAAAATAAATTAATTTAAAAAAAAATTAATTTAAAATTAAATTGAATATGAAAGAATCCGAAAAAAATAATAATAAATAAAAAAATTAAATGTATTAAACTGAATTGAATTAAATAATTGTTAAAAAAAATAAAATAAAAAAAATTGTAGAAAAAATAAAATAATATAATATAAAATCAAATAAAATTAAAATAAAACTGAAATAAAATAAAATAAAATTAAGTTGATTAAATAAAATAAAATAAATTGAAATCAAAGAACCAAAAAAAAATTTTTTTAAATTAAAAATTAACAAAACAACCAAATAAGTTCAAATGGGAGGGAACAAAATAAAATATAAGTAAAATTAAATTAAAATAAAATAAAATAAAATGAAAGAAAATAAAATAAAATATTTTAAATTAAATTAAACTAATTTAAATAAAATAATTTAAAAAAATTTTTTTTGGAAAAAATAAAATGAATAATATAAAATCAGACAAAATTAAAATAAAAAAATAAAAATAAAAATTAAAAAAAATTAATTAAACTTAATTAAATTAAATAATTGATAAAAAATAATGTAGCAAAAATAAATTAAAATAATATAAAATCAAATAAAATTAAAATAAAACTGAAATAAAATAAAACAAAATTAAGTTAAATAAATAAAATAAAATAAATTGAAATCAAAGAACCAAAAAAAATTTTTTTAAATTAAAAATTAACAAAACAACCAAATAAGTTGAAATGGGAGAGAACAAAATAAAATAATATAAAATTAAAATAAAATAAAATAAAATGAAAGAAAATAAAATAATTTAATTAAATTAAACTAATTTAAATAAAATAATTTAAAAAAAAATATTTTTTTTGAAAAAATAAAATGAATAATATAAAATCAGACAAAATTAAAATTAAAATAAAATTAAAATAAAAAAAATAAAAATTAAAATTAAAAAAAATTAATTAAACATAATTAAATTAAATCAAACAAAAACAAGAAAGAACGGCTGCATGCGGCCATGCCGAAACCTTTCTACCTTTAACATATCAAATTGATTGTAATTTGCAAAAATGAACTTGAATTTTCATCTGCAGAATACCAAACTTCACGCTCTAAGAAGTTTTTTTTGCGAAATTTTTTACCCAAAACCTCATATCTGAAAAAATCGTTTGTATGGGAGTACTGCAAATCATCGAAATCGAACTGCGAATATCATAATTCCATTTCGATGATTTTCACTACAAATATGCAAAGCATAATTTGTGACAGGTCAGTTGAAAGGTACACCCGCCCTACCATAGTAAAACACATTTTTTTTGGCAAAATAATTTTTGTTATTCACAACATATTTCCCTTCAAAAGTGATACACCCATTATAGCGAACGCTCCAACTTTTCGATACCATTTTTACACTACGATTTGTACTTTGTTTCAAAATATGCCTCAGTTGAGACGTTCACCTCTTCATTCGACGAAAATTTCTTCCGAGCGAGTATTTTTGAGTTGTGAGAATAGGAAATAGTCTCCTGGTGGCCAGAACTGGGGAATATGGTGAATGCGGAAGCAATTCGAAGCTCATTTCATGGAATTCTGTCATTGCTATTTCACTTACTTGTGACACGGTGGATTGTGTTGGTGAAACAGCACTATCTTTTTTTTCAATTTCGGCCGTTTTTTGGCCATTTCGTGCTTCAAGCGGTCCAATCACGCTATGTAATAGTCATCTAGTTGATGATGCTTTCTTTCTCAAGGTGGTCAATGAATGATGTGTATCCCAGAATACAACCTTGCCAGCCGACTTTTATGTTATTCCACGCCTTGGAACGGGTTCGTCGTGTACAGTCCACTCGGATGACTGTCGATTGGACTACGGAGTGAAATGATGCGAGACATGTTTCATGCATTCTCACATATCGACGCAAAAACTCGGGTTTATTACGTTTGAATATCTCAAAACGCTACTCCGAATCATCAACTCGTCCTTGTTTTTGGTCAAAAGTGCACTCGCCCGGCATCCACTTTACACAGAGCTTTCATATAGAAAAATATGGAGTATCTCTTTTGAACACAAACGATTTTTCAGTAATTCAATTCATTTGTTACATCAGTATTGAGCGTGTGTGTGTGACCTACCAGCCCTGTTACCCTTGTGCTCCGCATACTTGCCACTTGCACTTACCGCAAAATGTCATTGATTGCGGTTAGTCACTAAAGTGTCCCGACAACAACAGTCAGTAGCAGCATTAGCAGCAGCAGGACACCAGTGAGAATGAGATTGCAATCTACTCAATTCCAGCTGTTACAAACCGAGCACAAGGAGCGACTGACTGGCTGACTACACCCTACACTAACACTGCTGCGATGCTGCCTGTAATCGCAACAGCAGCAGCAGCTAAAGGGGCAAGCTCAGTTCGTTTTCGATCAATTGTGGTTTACAATTACAATTTGAAATTTCTTTACCCAGATATATACGCATACATACAAACATAGTAGAACCAGCATTTTCTTTATACTTGACATTTCTTCGTTGCTTTGCACGCAAACCAGGAATACCGACACACATATTACCACACAAATGAGAGGGAGATGAAGAAAATTTCATGAGACGGAGAGCTTGGGTTGACACTTCTGCATTTTTCAATATTAAAGTCAAACGGGTAGCTCTCAGTTGATTTAAGGCTCTAGGGTCTTACACACTGCTCCGTCAGAAGATCAACCGTGCGTGAAGGTGGAAGGAAGAGATGCTTTTCTTCTTCGAGATCTAACTTTGGCAGGAAGGATCTTGCTACCACGCACGCGAGAATGGGAGACCAGCGCTCGCTTCAATGCCCGTCTCTCCAAAAAGCAGACTCCAACTTGTCAAAGGAACACCTGAAAGTGTCCTGACAGAAAGTAACGAAGCTAGCGTATACGCTCACGAAGCTTTCTACAGTGATCCGTTGCCTTTTAGCATTTTTATTTTGAAGTGAGCCGACGACGACGACAAGCAAGTGAATATTTTCTTGCCTCGCAGAAATCTTACCCGCTGACACACTGAGCCCACCGCTACAACCTCCCTTAGGAAAACAATGGGGTAGTTTGAAAATCTGATAGAAGATGTCCACGCCGGTCTTTCCGTCCAGCAGAAGTTTAGTGTTTCTTTTTCCCAGTATCTTTGCTCCCTCCAGTCCTCTAGTGAAGGGATTGTGTAAAAGAAGCAGCCACTCGGCGCCAACTCGGAGACAGTATGAAGCCTAAATCCCATGCTCATGCCGATGTATAGTTAACGGTAGAAGCTCTTCATGCGATCTTTTTGTCTAGCTTTGTCTTTTCCATCCATTCCGCGCCAATTCGTGCAGAAGTTTAGTGCTAATTTTCTCCAGTGTCTTTGTTCGTTCAAGTTCTCTAGTGAAGAGATTGTGTTAAAGAAGCAGCCACTCGTCGCCAGTTCAGAAACATTCTGAAAGCCTAAATCCCATGTCTTTATATAGCTCACGGCAGCCAATCCCCACTTCAACCTTTTCGTTTAGCTTCGTCCGTTATGTCACACTTTCACTCATCCGTGAAGAAGCGTAGAGCTCATTTCCTCAAGGGCTTTATTTCCTCCGATGCTCTCGTGAAGGAATTATTATAAGGTAGGAGCTTCCTAGAGCCACTTAGGATTTGCAGTGGTCCGTGCAGCTAGGGCGCAGGTCACTTAACGTGATAGCGAAACAGATCTCATTAAACCAAGTATGGATTCAGGACACAGTAGAACTAACAACGAGATGGCGGGTAAGCTTCGCCATTATTGAGGGGCCTGAGCATGTCGTTCCCCAACTGTAAGCTCAGTATAAGAGGATTATTCAATTGCAGACGCTAACTTAAAATAGAAAAAAAAGAGCTCAGAAGAGTCTCAATGGTCGCAATATGACAAGAAAAATGTGGACGATATGGAAAAAAAAGAAGGTTACGAAAGCTAATTTCTCTAAAAGGGTACAAAACAAAACCTCTTCTATCGGAGAGGCACGCAGAAAGGCTGAGCGTACCATCAAATGACTTCTGCAGGAGTTGTAGGGCACAGAAAAAACCTGAAAACTTAAGGCACTTCTCTTTGAAGGGAGGAGTAGGTTGAAGTCTCTAGAGACGGCAATCTCTAGAGACTTGATCGAGGAAACATCAGTTACTCAGTTTTGCCACAATTAGTGTACCCAGTGGCTCCACAATAGCACCATTTGGTGACCTAAATGAGTTGATGCGCCGCAACCACTTCAACCTAACCTAACTTGGCAAAATATTTCAACTACTGATAATTTTTATGAATCTTAAGAAGCTCGCAACTTTCAAAATTCCAAATATTTTTTGCTCTTTTTTTATTACAATTTGCGCTAATCCATCAGAGTAGAAACCGAATGTCATGCCCAACCCTAGAAAATTAAGTACTACCCGTTGAAAAATGTCTCCACATCAATATTTTGTTATCGCCATTTCACTGCTCCATACGAGTATTCGAACACTAATTGGATTTCTGTTACTTAAACGATTTATGTTAACTACATTTGCGTGGTTATGTTTGCTCATGAGTTTGCGAGCACCGAGCATCGAGCGCACAATTTAGTCCTTTGGGGTTATGTATGTATGTATGTATGTACATACATTTGAGTACATTTGGCAATTAACCACAAGTTTACAACTTTGACTGCAATTAGCCAAAAGAAACGCCATTTTGTCGCCTATGCACAGTTTGACAGGCACTGTCAATTAGCGCTATGTCAACAATGTACAGAGGGCGTACAAATGGTTCTTCGTCGATAGTTGGCTGTAAACGTTTTTGAAAGCATTAGTTGGTTTTAATTACTTTTCTTTTACTTTTTTTTTTTCTTTTTGAAAAGGAGGAGTTTATTGATGTTTTACTAATTATGTTAGTAGGAGTGTAAGTAAATACTTTTTAAATGAAGTCTGAAAGCTTTGGCAGACAATGTAATGGGAGGAAGGGCTTTAATAGCCACTGTTAAGAGACATGAAAGCCAGAGTATTTTTCGTCATCCCTATAGAATGTACTCGATATATTACAACAAAATATATATATATATATAAATAAAAATAATAATATTAACAAAAAATAATAATTAATAAGGAATAAAAATATATAAATAATTAAATAATAAAATAAATAAATGTAATAATTAAAAAAACTTTTATAATAAATAAAAGAAAAAATTATTAAAATATATATATAAAAAATAACAAACATAAAAAATATAAATATATAATAAACAAATAGATAAAATTAAAAATAAAAATAAAAAATATTAAAAAAAAATAAAATATTTTAAAAACAAATAAATTAATTGAAAATAAAAGAGAAAATTTATAAAAAAAAATTAATATAATAATAAAAAAAAATTAAAATTTATATATATTTACATAATAAGAAATTTATATTTATATAACGGGTGATCCATTACAAGGTTCCCTACTTTTTTAAAGAAAAAACATAGAAAATCCAAATTCCATGGGAAATGTTTATTATCAGTCGAAAGGCCATTCTTTAGCATTTATTTTTTGAAGATTATCTCTTTTAAATGTTGGCCGCGACTACGTCTCAGATGGTCCATCCGTTGAGTCCAATTTTCGATGACACGTTCGAGCATTTCGACTGGTAACTGGCGAATGACGCTCGTGATGTTCTGCTCCAAGGCCCGAATCGAAGTGGGATAGTCCGCATAGACTTTAGACTTATCCCCATATACTCACAGGAAAAAGTCTAACGGTGTGATATCACATGATCTTGGTGGCCAATCGACCGGCCCAAAACGTGATATTATCTGCTCACCGAAGTGTTCTCTCAATAAATTCATTGATTGATGCGTGGTGTGTGAGAAGTGGCGCCGTCTTGTTGAAACCAAATATCGCGGAGCTCACGAGCTTCAATTTCAGGCATCAAATAGTCGGTTATCATGGCGCGATAATGATCGCCATCGATGGTTACGTTCTCACCGGCATAATTTTTGAAGAAATATGGACCAATGACACACAAAACACACCAAACCGTTGTTTTTTCTTGATGAAATGGCACCTCTTGAATCTCTTCAGCTTGCTCTCATCGCTGAACAAAATTTGGCTCGAAAACGTCAGATCTTCGTGGAACTTTTCAAGAGCCCATAGAGCGAAAAGAAGTCGCACTCTCAGTTACGGCCGCTATATTTTCTACATAATGAATGCTGGGTCTGGGTCTTAAGATGGGTGATGGTGCTGCGAATAGTACGCTTAGTAGGCCGATTATGTTGTCCATAAGTTGAGTGAAGCGCGCGAATCACATGCTTTACAGATCGTGAATTTTCGTTGAATAAAGTTGAATGATTTGTAAATGTTGTTCAGGCGTAGGTCTTTCCATGATGAAATGGCGAACAAACAGCTTTACACGACTCACGCGTGATCTGTCAAAAAAAGGATATTGAAAAAAGCACCTCTACTTGGATCACCCTTTAAATACAATTTATTACTGCCCAACATAATCATGCAACCGACACTCCTAGAGCCGCACATTGCCCACCATAAATTTCTGTTATTCCTAAAAATCATAAATTGCTACAAAGTATTAACAAGTGAGGTTGAGTACAAGTGGCAATAAAAAACAATAACAGACATTAAAAAGTACTCTTAAAGTATATAAAAATTAATAATAACAATCAGCAGAGAGCATCATCAGTGGCACACTAAACAAAAATTAAATTAAAAAAGTGTATACATTGGAAACAATCGGTACATTTGTTCAAGCATATACATATTGATATGATATTGACTGCCGCTCGGGCTCTTCAGTAAATGAATAGCGTGCAAAGAACACTAAAAACAACAATAACAACAACAATGGCAAACAGTTGTCATGCCAAGCAATCAATTGATATATTCAAATGAAATGAATCTGTTGATGGGCTCAACTGATTGGAAGAGGCAACAGCAATGCCCAGTAATAAATTAATGTATACATGCGTGCATATGTATGTTGCCATACGAGGGTAACCATTTATATTTCGGTCTTAATAATGAAAAATTTAAAAAAATTGGACGCAGAAAATCGAAATTATTAAAAAAAAATTAATAAAAAATTTATTTTTATGAAATTATTTTTCAATATTTATAAAAATATTAAATAATACTCAAAATTAATATTTTTCTGCTCAAAATTAATTTTTTAATACCAAAAAAATAAAATAATTTTTTTCAATTCAAAATTAATATTTTTATTTCAAAATTATAGTTCTTAATTCAAAATTAATTTATTTAATATCAATATGTGGTTAGTGTCGTGCGGGGATTCGTTTCACGAGGAACATGTGTTGGATATCTCAGATAAATCGAGGGTCCACGGTAATTTACTCTGGGATGGGGCCTTATATTAGCAAATCTTTTCGTTTACCGGATCACTTTAGCGTTTTTCAGGCGGCTAACGAGGGGTCTGAGATTTTCTAGGCTCAGTATATTGTTTCTATCCATATCTCTTGGGATAACTAGCCCTGCTTCTAAAACAATAAAATCAGTTCTCGGGTCGCGTAATGAGATGGCAGACAGGCTTGGAAATAAGAGGCCTTTCCTTCCACTTTCCCCAATATGGAGGAGCTCACTATTAGAGAGTATTCATCACAGATGTTAACTTGTCACGTTAAAGAGAAAGAAGATTTCTTCAATTATGGATATTTTTGCAGTGCTTGCAGCATTCCGCAGGTAGGTAGTGAAGCTGGGCTTACTTAAGCCCTGTGAAGGAGACTGTTGTAATCTCCAGGTGCGGAAATCTTTAATATTTGAGCGAAATAGCGTGGTGCAGATACTCAGGGAAATCACAATAACACCGTTTAGTGGACCAAAATGAGATGATGCCCAGCAGCCACTTCAACTTAGGCTAGAGGTTAGGCCTCTGACTAGTAAAAAAAGGAACATTTCGTCCACAGTGTCATCTATTTGTGGTTTTTCATTACTGCTCGCAATCACTACAGCCTCTTCAACATCTTGTGAAAGGTGCCCCCAACCGTTATCGATGCCATCCTATAAGGTAACGTTCCGAACGAAATGTCCCACTTTTTGAAGAATATATGCCATTCGTCCTTCTCTGTTTCCATTTCGGTTAAGCTTATCTCAACTTGCGAGATAGAACAAGCTTCGTTCTCTTCTTAACATGGCCTGTCTGTGATTATATTTCTTTTGAAACAGTTTGCATGTCTTCTTTATCCCTGAAAAATCTTCTTAGTCTCAGTTTGCCTAGGATTTTTGTCTGCCTTGCAATACCCCTCTATGTCTTTGTGACCAGGGACTCAAATGAGCGATAGTCTGCTCTTCTCAGCCTCCTCTTAAAGATATCTGCGACAGTCCAGTGTGGTTTATAATTAGAGGAGATCGAGCCTAGAACTTTAATTATTTACTATTAAATTGTTGGGCTATAAAAGGATTCACAACAACATTAATATGACAAAATTGAAATATTCTTCGTATTTTTGTCGTAAAATATTTCAATCAGGTCAAGGCAAGAAATATCAATAGTAACCCTCGTATATTGTCATACATATGTATACATGTATACAGGAAAGAAATGATGAAAGGCCTTCGATTGTCGCCCCAAATTCAGTTGTAAAAAAACTGTAAATATGTATGTATATGTTATGTACGCAAGCATATTTCTCGTATAAATGTCTAAGAATCATGAATATTAAAAAAAAAAAAAAAATTAAAATTAACGTCACAATATTAGCGCTTCATTAATGCGTTTTGCCCTAATATTACCCATCGTTAGCGCCCTTCTAGGCATCTTCTAACGAGTGCATTTCCTTCGCATTTTTCTTTTTGAGATTTTTCGATTGACATTTGTCAAAACGAGAACTTACGCGCGGTATGGTTTTGTACTTTTTACGAGTATCTACATATGTCATGTATAGTAAGTGTGTTTGTGTTGCGCAACGAGATTGCGTCATTATTGCCTTCAATTTCCTGTCGGAGCAAAAATTTTTCTCTTTTATGCATTTCTGCTAACGACTTTGAAAATGGTTAGCTGCTCTGCATGCCGCCGCTTGCCGCTGCTTGTGCGCAAGTGCTTGCTGCTGGTGATTATTTGATATTCCACTATTGTTGTTGTTGTTGCTGGCGGTTTATTAGCATCGTTAGACGTAAGGAATTGCCAATGAAGGCGTCAAAATTGACAGTCTAGGCCATTAGTGTGAATTAAAGTAAGTGTATGTATATATGTATTTATGTGCAAATGGGCTTTCAGCAGCTATTACATAATAATAATTTCTCTATAAAATTTATAAAAAATATAAAAAAACGGATTTTTTTGATATTACTAAGGCCTAACCCCATCTTAGACTAAAAAGAAATTTCTACTTTAAAATTCTTTAAAACAACTTTAGAGCCTGATTATGAGGATATATCGATCTTACTTATGTCCAGGCTTCCAATAGCCAGATCTATTTTATTATATGTACATATAAAGGGTGATCCATTTCGAGGTTCCCTTTTTAAAGTAAAAAAAAAAGCACAGAAAATTCAAATTTAATGGGGAATGTTCGAATTATCATTCGAAAGAACATTCTTTGGCATTTATTTTCTTGAGATTATTTCTTCCAAATGTTGGCCGTGGCTACATTTCAGATGGTCCAGCCGATGAGTCGAATTTTCGATGATTCGCTCGAGCATTTCGACTGGTAACTGGCGAATGACTCGCGTGATGTTTTGCTTCAAGCCCAAGGAACCAAAACAATCTTGGTGGCCAATCGACCGGCCGACCTGCCCAAAACGTGAAATTATCTGTACACCGGAGTGTTCTCTTAATAAATCCGTTGACTGATGCGTGGTGGGTGGGAAGTGGCGCCGTCTTGTTGAAACCAAATGTTGCGGAGATCACGAGCTTCAATTTCAGGCATCAAATAGTCGGTAATCATGGCGCGATAACGGTCGCCATTGACGGTTACGTTCACACCGGCATCATTTTTGAAGAAATATGGACCGATGATTCGACCGGCCCATAATCAAACCGTTGCTTTTTCTGGATGAAGTGGCAGTTCTTCAATCTCGGCAGGTTGCTCTTCGCCCCAGTGCGGCAATTTAGCTTGTTTACATACCCATTAAACCAGAAACAAAATTTGGCTCGAAAACGTCTGATCTTCTTGGAACTTTTCAGGAGCCTATAGAGCGAAGCGATGTCGCTTGGGAAGGTCGAGCGGCTTCAGTTCTGTCACAAGCTGTATTTGGCACGCTTTCAATTGAAGATCTCGATGCACGTAAAATGCGCCAATTCGTCAGTCCATACGTCAGTCCGAGTTGCTGCGAACGGCGCCGAATTGACTCTCCGCGGCTACGGTCGCTATATTTTCTTCACTGCATGCTGGACGTGGTCGAAACGATCTAGCCAGCAGACACTTGATCCGCTGAACTATATCAATGTTGTCTCCTAAAGCTGATCGCTCCGTTGTCCACCAAATGTGCCGTCGGATACTTAAATCTCTCTCTCAAAAACTCCTAACGCCGATTCCTCAGATGTTATTATTTTTCAAGCCTACCCACCATATAGCAGGACGATAATGGCAAGCGACTTGCAGAGTTTGCTTTGTTCGTCAAGAGAGAACTTTACTTTTCAATTGTCTGCTCAGTGCAAAGTAACTACTGTTGGTAGGAGCGATTCCGGGTTGAATTTCAAAGCTCTGATTGCTTGTTTGATGCCAGAAGATATTTCGTCGTGTTGTCGTGCAATACCAGACCCTTACAATTTGTTTGATTATACAGTCTGCAGTAACAGAACAAACGGGGCGTTTGCGGATTAAATTACCCAAGAAAGCGGATCCACATTGCAAAAACCTTTTTTTTTTTAAGTAATGAACGGTTGCTAAAAGTTCTTCCCACATCTAACGGAGCTTATGATATGCTTTGAGCGCGCAATCGTTAACCAAATTTCATCAAAGACAGCTTAAGAGGGATCGGATTCGCTATCAACTGCGATTTTCGCTACCATTCAACAGGAGTTAGAAGTGTTTCCGGCCGAAACTCAGTTTGTTCTGAACATCGGTCACCAGATTACACGCTGGGTTCGCACATGAGTATGTTTTGGCTATCTGAAAGTTGCCGGTTCGTTTCAAAGAATTTTAAAGCTTAACTTCCGTAGATCAGCTTTTTAAGCTTTTCAAGCTTTTCGAGCTTTTCGCACTCATGTATTTTCTCTCTTTCTCTCCTTCTCTCTGTAAATTTTAAGCAAGTTGAAGCATTTTTTTTGTGTCGGTGTACAAAAGAACGCAGCTTC
Source organism: Neoceratitis asiatica (assembly GCA_030068015.2). Classification (NCBI taxonomy): domain Eukaryota; kingdom Metazoa; phylum Arthropoda; class Insecta; order Diptera; family Tephritidae; genus Neoceratitis; species Neoceratitis asiatica. Next base: position 99,855,105 of record CM061524.1, on the reverse strand, counting down.
AGAATATTGAAAATTCATTTTCATCAGTTTCGGGCACAACAATAAACAAGCGCTCAGCAACGCTTATCAACTTTCCGCTCCGCACACACATAGGTATATATATGTTTATTTTTAGCTTAATATGCATATGTACATATGTATGTGCGCGTATATATGTAACAGTTTTGGCGTCTTGTTGGCTGTGTGATAATGAAGCTGTGTTTGGTCTGGTGTTAAATGCCTTTCGGCATTGTAATGCGAATTAGTGAGTTCGCTGCAGCGTGCACTGGTACTTACATACTCGTACTTGTGCACCCACATACGAGTACATACATATGTACGTACGTAGTTATGGCTAAAATGCACCGAAGTACATTTACGCGCATATGCGTGACTTTTGCAGTAGCCCAATTAGAGCAAAGGGTGTGAATGTTTGTTTGAAGAATGAAATAATTGCTAACGAGCAAATTTCGTAGCCAAAACAATTTAATTAGTGCGCTCCAAATTGGAAAAAATGCTGTTAAAATTTTATTGAGGTCAATTGCACTATAATTAGCTAAAGTATAGAAAAGTTGGTTATGTGAGCGCAAAAAAAAAAATAAATAAAAATAATTAACAACTTTGGTAATACAAAAAAAAAAAACAAAAAAAAAACCAAAAGACTGAGAGGGCTAGTCCAAGTGGTGCTCTTCCATTGTGGGTCAAAAAACATTGGTTATCTTACAACCCTAACGCTCCGACCTGACAATGACAGTCTCGGCGTTATCGTTTTCAAAGAAGTAAGTACCAATCACATCTCCGCACCCACCAAAGAGCGCACTAGACAGTAAGTTTTGTTTGGTGTAATGGCCTCTCTTCCATTATTTGAGGATTCTGGGAGCCGCAAATGCGATAATTTTGCTTATTTTCGTCCCCACGGAGTGAGCAACGAGCCTAGTCGCTGAAGAAAACTTTGTTGGAAAAATCACGGTCCACCGCTTGTTGTTCAAGTACCCAATCGACGTAACTATGGCATTGTGAATGGTTAGCTGGCTTTGCGATGAGCCCTATATAATGGGTGATCGATTTCGAGGTTCACTACTTTTTTAAAGAAAAACAAAAACATAGAAAATTCCAATTCAAAATGGGGAATGTTTATTATCATTCGAAACAACATTCTTTGGCATTTATTTTTTTGAAGATTATCTCTTTCAAATTCTGGCCGCGGCTACATCTCAGAGGGTACATCCGTTGAGACCAATTTTCAACGGCTCGTTCAAGCATTTCGACTGGTAACTGGCGAATGACACGCCAGTTTGATGATGTTTTGCTCCAAGGCCTGAGAAATCGAAGCGGGATTGTCCGCATAGACTTTAGGATTTACATATTCCCACAGGAAAATGTCTAACCGTGTGATATCACACGATCTTGGTGGTCAATCGACTGGCCCAAGACGTGCTCACCGAAGTGTTCTATCAATAAATCCATTGATTAATGCGATGTGTGAGAAGTGGCGCCATCTTGTTGAAACCAAATGTCGCGGAGATCATGAGCTTTAATTTCAGATATCAAATAGTCAATTATGATGGCGCGATAACGGTCGCCATTGACGGTTACGTCCTCACCGGCATCATTTTTGAAGAAATATGGATCGATGATTCCATCGGCCCACAAACCACATCAAACCGTTGTTTTTTTGATGAAATGACAGCTCTTGAATCTCTTCAGGTTGCTCTCCGTCCCAAATGCGGAACTTTTGCATGTTTACATACCAATTGAGCCAGTAATATGGGCCTCATCGCTGAAAAAAATTTAACTCGAAAACATCGGATCTTCTTGGAGATTTTCAAGAGCCCAGAGAGCGAAGCGATGTCGCTTGGGAAGTACGAATAGTACGTTCAGTAGGCCGATTATGTTGATCATAAGTTGAGCGAGGAGCGCACGAATCACATTCTTTACAGAACGTGAATTTTCGTAATCAAATTGAATGATTTGTAAACGTTGTTCAGGTGCAAGTCTTTCCATGATGAAATGCCAAATAATACTGAGCAAGAATTATATGACAGCTTAACACGACTCATGCACGATCTGTCAATAAAGGCTATTGAAGAAAGTACCTCTACTTGGATCACCCTTTAAAAAAACCCCCTTCGTCAACGTTTTATCAAATCTAAGCAGTTCTGACATGCACTGATATGCACTTGAGCCCTTACAGCGTTGCGGTGGACAAAATTTTAACATTTGAATGAATTCGGTGGTGGTTTGACACTGGTCTTGACACTTCTGGGGTTTTCCATTGGGACGATTGGGCTTTGTCATTAGATGTGAAACCAATATTTTTTATTTGAGCCGACTGTTGATGCCAGGCTAGTAATTTATATCGATTTTTGTGGGCAACTTGTTTGGATGCACTCGTCGTCCACTGTCAATATTCCAACTATTGTTGAGTACTTAGTTTCATTTTTTTACTTAAAATTTAATGAATTTTTTTAAACCACTTTTTGCGACAGCAGAGCGCACTTTTAATCTATTTTTTAAACAATAAAAACATTATTTTTTCAAGCATATCTCGTACATGCGACCATTCAATTTCCTTTGCCGAGATTTTTTCCCCTTGAGCTTATCTCTATATTCGTCTTTTTCTTTTTGATTAATGGTCGAATGCACGTACTCTTTGATTTATGTGCAAATTCTGAGATTAAGAGTGTCGCTGCTATCAAATCTATGAATTTAATTAATGGAAAGATTATATTCTTGTGCTTTTATACACATATACAATACACTCGTAGGGTCACAGAAAATTCGCTGTGAAGTTGAGAAAATTAGGATTGTGAAATGCACATTGCCTTAAATATATATTTTTTTAATTTCGTGTGGAGAATTTAATGGGAAAATATTAGAGATGTCACTGTACACTTGCAATCGATGCTACAAACCGATAGATGGCGTTGTACTTCGATGTAGGCGGTGCGCGACAGCTGTTCAGTTCGCTTTGACATTTTCCATTGACAAAATGTGCTATTTATTTTTTCTGCAATTGATACGAGTTTTGCGTTTTATTACACTGATTCCAAATGGTCATGCATCGTGCATCTTATCGGCAAATGGCACAAGTAATTTAGTTAATTTAAAGTCAAAGCGACTTGAAAATAAAAAGAAATTTGCAGAAAATAAATTTGCGTGTCAAAAGTGGGGTTAACCAACCAGATTGCGAATATTCATTCCAAAAGTTTTTTTTTAAGGAAATTTTGATTAGTAAAAATCATCATTGTTGTCTTTAGGAAGCATTATGAGTTTCACTAGTGCCTCCTATCAGGTGATAACACTTTCAATGATGTGGAATAATTAGTCAAATGTTCGTGATAACCTACAGCACGGACACACGCTGAGCAATCAAAGCCGCAAATACGAAAACATGTCACTGGAAGTCGTAAATGTTGTCTTGAAATGCTGCTTCCAAATACGTTTCCACAATTGAATTGCCGTTGAAGTTTCAATTGCCATTGTGCGTCCTCCATGCCAATCATTTGAAGCTCAATAACTCAAATATGTCGAGCTTTGTGCCAGTAAACGTGTTTTGCGGCAAATTCTTCGTCATTACTTTAAGATGAGGAAAACCGATTCCTGTTGCTGTGTTGATCTTCCGACAGGGTGGTAAGTTGATTTATAATGGAACGATTTTCCGTCATTCCTTGTCAGTTTTGGTTCGAAACTAGGCATTGAAGATGGCGGAACGCTGAAACCGGTTTGCCGAAAAACCAAAATTGACAAGGACTGACGGAAAATTGTTCCATTATAAATCATGAAGAAAACCGTTGCTAAAAGTCATTATATTTTGGTGGAAATTTATGGTGAAAATGCTCCAGCTGGTAGTTTGCATGATTTAAAAGTAAAGATTTAGGCTTGGGAGACGAGGAACGTCCTCTGCAACCAATTTGTTGGGATCAGAAGGACGTGGAGGTGAAAACATTTATGGTGTACACTGATGACAATAACTTATTGAATTGACGTCAGTGATTGCTGAGATTTTGGATCAGGCACAAGACAATAATTTTCCATCCTGAAAACGCTTGGCCTTATGTTGCCATACCGGTAAAAAATTTTTTTTTTAAAACAGCGACTGGGAAATTTTACCTCATTCACCTTAAAGCTAAGACCTTGCCCCTTCTTACTACTAATTTTTCGTATCGATGTCGAACGCCTTCACTGGAATTCGGTTCGCATCAGAAAAGGGTATCAGAAATTGGCTTCATTCCATCACCAATCCAAAAATTGCCAGAAAGATGGTAAAATGTTTTAGCATCAGATGGTAAATACTTGGAGTTATATTCACTATAGTACATGTTTTTTAAATAAATCTTCAAATTTTGAAAAAAAAAAACCGCACCAACTAAGTTATAAACCCGATGTTTGAAGCTTTTTTCAACTCTTTTTGCACATGAGAGCTTTAAGTGTTCATAAAAAATGTCTAACTTTCGAAAATCCATTGAGCTTTTTATTAAAAAAAAATTCGGACTGCTCCATCTGATATTTCTTAATCTTCCACCGCTTTCGTATCGGCACCGTTATTTACGCATGGTTGTATCTGTATCAGCATGCTGATACAATCTCTCTCTCTCTCTCTCTTCAATTCATCTCTCGTGTATTTTATATATATAATTTCTACCAATTTCTTTACTGCTCATTGCTCATCTATGCACCTACTATTGTGTAATTTTGTACTTTCACACTCAGCTTAATTTGCATTTATACTCTCTCTCTCTGCTACACTTGCGCTATAATAAAATTCTCTTATAAACTTAACGGAAATTGTAAAGTTCTCCTTTCAAATATTACATCACTTGGTAAGGCTGGATTTTGCATGTACACAGAAATAATGATTTTTGCTTATCTCAATCTACTTCCTCTCTCTCTCCCCTGTAGTATGTACTCTCTTTAAAAATGAAAATAAAAAAATCATTTTTATCACTCTGCTGTGAATTTGGTTTTGTGCCAAAAATATATTTGCTAAAAATGAATTCAAATTTTAGCCGATTATGGTATTTAAGTCCATCCTGCGTTTAATCGCCTTATTTCCTACTTTCTCTTATCTGAGTATATTCTATATTTATCATTTTTGCCCATATTTATCACATGGTATTTTGAATATTATTGACACAAATAATTTTAATACAATATTATTTGCTTAAAAAATAATAATAAATAACCGATTTGTAGTAATAATAACCGCTAAGCTGCTTTGGGGTGCGAGAAGTGAAGGTTTTGTGTCTCTGGAATCCACTCGAGGTGATTTCCTGAGATCTCAGTCTCTCTCTGTTAGAAGGGTGTGGGTTCTCATTGCCTCTCCATCTGGTTGCCTCTCCCTCTGGTCAATTTTGTACGTCCATCAGTTGATTGGCAGCGATAGCGTTTAGCCTCTCCATATCCCTTGGTGCTGCTCGCCGTTCTCTGTATGACTTTACGGAGGTGTTAATGGCTTCGGAGCAGCAGATTCGTTGATCTGAGTCAGTCTTAGTCAGTGCTTGTAGATTGAGCGAGAATTTTGCTTAATTCTTTGTTGTCCTTTTTTCTTCCTCTGCGTTTTGCTGCTCCGTGCAGGCCGAGTGAGGCATACCTGCCGCGACCCAGCAGTTGATTTTGGTTTAGGCTTTCTCCCCATTACTAAGTACTGCCTTCCTGCTTTGGTCTTAATTTTAGTACCTAGGTTGCTGGTAGGTCGTGGGGGTTTACGTGAGCAGAAGCAGTTCCCAAACACGTTGGGCTTCGTTTGGTAACGCCGCTTCAATTAATCGCATTTTTACCTGTGCAGACAGGTAAAAAAACTCCGAGCCCGGAGTTCTTTGTTGCTTGTGTCATCTGGTTTCACCGGTTCGTCGGCCAAGCACAAAAATCAGACCTTTCGATGGTCGAAAATATGGAGAAGGGAGGTCAAGTGATCAACTGCGGTAGTGCCACGTCATGCAGCGAATCGCCGTTACCCCCAGAGGTGGACCGGGAGGCTGCGTTCGAATACAGTCGGCTGCTGCAGACTGCAAATCATCCAATGAGCACGGAAACGTGTAACATCCTGGATTAACGTTGAAGGGTATGTTCAATTATCTCTGGTTCTGAGTTGATTTGGTTTTGTGTTTTTCCGACAGGGTGGATACTAGATTTATATCGGAACGAATTTCCGTCATCCCTTGTCAAATTTGGTTTAGTAACACACCGGTTTCGGCAAACCGCCATCTTCAGTGGAGAAATTCGTTCCGATATAAATCTCTGGTTCTAGCTGCGTAGTGTTTAGTTAGATTAACGGGGTCACCTCTAGAAGAATGTGATTTCTCATTTCGTACTACCAGTTTTGAGCTGTGAAAAGCTTACGTCTCCTGGCTGTGTTCCGCAGCATTATACCCTGGAAGAGGGTTCATCCCTCCTTTTACTGTCATACTTGAGCCAAATCTTCTTCATTATTTTACAGATGGGTATGGATTTCCTTCTATTTTTAGATTTTTGCTCGAATTGAATATGGAGCGCTCTCCTCCGCTTCGGATTCATCAAGAGAAGCATTCGATTTAACCCACTAGTCACTTTTTTGTTACCGAAAATATTCTTATAGTCGGAAACCTAGTTTATAGAGATGTCGAGCTAACCTGCGAGCGAGCTGAAAACATTCCTACAACTGTTATTGGTTGCTCTCTGAGTGCTGTCGTAGTTAGTCAATACAACTCTACCGGTCTTTTCTGCACCTAGTAGTAGTGGTTGTAGTGGGAGTGCCCAGCTTAGAGAACGAACTGAGTTTGGTAGATGTATAAAGAGAGAAAGAAAAAGATTTTAAGATCCGTGGAGTATACTCCCGTCCACGTCGTGCAGTCATTTTTGGAATTATCGGTATATATGGACTTGGTATCTTCCTCACCAACTAGAACTCTTCTCCATCAACACATCTAGAGGGAAAAGTTATTTAGATCTAACCTGGCGAGGATAAAATCTGATTTGTTTTAAGGATTTCTAAGCTAGTTTCGAATATTGGTAGGTCCATAGCGTTTTTGGTTCCATAAATCCTGATGAATGAAGACGGCTCTTTCGAAATCAATTTTCCTTTAGTTAGACTTCAAACTAATAGCAAAGGTTCTTCTGTGAAAGACAGTTAAGCCACCCGGCGTTCAATTTAAATCTCAACCGGGTGTAACCAATCTTCGAAACTACCCGCACTTAGTCTCCCTTACCGTTTGCGATTTAATATTCATTGTAGAATTTAATAAAACTTGGATCCGACTGTTTTACTAAAAACCAATTACTAACTTTTCTAATACTTTACGATAATGATGATAAAATCCCTTATTGCTATGCATAAGTATAAGGGAATGAAAGTATGTACATAACATACAATACATACAAACTGAAATATCTACCGAATGCTGAAAGCAGAAAAGCTAAGTAATTTTTAAGCCAACTTTTTCTAAGTCGTCGCTATTACGCTAATCCGCTTAAAAGTGGAGTAGATACTTGTATTCCAGGATGAGAATATGAGAATGCACATGCGCTACTTAATGTTGACGCTTAGCAATGAGAAGGATTTGGAGTACTAGAAAATATATGTACATCTATGCCCTGATATACTAGTTGTGAACTAGAATATTACTAATCCATTTCGAGGTTCTCTACTTTTTAAACGAAAAAAACACAGAAAATTCAACTTTAATGGGAAATGTTTATTCATTCATTCGAAAGAACATTCTTTGGCATTTATTTTTTGAAGATTATCTCTTTCAAATGTTGGCCGCGGCTACGTCTCAGATGGTCCATCCGCTGAGTACAATTTTCGATGACTCGTTCGAGCATTTCGGCTGGTAACTGGCGAATGACACATGGGATGCTTTTCTCTCGAAGCGGGATTATCCGCATAGACTTTCGACTTAATATATCCCCACAGAAAAATGGTCTAACGATGTGATATCAAACGTCTTGGTGTCTAATCGATCGGCCCAAAACTTGAAATTATCTGCTCACCGAAGTGTTCTTTCAATAAATCCATTGATTGATGCGTAGTAAGTGGGTTGTGGCGCCGTCTTCTTGAAACCAAATGTCGCGGAGATCACGAGCTTCAATTTCAGGCATCAAATAGTCGGTTATCAAAGCGTGGTAACGGTCACCATTGACGGTTAAGTTCTTACCGGCACCATTTTTTAAGAAATATGAACCGATGATTCCATCGGCCCACATATCACACCAAACCGTTGTTTTTTCTGGTTGAAATGGCAGCTCTTCAATCTCTTCAGGTTTCTCTTCGTGCCAAATGTAGCAATTTTGCTTGTTTACATACCCGTTGAGCCAGAAATGGGCTTCATCGCTGCACAAAATTTGACTCGAGAACGTCGGCTCTTCTTGGAACTTAGAACGAAGAGCCCATAGAGCGAAGCGATATCGCTTGTGAAGCTCGAGCGGCTTCAGTTCTTGCACAAGCTGTAGTTTGTACGCTTTCAATTTAAGATCTCGATGTAAAATGCGCCAAGTCGTCAGCCCATACGTCAGTCCGAGTTGCTGCGAACAGCGCCGAATCGACTCTACACGGTCTTCGTGTACACGCTCAGCTACGGCCGCTATATTTTTATTAACGGCGTACTGGTCTCTTCGGTTGAATATTATCCAATAATGAATGCTGCTGGTCTCAAGATGGGTGATGGTGTTGCGAATAGTACGCTCAGTAGGACGCCGATTATGTTGACCATAGGGTTGAGCGAAGCGCGCGAAACACATTCTTTAAAGAACGTGAATTTTCGTTATAAAGTTGAATGATTTTTAAACGTTGTTCAGGCGTAAGTCTTTCCATGATGAAATGCCAAACAATACTAAACAAAAATAACATGACAGCTTGACACGACTCACGCGTGATCTGGCAGAGAAAAAGGCTATTGAAAAACGTGCCTCTACTTGGATCAGCCTTTATATGTATATGAGTTCGTATACATTATTAACTTGAAATATAGTTTAGAAAACTGCTATGCAACCAACAACAACAACCACTAAAGTGTTGAGCAATTAGTTGTGTTTTAGACTAATTTTAAAATTTATTGATTGAAAATGGCAAGTAAGGCAAGTCGTACGCTGCTTCTTCTTCCTCGTCTTCCTCTTTTTCCGCTGCTTCTTATTTTTCTAATGTTTCTTTTTCTTGTTCTTCTTTTTCTTCTTCTGCTTCTACTTTTTCTCTTTCACTTCTTCCTCCCGCACATTTTTTCCTTCTTCTACAGCTGTGCCAGGGTAGGGTAGAAACTTTTAATCCGATTATATTTGGACTTAATGGACATTTCTTGTTCTTTATAGTGATTTCTCTAATCTCTTGCGGTTGTTTAGGGTATTTTTAGATAAGCAATGACCATTAGTTGAAGTGTTATATGTGCATGTACTGGTGTATTCGAAAGAAAAGGGGAAGTTTATGTATTTGCTTAGAACTTTGCTTTTGTTTTTTTTGTAGATACACACATATACACTTGTAAAACATATGCAGTGCTGCTTTGGAAACACCAACAAATTTGGCCTCGCGTTCAAAATAAAAATAAATAATCAACCAAAATAAGATAAAAAATAAAATAAAATAAAATAAAATTAAATAAATAAAATAAAATAAAATTAAATTAAATAAAATAAAATAAAATAAAATAAAATAAAATAAATAAAATAAAATAAAATAAAATAAAATAAAAAATAAAATAAAACAAAAAAAATTAAATTAAATAGAAAAAAAATAAGCTGAAATGAGATAAAACAAAATTAAATTATATTTAAAATAATATTATCAATAATAAAATGAAGTGAAGTAAAAAGATAAAAAAATTACATCAAATTAAATTGAATTAAATTTAAATGAAATATTATACAAATTAATTCGGTCCGTTTTATTTTGTCTTCAAAAAAAAATTTATTTATCGAAAAAAAGTATAAAAAATACAGCATTTAAAGTATTATCCGTCGGTTGCAACTATTTGATTCCCCATCTCTCTGGTAATTTTCGAATAAAGTCTATAATAAATCAGTACTCTCTGTCTGTCATTGAGCCATTCCTCGATTTCTTCAAAATATCCGAACTTGTGACCCCCAAATAAAATTAAAATAACACAATAAGAAATGAATAAAAATAAATAAAATATATAAAGAAAAAAAAAATTAAAATATATAAAATATAAATAAAAATATTAAAAATAAATCAAATTGAAATAAAAAATAAAAATGCATAAAATAGAAATAAAATAAAAATAAACAAAATAGAAAAAAAAAAATAAATTAAAATAAATAAAATAACAAAAAAATTTAAAAAATTCAAAATAAATAAAAATTAAATAAAAATATTTATAATTTTAAAAATAAATAAAATTGAAATAAAAAATAGAAAAAAATAAAATTAAATAAATAAAATAACAAAAAAAATTAAAAAAATACAAAATAAATAAAATAAAAATGAAAAAATTTAAAAAATTAAAAATAAATAAAATTGAAATAAAAATTAAAGTACATAAAATAGAAATAATATTAAAAAAAATAAAATAGAAAAAAAATAAAATTAAAATAAATAAAATAAAAATAAAAAAAATTTAAAAAATAAAAAATAATGAAAATAGAAATAGAAAAATTTAAAAAATAAAAATAAATAAAATTGAAATAAAAAATAAAAATACATAAAATATAAATTAAAAAAATAGAAAAAAATGAAGTTAAAAAAATAATATAAAAATAAAAAAAAATTAAAAATTAAATAAATAATAAAGAAACAAAAATATTTAAAAAATTGAAAATAAATAAAATTTAAATAAAAAATAAAACTACATAAAATTTAAATAAAATAAAAATAAATACAATAGAAAAAAATAAAGTTAAAATTAAAGAAAAAAAATATATAAAAAAATTTAAAAACAAAAAATAAATAAAATAGAAATAAAAAATAAAAATAAATAAAACCAAAATAAATGAATTAAAAATAAATAAAATAGAAATAAATAAAATAAAATAAATAAAATAAGAATAAATAAAATAAAAATAACACATTATAAATTACAATAAAATGCTTCTCTAACTGAAGAACCAAACACTGATTTTTACCACATTGATAGATATTTTAAATTTTAATTTTAAATTTTCCATTGAACAAAACTAACCGCATCAAAAATAAAATTTTAATAATTCAATATCAGAATCATATATACAGCTAAAAAAAAGTAATGACTTTTTTACGTAAAATTTTTTATTTTTTGATATGCGCCTAAATTTTTCATAGAATAGAACACTGTGTTGTTGATTTTTCAAAAAAAAAAAAAATATTTTTTCATTAAATAAAATATTTTGCATTAAAACAATTGTTCATTAAAAAGTTTGATAAACACTCCTAATAATAACTCATGTAAGCTGGTTAGGTTACTCATACGCCACATCAAACCAATAATGAGTACATTCTGAGTTAGACCAAAATATTTTGTATTTCTCATAAAACAAAAAGGAAAAAAATCAATATTTTTTAGCGAATTATGTACATATGTTACTGAAAAATTCCAACATATTAATATGTAATTAAAATATAGCATTGAATTTTCTTATTTCTTTTCGATTTGTTTAAAAAAAAAAAAAAAAAAATAGAAAAAAATATACTAAAATAAGATGCAGCTTTTAGTCACAAAATTATTATTTTTAAAACTTTTTTTTTTCAAAAGTCTTGTCACTGCTGTTTTGAAAATTTTTATTAAATATATTATTTTATTTCATACTTTTAACTTATATTATATGTATTTTGCTACTTTAAATGATAATAAAAAAATATTTTTTTTATAATTCATAAATTTTCTAAGAAGTTTTGATTTATGTACTAATACATGAAAATATAAAACAAATTTTTATTAATTAAAAAGGCTTTAGAACTTTGAATTTATTTAATATTTGTCTAAATAGGCACCGTGACGTATACGTAACTTATAAAAATTTGGGGTTTACCAACCTAATATTTTTTAAATAACAATAAATAATAATAATAAATTATGTGGAGCAATAAAAATTCTATTTTAGTTCAAAATATATTTAAAATTACACCCCCTGCGTACATATATTGAACTTCCTTACTATATTATTGCATATTCACTACAATCATTCGTTCTACTGCTCCCAATTCAAGATATAATAATCAAAAAAAAAAAGCATAAATTTAAATCCCTACAAATCCTAATACACAATCCACAATGCCAAGCAACAAACATACTTTCTTACATACACACATTCAAAGCGGTTTGAGTTAAAAAGCGCTTACCTGAAAAGTGTAGCAAAAAACTGCCAAATTAGATTATGTAATTTACGAGTGAGTGAAGTGTAATTTATTTGCAACCTGGCAACAATGCTGAGCGTGCAAAACACACACACAAAGGTACTCAAAAAGTAAAAAAAAAAAAAAAAATTGTAAGAAAACAAAAGTCGTTTGTAACTCAAGCAGGTGACGGTTGCAAAAGTTCGCACATAAATATTGTATAAATATGTATGTATGTGTCCAACACAAGGACAAGAAAGTATAAAGTAGTACATATATATATTATGGCAGATATGTATATATAACTAACTGTATATGCATATGCATGTGTAGTGCATGTACACACACACACACACCAAGAACTTGCTTTCCGTTCTTTGTATTTTTTTTTTTTTTTTTTTGTTACTCCCGTTAGCAAAAGCAACAAATTGGTTAGATGTGAGGTGAGGACAGTGCTAAAACTTAAAGCGAAATTCTGATAATTTACGTTTGTATTGCAGCTATGTGTGCGTTTATGTAACTACTCGTGACAGTCTCTGGTGAAAATGTTGCCTCATATACACATACATATATGCAAATTATCTTGGTTGGTGTTGTTATAGGAAATTTCGAAAGAAAAAAATGCCCAAATGTATCTACACATGCTCGTAGCTGCTTTTATTTCTGCGCTGTGAGTTATAGAAAAGGTGAAGAAAATGCTACAGAAATAATATGTAGAGGTGAAAAATAGTTTTTTTTTGTTTTCTAACTCAAGCAAAGTGTCTTAAATCTAGTTTTTGGAGATAATTTAAAGCAAAAAAAAAAAAATTAAATTAATATGTAAAATCGACTAAGCCGAACGCACTTAGAGCTCTTCGAGTTAGTAAAACGTGATCCAAAGTAGTGGTATCGTGAATCGTGTCAAGTTGTCATGTCATCTTGGTTCAGTATTGTTTGGCAATTCATCGTGGAAAGACCTACGCCTGAACAACGTTTATCCAGATCATTCAACTTTATTACGAAAATTCACGTTCTGTGAAGAATGTGTTTCGCGCGCGCTTCGCTCAACTTATGGTCAACATAATCGGCATACTAAGCGTACTATTCGCAGCACCATCACCCATCTTGAGACCCAGCATTCACTATTAGATAATATTCGACCGAATAGAGCACGTCCAGCAAGCAGTGAGGAAAATATAGCGGCTGTAGCAACTCGGACTGACGTATGGAAAGACTTGGCGCATTTTACGTCAAGATCTTAAATTGAAAACGTACAAAATACAGCTTGTACAGGCGACAACGCTTCGTTCTATAGGCTCTTGAAAAATTCGAAGAATATCCGACGTTTTTGGAGCCAAATTTTGTTCAGCGATGAGGCTCATTTCTGGCTCAATGTGTATGTAAGCAAGCAAAATTGTCACATTTGGGAGGAAGAACAACCAGAAGAGATTCAAGAGCTGCCATTTCATCCAGAAAAACAACGGTTTGGTGGGGTTTGTGTTCCGGTGGAATCATCGGTTCATATTTCTTTAAAAATGATGCCGGTGATAACGTAGCCGTCAACGGTGACTGTTATCGCGCCATGATAACCGACTATTTGATGCATGAAATTGAAGCTCGTGATCTCCGCGACATTTGGTTTCAACAGGACGGCGTCGCTTCCCACACACCACGCATCAGTCAACGGCTTTATTGAGAGAACACTTCGGTGAGAAGATAATTTCACGTTTTGGGCCGGTCGCTTGGCCACTAAGATCATGTGATATCACACCGTTAGACTTTTTCCTATGGGGATATGTCTATGCGGACAATCCCGCTTCGATTCTTTGGGACCTGAAGCAAAACATCACGCGTGTCATTCGCCAGTTACCAGTTTCCAGTCGAAATGCTCGAATGAGTCATCGAAAATTGTACTCAGCTGATGGACCATCTGAGACGTAGTCGCGGCCAACATTTGAAAGAGATCAAATTCAAGAAATAAATGCCAAAGAATGTTCGTTCGAATGATAATAAACATTCCCCATTAAATTTGAATTTTCTGTTTTTTCTTTCTTTAAAAAAGTAGGAAACCTCGAAACGGATCACCCTTTAGAATCGTCTTCTTGCCGCTAGTTCGCAGAGGACAGTGTGTCGTAGTTACGTCTTTAGGAAGGCTAAAGAAGGTTCGGTTTTGGGTGAGTATACCCTTCTTTCTCATCATCTTCCATAAATTGCCGTATTTCTCTGGTCACAGCATGTGATTTCCACCCGCCATTTACTATTGATAGGGCTGATGACCTAAGGAACACTGAGGAAACCTCATGTGCAGATTTTAACACTGCACCCCTTCAAGCCAGATCATCGGTCACACACTTTCCCGTAATATGTCTGTTTTCAGGAATCCAAACTATGGACGTTTTGCATACAGTACAAAAATTGCTCTGCTTTGGACCAAAACTGTTAAACATTCGATCATTTCTGGGATTTTTGTGAGCCTTTGAGGTGGTGGAGCATACCTCAATCGAAATTCGTGTAGAGTTTAATACTTAGGCGTGCCCTCTACGGCAGTTTCTCTTTAGACAGCTCGACTAGTGCAGTTCAACCAAACAGGTTCAACGGGAGAGTTTCAAGAGCATTTGTAGTAGTTGAAAGCAGCTTAGCTGTAACGAAGATGTAAGCTGTTCGCTGAACTCTCTCTCATTTACTCTAAGAGGCGAGTTCGACGAGTTCCTGTCACCAAACTGTGAATAGGTCGAACAAGTTGCATCTAACTATTGCTTCGTTTAGCCAGTAATGCTCATATTTTACCAATTACCGATTTGGCGGCGGTGGTTATCCTGCTCTTTTCTACCATATGCCTGTTTCAGTTGAGTTTACTATCTAAGATTATACCTAGGAACTTGACTTCCGAAGAATGAGTTAACTCGATGTCTCTAAGTAAATATGCGTGATCTGACACTCCTTGCAAGTTTGGACATGAAGAGATCATGGAAGGGACGTGTGAACTCTTTTTGGAATGCAATTTTGATGAACTCGAGGAATACATCATGAAAGGCTCGCTCTCCATATCGAGGAATGGCCATCTTGTGTGCCGTTAAGTCATTCCACTCAACCCATCGTCCATCCATCTTTCAACACTCTCGGAAATTTCATTATAAAAGGTTCTCATTAATATTGGTACGGTCGCCTAGTAGATATCCAAAAACTTGGCTCTTTTAGCTACACAAATTTTCCACAATTTTTTTTTTTTTATAACCTCAATCCATGTCATTCGCGCCGCAGTCACCAACATAGAACGGTTTGTGGTTTGCCCACAGCATTTGCCGTGTCAATTAAAATGCAAATCCACGTGCGAACACACAACCGCGAAAATTCCAAAAAAAAAAAAAAAAAACTATTTCATAAAGAACTAAGCCCTGAAGAGGCATTATTTCAAAACACAAACAGCTGCTGCCGTTAAGCTTTCCACCAACACAGCCACATTTGCCATGGCTTTGGATTTGACATTTTTGCCGACCGCGACTGCGACTACGGCTGCTAGTGGCTTTTGAGTTTGAGCTGCTAAAATGGCAACCAAAAAAGTTCCGAATATAAATTTTGAAATTTTAAAGTGAGACACCCCGCGTAGGTGAGAGAGTGGGAGCGCAATGTGGCGTGATAAGGCACAACTGACACTGGCTGGGAGGTAAATTTGATTAGCATCAGCTGGTTGAATATTGAAATTTGCCAATGCATTTGATTTAAATTTAATCCAGCGCCAGAGATGGGTGTGACAGATGGGTGTTAGATAATATTACTGAAGTATGAGTGTGCGTGGGAGAGCACGCGGTTACTGGTTTGAGTTTGCAGCTGATACGCATACACCAACATGCAGATTGAGGCGAGAAGATTTAGACTTGGAGTACTTGATAGAAGCTACCTACTATCGACTACTTGGTGAGGAGTTTTATGATTCTGTTTCGTCTGATTTTCTCTGTATCCCACAAATTATCCGAGTGGGTTTGCTTGAGCTTAACGTTTAATCATCTAAACACTCCATTTTGGTCTTCTTCCTGCTATTGGTGTTGTTGTAACCGCGGTTGTGACTGTCCTTGGATGGATAAAAATCAGGGTATTCTGGTATAAAGACCCGACTGTAGGGGGAACTATTAGATTTTAGTCGCCTCTTACGACAAGCATGCATTACCGAGGGTAAGTTCTTGAACCTCTAACCCGCAGGGGGTATTAAAATGTCATCCCTCTTACTTTAGTCTTCACTTTTTAGGAGAAACAGTAAGGTGAGATCACTATATTATATATAGACCAGTCCAGTCTGATATGCGGGCTCGATTTTCTCTGCACGCGTGCCATATCTTTACCCTTCGGGGTCAACATCTACCTTAGTGTGATCTAGACAAGTACGGATTCCACTCTCTCTTATTTCTTCTGCTTCTGCTTTACGAAACTGGGATGCAAACAGCTTACAAGCCTCGATAGTCCATTGGGTTTTGCTTATTGGTTAGAAAAAGTTGACCGCTGCTCCAATTATGCAATTAACCTTTCTCAAATAGTCTACAAATCGCATTGACTTTGGTACTAGGCTCGATGGAAACGAGCCCAGAAGTACCAGCAAAGCACCACTCCCGTACTAAACGCCATATACAGCCAAATAACTCATGGCTTCAACCAAAATCGAACATTGGTCCGAACCGTCTAGGTTAGTACGGGACTTGTAAGCAATGTCGTGCTACTTTCGAACCTTAAAACCTTCTCTTTACCGCCAAAATTGATGTGATGGACTCTGAATTACCTGAGTGGTTGAGAGTTATGGGTATAATCTCGAAGTCGCAACTCCAAGCTCAGGAAAATCGAAAACTGGTTACTGACCTCTCACCGCTATTGTTTAATTTCCATATTTCGAAGCTTCATCTACTACCAGTGGTTGTCTTCTTGATCTCATAACCCGATGATTGTTCAATATTGGCATCTGGATGAGATAAAACTGCTCCTTCTCCAAACATTTTCGTTTTTTCACTGCACTAACTGAAAGTTACTGGAAGCTACATTCGATAATCATCAAAGTATAGAGCCGCTAGCCGGCAGCTCCTGGGTAAGGGGCACAGAAATGTGGCTTGAAGCCTACAAGACAAGCGGTTGGCCGGTCATAAACTGCGCCACACAAATTTGGACACCGGGAACTAGCGAGACGCAGATGAAGAAGCCGCAAGCTTTTAAGAATACCGCTTTCAAGACTATAATAGGAAGCCGCGAATGCGGCCTGCACACCATTTGTACAGTGAAACATGTAGCTGGAAAACCCCCCAGGCACATCAGCAAATGAGTAATTGACTTAACGGACCCCACTCAGCATCACACTACAGAACCACTGGGCGGACAATCCCGCTTCGATTCAGGCCATGGAGCAAAACATCGCGCGTGTCATTCGCCAGTCACCAGTCGAAATGCTCGAACGAGTCATCTAAAATTGAACTCAACGAATGGACCATCTGAGACGTGGCCGCGGAAAATACTTGGAAGAAATAATCTCAAAAAAAAAATAAATGCCAAAGAATGTTCTTCGAATGATAATAAACATTCCTCATTAAATTTGAATTTTCTGTGATTTTTTCTTTAAAAAAGCTGGGAACCTCGATATGGATCCCTTTTTATAATTAATTAAGAGAGAAAATGAGATATTTTTTATTTCATATTTTTTAAATTTCTTTATATTTTATTTTATTTTATTTATTTATGTGAAAAGCAACAAAATTGTTAAGAATTTTTAATTACATCTCATATTGCTATTTATATTAAAGAGAGAGAGAGAGAGAGAGAGAGGTTGAGTATGTACTCAGATTACTTTACGCCAGCAGCTTGCATATGAAAGTGTCTATTAAATCGCCTTTGTCAGTCACTCCAAAAGTCATTTGACGCCTATTATGACTTAATTAAAATTTTAATAACGCTGTAATTTAATATTTGTTAATTTTTGCGCCAAACAAGGACATGGCGGAGGTTTGAGTAAATGATAAATTCATTGCAATTAAAATGCGTAAACACGTTTATGCAAGTAGAGGCCATAATATGGGAAATTTATTTTACTTATTTATACATATATATATTATATAAACATTTTAAAACTGAAATTTATGCAAAAAAAAATTTTTTTTTGTAAGAAAAAAACTATTTTGATATTTTATTATGATAATTTGAGCTAAAAATATACTTTAAAATTTATCTTAAATAATTTTTCATATTAAATAATAATAAAATAATAAAAAAATATTAATGATAAATCGTTTTACTAATGTTCTTCAACATTTCACTCTTTTTTCTTTGCAGCAAAAATTTTATTTTTCTACATTATTTTTTATGCGGCGTTAACTGGATTCTTCGCTGCCATGTTGGCTGTGTTTTATCAAACACTTCAGGTGGATAAGCCTAAGTGGACAATGGGCGATGGTTTGATTGGCACAAATCCAGGTGAGTTATTGAATTTTAGTTTTGAGCATAAACAAAAAGGGAAATCTTATTGAAAACTCCAACTTTGTGAGCTTAAACACAAAGTGTACTCATTAAAAAAAAAAAAAAAAGAATACTTCTGAATAAATACTAATTTTTTTGAATGTACGTATGTTTTTTGAAGTGATTTTTCACAAGTAAAAATCGTAAAATCAGAACCGTAGAAATTGAATATTTCACAGTACTATGTGTAACAGGTCAATTGAAAAGTCCCCAGCCTAGCATACTCAAACACATTTTTTATTCATAATTATTTTTTTTTTCAACATAGTACCCTTCAAGGGTGATACAACGATTATAGGGACCTCCAACTTTTCGATACCATTTTTGTGATACGATTTGTACTTTGCTTCAAAAAAAGGGCTTCAGTTTTGGTGATCCCCCCTCTTCATTCGACGGACATTTCTTCCCAGCGAGGATGCCTTTTAAGATCTGAGAACAGGAAATAGTCGCTAAAGGTCAGATCTGCAGAATACGGTGGATACGGAGGCCATTTGAAAACCAATTCATAGATTTTTGCCATCGATGTCACTGACTTGTGACACGGTGCATTGGCTTGGTGGAACAGCTTTTCCTTTCACTTCAAATACGCAATATTTTCGGCAGTTTCGTACTTCAAACGGTCCAATATCGCTTTGTAATAGTGGCCTAATCACTGGTTCTTCCCTTGTCAAGGTAGTCAATGAAAATTATTTTATGAGCATGCCGAAATAGAGACGCCATAACCTTGCCAGCCAACTGTTGCGGTTTTCTACATTTTGGAGCGGGCTCATCATGTGCAGTCCACTAGGATGACTGTCAATTGGACTTAGGAGTGAAATGCTGGAGTCATATTTCATCGGTTGTCACATATCGATGCAAAAACTCGAGTTTATTACACTCGAATATCCTCAAACACTGCTCCAAATAATCAACTAGTCGTTGTTTTTGGTCAAAAGTGAGCTCGCGTGGCATCCACTTTGTACACAGCTTTCTCATACCCAAATATTCGTGAATGATATGATGTAGACATTCAGTTTTTAACTTTGGATTGTCTGCTATTTCATTTAAATACAATTTACGTTCATTCAAAACCATTTTGTGAATTTTTTTGATAATTTCCTCGGTAACAACCTCTCTTGGGCGTCCATTGTGCTCACTGTCTTCGGTGCTCATTTCACCACGTCTAAACTTATCATACTAATCCACGATGGCTGATTTTCCCTGGATAGTGTCCGGAAACTCGTCATCAAGCCAAGTTTTTGCTTCAACTGCATTTTTTCCCTTCAAAAAGCAATATTTTATCAACACGCGAAATTCCTTTTTATCAGGTTTTTTCCACAATAACAAAAGTTGCTTCACTCAAAATTAGGTTAGGACTAACTAAAAATCTATATGAACTTAATTCTAGTAGCGCCATCTATGTGTCAGGCCGCGGACGAATGACCACTCTTCAATTATTTGCGGATTCTCGAAGCCCCAAATGCGACAATTTTACTTATTTAAGTATCCACCAAGCGAGAAATGTGCCTCGTCGTTCAAGAAAATTTTGTTGGAAAAATCGCGGTCCCTCGCTTGTTGTTCAAACATCAAATCGACGTAATTACGGCGTTTAGTATGGTCAGTTGGCTTTAGTTGTTGTGTGAGCCGGACTTTATAAGGATATAGGTGCGAGCCCAAGTTCAAACTACGCCATAATGTGCGGTAAGAAAGTCCCAGCTCTCGAGAACGTCGACAAATAGACACATTCAGGTCTTCGGCTACACTTTCACTTTCACAGCAGCGATATTTGAGGTAGAACAAACAAAGCAATGAAGCTCAGGCCTTACAATATCTGTAGCTGATTCAGTCTCTTCAAATTTCTTTAAAATTTTACCAATTGCTGGAGTAGTTGGACGATTATTTGCACCATAATATCCTCTTAAAGCGCTAAACGTGGCCTCGTGGTTTGAATAACCATTTCTGTTGTTAGATTTCAACAATTTTAAGGCCTTGTGTGGTTGTTAAGCGACCTACTTTCATAAATGCCTGATCTTTATTCAAAAGAAAACATGTTTGACTTGATAGTTAAGTTTGACAGATGTAAAAGTACGGTCTTGCGCAATTTCGAAACTACTAAGGGGATAACCCTTTATTATATAGTCATGAATAGCACACGTTCAATATTGACTTTCAAAGCTTGAAGAGAGTCTGATTTATAGCTAAAGACCAATGACTTCAAATAACCCCACAAGAGGTTGTCTAATTATGTTAGATCACAACTGCTTGTAGGCCATTTAATGTCACAATTTCTTGAAGTAATCGAATCTCCAAACCTTTCACGCAATAATTCGGTTGTTGTACGTGCTGTGTGACACGTAGACTCGTCTTGTTGGAGCCAGACGATATTGTTAAGATCAACTTAATCCAATTGAGGGCTATAAAAAGTTGGTTACTATCGATCTATACCGCTCTTAATTGACAGTAACGGCGCTACCAGCTTCATTTCGAAATAAGTACGGACCAATGATTCCACCAGTCTGGTGTACCACACCAAACTGTCAATTTAGGTGAATGTAATGGTTGTTCATGAATAATTTGTGGATTTTCTTCGACCATTTATTTTTTTCATTTTATTTCAATTTATTTTATTTTAGTTTTTGCTATTTTGTATATAATTAAGTTTAATTTATATTGTATATTATACTTACCGTTTTTTTTTTTAATTTTTTATTTTTATTTTTTTAATTTTTATTTTTTTTTTATTTTTTTATTTTTTTATTTTTTTTTTCTTTAATTTTTTTATTTACTTTATTTTTATTTTATTTTTATTTTATTTTATTTTTTTTTATTTTTTATTTTTATGTTTTTTATTTGATTTTAATTTTATTTTTATTTATTATTTTTAAGTTGATTTTAATTAAATTTTTTAAATTTTTTATTTTTATTTTATTTTTTTTTTTTAATTCTTTTTTATATTTTTTATATTTTTATATTTTTATTTTTTTTTTCTTTAATTTATTATTGCTATTGAACATTTTAAATATTTTATATATTTCAATTATTTTAGTTATTTATAAATTTTTTCAATTAACTTTTACTGTTTTACGGTTTAGTTTTGCAATTTTTTAACATAAATTAGTTCTACGCTTTGCTTAACCAATAATCTAACTTATTAAAATTCAAAACAAATTTAGAATTTTTTCCAGAATTTAATTGCTGGCCTAGTTGCTGTTTTGTGTGGTAATTTTCCAGCTCCATATTAAAATAAATTAAGTGCATGTCAACTGAAAAGTGCTTAATGGCTAGTTAACTCAAATACATATAATTAATTTCCAAGCACGATGTCTATTCCATTAGTAGAAATGTGTGAAACGACAGAAACTAAAATAAAATAGCTGAAAAAGCTTAAGCGAAATAGTTTTACTCACTTTTAGTCATTGAAATAATTTTTTAGGTTTAGTTTTTAATTTTTAATTTATTTCTTGCTTTTTTATTCACTTTTTTCAGTTTTTTTTAATCCCTTATATTTATGCAGTCACACATTTTTTGGTTTGCATATTAATTTTAAGCTTTGGAGCTTAGCAAAAAATGAAATAAATAAGCTTTAAGCCCAAACAGCATTCATTTAATACTATTAATTAGTGAAAATTTGAGAAGAATTATGCGCAATCAGGCATAATACTCAAATATTTAAATATATATATATATTTATATTTTATTATATTTATCGCTGCCTGTTGTTGTGAAATCTTTTTGTATTATTAAAACATTTTTTTTTTCATTAAAAATTTCATTAAAAATATCAAAGAGCCCTTTAAAGAATATTGAATATTTACATACAAATTATTTAATAGAAAAAAAAAAAACACTCAAAAAAATTTATTTAATTTATTTCTTTATTTCTTTAGGTCTTGGCTTCCGGCCAATGCCACCAGAGGCAAATGTTGAGAGTACTTTAATTTGGTATGAGAAATCGAGACCTGAAAATTTCAAATACTGGGTCAATGAAACCGCTGATTTCCTTCACTGTGAGTATACATCATACTTATGTACATACATATATATTAGTTATTAATTATGCAATTTGTGTTTTGGTCTGTTTGAACGGATTATTTGTCAATGTCTTGGGGATGTTACATAAGTGTTGTAGAGTGTAGTAGAAACCTAAACTCAGAGAGATAATATTTCGACGAAAATAAAATTGAAAATGTTTCAATATTTTTACACTTTATCTATTTTACAGTTTTTTAGTTGTCTTGAAAAAAAAAAAAACAAAGAACAGAATGCACTGCTGAGAGATTTTCATTTTTTCCACTAGATTCCTCTTGACTACAAGGGGACCATTGCATTTGTGTAACAATGACATAAACTCACTTTGAATCCCCTTGTTCTATAGACGCTACAGGAAAAAAGGTTCTCTGTGAACTAGTCAAGTTGAGTGCACATTAGAGTAGTTACTTGACTTGTGATTTCCTGGATAGTTTGCAGTTTAACTTCAGCAAAAAAAAATTCCACGCAAGTTGTGCCCAACTGATTATTGAACTTTAAAAATCGGTATCTTCTTATATGTGGGCTAACAAAAAATGCCCGATTTTATCTTTTCTATGCTTAGACTAGAGTTTTGTACCAAAATTGTAACCAAAGCTGGGTTAAATGCATTTCTACAACGCACATACAAGTCGATATCTTTTGGTCCAAATCTGATACTGTTTCAAGTGCTCGTCAAACATTTTGAAAACAATTGTAGACATGATATAAAAATCTATCTACATTTAGAAAGGTACTTATAAAACTTGAAATCGCGCCCCAACCGAAGGAATTAACGAAATTTAAAAGTAATTTTTGTGTTGCCAAGGGTTACCTAACGCGTAACCACTAACTAGTTTACGGCACCAAACCTTTTTTTTCGGTATATGTTGAAATGTGTAATTACTTATTTATAAATTATTTTTATCCTAATGTGTTCAAATTCTTGTTTTTAAATGTTAATTTTTGTTATAATCATTTTGAAAATCATTTTATGTTGTCTTAATGTTTAAACTGCTGACATGAAACTTAGCTGTACCTAAGAGTAAGTGGGTGTAGTAGTTGAAAAAATAAATAAGAAATCGTAAATGCTAGTTTTTGTTAAAAAAGAGAGTAAATATTAAGATTAAACAATTTTATGTAACCAAAGTAAATAATTGCTAGCGTGTATACGTCAGAATGAGTGTAAAGTGTGTCTAAGGTAATAAAAAGGTACAAGTACCAAAAACGTAGGTAAAAACGCTAACAAGTAATGGTAATGATAGATAAAAATAATAAATAAATAAAAAATAAAAAAATAATAATAATAATATAATAAAAAAAATAATACTATTAAAAAAAATTATACCTAAGGAGTAAAAATTATAATATACAAAAATGAAATATTTCATTAAAATAAAATAAAATTTATAATAAAAAATATAATAATAAAATAAAAGTTTAAATTATAATAATAAATTAAAACTATATTAAAAATAATATTACAATTAAATAAATTAAACATTATTTTAAAAAAAAATTAAAAAAAAATTATTATAAAAAAAATAATTATAATAAAAAATAAAACATATAAAAAATATACACATATTATTAAAAAAACTATAATAAACTGAATCTATAAAAAAAAATACAAAAAAATAAAAATCATAACTAAACTACCAAAATAAAAAATATACATAGAAAAACTAATTTATAACAAAGAAAAATTATATTAACTATTTTGAAAATTATAATATATAAAATTAAAATTATATCAAAAAAATTGTAGTAAAAAATTAGAATTAGAACCAAAAGAAATAAGAAAAAATTATATTGAAAAAAAAAAATTAAAAAAAAAAATTTTATAAAAAAGAAAAATTAATAATTATAATAAAACAAAGTATAATAAAAATATAAAATTTATAATATAAAAGAAATATTTAATATAATTACAGGCCGCAATAAACAATTAAAAAAATTTTATTTTTTTAACAAAGATGAAGAATTAAGTGAAATTTTTTTTTATTATAATATTTAAACTGAAAACTATAATAAAAAAGAAGGAATTAACAAAAAATAAGAATTATGATTAAAAATTTTAAGAAAAAAATTCGAAAAACAAAAGAAAAAATTACAACTAAAAAAAAGTATAATAAAAAAATTATGATAAAATATTAAGACTTATAAAATATTTATAAAATGAAATAAATTAAAAATTATAAAAAATACAATTAAAATTTTAATAAATAAAAAATAAAATTATAAAAAACATAAAAATTCAACAACAAAATAAAAAAAAAATTAATAAAAAAAAATAAAAAAATATTATTATAAAAAATAAAAAATGATAAAAAATAAAAATTTTAATTGATTTTAAATTATAAAAATAAAATATATAAAAAAAAAAATTATATAAAGAAAAAATAAAAATTTTATTAAATAATAATAATAAAAATAATTAAAAATTTATTGAAAAAAAAAAAAAGAATTTAAACTTAAAAATTTTAAACATAAAAAAATTTTCTAATTTACAACAAAAACAAAAGTATAAAGAAAAAAATACAAATTTTATTAAAAAAAAAATAATAATAATAATAAAATATTTTAAAAAGTTAAAAAATTTTTAAATTTTAAAAAGAAAAGAAAACAAACTTTATTAAAAAGTAATAATAACAAAACATTAATTAATTAAAGATTAAAGTTTTAATATTAAAATTTTTTTAAATATTATACGAACAAGTTAAGAAAAAAATTATTAAACAATAATAATAATAATTTATTAAAATAATTACAAATTTTTAGATTAAAAATTAAATTTATAAGAAAAATATTATACGAATAAAATTATAATACCAATAATAATTATAATAAAAAAATTTTTAATTTTAAGAAAAATAAAATAAAATTTATAATAAATATAAAATAATAAAAAAGTAAGAAAATAAATGTTATAACAAAAAATTAATAAAAAATTATAATTAAAAAATAAAATTAAAAATCTATTAAAAATTAATTAAAAATTATAATAAAAAATAACTAAAAATTATAATTATATATAAAATAAAATTTATAAAAAAAGTAATGATAAAAAAATTAAAAATTATAATAAATAAAAACAAAATTTTTAATAATAAAAAATATCTTTAAAAAAAGAATTAAGATAAAAAAAATTAATAAAAACATTATATTAACATTTTTGTAATCAAGTTATAGTATTAATAAAATTTATAATAAAAAAAATAAAAGAAAGAAATAAAAAATTATAATTAAAGCATTAATATTATATTAAAAAATAACTAAAAATTGTAATAAATATTTTAATAAAAAATATTGATAAAAAAAAACAAATTTTTAATAATTAAAAAATATCTTTAAAAAAAATTAAAAAAACATTATACTAAAAAATTTTATTAAAAAAATTTCAAGTTATAATAAAACAAAAACAAAATTTATAATAAAAGAAAAATAAACAGTTTAATAAATAAACATATATAAAAATAAATAAAATTATAATAAAAAAAATATAATAAAATAATAAAGAAACAATTTTTAATAGAGAATTGAAATTATAATAAAAAAAATAAAAATTTTAATAATAAAATTATATATTATAGTAAAAAATAAAATAAAATTTATAATAAAAATAAAAAAATAAAAAATAATAAATAATTAGGAAAAGCTTAAAAATTTAATTTAAAAAATATAATAAAAGAATAATAAAAATGTTAAGATTAAAAGAAAAAATTTTATTATAATTTATATTTTAATTATTATATTTTTTTTTACCGGAAAGCATGCTTTTGTATGTATTTACTTGGTTTATTATTTATATGTTTTTTGCGTATTGCTTAAGTAAAAATTATTTTCTAATTTTTTTTTTTTAATTTTTCCACTCAAACTAATAATTAAATTTTTGTTCTCACCACATACCAACAGCCTATGAAACTCTACCAAAGCAAAACCAAATGAATTGTTCATTCGAAAATCCACCAGCACCGGGTAAGGTATGCGCTTTCGATGCTAACGCTTTTGCACCATGCACAAAGGAGAATAATTTCGGTTATCATCAGGCCAGACCATGCATATTCCTTAAGTTGAATAAGGTGCGTATGTGTGGTGGGGTGGCGAATTCTATACGTTTATTGGAAGAACTACTATGACTAACTTTTACTCACACTCTCACTCTCTCCTCCACACAGATTTACAACTGGGAACCAGATCTATACAACGACTCCAAAGCTCTGCCAGAACGTATGCCTACCGAACTGAAAAGCCATATTACAGAAAAACAAAGCTTGCGACCAAATCAGGTGAGTTTCAGTGGCAGTAAAATTTCAAACTAAAATTGGATTGAGCATAATTTTGAGGAGAACTTTAGTCTAAAAAATTATTTTTTTGTAGTTTCTCGCATTATTTCGCGCTGCTATTTATGTCACTTTTATTACTCATAATATTTTTTGATTTTTTGTGTGTGTTTTTTTCTCTCTTTTTTACAGACCAATGTTGTTTGGATCTCATGCGAAGGCGAAAATCCTGCTGATGTGGAAAATATTAAATCACGTGATTACTATCCACGTATGGGTTTCCCCGGCTATTATTTCCCATTCAAAAATATCGAAGGTTATGTACAACCCATTGTTGCCGTACAATTTACCGTTGAAAGTGAGTAGAGTTACCATATTCTACGCATATATTTATTTATAACATCAAATTGCCAGCAAAAAAAGAAAAAAATAATAAATATACTAAATAAACAGTTTGATTGCCAATGTAGTGCAAAATGCTACTAATCCCCATTTCGTAATCATACAGAATTATTAAACAGCAACACTAAGCGCTGCCGATTATTTAAAAATTTATTTTACCTTTCCCCCCATCTACTTAACGCTCTTACGCTGTCACTCAAGCTACCATGAATGGCATGAAGAGGGTTGAATTTATTTCTACAAGTAGAAATAAAAGTAAAAATAGAAATATATAAGTGTGACGGCATAATAACTGTTAGTGTTATGGTATGAATGTGTTACTCTAAGAGCGTTTGGCAAGCACGTGCATAAAGATTGACACAACAACTGATTGGAAATTATTACTAACGTTGCTACGCGTTAATTGACAGCTGTCACTTTAGTGACGTTACAAGGAGTAGTGTTGCGTTTCTTTTGAACACGCATTCAAATACGTCACTGAATATTTATGAGGTTTAACTCCTTGCGGCGCAATCACTTGAAAACTGTTGGGAATAAGGATTTATTAATAACTTTTATGTATAAGTGGCAGTTCAAATAATAAAATTAATAGATAATTCTGAAAGAAATTCTGAAATAATATAATTATAGCCAGAGGTGTATGTAATTAATTTTTTATTAATTTTAATAATTTTTTTCTTAGTATTTTCACCATCAAAATATAGTTTTCATTTAGTTTTTTTCCCCAAAATGCTTTATTAAAACGTAGCTTGCGAAGTGGAAAGCGCTGGCGGCTCGCCATTATTCCAAACGTCATGGTTGAAATATTAATTTTTTCGTGTTTATTTTCTTCTTTCCTTGTAAGCAACAAAAAAAAAACACGTTCACAGTTGACATTTAGGTTATGTTCAACTGTCAGCAGCGTATGTGCATGAATACGGGTAATTATTTAGGCATTTATTCAACATAAATGGCAAATATTTTGCGAAATGGACATCAAAAATACTAAGCTTTGTGGAAAAAAAGAGAAATAATTTTGCAAAAATATTCTGCTGCTTTATTGGCGTAGACAACGCTTACACGATTATAGCCGAATTAACAATTGCTCACTGTTCGCTTCTTCTCTTAGCCGTTCAATACCAATTAGAGATACCACGTGAAGGTTAGGTCCTGCTTCACATGATCCTTCCAACGGAGTGAAGTTATTCCCTTCACTCTGATGCCTGTACTTTGTCAGTTCTTTGCCGCCATATTTGAATACTTTGGACGGCAATCTATGCGCTTTGTTGTTCTTCAAGTTGGTAATTGCTTTTCGAATTTATCTACCTAGTCGGGCAATGGAACAACTGTGCCATCGTCTTCGACTGGAGAATCGGTTTCGCCATCTCCTTGCGCTTCATTTTCACTGCCATCCCGCAAATTGAAGAATTTCTCTTTCCATAAATTCAGTATACTCTGGGCATCAGTCGTTAGATCAACTTTTTGGATCCTAAATGTGTGTGATCCGGTCTTGAAACCTTCTGTGAGTCTCCGCATCTTTTTCAAAGAACTTTAAAGCATTACCCCTATCGACGAGCTTCTTTTCTCTCCTCAAATCACGGTATCTATCCCAGCCCGGACGTGTTGTGGTCTATCGCAATGTTTCAAGGTAGGCAGTCTTTTCTCTCTCCACTACGAGACGATCATCCTCATCATCCAGCTTGTAGCTGTTCGTTAGGAGATGGAAATGCCATCTCATAGTTCCTTTATAGAGTGCAAATCGAGTAGAAAACGGTTTGGCTGGAACCTTCCTCGAGTTTGTTGGCGGTCGCTCCTTCCTGAACAGAATTGGTTCGTATCTTTATAACAAAAAGATAGTGACCCGAGTAAATGTTATGTTGTCCGAACTTATGTACATTTAGAACACTGGAAACATGCCGTCCGTTTATCATGTCAGTCTATCACAACATGATCGATTTTGTTGTGAGTTTCTAGATCTTGAGATAGCAAAGTAGCTTGAGGAATTTTCATGTGCCGGAATATAGTACTACAAACAATCCCGGACTCTAGCACAATCCATCAACCTGAACTCATTTGGGATGTTTCGCTATGGCAGCTGTTTTTCCCAACCGTTGTACTGAATACATTTTCTCTGTCTTCGTTAAAGTCTTCAAGCAGAAC
This sequence comes from Neoceratitis asiatica, assembly GCA_030068015.2. NCBI lineage: Eukaryota > Metazoa > Arthropoda > Insecta > Diptera > Tephritidae > Neoceratitis > Neoceratitis asiatica. The sequence goes on along the minus strand of CM061524.1, from coordinate 99,825,618 downwards.
TTTTATATCGTGGTCGGGCAGTGCTCATAAGTACGTACGTTCTCACAACTAAAAAGTTCACATTTTCCTTCACTTCCGTTGGGGCGTGGGCACAAATGAGCAATGAGTTGATGTCACAGCGATCTTCTCGTTTCCGTCCATATTCCGTTTATAGCAATTTTTCGATTGTGGCTGTGACATCAAACAGCAGAACCGCGGTATATTCCCAATCAAGGAACTGGACATATGTTCCATACCCTTAAGTCGTCTTAAAGCCGTACATCTGAACAACGTTTGTCCAGATCATTCAACTTTATTACGAAAATTCACGTTCTGTAAAGAATGTGTTTCGCACGCTTCGCTCAACTTATGGTCAACATAATCGGCCTACTGAGCGTACTATTCGCAACACCATCACCCATCCTGAAACCCAGCATTCATTATTGGATAATATTCGACCGAATAGACCACGTTCAGCACGCAGTGAAGAAAATTTAGCGGCCGTAGCTGAGAGTGTACACGAAGACCACCGTGGAGAGTCGATTCGGCACCGTTCGCAGCAACTCGGACTGACTACTCGGAACGACTTGGCGCACTTTAGGTCAAAATCTTAAATTCAAAGCGTACAAAGTACAGCTTGTGCAAGAACTGAAGCCGCTCGACCTTTCCAAGCGACATGACTTCGCTCTATGGACTCTTGAAAAGTTCCAAAAAGAATCGATATTTTCGGCTACAAATTGTAAACAAGCAAAATTGCCGCATTTGGGGCGAAGAGCAGCTTGAAGAGATTCAAGAGCTGCCATTTTATCCAGAAAAAACGGTTTGGTGTGGTTTGTGGGCCGGTGGAAACATCGGTACATATTTCTTCAAAAATGATAACCGACTATCCCACACACGAGGCATCAATTAATGGATTTAATGAGAGAACACTTCGGTGAGCAGATAATTTCACGTTTTGGGATATCACATCGTTAGACCATTTTTCTGTGGGGATATGTAAAGTCTAAAGTCTATGCGGACAACCCCGTTTCGATTCAGGCCCTGGATCAAAACATCACGCGTGTCATTCGCCAGTTATCAGTCGAAATGCTCGAACGAGTCATCGAAAATTGGACTCATCGGTTGGACCATCTGAGACGTAGCCGCGATCAACATTTGAAAGAGATAATCTTCAAAGAATAAATGCCAAAGAATGTTCTTTCGAATGTATGAATAAACATTCCCCATTAAATTTGAATTTTCTGTGTTTTTTTTCTGCTTTAAAATAGTAGGGAACTTCGAAATATATCACGGTTATAATATATATCGTGGTTATATTTTTTTCCAATTCGGCTGAATTTATTTGACTTTTATTTTATTTTTATTTTTTATTTCACTTAATTAAATTTTATTTTAATTTTTTATTTATTTATTTTATTTTTATTTTATTTTTTTTTAATTATTAATTTTTAATTTTTAATTTTTAATTTTTAATTTTTAATTTTTAATGTTTAATTTTTTATTTTTAATTTTTTATTTTTAATTTTTAATTTTTAATTTTTAATTTTTAATTTTTAATTTTTAATTTTTTAATTTTTAATTTTTAATTTTTTATTTTTAATTTTTAATTTTTAATTTTTAATTTTTAATTTTAAATTTTAAATTTTAAATTTTAAATTTTAAATTTTAAATTTTAAATTTTAAATTTTAATTTTTTAATTTTTAATTTTTAATTTTTAATAATTAATTTTTAATTTTTAATTTTTAATTTTTAATTTCTAATTTTTTTTTTTTTAATTTTAATATTTAATTTTTAATTTTGAATTTTTGTTTTTTAATATTTAATTTAATAATTTTAATTGTAAATTTTTAATTTTTAATTTTTAATTTTAATTTTTAATTTTAATTTTTAATTTTAATTTTAATTTTTAATTTTTAATTTTTAATTTTTAATTTTTAATTATTAATTTTTAATTTTTAATTTTTGATTTTTAATTTTTAATTTTTAATTTTTAATTTATAATTTTTAATTTTTAATTTTTAATTTTGCATTTTTATTTTTTATTTTTATTTTTTCAATTTAATTTACTTTTTATTTATTTTTTTTATTTTTTATTTTTTTATTTTTTTTATTATTTTTTATTATTTTGTTTTTTATTTTTATTTTTTTTATTTTTCTTTTTTTAATACTTTGCTGTGAATTGCGTAAACATTGAATGGAGCTAAAAAACCAAAGCAAGAATTGAATAATTTATTTAATTGGAGGAAACAACAACAATAAAGCACAAATGTTACATCGTTTATTAAAAGTATAAAAAGTTCCGTCGTTAATCCGCTTTTCATCTGAAATTTGCCGTAACTCTCCTCTACCGGCACGAACGCTGACTAATTACACTTTTGACTCGTTGGTTATGTAATAAAAGCGTCGGGAGCGCATTGAAAACAAGGATTATGAGCAGCACACTTTAAGTACATATTTTTTATTGCAAAATAAAGATTTTTTATATTAATTAAATTAAACAGAAAACAAAAATACCAGCTTGGCTTGGCATTCGACGTTAAAGTGGATCAACCACATTTCTGTGCCATTAAAGGAGTTTATTTCAATTTCTCTACCATTTGTGCGTATTCAGTCATATCCGTTTTTCTAGCGATTCTACCTCTCTCTATACTCTTAAATGTTTTCACTCCATTTCTCTTGCTTGTGTACTGTAATAGCAAGGAGCCGCACTAAATGTTTCTCGTATGTAAATAAAAGTGCCACTCGGGCATTCAGAGGTTGTAACCAAGTCAACAGCAGGTCTTACTGTAATTGTTACCTTCTCCTTTTTCCAACTCTTTTTCATCTTCTTTTTTCGCAATTTATGCAACGTGGCAAAGCGAGGCGAGGAGATAGTGGCAGTATTTTGCTGAAGTGGAGCAGACTATAGAGCAATTGTTGCGGAAAAAAAGCTATTAAAAACTGAAGGAAGACAATAAAGTTTTGCAACAAAATTGGCGGGGGTTATGGGTGTAAGAGAGGAGTAAATTAAAATAGTTGCGCTTGCACGAAGAGAGGAGGCACAAGAAAGTACTTAAATTGATGTCAAATGCAAACGTGCATCGAACGAACGAACAGCCAGCGCTGGGGTTGTAGACAACAGCCAACAATAGTTGCAGAGACCTTTTCATTGGGAATGGGTTGTGGGTTAAGAAAAATATTAAAAAAAAAACGCAGGTCAGTTGAAGTAAAGGCGAAAAATGGAATGCAGAGTTATTTTCCCATCCCAAAGCAACTGAAGGTTTCGCTAACAGGTCTTTTTGTGTGGTTGGAGCTGAGAGCGAGTTATTTTGGAGGAACAGTTTTAAAGGAGTGTCAGCTAGTTTCATGACTCAGTTTGTCTACCTAATCAACGCAGCTGTATTTTGGTCTGTCTTTAGCAGTAACCGCCTAGCCTTTTCAAGACCTTCTGCAGGTTTGGAAACAAGAAATAGTTAGGCAGGTGGCTTAATCTAGAGAATATGTTGGATGGGTAGCAGTTCGTAATCCAATTTATGAATTTTTGCCTACATACGTGTGCACTCGGCGACCCTTTTCAAGGTAATCGATGTAAATGACACCTCCTGCATACAAAAAAAAAAAAAAAAACTGTGGCCATGATCTTATTGGTCGACGGACTCACCTCGAATCAACTCTCTTGATTGTTCTTTGGCCCCTGGTGTGGTGAGTTGGATCCATGATTCGTCTGTCGTAACAAAATGGCGCAAAAATTCTTTTGAATTGCCGTTGAACATTGCCAAACCACTCCTGAAAAGTGGTTACACGTCTGCGCTCATGGTGATGTATGAGCAATCGCGGCCCCCATCGCGCAGATAGCTGTTATATGTCAAAATATTCATGTTAAATGTGTTGCACCCGTTCAGTAGAGATGCCTACAGCCTCAGCCATCTCTTACTCTTTTATTCTCTGCCGTCCAATATCATTCCATGGATTTTATCGACAATTTCCAATCCATTATACGCAGACCAGTTATACGATTTTTCCTCAAGCTTCTTCTTCGACTAATGAATTTTTGTTCTTTGTTGAGGGGCCGCAATGTTCCAAGTTACTTTCTCGAAATTAAAAATTTTCCTAGAGGAAATCTAGTTGTATATTTTCTTCGGGGGAATAGAGCTAATAGAGCATGAGAAGAAGACGACATTACTGCCGTCGTCACACAAAAAATAAGCTCACGCACATCCTGGCTCCCAGGTCACTTTTTACAACCACGACTCTGAAGCTGCAGGTGATTTCGTCCAGAAATAGCTGATTGGTCAGCAAGATTACGGGTTCGAACTGACTAATAGATCATAATCCAAAAAGTCCGCAAGGTATATCAACACTTCCGAATAGTTGTATTTAGAAACCTTGGAGAGAACGGTTTTTTGAATATCTATGGTCTATGGAGGAAAACACTCCAAATCTGAAAGTAGTCGACGTAGTTGCAGGAAAAGTTAGCGATGCTTACGCCAATTAAGCCGTAGAAGTACAATGACGAGGGGCCAAAGAAGAAAAAGTAGATTAAGAGAAAATCCAACAGTTTGACATCACTACGTAGAGTTCCATTCAAAGTTTGACAAACTTATGACCTGAAACACGAAACAGTCACGTTTTCTTTCCCAACCGACTTGCAAAAGAACGTTAGAAAGATTGTAACATGCCAAACAACAACACAAAATAAGCAACTTGTGTGCAAATTTAACAATTTTGAGTTGAAATTGCTTAAACCATAACCGACCGGACTAATAGTGTGGCAATTTTCGATGTCTCACTCGTTCGAGCTTTTCGACTGGTAACTGGCGAATGACACGCGTGATGTTTTGCTCCAAGGCCCAAGGAATCGAAGCGGGTTTGTCCGCATAGCCTTTAGACCCCACGGGAAAATGTCTAATGGAGTGATATCACATGATCTTTGTGGGCAATCGACCGGCCCAAAACGTGAACTATCTGCTTACCGCAGTGTTCTCTCAATAAATCCATTGATTGATGCGTCGTGTGTGGGAAGTGTCGCCGTCTTGTTGAAACCAAATGTCGCGGAGATCACGAGCTTCAATTTTAGGCATCAAATAATCGGTTATCTTGGCGCGATAACCGCGACCGGCCCACAAACCACAACAAGCCGTGTTTTTTTCTGAATAAAATGACAGCTCTTGAATCACTTCAGATTTCTCTTCGTCCCAAATGTGGAAGTTTTGCTTGTTTACATACCCATTGAGCCAGAAATGGGCCTCATCGCTGAACAAAATTTAGCTCGAAAATATCGCATCTTCTTGGAACTTTTGAAGAGCCCATAAAGCGACGCGATATCGCGTATTTCGTACGCTTTCAATTTAAGATCTCGACGTAAAATGCGCTAAGTCATTCCATACGTGAGTTGCGAGTTGCTGCGAATGGCGCCGAATCAACTCTCCACGGTCTACGTGCACACTCTCAGCTACGGCCGCCATATTTTCTACACTACGTACCGAACGTTGTGTATTCGGTCGAATATTATCCAATAATGAATGCTGAGTCTCAAAATGGGTGATGGTGTTGCGAATAGTATGCTCAGTAGGCCGCCGATTATGTTGACCACAAGTTGAGCAAGGCGCATGAAACCCATTCTTGACAGAACGTGAAATTTCGTAATAAAGTTGAATGATCTGGATAAACGTTGTTCAGGCGTAAGTCTTTCTATGATGAAATGCCAAACAATACTGAACAAAAATAACATGACAGCTTGACACGACTCAAGCGAGATCTGTCAAAAAAAGGCTATTCAAAAATAAATACCTCCACTTGGAACACCCTTTATATGTATGTACATATGTATAAACTCTTATTATTTTCAATCGTTACTATAGCAGCTTTCATAAGCGACCGCATTGTTGTTTTTCTATTATTATTTTTTTTGTTTTTGTTTTTATTTTTTGCATGGCATTCTGCAGTAAAAGCTGAAATAAGGGCAGCATGTCACGTTATGTCATCAACTTTTGCTAACAAACACACATACACACCCAAGAACATACTGTGAACCAACAATTGCAGTGAAAATCAGTCGTACCATGCTTTATGCGTTACATAACGGTACATGTGGAAATGCGCTCTTTTAGGTTTTATTGTATTTTCAGTGGTGGGAGGGACTAAAAATGATGGAGGAGGTTGCCTCTATATGGTAGGTATAATACGCATACATACATACATATGTATGTATGTATATATGTATGTATGTATATATGTATGAGCAATACATATGTACATATGTACATATGTATTGCTCATACATATATACATACATACATATATACATACATACATATGTATGAGTAGAAATATGTATTTAAATGTGTGCAAATGCGCCATGATAGCGTTTCTCCTCATGCAGGTGTGCATTCGAGCATGCAGATGCATACGCACATACATACATACATACATACATACATGCATACATACATAGTTCGCGAGCTATTTAAACTTAAATATTGGTTGTTTTGCATGAGAACTTGTGCAAGTTGTGCAAGTTCGGTAATTATCGGTATTTTGCGCTGTGAGGGAGGTAAAAGACAAGGAATGATGAGAAGAAAGAGCGTTTAAATGCTAAATATATGTAAAAAAAAAGTGATTAACGGTATTTATGTATTTATGAACTAATAGGCAAATGCTTAGATTTCCTACTAGTTAATTGCAGTAAAAAACACTGTTATTTTTTCACACATAATTATATTTTTCTAGGTTAGTGTAGCGGAAACAAAGTTCAAATATATTTTTTTTGTCAGGAAATCTGCTTAGAAGCTTAAAAAGTGGGCAGACAGTTGTGCCAAAAGTCAGCTCCTTTCACTTAAAGACACAAATGCAGCTTTACATATACAGTGTTATCCACTTTGCGGTTTTCAAAATGTATTAAAAAAAATTTTTTTCATGAAATTCTTTTTTTTTTTTAGAACCTTGAACCTTAGCATAACACAACAACAACAAAACATCATTCAAATCATCGCCTCGTGAATTATTGCAATCTCCGAATCGTTTGAGGAAATTTTCGATCACTTTTTCGTACCACTTGGGCGGTATCTCAGCCATAACTTGACGCATGTTGGTTTCAAAGTGCTCAAGAGTTCATAGTTTATCCGCTTAAACAATGTCTTTCGCGTAGCCCCACAAAAAGGTAGTCCAATGGTGTTAAATCGCACGATCTCCCGAGCAAATTGACATTACCAAGACGTGAGATTACGCAGCCGGGAAATTTCTTTCGCAATAAAGTCATATTCGCTCGTGTTGTGTGACATATGACACCATCTGTTTGAGACCACATATCGACCAAGTCGTGTTCTTCAATTGCAGGCCAAAAAAAGTCGGTTATCATATGACCATTACGCTCCGAATTGACAGTGACAGTCTCGCCACTTTCGTTTTGCAAGAAGTAAGATCCAATCACATCTCCGTACCAAAGAGCGGCCCAGACAGAGAGGGTTCTTTGGTTGTAATGGTCAACTATTTGCGGATTCTCGGAAATCCAATGATGAAAATTTTGATTTTTTGTGTATCCACCGAGTGTGAAATATGCCTCGTCGTTGAAGAAAGCTTTGTTGGAAAGATCGCGATCCACTACTTGTTGTTCAAGCACCCAGTCGACGTAACTACAGCATTGTGAACGGTCAGCTGGCTTCAGCTGTTGTGTGAGCTGCACTTTTTAGGGATGTAGGTGTAAGTCCAGGTGCAAAATACGCCATAATGTGCCGTAAGAAAGTGCCAGCTCTTGAGAATGTCAAGAAACAGACACATTTGGATCTTCGGTTACACTTTCATTTTCACAGCAGCGCTATTTGAGGTGGGACCGAGTAAAACGATGATGCAGAGAGCCTTACAATATCTGTACCCGATCCATGGTTTTTACTCTTAAACCAAGTATTCTCTGGACAGCTGACTGATATCCGTTTGGAGGCGAGTTAAATTGCGAAGTCGAACTCTATGTGGGTTGTGTGTAGAGTTTCGGGAGACAGGATAGCTGTTATGTCTTAAAAAAAAAACACAACAGCAAACCTAGGGAGAGAACGTACAACCATATAAAATAATATGCTACCCTGGCGTTTGCCGTTGCTATTGATTTTACAGCCTTAATAAGAGCGCTCGCTTGACTGGATAGAGAATTTGTTGGAAATATAAGGAAAGTATTATCCATTTAGTGGTTTCGAAAGTGCAAGGCTGCATTTTGACATCTGTCAAACTTAACTGTCAAACCAAATATGTTTTGTTTTGGTTAAAATTCAGACTAACAACGCGTTAAAGTAGATGAAATCTACTACAGAAATGGTGATTCAAGGCTCGTCGCCACGTTTCGTGCTTTAAGAAGGGATTATGATGCACATAATCGTGCAACTACTGAAGTATATGGTAAAATTTTAAAGAAATTTGAAGAGACTGGATTTCAACGATCCGCAGAGAGAGAGAGAGAGAGAGAGAGGGAGAGAGAGAGAGAGATGGAGGGAGATAGAGAGATAGAGAGAGAGAGAGAGAGAGAGTAAGAAATGTCTTCTTCTTGCGTCAATTTTGAAGAGACCTGTTTATAGTTAAATTTCTTTCTGTAGCAGCTTGCATGTAGATTTCTCAATGGAGAAGGTCTCACCGTGCTGATCAAGTTCGTTTGACCTACAATTCGCCACTGTAACCACATGCGGCTAGGAAGTGAGAGACAGTCTATGCTATTTGGCTATCGCTTTTCCCCAAAGTAAAGCTCAAAAAGTGGGCTTTAAGGGAAGACACCACCAGCTGTTCTTCCATGAAGCTACGATCCAATCGTATACATATATCTGAACACTGTAAAGTGCCGAAGTGTCGAAGATATAGCCCAATTACTCCTTTCTAGAGCAAGTGGTATTCAGAAATAAGTGAAAATTGGAATATTTTCCAGAATCTCGAGTTCGGTCTCTGTTAGTGTGAATCACTAGACTCACTTTAGTCATGCAATTACCGATTGAAAATGTATTTTTCTTTGGAGTTATTAATTTTAAATTTAAATAAATTATGTATTGAGTTTTAAAACACAAGAAAATGTGTTTTTTTTTATTCTAAAATTTTTTTCATTTATTTTTTTCATTCATTTTCTTACAAAATCTGAATATTTTCATTTTTTAGTTTTAAAACTTACTAAAATTCGTACATTTCAAACTCAACCCAAGGTCCTCTCTTTGGCTTTTACATTTTACATACAATTTTACTACACACACACACACACACAAACATATTTACTTTTATTACTTTTTATCAACTGCACTGAAATCAAAATTCTATTGACTAAAACGCGAAATCCCCTTTAGCTAGCACCTGATACTGCTGCATAAATGTAATCAAAAAATGGCGAGAGCGAAAGAGATGAAAAAAAACAACAAAATTGCACACTCCGTATAGCGGGCTAAATCCCTTAAGGCCCCCACAACGACAGCAACGTGACACCGGGAAGTACGTGACTTAGTGGCTTGATTGCCTGAAGCTGCAATTTTTTTTTGCACGCCCGCAATGCAATACATTGTTGTTGTTGATGTTGGTTGCGACGGGTGGTTGGGTGGTCAGTTGGTCGGTTGGTCGGTTGGTCGGTTGGTCGGTTGGTCGGTTGGTCGGTTGGTCGGTTGGTCGGTTGGTCGGTTGGTCGGTTGATCGCTTCTGGCTGCCGGTGGCAACCTTCGGCGCTGCTTGCGTACGTGTACTAAACTAATGAGATTAAATATGCTCATTATTGTCGGTTTACTTAGTCGGCAGGTGACTGACTACACGTTGGGAATACAATTAAAATATGTCCGGCATATTAGTTGTGCGATGCAAACAGAAGGGCATAAAATAGAATAGAATAGAAGCGAGAATTTCATAAATGCGGAAAAAATGTGCGCTTGCAAAGAGTACAGTACGCCAGTCACGTGGAGGGAAAGCAGTTTATGGCAACTATTTTCGAATTTTTCTAAAAAAAAATTATATTTTCCAAGCATAATTTATTACGTAAAAATTCACATGTACCTATACCTACATACATACCACACACACTTATATATAAAATCTATGTACATATAAATATATTAATTTTTTTTTTTGCCGCTTCAAGTTTCCACGTTATGAAACCCCTTAATCTTCCGTCTCTGATTTCCTGCTTTCCCAAAGAGAAAATTTTTAAATTTCTATTTATCACTTTTTTAGTTGACTTTGGCAATCAGGAAGCGCTTTTTTAGCATTGGAAATTTCTTCGCACAGGCAACGGATGTTGAGCGCCATAAATTCCGCTGTCCTCAGCCACATTTATTATTAATTCTTTTTGTAAATACATATAAACTAAATTGCGCTGATATTGCAGTGGACATATATATGTACATCGGAATTTCGCTGTGAAATCTCTAATAAAATTATCGCATAAAAGCAGCATAATTTAAATTGAACCATATACGTGGTTACTTAAGGATTTAGGGGCAGTTAGTGCCATGTAAAATGATTATTTTCAATAAAAATTTATCGGTTTCGAATTTAGCGGTTTCGAAAGCGCAGGGCTGTTTTTTGACATCTGTCAAACTTAAACGTCAAACCAAATATGTTTCGTTAGAAGTTAGAAGTTAGGTATTTATGAAAATGGATCGCTCAACAACCACATAACGCGTTAAAATTGTTAAAAACCACTCCGAAAATGGTAAATCAAACCATGTGGACACGTTTCGTACTTGAAGAGGAGATTTTGGTGCACATAATCGTTCAACTACTCAAGCAATTGGTAAAATTTTAAAGCAACTTGGGGAGACAGGAACGGTTATAGATATTCCAAGGCCTGAGCTTCATGTTTTGTTCGTTCCACCACAAATATCGCTGTTGTGAAAGTGAAAGTGTTGCCAAAGGCTCGAATGTGTCTATTCCTCGGCGTTCTCAAGAGCTGGAACTTTCTTACGACACATTATGACTTATTTTGCACCTGGACTTACACCTACATTCATATAAAGCGCAGCTCACACAGCAACTGAAGCCAGCTGTTCATTCACAATGCCGCAGTTACGTCGTTTGGGTGCTTGAACAACAAGCAGTGGACCGCGATTCTTCCAACAAAATCTTCTTCTTCGCGAAAAGGTACATTTTTGACTCGGTGGATACGTAAATAAGCAAAATTGTCGCATTTGGGGCTCTGAGTATCCTCAAATAATTGAAGAGAGACAGTTACACCCAACAAAAACTTACTGTCTGGTGCACTTTTTGGTCCGGAGATGTGATTGGACCCTACTTCTTTGAAAACGATAACGCCGAGACTGTCGCTGTCAATTCGGAGCGTTATGGTCGTATGATTACCGATTTTTTTATGGCCTGCAATTGAACAACAGGACTTAGACAATATGTAGTTCCAACAAGATGGTGCCACATGCGACACAACACGAGCGAATATAGCTTTATTGCAAGAGAAACTACCCGGCCGATGTCAATTGGCCAGCGAGTTCGTGCGATTTGACACTTCTGGACTTTTTTTTGCTGGACTATGCGTAAGACCGTGTTTATGCGGATAAACCTTTAACTCTTGAGCTTTTGAAAACCAACATTCGTCTAGTTATGGCTGAGATACCGCTTAATATGTGCCAAAATGTGGTCGAAAATTATCTCAAAAACATCGAAGTTTGCAAAAATTCACGAGGTGGTCATTTGAATGGTGTAGTGTTGTTGTTGTATAATGCCAAAATACAAACTTTATAATAAAAAAGGAATTTCGTGAAAAAAATTATTTCAAATGCATTTAAGTTACGTTTATTTTGCAGACCGCAAAATGGATAACCCAGTATTTTGATGTTATCGATTATTCTTTCTTTTGAAGGATAGTACTGACTGAAAAAGCGGTGAATGTGAAAAAATAGCGGCATTTGGGTGCTAGGCTCGAAGACGTTGAGCTCATTTGTTAAATTTTATTTAAAAAAAAAATCAAATACTAGTTACATACTAGTTCATTTATGCATATTTGATTTTTACTTCCTAAAAAATAAAAATAAAAATTATTAAAATTATTATTTTTACCGTTACTTATGTGTCTCACATAAATGGCGACATGCCAGTGAAACCAACCTTAAAATACCAGTATTTAACTAGTCATTTTTCGTACTACTTTAAGTTTTCACTGTAACATCCATATTTATACACATGTGTATGTATGTGCATTTTATAATAAAAGCGGCCTTACACATATACATATTAACTACGATAAAATACTACTATTAAATAAATGGCGCCTATATGCATGCTATAAATAAATCATTTACTCGGTGAATGTTGAGCGTGTTTCAGCCATAACAATGTTGGCCTTAATGTGCATTGTATTATTTTGAAAACCCGAGTAATGAGTAACTGCACATGTATGTATGTAAATAGATTATCATTACTATACTTACTTACTTTTAAGTGCTTAACTATGGAAATTAGTCTACATACGGAACTATATTTAATACGCAAGCACTCAGGAGGATATGGAATATCACTGTTAGCTGCTCGCAAGTAGTTATGGAAATATGTGTGTATATATGCAAAAATTAAATATGAAAAAATCAGTTGTGTATATATATGTACTTGTTTTAAGCAATTACATATGTATTTACATATATTGAAACCATTAGCGTGCATTGTTTTCCCTCAATTGAAACGTATTCTTGCGCAAATTGAAACACCAACATGCGGGAACAAAAATGTTAAGGCGAAGCGAAAAACGTGAAACAAATGAATGATAACTAAAATAGTAGAAAAAGGAATGAAATAATAATAATAATTAACAAATAAATCGTAGTCGATAAAAGCCACTACCAATATGGTCTGCCCACTTCGGTTAGATTGGAAATCAATCAATAACTGAAACAAAGCAGAAGAAATGAAATAAATGGTATACATAAAATGTAATGAAAATGAAAGAAAAACAGGGAGAAAAAAAACAAAAACAGCAATATCTAACATTTATTGTCTACAACTAAGTAACTAACTGCCAATCATGGTCAACTCACAAGGCCAGTCAAGTAGAAGTAATCAAATATGCTTCATGTAATCAATATGTTGATAATAATTTTCTAAGTTAACTATATGAATTCATAGATTTCCAAGTTGATTTCAGTGATTTTTAGTATTTTTTGTACCATATCTACAGCTATACAATTCATATAATTAATTTGAGTGCAAGTACATTACTCATACGCCGTGTCGTACTTCAGTGAATGAAAACTGTTTCATCTTGAATTAGAATATTTTAATACTCTAATGGATTATTTTAATACTCCAAGGGATTATTTCAATACTCTAAGCAATTTTTTTTCTAAATAAGTAAAGAACTCAAATTGAAGGCATCAAATTTATTTGTTTGTAAAACTATAATAAATACCAAATGTACCAAAGGAATAGTTCTAGTAAATATATATATATATACATATATAAATATATTTATATATCAAGTGATGTACTTATGTATATACAAAGAGCATATAGCCGACGTTTTAATTTACGTCTTTTTTTATTTTTTTTTTTTTTTTTTTTTTTTTTTTTTTGAAAGCGACCGACGGCAACCAAGTAGAATCCAATTGAGTTGCTATGTAAATTTGCTTCTGCCAATCTTCAAGTTGGTTTCCCTTTCGGCAGCGTAGCAAAAGGCAGGATTACAGAAAAGGATATTAATACAAGCTTTTCGCTTGTTGCCTAGCAAAAGTTATTATAGAGATAGCAAAAAGTGATGTACACTGCAAAAAAAAACTAGCTTCAAAAATAAAAAAACATGGGATAAAAGAAAAGTTAAATAAAATCAGCTAAAGCAAAGAAAGAATTAGCTAAAAAAAAAAAATTTAAACAAAATATCATAAATAAATAAATAAATAAAATAAATATAATATTAAAATCAAATTAAGAAAAATAAATAAAAATAAAATAAAATATAAAATAAATAAAAATAAAATAAAAGAAAAATAGAAATATTAAAATAAAACAAAGTAAAAAAAATTAAAAATCAAATAAAAAAAAATTAACACCAAGAAAAAAATATAAAAATATTTAAATAAATGAAAAATAGAAATAAAATTATTAAAAATAAAAAAATAAATGAAAATAAAAAAAAATTAAAGTAAATAAAAATATTTAAAAAAATATAAAAAATTAATATTAAAATCAAAAATAAAAAAAATTCAAAAATTAATTAAAAAAATTAAATATAGTAAAAATAAAAAAAATTATAAAAAAAAAATTAAAATTTTTAATAAATACAAATAGAAATAAAATTAATAAAAATAAAAAATAAAATAAAAATAAAAATAATACAAAATTCAAAATAAAATAAGAAATATACATGAAAATAGAATAAAAATAAAAGCAAAATATAAATAAAAAATTTCAATTAAATAAATGTAAAATAGAAATTAAATAAAAATAAATATAAAAATTAAAATTAAAATAAAATTTGAAGTTAAATTAAAATACAAAGAAACCCAAAAATAGAAAAAAAAATATAAACAAAAAAAAAGTAAATAAAAAAATTTCAAAAAAGTTATAATTAAAAATATAAATAAAATAAAGAAAAAATAGTAATAAAATTAATAAAAAATAAAAATAAAATTCAAATTAAAATGAAACTAAAATAATAATAAAATGAAATTTAAATTTAAACAAAAAAATGAAAATTAAAAAAATGTAAAATAACAACCAAATAAAAGAAAAAAACAAAACACAACAAAGTAAAATTAACATAAAAACTAAAATAAAAAAGAACCAAATAAAAATAAAATTATAACAAAAATTAAAAATTCACTCAAATAAATGTAAAATAAAAATAAAATAAAAAGAAGAATAAAAATAAATATAAAAAAAAAATTAAAATAAAATTTGCAGTTAAATTAAAATATAAAGAAAACCAAAAATAAAATAAAATAAAAATAAAGTTCGAGATAATAATATAAAAAAAATAAAAATTTGAATACATATGAAAAAAATAAAATAAAAATAAAAATAAAATTTATATTAAAAAAAAAAGACAAATAAAAAATTAATTTATAAATTAAAATGTGAATAAAATTTAAATTAAAGTAAAACGAAAAAAAAATTTAGTCAAATAATAAAAATATAAATATAAATTAAAAACAAATTAAAAAAAAGGTAAACTAAAAATTAAAAAAAAAAATTAAAAAAATTATAAAAATATTAAAAAAACAATTAAAACAAAATAAAAACAAATTTTAAAATAAAGCAAAAATAAAAATGAAATAAAAATAAAATAATATGAAAATAAATTATATAATATAAAAACTAAAATAAAAAACATTAATACAAAAATAAAGCAAAAATAAAACTAAAACAACAACAAAAAATAAAGCAAGAATGAAATAAGATAAAAATAAATACAAATAAATAAATATTTCAAATAAAATAAAAAAATTTAAAATAAAATACTATGAACTAAAAGTAAAACTCAAACTAAAAAAAAAACAAAATAAAAAAAAATAAAAAAATTAAATATAAATAAAATAAACTTAAAAAAAAAAAAAAAACTAACTAAAAAAAAAAAAAATAAAATAAAAATAAAAAAATAAAATATAAATAAAATAAACTTAAATAAAATAAAGTAAAATAAAATGCAATAGAATTAAATAACAATTCAATCTTAATAAAAAAAAATAACCAAATAAAATAAAATTAAATGAATAAAAATTAATTAAAGTAAATTAAAATACATAAAATTATATTACAAATAGAATAAAAAAAATAAAAATAATACTTTAAAAAATTATTTTCGTTGGCATATTTGTGTAATTTCCCAGTGCACTTGTATGTATGTAGTATGTACTTTCAGTAGTTGCCCTCATAAAAAAATTGTTTAGTAATAGTAAATAAATGAGTTTAAAATGAGAATCTAAAGCTCTTTGAAAACTTTACATGCAGCTATAATGCGAGCAAGATAAATAGCAGAATTTTTTTTTGTGTGACTACACACACATTTATACACAAAAGCAACAGCCGCACTCAAGCGCAAAAAGGGATCGATAGTGGGCGCTCAACAGCGACCAACACTTGAATAAGTGAATTGCTGAAGTACTAGACTAGATACATAAATCTATTATATATATGTTAGTATACTCGTACTTACGTAACATATTTGTACATAGTAATGGCGAGGAGTATGTACGTACCCAAATATAAACTAAATTACAATGAAGTTGTCGCAGGAAATTTGGTTGAAAGGCTACAACAGTTAAAAGTTGAATACATAAATATATTATATAAAGAATACATATGTAATAGTGTGTATGTTTTTATCATATATATATATGTTTTCTTTTACATAACTGTCATATATAGTACACACCACGTAGGACGGGTATATGCAAGATAAGCACAATGGGGTTTGCGTATGTTGCGTTGTCTAAATAGGAAAAATATATATAAATTTCCCCTGCTTGTCCTTTCCACTCTCTGCGGTTGTTGTAGCAAAAGCCATGCGATATTTTGTGGTTACAATTTGGTCATAAGTGAAATTCAATTAAGTTTAAGAGATTTGTATCGCACCCAATGACCACACGCTACTGTGGGGTTTTGGCTTGTATTAAAGCTGTTGCCATCTTGCAGCTTCATTGAAATATCACGATGTTATTAGCTTAAAAGTTTGCCATAAACTTGTGAGTTTTTTAAGATTTTCATAAACCTCAAATTCTCGTTGCTGTTTCAGATCGCAAAATAAGTGGGGTAGCATGACGGCATAGAGTGGGAAATAGAAAAGGTTGATAATTAAATACAAATTAAAAGGAAATTGAAAAAAAAATAGAATAAAATATCATAAGATGAAATAAATAAATAAATAAAAATTAAATTTAAAAAAAATAAAAAATAAAAAAAAATAAAAAAATAAAAAAGCAAAAAAAAAATAAATAAATAAAATTAAATAAAATTAAATAAAATAAAACAAAATAACATAAATTAAAATAAAATAATATAAAACAAAATAAAATGAAATAAAATAAATTAAATAATAATAAATTAAAATAAGAGAAAATTAAATTAAAATAAGATTAAAAAAAATGAAAAATTTGAAATAAACTGAAATAAAACAAAATAAAATTAACTAAAAAAAAATAAAAAAATTAAAAAGTAAGAGAAATTAAATTAAAATAAGCTTAAAAAAAATAAAATTAAAATAAATGAAATAAAATAAAATAAAATTTCAATATTAAAAAAAATGAAATAAAAAAATAAAAAAATTAATTAACAATAATTCATTAAAAAAATAAATAAAAAAATAAAAAAAGTAAGTTAAAAAAATTAAAATAAGAGAAAATAAATTAAAATATAATAAAATAACATAAAATTAAATTAAATAAAATAAAATAAAAAAAATTCTTTAATAATAATTCATAAAATGAAATAAATAAAAAAAATTAAATAAAGAGAAAATAAATTAAAATATAATAAAATAACATTAAATAAAATTAAATAAAATAAAATAAAAATAAAAATTATAATTAAGAAATAAAATAAACATAAAAAAATAAAAAATAAAATTAAAAGATTAAAATAAGAGAAAATAAATTAAAACAAAATAAAATAAAATAAAATAAAATAAATTAAATTTAAAAAAATTAATTAATAATAATTAATAAAAAAAATAAAAATAAAAAAATAAAGTTAAAAAAATTAAAATAAGATAAAATAAAATTTAAAAAAAAAATAAATAAAATAAAATAATATAAATTGAAATAAACTAAAATAACATAAATCAAAATTATATATATAAAAATAAAAATAATAAAAATAAACTAAATGAAATAAAAAAATAATAAATAAAATAAATAAAAAATAAATAGTAAAAAAATTAAAATAAAATGAAATAAAAAATAAAAAATAAAATAGAATAAATTAAAATAATGTGAAAAATCAAGAAAAGAAAAATAAAAATATAAAATAAAATAAAGTAAAAAATAAAAATAAACAATAAAATAAAATAAAACAAAATAAAATAAAATAAAAGAAGTGAATATAATATAAAAAAATGATATCATTTTATAATAAGTAAAAATGAAATAAAAAAGAAAGTAAAATGAAAAAGTTGAAATATACTAAACGAAAGAGAAAAAACACAAAAAAAGAATAAAAAAAATAAAAAAAATGAATTAATTAAATAATATAGTATAAGATAAAATAAAATTAAATAAAATGAAAAAATAAAACAGAGTAAAATAAAATAAATTTAATTATACTTAAATAAAGAAAAAACACGAAAAGAAAAATAAAAACTAAATTAAAAATGCATAAAAAAATATTAAATTAAATACAAAAAGAAAAAATAAAAAAATAAAATAATATTACCAAAATAAAACTAAGTAATGTAAACTAAAACAAGTGAATTAATCTAGAAACAAATAAAAAATAAAAAAATAAAAAATTAAAAATAACAAAATAAAATAAAATTGCATAAATTAAATTTTTTTAAATAAATAAAATAAGGAAAAAATAACAAATTAAATTAAAATTAATTAATTAAATTAAGTTAAAATTAATATATTTATATAAATCAAAATTAACAGAAATAAATTAACTAGAATTTTTAATTAAACAAAACAAAATAAAAAACATAATAGTAAAATAAATATAAGAAATATTAAATTATTTTAATTTTATTTTAATAATATTATAATCTGAAGTGCAATTAAACAATATATTTTGCATCATTTTTATATAATATTTATTATATAAATTAGAATAAAATTAAGTATAAATAAATAAAAAAAGGGTAAACCCATTAAATAATTAAATTAATAATAATTAATTTAAACAAATTAAAATTAAATGAAATAAAACGAGAAGAAAATAAAACAGAATAAAACAAAGTAAAAAATAATAAAAAAGAAAATAACTGAAATTAAAATTTATGGAAATAAATAAAATAAAATAATATATATAAAAATTAAAAAGAGAGTAAAATAAAAATATAAAACGAAAATATAATAAAATAAAATAAATAAGTGAAATAGAAAAATAAAAAAAATACATAAAATTAAAATTCATAGAAATAAATTAAATTAAATATATTACAATAAAATGAAATAAAGTAAAATAAAAAAGCGAAATAAAATAAAATAAATTTAAATTAAATTTATTACCAACAACAATGAAATTCTTCTAATAAAAAAAGGTGATTTTTCCAGTTCATAGTATAGCAAATACAATTTATAGCTTAGAATACCAAGAAATATAATAAAGTATTGTCAAATATAACAAGCGAAAACGTGAACTGCAAAATTTATAACAAAAATGGACACAATAGAAACGAAAATTGTAAAGAATTTGATACACAATTGTTTGGCAAAGTAAGATTTTGTTAGTGTATGTGTATGCCCCTACCTATCTATTTTATTAAGTACACTAACACACGCGTACAATTAAATTTATACAACAACTTGGATTTATATATATATTTACAGTTATTTTGATTTTACCATTGTACAAGTGTGTATGACACGTACAAGTTACCCACCTAAATGTGCTGGCTATGCTATGTGCGCCGGGGCGTATGAGCAACTTTTCACATGTCAAACTGTACGTTGGTTGCCTGCTTGTCACAGCTGCCGGTGGTGTTACACTACACAGCTCACAAGACAACACATACATTTAGTGTATAGAATAAATGTGTACTTTTTTTGTATATATGTGTGAGTCTGTTTATTGTTGGTGCTTGCTCACTGCAATTGTCACAATAAAGGCGGCTTCAAGGCTATTTCAATGTACGTATTCTTGAATGTACAAACTGTACAGTTGTACAGCGTTATTGTGTGTATGTGTGTGTATTTATTTTATTTGTAAATTGGCGAACAACATAAAGCACTTGCCGCAAACAACTTGAAGAAAGTATGAAAGAAGGGAAACTAAAGTGAAAAATTACTTACAACACCGTTAGTGTTGCTCACATACATATACGCATAAGTTTAATTATGTATATAGCATTCGACGTGTACCTATAAACAAAATTAAAAATGAGTGCAAAAATCGCTCTGTGTCCACTGCACACTTGCCACAATTGTGCACTTGAATTGAAAATTATACGCATTGAAGCGATTGTATGATTTTCTTCTCGGCTTTTTCTTGCATATTGTGGTATTTATAAATATGTGCCTTTGTATACACATATACATATATGTGTGTAGAAGTGTGTATATGTACGTTTGAAAGTATATATGTAAGTTAGAAAGCAGGTAGTTGGTACATTTTGCAATTTATTTCATTAGTTTCTCATATATACATATATAAATATACAGTTACTTCACCCATACAAGCATAATCTCATCAAGCTCATTTTACTTAACCATTGTGCCAGTCTTACTTTATTTTTATCATTCATTTTCTTTCCCTTTTTTGTCCTATTATTACTGGTGCTGCTTATTTCACCACATACATTTGTATGTTTGTATGTCATTGTTTGCGGTTGGCATTTAATTTCCATCAACTTAAAAATGTATTGCTTCCGCTTCCGTGTCGTGAAATAAAATAAAATAAAAAGAAATGAAAAAAATTGAAAGGGAGGGAAAAAAATTAAAAATTGAAACAAAAATTAAAATAAATAAATTAAACCAAAATGAAGCAAACGTTGCCACCATATCAAAATTATGGAAAAAAATAAAACTAAATATTTAATTTAAAAAATTAGTGAATGAATTAAAATAAAATAAAATAAAAAATAAAAATAATAATAAAAATAAAAATAAAAATGAAAATAAAAATAAAATTAAATTAAATAAAATAAAATAAATTAAAATAAAATAAATAAAAGTAAAAAAAAATTATATAACTTAAAATAAAATAAAATAATATTAAAAAAAAATAAAATAAAATAAAAAAATAAAATAAATATAAAATAACATGAAATGAAATAAAATAAAATAAAATAAAATAAAATAAAATAAAATAAAATAAAATAAAAATAAAATAAAATAAATAAAATAAAATAATATAAAGTAAAGTAAAATAAAATTAAATTAAATGAAATTAATATAAAATAAAATTAAATAAATTAATATAAGTTATAATAAATATAAAAGAAAATAAGATAATTTAAAATAAAATTAAAATAAAATAAATAACATAAAATAATATAAAATAAAGTAAAATAAAATTAAAAAAAAAAAACAATTAAAAAAAATTAAAATAAAATAAAATTAAAAAAATAAAAATAAAATAAAGTAAAGTAAAAATATATAAAATAAAATAATAAGAACCATATATAAAAAAATGTATTGAACCTTAATAAAATAAATTAAAAAGTGATATAATAAGTAAAATATAAAGAAATAAAAAATAATAATTTAAAAGCAAAATAAATTAAAACAATTTTAAAAACTTTTTTTTAAATCAGAAATAAATAAAAAAGCTTAAATTTATTTTATTAACACACGTTTTTAGTAAAAGTGAACTAATTCTTGTTGTAAACTGTGTTTTTTCTTGTTTTTAGTTATCGAGAAATTAATATAGAGCGTCCGCCAATTTAATATTTATTACTCTCTAATTCAATATCAAATTCAATAATTTTGGACCAATTTTGTTGTTGTTAAATTTACTAATCATTCACATTTCACATTTATTTATCTCTCTTCCAGCCGGCGTTTTAATCAACATTGAATGCAAAGCCTGGGCACGCAATATTCATCACGATCGCCACGAAAGGAGAGGATCCGTCCACTTCGAATTGATGGTTGATTAAGAGCTGGCGCGTAGCCAATAAATAAATAAGTGAACGAAGCACATAAATAAAAATAAATTCAGATAAAAAATTAACAAAAATTTCAAAAAAAAACCAAACAAACCATAAAAAAAAATTAATAACAAAAAAAAATGAAGCAAAAATTATTTCGCATGAAAAAAAAATACGAAGAGAAAGCAGCCGTAAAAATAAAAAATAAAACTACAGAAATATGAAAAAATGAAAAATGATTGTGAAAAAAGCAACAACAACAAAATAGTAGCAAAATTAAGTGTAAAAAGAAACATGCAAATGTAAAGCAAGCGCGGCAAGCAGAAGTGAAGAGTGAGAGAAGAGTAAAATGAGAGTAAAACGCTGCAGGTGTAGGTGAGTTGAGTTGAGTTTAGATAGAAATGCAGCGCAGGCAGGCAAGGAAAATGTATGAAAATTCAAACGAAATGAATGCATGAAAATACAGCAACAACCAAAGAATAAGAAGAAGCCGATAAAAATAAAATTAATGAAAAGCGCTAAAGGTAAAAGCATAAAATAAAATATATAAAAAAAATATAAAAAAATAATAATAATAAAAAGAAGAAGAAGAAGAAAAGCGCAAAAAAGGGCAGAATGCTAAATAATTATTATAATAAAATTAAAAAATACTACCAAACCTAAAAAAATGCTAAATTAAATTCACAGCAACACAGCAACACAGCAAAAAAAAAAAAGAATAGAGCGAGAGTAAACCAAAAATAAAATAAAAACAATTAAATAGTAAATAATAATAATAATAATTTGTTAGATAAAGCGTAACAAGGCATTATTAAATACATATGTACATACGTACTCGTATATATATATATATATAAATATTTTAATTTTCGAAGTAGCAGAAGAGGAGGAAGAAGAAGAACAAACTAGTAAAAAGGCAAAAAAATTAATTTAAATTAAATAACATAAAAATTTAATGGTAAAACTGCAACAAACACAAAATTTTCTTTTTTTTGTAATTAATTTTATTTTGCGTGTGCAGCAAGAAAATCGTTTTAATGAATAAACAAATACAATTTAAGGTATTAAGTACCAAAAAAAAAAATAATTTAAAAAAAAAAAACAATGTATGTATGTAGTTTAAAAAAATCAATGAAATATTATTATATAAAATTTGCTTTAAATAAAGCGTACAATTTGCGCGCTTACAAAATTTTGATAATAACACAAAACGCTTCTTATTTCATACTTATTTCTTTACTTTTCAAACGCTTATTTGCAACTAAATTAGTGTAGAATAATTATAAAAAATAAAATAAATAAAAAAGAGTTTTTTGAAAAATTAGTAGAATTTAATTATGGAAATTACTTATTAGAATTTGTTGATATTTTTGAATAGTGTATGCAAGTTTAATGAAATAATAATTAATATTATTATGCATAATAAATATAAATAAATAGAAAAAATATGAAAAAATAAAATTAAATAAAAATTAAAAAATAAATAAAAATAAAAAATTACAAATAAATATAAAAAAAAAACAAATAAAAAATTAATATGAAAAAATAAATAAAAAATAAATAAATAAAAAATAAATAAAATTAAAAAAATTAAAAAATAAATATGAAAAAAATCCAATATAAAAAATAAATAAACGATAAATAAAGAAAAAATAAAAAATAAAAAAATAAATAAAACAAATAAAAATTAAAAAATATATGTGAAAAAATAAATAAATATAAAAAAACATAAATAAAAAAATAAATAAATTAAATTAAATTTAAAAAAAATAAATAATTAATATTAAAAAATAAATAAATAAAAAAATTAAAAATTAATATGAAAAAAATAAATGTCAAAAAAATAACATAAAAAAAATAAATAAAAAATAAATAAGTAAAAAATAAATAAAAAAATAAATAAGTAAATGAGCATAAATAACGAAAACCAGCGCAGCGAAAAAAAACAACAATAAAATAAAAATGGCAAAACTATACACAGAAAACTTACACAACATACAACAATAACAATAAAACAATTAATTACAATATGCTGTTATTAAAATATGAAAATTAAATTTTTTTTTTTTGGTGAAACAACTTGTTACCATGTGTATATGCTGCAAAGTAAAAGCAAAACTGTAAAAAGAAGAAAAAATAGCAAAATATGCGAGTATTAAAATAATTTTAACAAATTTTTTAAGCAAAAACAAACGCTCGAAAATAACAGTTTATTTTATTTTTTTTCAAAAACACAAAAACATAACCTATATGTATATGCAATACATATATGCTAAATGTATGTATGGACGTATATGCAATGTTAAATTTGTTATTAAAACCATATTAATAATAAAGAAAATCACGCTCACACACACGCATATACATATTTATATATATAGTACAGCTAACCAAAACACGCTTATATGCAGTGAAAAAAAATCGGCAAAAACTCATTACACATACCACACAAATACCAAATTCATTAACCGCCACAAAAACATAACCTAACTGTATATTAAGCTGCAAATGCTGCTGTTTTCACCTCTACAGCGAAAATTTAAAGTTATATAACAAAACTAAATAAATTATTATTAAAAATAAATAAAAATAAAAAATTGAAAATAAAAAATAAAAAAATAAAAAATTAAAAATTAAAAATAAAAAATTTTTGAATTTGCAAAGAGAACTTTGCTAAAAATTTGTTATTGAAATTTAAGCGCCCTCCCCATTGAAAGAAAAATATTAAAAATTATATATAAATAATTTAAAATAAAATAAAAATAAAAATTAAACAAGCAGCATATAATTTTTAGCAAAATTAAAATAAAAAAATATATATATATATACATATAAAATTATAAGAAAATATTAAAAATTAAACAGCCAGAAAATAAGTCATATAATATATGTAATAGTAGATTTTTAAAGAAAAGTTTATAAAAAAAATGCATTATTGTAATAAATTATTAACAAAGCAGAGAGAAAGAAAAATTAAATAAATAATAGAAAAATTAAAACAAACAGCACATGCAACAGTAGCTTGAGAATTGGCGCTGCCACTATAATGAAAAGTCTAATAAAAATAATACATAATAATGCTGTTGAAATTAATTTAAAAAAAAAATGGTAAAAAACATAAAAAACACATAAAGTAGTTTAATAAAAATAACAATACGCAAATAATAAAAAATAATAAAAATTAAATACTAGATATAAAGCAAAAACAAAACAAAATTTAATAAATAGCAAAATGAAAAATAAAAATATAAAAAATTTAAAAAGAAAAATAATTAAAACCAAAAAAAAAAAACTTATTATAATATCGAAATTTTGAAATAAACAAGTGGCTAAAATCAATAGCGCATAGCTAAAATTAAGTGAAAAATATTTAAAGCAAAATTATATGCAGAAAAATATGGAATTATATAATATAAAAAAAAATTATATAAAATAATTTAATAATATAAAAAATTTTAAAAAATAAGTATTGAAAAAAAAACTAAACTAAATTTTAAAAAGATGACACACACATACATATGTTAAACATAAAAGTTATGCACACAAAACGGACACGACACAGCAAATGGTTAAAAGAAAATTTTTGAGTATTAAATTGCATATTTTTTCGCTTTAAAAAATATTTCATTAAAAATTTTTGTTATTTATTTTGCTTTAATAAAATCAAAAAAAAAATTTTTTTTTGTTAATTAAAAAAATGTACTTAAATTACGTTTGCATAAATTCATTAAAACACATTGTAACCTACCTATTCTGCCTTTAAACACTTTGACGCTTAACAACACTGCAAAAGAATCTACAAACTGTCATACTTAAGGTAAACACATACTACTGAGCGCGTGTTTTTTATTAGAAATATTAATTTAAAAAAAAATTTCAATTATTATTCATATTTATAATAATTAATAAAAATAAAAAAATTGAAGTTTTTCAATTAAATCAAAAATAAAAATAAATTTTCTAATATTTTGTTTTTACTTTTTAGCGGTATTTTTAAATTTTTTTTAATAATTTCATTTTTTTGTTTGTTTTAATTTCCATATTTTATTTTTATTTTATTTTATTTTTCTAAATTTTTTTTATTTTTTTTTTTCACATCTTTTCACTTTTTCACACCACTTACTCTCAACGCTACAGCAAAGACGCGCACCAATTTGTGATCAGACAGCAACACTTTACATTGCATCGCTACGCTCTCTTTCTCTCTCTCTCTCTCTCTCTCTCTCTCTCTCGCATAATTCTAGCGCTGGTTTGTATACCAAAAAAAAGTTCCTTATATATTTTTTTTGGTTATTAATTGCAATTTTTTTTACTAATTTCTTTCTAGCGTTTGCTTAAGCACTTTCTACCCACCCAAATAAATACGAAAAATATGTATAACCAGAACTAAAGCTTCTAAATTTCGATAATTTTTGTAACAAAAAAAGTATATACATATATACACCTAATTAGTATAGTAAATGCCCACCAGCTAGTAGAACAAAAACGAAAGCAAAAACACTATACAAATAGTAAACAATATAAATTATAAATTACATACAACAAGATATATTTGTTAATATGAATAGTCGGAAAGTGACAACAAAGTTGCGCAACTTTCATTACACACAGTTTTATTAAGCTCAAACGAACAACACGCTGCCCAAAAAGTTTGCTTATTTTTATTTTTAATTT
Source organism: Neoceratitis asiatica (assembly GCA_030068015.2). Lineage (NCBI taxonomy): Eukaryota > Metazoa > Arthropoda > Insecta > Diptera > Tephritidae > Neoceratitis > Neoceratitis asiatica. The sequence continues at coordinate 99,799,300 of CM061524.1, read as the reverse complement.
TTTTTAAATATTTTTTTTTTTAATTTTAATTTTAATTTTTTAATTTTTCTTAAAAACTTTCTGCGCATATTGCACATCACTGTTTGGTCGCATACAAGCATTTGACATTTCGCTCTCTCTCTCTCTCTCTCTTTGTTTTAAGCACACCACTGTTCGCAGCAATGAGTTAGTTTAGCTAAGACACTAACCATTTTTGTTTAATTCTGTGCATGCGTAAGCTAAGACACACACACTCATCGTGTTTTCTCATACTCAGAGCAAACAAATTCATGGAACATCATCATTAGAGTGTATTGCAAACACACAAAAAAAAGAAAAATAAATAAAATAAAAAATTAAAAATTATAATATAACACAAAATTAAATAAAAATAAAGCAAAGAAACAAATGTAAGCTGTGTGTAACTTCGTATATAGTCTTAAAGAAAGCAAATATATATATATATATATTATCATAATAAATATATCTACTTATGTACGTATTGTTTATGATTTATATGAGAGCAGTAAGAAGCATAAAGAAATTAAGAAATCATTTCAAATTAATAGAAAGCAAAAAATAAATTAAAATAAAAATAAAAATAAAATGTGTAATAATTAAATTAAGTAAATATATGCATATGTATATGTATGCAAACGGGCTTTTCACGCTGTGCTGGTTGTTTGAAAAAAAAAAAAAAAAACACACACACCCTTAAACACACACATACACGTAAACGTAATGTCACGTAACACATATAACGTAACGCAAAGAGTTAAAAGTGCCGCGCAGCGTTATTAACTGCAAATTTAAACTGCCTAATCAACCATAAAATGTATGTATGTATGTAATACGAGTATACGTATGTATGTATGTAACGCTCTCGCACGCATGCTCTCTCACTCCTCACAATAAATGAATAATTTTATTTTAGCTTTTTTTTTCATTAAAACTTATGTAATTTGGTGTGAATTGTGACAATAAACTGACGCAACGGTAGTCGTGGAAGCAGCAAATAGCGGAAAAATAAAACGCAACTCGTTGAAGCGATACTTTAGCGAAGTCGCAAGCCATGTTGGAAGTTGCCTGCGAGACAACAAGACAACAATGTTGCCAGAAAGTTGCCAGCATTGAGCCAGCGAAATTGCGCCAAAAACAGCTGCAATATATACTGAAAATATGCTAAGAACAATTATATTTTAGCTCGAATTGTTTATTTTAACTAAACAGTGAAAAAAATAAATAAACAGCGAAAAGCAAAAAAGACAATACTGCTCTGCGCGCATTTTGGCTTTCAGCGCTTCGAGCAGCAGCACGTGACAAGAGTTCACGTAAGCGCCAGCAGTTGGAAAGTCTTAAAAGTTTGGCATAGAGTTTTAGCTGCAAAGAAGAGTTCGTTTCTGAATTTTTTGGATTTTTGTTCTTCATTTTTTATTTTATTTTTAATTTTTTATTTTTCTTCTTCTACTTTTTACATTAAACCTAACTGCCACGCAGCGTGAATGATGATGGCAACATACAAACGCATAATTAAAAAATTTTATTTTTTACTTAAATAAGCATAAAAATATATATATGAAAATAAATATTTACATGTGTATCATGAGTAAAAAAAATAAATAAAGTAAAGAAAATTAAGTTTTAATTCAGTTGACACCGTAATTATTTCCCAAATAAAAAAAGTGTGCGGTGAGAGCAGTGTTGGATTGCAACGAACGTAAAATTGCTAATGATGATAAATTGAATACAATGTTAACTTTTTGCTAGTAAATGTTTTTTCGTATGCTACTAACTAAAAAAAACATATATTTAATATTAATAATAATAACAATAAAACAAAAACCAAAAACATAAAACTGAGAAATACTTGTACGTAAAAATTTTTTTTATTTAATTTACATATGATATGAAATTTCAAACAAACTGTAAGCGAGAGCCAGAGAGAGAGAGAGAGAGGGGGAGAGGGAGAGAGAAAGAGTGGATAAACAATTTCTTGAACCGTTGGCAAATAAAACTTTTTCGCTTTGCGTGACATTTTCAACTTTGACAGCGAAGCAAAAAACGCGTACTGTACTCTGTCATAGCAAACGCAGAACATGTTTGTCTTCAATTTCAAAAAGTTAAATAATAACTGCCGCAGAAGTTCCCTCTGCCTTTGGCTTGAAATTTTTCGCTTTGCGTGACATTTTCAACTTTGACAGCGAAGCAAAAAACGCGTACTGTACTCTGTCATAGCAAACGCAGAACATGTTTGTCTTCAATTTCAAAAAGTTAAATAATTACTGCCGCAGAAGTTCTCTCTGCCATTGGCTTAAAAATTTTTTGCTTTGCACTTTGACAGCAAAGCGAAAATCGCGTACGCTATCATAATTTTCATGCTCAATTTCATAAAGCTAAAAAAATAGTTGAGCTTGATTTGAAGTTTTTCAATCCAATTGTATGAAGTTAAAACAAAAACAAAAAATTGAAAATAAATTTAGCTTATGGTCAACGCGCGCAAAACAAATGAGAGTTGCCCAACTCCTGGCGTTGGCGTCGTCAGCGTTGCTTCACATATGACGTGAATTTAATCAGCTCAAATGTCGAAATTAAATTATCACTAAAAGCGGCAACAGAAGTGCAGCGTCTTTATGCAGCAAAATGCGCATGTTGTTTCAAAAACAAAACGATTTTTCGAACTGTTTTGACAATTTTTCAAGCGTACCCTTTTTCAAGCAAATAATCGCTGCGTTTAGACTACCTATATGATGATTATTGACTAAATTTTCAAGTCGAAAATATTCTTGTCTACAAAATACAAAGCTTCAAATTTCTTTTCACACAGATCTCTTTGTAGTTTCTCGCCTTGTCTTCTCTTTGTTCGTTGTGTTGTTAAAAAAAAAAAAAAATATCAATTATTGTTAGGTTATGTTTGTGGTCAAATGTGAGTAATGAGAATAAACTGCCATTTTTACACCAAAAAAATATGTAAAAATTATTTGTGTATTTGCATTTTCATATGCTTTAAACATTGTTAGAATTATAAAAATTTTAAATTATTTATGTACGCGTGCATACAAAAATGATCAGCTGATCATGCGTCAGTTTATCGTCACAATGTTTTAGATGCTGGAAATATACCAAATCTGATTGCTGCTTTACTTAAAGCACGGCAAAAAGGTTAATTATTATATATTTATAACCAACACATTGTCACTACCTAGCCTACGTACACTTGTATATTTACCAAATATTTTTTTCTAAAAAAAAAAAAAAAAAGAAAACAACAACTATTCTAATGAAATCCGTGTGGTATAGTTACGTAGTAAATATTTGAAAATTTTCAACACCACAACGACGAAGAGAGCAGAAGATGAAGAAAAAATTGAGAGATAAACGAATTATTACTCGTAGAGTGAATCGGCCGTTCAGTTTGACAGCGTCAGCTGTTCAATTTGACTGCAACAGCTTTTTAGTGTGACAGCCACAGCTGTTCAGTTTGACTGCAACAGCTGTTGGCGGGCTTACAATTTTACAAACAGTACTTACTTATATTTTCATCATTTTCTGCAAACTTGTATGCTAAAAGTTTAAAAGTAACCGGTACCGATAGCAGTAGGTGAAAAATGTAGAGAGTGTAAGTGAGAGTAGGTATGATATAATTGAAATTCTCACCGCTGAGTTAGAGCAGGCGAAATACGGAGCAAATAATAGCTTTAAATCTGCGAAACAAAACAAAAATCCTAGCAAAAAAAAAAAAAAAAAAAAGGAGAAAGCTTTTGAACGAAATTTTAGTAAATTCTTTTCAATTAATTTCTATAATAAAATCTACATTATTTCCTCAAAAATCTTTTAATCCCCTAAAAAAAATGCATAGTTTTTTTCCTTGCTGTTTTAAAACTAATTTTCAAATCAGCATTTCAATAAAATTTAATGGACAGCGGTGTACTAGTTACTTAAAGCAAAGCAAAAATAAAATAAATAGTAAAAAAAAATTGCATAGAAAAATATTAGCTGCAAAAGGAAAACCGAAACCAAAACCGAAACAAAAAATAAAGAAATTATAAGAGAAAACACTTTTAATTTAAGCAGTTTAGCTTTTAAGATAATTATAATTATATTTAATACATAAATGAGTAAATGATGATGTTAAATATGCAATGTTGGCAACAAATGGTGAAAAGGTGAGAAATTAATTAGTTAAAGTATAAAAAAAACCCAAAAACCAAAAAACTAAGATTCTTGTAAAATTTACTTACGATTAAGTAAATATAAAAACAAAAAACAAAAACTAAATTTATAAATTTAACATTTCAATAATATAATATAATGTTAAACTTAAAAAAATAAAAGAAAGTAAATTGGCGGCAAAGAGTTGAGGAGCTGAACAGCTGTAGCGCGCTGACAAAAAAAAACATCAATTCGCGTGGCATCAAACAGAAAAATGGCAGAAGAATATACCAGTAATAAAATACAAAGTAAACGAAGAAACGAGCCGAAGGAACGTGGATGTCGTAGAATGCATATAATAAAAACCAAAAAACAAAAACAAAAAACATTAAAAAAACCAAAAAAACATATACATAATTAGTAACATTGCGTATTCTCTAGAGTATAACAAATTTTGAATTGAAAATTACTGAATAAAAAGCTAATAAAGTACCACACGAAAAAAAAAAATTACTGGTCTTTTTATTGAGTATTTATTGGAAGTGCAAGGATTATGACTGGCACATATCGTGAGTTTCTCCCCTTGTCGTTAGACTGAACAGAGCACAATCGGTGCAATCATTCATCACGCTCCCAGGTTCTGCGCAAACATATTTGATTAGCTCAGTCAGTAAGCCAACAGCTTCGTTTTGTTGCTTTTCAAGCCTTAAATTACTGTTGTTGTTGTTGTTGTTGTTGTAGCCGCAGAAAATTCTCCAAATGGGGTAACATTGCGGGAGTGACAGTCCTTGGCCGGATAAAAATCCAGGTCGTTCCGGTATAAAGACCCGACTGTCGCGGAAACTATGGATTTTAGTCGGCTCTTACGACAGGCATGCCTTCCGTGGGTAAATTCTTGAACCCCTAACCCGCAGGTGGTGCCTTAAATTGCCATTTTTATTTAGTTGGGTGAGTTGTAGATATCTCTCTCACATCGCATAGTCCGTTCACTTTCCGCACTCAAGTGGAACCACCCTCACAGTTTCTGACTGCTGCAGCTGAAATGCCCTAGTACCAAAGTTTTTAAAAAGCCCTCTCAGAGAGGAGGAGGGCAAGTCGTGCAGTGCAGAAAATTTTTTTTTTTTTGGCTGTCTCTTTTGCCGGCAGATTGCACTCTTTCGACATCTAACGCCATAGAAAGCATCTTTGATCACATTACACGGGTGAATACAAATTTTTAACCTTAACATTAGAGTATGAAATTTCGATGAATTAGATAATAGTTTAACGCAGAAAAAAATTATATGATTTGAAAAAGTTTGCTTTTGTATTCAGGGGAACGTTTCAACGATATTTTTGAAAATCTGTAATTTTTATTTATTTTATAAAAAAAAAATATATAAAATTTTATTATTATTTTTACCCATTAAATTAGGTCACAAAAAAGGTGGGATTTAATTCAAAAATGCACAGTTTTGATTTTTCCACCCTGTAGTCCCATTCAAAATCCTACCATTTTAAAGTCTCCAATCAGCTGCCAGTTATATTCGTGTTACTTCACAGATTTTAGCAAGATTTTTTAACACTTTCATAATTCTCTTTTAAATGTACAGAGTTAGTTATTGGAAGAGATGAAAATTAATTTCCGTTGTATAACAAAACAGTTTTCAGAATTTTTGTAGAGCTGTCAATACAAAATAAACACCAATCACTAGGAACACAGGGAATTCCAATTTCTCCAAAACATACCTTATATATCGTTACAAAAACAAAGGCCATCTTCTTTCGTAAAAAATGATGAGAATATTTCATGCCGAGTTCGCATCAATCAGTAAATTCCATTGTTTTGAACGAGAACCCAAAAATTCTGCTTTCCCTTTTGGCAGATTTAAATCTCGTATTAAATGGTTAAAATCTTCTGAAGAAATCAGATAGCATTTTGGTTCTTCAGGTGGAGGTAAAAATTCTTTATCTGAACCACTTCTATTGGAGCTGTAAGATGATTTTTTTTTGAGACAATTTCATCGGAGATTCAGGTACTGGAAGTTTCGCGCTTTTACTCACCACTCCAAAGACCTTTTACAAGTACTACACGCGACATTCGGAGCCCATGGTTTGTCTTGATAGGGAAGTTAAAATATGCTTCTATGCTTTACGGAGAACGTTTCATGCGACATGCGGAGCCCATGGGTTGTCTTGTTTCCTAACAGGGAAGTTAAAATATGCTTCTAGGCTTTACGGAGAACGTTTCATGCGACATGCGGAGCCCATGGGTTGTCTTGTTTCCTAACAGGGAAGTTAAAATATGCTTCTAGGCTTTACGGAGAACGTTTCATGCGACATGCGGAGCCCATGGGTTGTCTTGGTTCCTAACAAGGAAGTTAAAATATGCTTCTAGGCTTTACGGAGAACATTTCATGCGACATGCGGAGCCCATGGTTTGTCTTGATTCCTAACAGGGAAGTTAAAATATGCTTCTAGGCTTTACGGAGAACGTTTCATGCGACATGCGGAGCCCATGGTTTGTCTTGATCCTTAACAGGGAAGTTAAAATATGCTTCTAGGCTTTACGGAGAACGTATTATCCTTCACCTCCATCTTCCACCACAAAACCAATACCAAATTTTCATTTTTTTAAATGACCATCAAAAATACCCAACTCTTTTCCGCGCTTGTGTCGTCTATCACACTCCTTGGATACCGGTGATGTTAGTCTTAATTTTCAAAAGGGGATCGTCCACTGTCAAAGTGTCTACTTCCCAATTAAGGCTTAAGGTAGCGGATATTCCAGTTGCATACCCTTATATTGTGATACGTGTTAGCATGGGAAATTTGTTACATTTCGTTATTTGAATATGGCTCTTGAAAATTTCATATATAATTTGTCAAATAATTAAACACCTTTCATTTGACAGCTTGAGAATTTTATAAAGTCCGAAAAGTCCCAAGCAAAACTTTACTTGACGCTTTTTATGGTTTTTATTGACATATTAATTATGTGGCATCCCTTTAAAACAACATGTCAACATAAAATTAAAAAAAATATATCTGGCAACATAACACATGACACTTTCATTAATTTGTATTGTCATTGAGTCGAATAAAATTAATTTTAGCCAATAATAAGTAATGGTAAGTTTTCTTCGACATAATTAAATTTTAGGTATTTTATTACCCCAATTACACTCATCAGGAATCAGCACCACAAATTTTACAAGCATCCGCAGAATGGGCAACCCCCGTGCACAAAAATGCACTGATGCAAACAAAATTGAAATTTCGGGAAGAAAATGCTGAACAAGATTTGTTAATGCAAGTTATTCGCAATAGGGAAGGTGAGGGAGTACCACTTAAAATGGGCATGGAATTGCATGCCGCTTCAAAAGTCGGACGCCTGCCATTTTTGCATTCGAGGTGAGTATTGATTGAAAAATAATACAAAAAAGAAAAAAAAAGTGAGGTTCAGCAACTGAGTTATTTGTTAGTATTGTCGTGGATAGTCGCTGAAAGAATATCACCGCTTGAACGGTAACCAAGTTAGTACCAGTACGGGAACGACTGTCCTAGGAGTTAGGTTAGAGTGACACTTATATTTATAAATAAAGAAATTTTAGTTGTCAGAAATTTTTGCCTCCGACTGTGTAAATAATCCATTGAAAATACGAATTTTGTTTAGTAGAAGTGCTTTTCGCTATTCACCATTTATGTATAAAATAGAAAATATTAATTTTCCCTTTTTTATTTTTAGCAACATGATGCGCGATGTTTTGCTGGCTAGAGATGAAATGATTGACTTTTCTGATATACTCGGTCATCCAGAAAACTTCGAATTCCAGAACCAGCCTCATGCAACGATCGAAAAAATGAGTGAAAGTAAAGTTAGCTATTAAATGTATTTCTCTAATTAAAAAAAATACAAATTTTTTCTAAAATGTAATTAAAAGTAATTAAATAGTTGGGCTTTATTGATTTCACGAATTTTTAAGTGCCTTAAAACGACAATTTTGGAATTCGTGAAAAAGGGGATTCATGAATTGTAACGCATAAGCGTAGTAAATATATTGTACTGCTATTACCAGTACTGGAAAGTAAACTCGGTTGGTACAACCCACGATTACCAGACCTTACATAATGCCTTTCATAGCATGCTTTCTAATTGATAATATGATAATAAATTTAACATAAATAATAAAGCCTTTCGAAGTCACCTGTAGAGAAAAGAGCGCCGTAAATTCTATTCGTTCGTTTCGCTCAGAAGATTACTTCAATATCTACACAAAGTTACTTCCTTCGGGAAACGATGAATATCTCAGTTCATTTTCATTAATTGCAAAATTCATCAAATCACATTTCAACCTTTTTCTACTGCGAAAACTATATATTAAATAATTAAAAAACATTTTTTAAAGTTTGAAATTAATACCGCTTAATAGAGAACCTGTAATGTCAGCGTTTAAACTGCTACTTACATATGACTGCAGATGTCGCTGCACACATTTTATTGCGAAATTTTTAGCTTATTGGTATATACTGCATTTGTATTATTGAAATATTAAAAATAAATCCGCAGCTGTATTTGTAAACGAAAGAAGTTTACTCAAAACCCACTTTTTCAGCCGCACTTAATAGCTTCAAAATTTTGTTGCAACCTCCTCTTCAAGTAAGTGAATAGGCACAATATGATGAAATCGCTGAGCGTGTTCACCAAGCCGATGCTTACATCAACTTTGGCATTTGCACCACCTTCAGATGTCGCCAAGCAGCTGAATCAGCTGAATCATTCGTCGAATTGTTGTTGCATTCTGTGCACAGTTTTCGAAGTATGTGAAAAAGCAGCAAGAACAAAAGACGTAGAAAATTTTTAAGCAACACACAGAAATTAGACGGAAAAGTAAAGAAAATATTTTGCTATTTGGAAAAAAAAAATTTTACAAGAAATAAATCTAGCGAATTTAGTAAAACATTTTATTTTTTTAGATAAATCAAGCAAACTTTTTAAGAAGAAATCTGAAGCATAAACTGCATTTGCATACAAAAGACAGCTAAAAGAAAAAAAAGAAAAGAATTTACTGCAGCGCAGTTGAAGAAATATTGCCGTGAATTGCTGTTTTTGCATCCCCCAAAGAAAAAGAGAAAAAAATATCCCGAGTTCTGTTGCAATTGGATTATAGTGAATAAGAAGGCATAATTGTGCAGTTGCGAAGAAATGTTTCATAATAAATTTTTGACATTGGTTTTGTTGCTGAGCGCTTGTAGCGCTTTGGTTTGTGGTGAGTAATGAAAATAAATCGGCCATAATTCCATATATTTGATTCACTGCAAGGGGCTAAAGACGTGTGAGATATGTTTTTCTAGCCCATTAGTTGCAGTTGCTTACGTACATACATACTAGAATTTTCTCGATATTGAGCTAAGCTTCAAGTAATTACTTGGGCTTGGGTTCTAGTGTTAATTTGATTAGGGACTGACTGAACTGAGCTGCGTACAACTGATTGCACATGGAAACTATAAACTAAGCTAGCGCCTTCGCGTAACTGCAAAATTCATATAAATACAAAAAGAGTCAGTATTTTAATACGTACTTTTTTTAATATTTATTTTTGCTTGCTTGTGTTTTTTTCATAAAATAAAAGAAATGGTTTACTTGAAACTGCTAGCGATAACGGCGAATGTTAGTTGTTTCGCTCCCTGCTCGGGCATGTGGAGTTGCGCTGTTGTTATCTAGCAGGAGGCGGGGGCATTTAGCATTTTGCAAATTGCATTATGTGGATTTTTATTGTACATACATATGTATGTATATATCGAGCTTGGCAACAATTAAATGAAAAGTTCAGTGCGAAAAGGTTTGCGATAAATTAAATTATATTGAATTTAATATTTATCAGCACAATTTTTTCTTAAATTTAAACTAATACGCATTAAAAATGTGTTATTTTAAAGTTAATTTTACAATTCCATTTATTTGCGCCCAATCCTACTAAAAATATTTGTTATCAAAAAACACAAAAAAAAGCCAATATACCTGTATATGCATGTTTATTTGTGTACTTGTAAACATACATATTTACTAGATATGTGAACGTTTTCTTAAGTGTTATACGCAAATATATGTACAAACAAATACATAGGTATTTGTCAAGTGTTTTTTTTGTTGCCAATTTCTATTTTTGCCTTTTGTGCTTTGTTCGAGAAACAACAAAGTATTTCCAGTTATTTTCAGTACATGTTATTATCACATTTTAACTTCAAATAAGTAAATAGGTAATTATTTGAGGTAAACCTATAGGTACATATGTATAAACATTTTTTGATAGTTTTGTAATACGTTATATGAGCACAACACGGAGGTATATGTATGGTGTATATCTAGCTATAAAGCTAAAATTTTTCTAACCTCAAAATCTGAAAAAAAAAATTTATTTTTAAATCTCTATAATATTTAATTAAGTAAAAAACTAAATTTCAAAATATATACTAAAAAGAGTGCCTACACTCACCCTTTTGTCTTATTTTCCTATTATATGTGATGAAATCTAAATTTTTTTTAGTAATTAGATTTTCTTCTTTAGCCTGAGCCCTGCTTTGTACAATTATATAATTGTATGAATATATATATATATATATACGCTTTCGTAGTCAGCTGGTCAGTCATTTGTAAGCGCTCGAATGATTATTATTATCCAACTAATTTTCTAAAGACGGTGTTTTGAGGCATTACTAAACATTACAAGTCATTTCTCTATATACATACATACATAAGCGCGTTTAGCCGGCTGCCATCTTAGAATGTTTATATAAATTTCTATATGTACAAATATACACATGTACATATGTATACAAATGCCAATTATCTCTAATTCTTCAACAACAACTTTGTTTATCATATGCATATCTAGAATGGCGTTTATGTGATTTGTATCTATATGTATGTATGTAGGCTTATTAAATATTTACATAAAGTGTGAAGAAACTATACATACATATGTAGATTGTATTGTTCATACATATGTACATACTTGCGGATGTGTGTGAATCATTTCTGTTGCAATCGCTTTTGATGACTTGGTTTTTTGTTGTTGTCGTTGTTGTTTATTTATGATTATTCGTTAAACTGTTGTTAAGCCTCATCTTTCTTTGATTACTACATGCATTATATGTACATACATACAGACAGACTAACATACATATAGCGTTTGCAAGCAGCGCTGACTCAACTGCAGCTGATATGATGAGTGCCGGACGGTTACATATGTATGAATCAGTACACACACGTACATACATACGCATATTTATAGGTAATTGAAAAAAGCAGTTTGGAACGCCCTCTATTTCGACTTTTCCACATTAAAAAAATCTTATATTGAAAATTATTTAAATTTATTTTCGATTTTCGCATACATAGCGTATTTTGAATTTATATATTTATTTATATATTTCATGTATGCTTGTATGTCATATAATCGGCTATTATATAACTTTTGAGAATATTCCTGTTGATTTCTTTTACACGTAATCGCTTGTTATATAACCGCATTGCGTTCAAAGCTCATCATTGACTGCGTTTATACATTTACCTACCTTAGTATTTTGTGGAAAATTGTTGTGTTGACATTGCTGCACAACTTGGGACGACATGTACATAAATATATATGTACATATCAACACCGTTGTTGTGGCACTGAACTAGAACTCTGCGTTTGTTACGAGGTGGAAATTGTAGTCTTGCGGTGGTTTGCCAACTAACATTTCAGTATCGCGCTGACTTAAGTATTTTTATATATTGCTTATGCATTTGTACTAGTATGCATATTTCTCCTTAGTGTTTGTCATTTAGTATAGTTCATGGAATTTATTTTTTATTTTTGAAAAGTTAATGGTGGAAAAACGCTTCAACATATACTTATAAGTAACGTATAAGTAACGGCAAGATTACTGTACTTTTTCCAAAGTGAAAAATATAATTTTAATAAATTCAATTTCATTTTTTAAATTATTGAAAAAATATTCTTTCACCAGTATGATTTTCAAGTTCTAAGCCTATTTAAATTTCGTTTAATTATATTTAATAATAAATTAGATTAAAATTTAAATTAAATTAAATAATAAATAAATTAACAAAATTATTAAATGAAAAATAATAAAAGTGAATTAAATTAACTATTAAATTAAAATATATTAGATTCAAATAGATGGTATAAATATAAGTAAAGTAAAATTAAAAATAAAATAAAAATTAAACAAAATTAAATTGACATTAAAAATATAATGTAAAAACAAAAAAAAAAAACTAACCATAAAAAATAAAAAAATATATAAACAAAATATAAAAAAATATTAAAAATTCAGAAAAAAATATAAAAAATAAGGAAAAAATTATAAAAAGATAAAAAATATAAAAGGTTAAATAAAAAAATATAAAAAAACAAAGAAAAAACTGCAAAAAAGAAAGAAGAAAAATATGTAAAAAATTAAATATATATAAAAAATGAAAAAAAAAAAATAAAAAAAAAAATAAAATATGTAAAGAAAAAATTAAGACATATAAAATTACAAAAATATATAAATACACAAAAAAAAAAGAAATATATATATATAAAAAAAAAGAGAAAAAATTAAAAAAAAAAAGATTGTAATGCAAAAAAATATAAAAAATAAAAGAATATGTGTAAAGAAAAAATTGAAATAAAAAAATTACAAAATAAAAAAAATAAAAAATAAAAAATTACAAAAAAATGAAAAAAAAATTTTAAAAAAAATTAAAAAAAATTAAATAATAGTAATAATAATAATAATAAAAAATAATAAAAAAAATAAAAAAAAAATATAATAACACAAAACAAAATTAAGTAACAAAAAAAAATAGTAATATATATTTTTATTTTAATATTATTTTTCATAAAACAAATGTAAGAAATATACAAAAATATTTAAAATATAAGATATTTTTTTAATACAAATAAAACAAGAATTAATAATTTTGAGTAAAAAATAAATATTAAAAATTATGAAAAATAACATAAAAAAGTTATAAAAATAATTTAAAAAATATTGCAAACCTAAAATATTATAAAAAATTAATTAATTAATAAAAAATAGGAAATAAATAATAAATATTTTTTTTAAAGATCTATTTTATTTCTTTATTTAACTTAATTATAATAATTTTTTTTAAAGTTCTATTTTTTTATTTCTTTATTTAACTTAATTACAATAATTTTTTGAAATAAATTTTTTCTAATTCATTTTTTAATTCATTTTTGAATTTGGAATATTTTTGTTTTGTTTTTAAATTTTTATTTAATTTTTTTTTTGGCAATTCCTTTTGAATTTTCTTTTTAATTTTTATTTTATTAATTTTTTGTTTAATTTAATTAAAATTTTTATTTCTTAATTAAAATTTTTTTTATATGTTTTTTTATCTTTTTAATTTTTTTTAAATTATCTAATTTATTTTATTTTTATTTTTTCTATTTTTTAATTTTTTATTTATCTATTTGATTTTTTGTTACTATTTTTTTTAATTTTTTTAAGTTCATTTTTAATACTTATGTTAAGTTTTTTGTGTTTTTTATTTTTATTTTTATTTTTATTTATTTTTTGATTTCTTTTATTTTAATATTTATTAATTTTATATATATATATATATATATTTTTGGCTTTAAATAATTTTTAATTTTTTTTAAATTTACTTTAATTTTATTTTTATTTTATTTTTTTGATTTAAAATTTTTTATTAAGAAAGTTTTTTTTCAATATAATTTTTTTGTATGTTTTTATTTTTAATTTTTTATTTAATTGTTTTAATTTTTAAGTTTTACTCATTCTTTTGTTAATTTTTTTCTTCTTTTTTCTTTTTTTAAAATTTTTATTTTTTTTATTTTTATTTAATTTATCTTTTTTTAATTAAAATAAAAAATTCTACTTTATTTTGTACATTCCTTGCTTAATTAAAAAAATTTTAATTGAAATAAAATAATTCAAAGAAAAAAAAAAAGGAAAAAAAATTCAAACATAGTATAAAATAAAAAATAAAATATTTAAATATAAAATGCGCAGCGCATTTGTATGGCAATTACTCAGCAGAGAGGCATTTACATTTATTAACACAACAGTTGCATTTTCGTAATTCCCCATATTTGTTTACTTACTTTTATCGCCTTTTTATCAGCAAATAATGAGAGACTGGCTGTTATATATACGAAAAAAAATCCCATATTTTTGATGCATGATTCCATACAGCTTTCGCCACAGCTTAATTTACATAAATTTAAGTTAAATAAATAAAAAATTGGGATTAAATTAATAAATTTTCACTTGCAAACATACACAAGTATACATGCATACATACATATACATATGTATGTTTATAAATATAAATGACTACCAGCCAGAAGAGCAGTAGATGATTTTAAACGATGCTGATATCTGAGCGGATTCTATGGCTGGCAATTGTTTAGTTAAATATTAAGTTGCCAGAAAAGTTAAGACAAAGATGGAATGTTAAGAAAATAACAAAAAAAAACCAAACAAAAAAATGCATTATCATAAATTTTCAACACGATTAGCATAGTTGTTATCGCAATTGACTAAAATTGCAATTTCGTGAGATTTTTTGTTGTTGTTAAATTCTAGAAATATTTAAAGAAAATTGTATTACAAATACATTTAGTTACCTTCTGATTAGACATTTATTAAAAATATGTATGTATGTATATAAAGAAAATATTTTAAATAATATGCGTTCAGTTGAAAGGTTTCATAGCCAGCCTAACTGCGTAATAAGGTAAAAACAATTGTGATTACAACAAAAGCAACATAGAAACAGTTGTTTGGCTATTGAATAACGAACGTGTTCGAGGGCTTTACATCGATTAGAATCAGATTTTTGACTTCCACTTCGACGAATTACAGGCATTTATTTATTATTTTTAATCTGTATGTGTACATATACTCTCAAGTGGGACTGGCAGCAATAACAATTCATATTTCGTTCTTAAGATTTCAAATTTAACACCAATTTTTCGGTTCATTAAAAGGTTTTTTCGCATCATTTAATTTCGGCGAGGCTTATCTGTCAGCATGGTATCGGAAATGACAACTCATAAATATTAAAAAAAAAAATGCATATTTTTCAATAAAGCTTCAAGTCAATCTGTATCAGCGTACTTAGGTTTGTATGTATGAATTAATTAATTTTTTTTTTGTTTTTTTTTTACTTTTCTTGCTTTCTTTTGCTGTAAAATAACTGTCACTGAAAATATATTTTCATATACATAAATATGTATTCATATAATCATATATACATACATGTGTGTGTATGTATGTATATGCACCGTAAATATGCATATATCATTTGCTTAACTCCTTCTTTGTGCGTCATATGCACCAGCCCATGCATTGCGCTCGTTCTCAGTGCCGCCTGCAATTTGATCCATCCATGCGAATTTTCGCTATATGGTCATTGCTACTGTCAACTTATCTGTCTTCTTAACACTTTATTGTTTTTATAGTAGGCATTTCATTGTCAACAACAGTCACAGTTGATGGGATTCTTATCATTCTTTAATGCATGGCATTTAATGCATTGTTAACAACAGAAATTTAAATAAATGTTTAATTAAATAAAATAATTTTGAAAAAAATAAAATGTTTTTAAATAAATTAAATAAAATTAAAAATTATTAAAATTAATTAAAAAAGAAGTAAAATAAAAAAAAATAAAATAAAATAAAATAAAATTAAAAATAAAGATAATAAAAAAAAAATAGAATAAAATAATTTTGAATGAAATAAAATGGTTTTAAATAAATTAAATAAAATTAAAAATTATTAAAAAAAAAAAAAAAATAAAAAAAAAAAATAAAAAAAATAAAAATAAATATAAAAACTAATTTTAAATAAAATAAAATGTTTTTAAATTAATTAAATAAAATTAAAGATTATTAAAATCAATTAAAAAAGAAATAAAATAAAATAATTTAAATTAAAGAAAATAATATAAAAATAAGTAGAAGAAAATAATTTTAAATTAAATAAAATGTTTTAAATAAATAAAAAATTAAAAAATAAAATAAAAGAGAGATAAAACAAAATGAAAAGTAATCAAAAAATAAAAATTAAAATAAATAAAATTAAACAAATAAAATTAATCCAATTTAAAATTAAATAAAAAATTACTAAAATAAAATGTAAAGTGAAAACGAAATCAAAAAAAAAAAATATAAAAAATTTTTATAATATAAAATCAAAAAGAATAAAATAAATTAAAAAAGAAAAAGAAATAAAAAAAATATACAATAAATTAAATTAGAACAGAGAAGGTATAAAACAGAATAAAGAAAAAAAATTAAAAGAATTTAAAAAAATTATAAGAAAATATAAAAAAAATAGAAAAGAAAAAAAATAAAACAAAAAATTAAAAAGAAATAATAAAAAAAGAAAAAAAAAAGAAAGAAAGAAAAAAAAATAAAAAAATAAAGAAAAGAAACAAAAGAAAAATTATAAAAATAAAAAATAAAAAATAGAAAATAAAATGAAAAACTTATAAGAAAATATAAAATAAAAAAGGAACAAATAAAATAAATAAAATAAGAAAATTATTTAAAAAGAAATAAAAACCACTTAAAAAATAAAATAAAAAGGAAATAAAAAATAACAGTTTTTTTAAATAAAATAACAAAGTAATAAAATTAAGGAAAGAAAATAATAGCGAAAAACATTAAAAATATTAAGAGAAAATCTGCAAAAGAAAACTAAAAAAATATGAAAAAAATAAAAAAATAATAAAAAAAATTAAGTAAAATAAAATTTAAATATATATATATAAATAAAAAATAAAAAAAAGGTATAAATAAAAAATAAAAAAATAAAACAAAACTGAAAAAAAATTAGTAAAATAAAGTGAAATTAAATAAAATAAAATATAAATTTAAATAGAAATGATATAAAAAAGATATAAATATTAAAAAGTAAAAGGAAATATAAAAAGTAAAAAAAGCATTAAAAAAAGATTTAAATATATATATATATATATATATATATATGTATTTTTATATATATCTATATATGTATATATAATATATATAAATATATATAAAAAATATTTAAAAAATAAAAATTTCAAAAAAAAAAAATTAAATAAATTTAAAAAAAAATTAAGTAAAAAAAAATTAATTAATTGTGATTAGCATCTGTTTTACATGATCTACTGTACTGTATATAACAAATTTATATAAAAAATTAAATAATGTAAAAATTACATAAAAAGGTATAAAATTATCTAAAAAAATAAAAAATATATAAAAATATATAAAAAAATATAAAACTTATAAAAAAATATAAAAAGTATAAACATATATATAATATAATGTAAAAAATAAAAAATATATAAAAAATTTAAATAAATATAAAAAAATATAAAAATATAAATATTATAAAAAAAAAAATTTTAAAATTATAAAATTTATATAAAAATGTAAAAAAAAAATATAAAAAAAAAAAATAAAAAAAAAAAAAAAAAAAACAAAAAAAAAAAAAAACTAAAAAAAAAAAAAATTAAAAAAAAAAACAAAAAAAAAATTAAAAAAAAAATTAAAAAAAATTTTAAAAAAAATTTAAAAAAAATTAAAAACTAAAAAATTTTTTTTTAAATATAAAAAATTCAAATTATAAAAAAATTGAAAACATAAAAAAATATAAAAAAATATAAAAGAATATATAAAATATAAAAAAAAATATAAAAATATATAAAAAGATATATAATTATATAAAAAATAAAAACTATATATAAAAAAATATGAAAAAAATATAAAAATTATAAAAAATATAAAAAAGTATAAAAATATATAAAATAATAAAAAAAAATAATAAAAAATATCTAAAAAATATAAATGAATATAAAAAAATATAAAAATATAGAAATTATCAAAAAAAAAAATATAAAAATATAAAAATTGTAAAAAAATTTACATATGTATAAATTATAAAAATTATAAAAAAATTTAAAAAATAAAAAAGATAGAGAAAAAAAATAGAAAAAAAGTAAAAAAAGTAAAAAAAATTAAAAAAAAGAAAAACAAACTAAAAAAAAATTAAAAATATAAATAATATTAAAAAATATTAAAAAAAAAAAACATTAAAAAACTTAATTTTTTTTTTAAATTTAAACAAAATTGAAAATATAAAAAAATATAAAAGAATATATAAAATATATAAAAAAAATATAAAAAAATTAAAAAGTTATAAATAAAGATAAAAAAATATAAAAATATAAAAAAAAAAAATATTTAAAATATATTAAAAAATTATAAAATAATATTAAAAAATTTAAAAAAAATATTATAATAATATAAAAAATATTAACAAAAAAAAAATAAATAAAATAAAAAATAATAAAAATATAACAGAAAAAAATTAGAAATGAAAAATAAAAAAATTTAAACAATATTAAAAATCATAAAAAATTTAAAAAACAAAAAGAAAAATATAAATAAAAAATTATAAAAAATAAATAAAAATTGAAAATATAAAAAAATATAAAAGAATATATAAAATATAAAAAAAATTAAAAAAATTAAAAAGTTATAAATAAAGATAAAAAAATATAAAAATATAAAATAATATAAAAAAATATTTAAAAAATATTAAAAAATTATAAAATAATATTAAAAAATTTAAAAAAAATATAAAATAATATAAAAAATATTAACAAAAAAAAATATATAATAAAAAAAAAATATATAATAAAAAAAAATATAACAGAAAAAAATTAGAAATGAAAAATAAAAAAATTTAAACAATATTAAAAATCATAAAAAATTTAAAAAACAAAAAGAAAAATATAAATAAAAAATTATAAAAAAATAATAAAAATTGAAAATATAAAAAAATATAAAAAATACATAAAAAAAATTAAGTAAAAAAAGTTAATTAAATGGCAATAGCAGCTTTTTTACATGCTCTATTTTTTCTATTTTTTTAATTTTATTTTATTTAATAATTTTCTTCAAACAAGCAGAAACTAAAGGGAGCGGCGAAGTACGTTTTTTTTTTAATTTTATTTAATTTAATTTATTTATTTGTGATTCATTTCTATTGAAGACGTGTACTTGTTTGTACAATGTTGAAATCGAATATGCGAGATCTCAATTTACTTTAACATACAAAATTATTATTTCGTATATTTTTCATATTATCAGTACACGTATATATATTATATACAATAAGTAACAGTTGTTGTACCCATGTTTAGCTATCTACTTGCAATCACATACATGTGTATATATGAAAATACAGATGTGCTATTTTTCCATATTCCACATTTATCGCCCATATTCATTTTGCATTACATGTGTGACTCACGGTTTTTTTTAAATAATTTTTATTATTATTATTTTTATTTATTTTTATTTTTAAATTTGCATGTAGTTCGTTCTTGTTTGTTTTTGTTTTTTTTTTTTCATTACTGATTCGAAACAAATGCAACAACTATATAGTCGCTGATGACGATGCGCTTGAATGCCTTGGAAGAAAACCAAAGTGCGAATGAATTGCACAAAGAAATTGATAATAATATTATTGCATGCAGGCAGCACTATCAAAACAAGCTTGCTTAGTAAGGGAAAACTAGATTGAGCTGTACAAACGATGTTATTTATTGCTTGAAAATTTTTTTCAAAACCAGAAAAAAACGTTTATATTCTGATACATATAGCCTTAGCATCATTAAGAAAGACTATCAGTTCCTTTTAGACGCTAATATTTAGTTATTTAGAATTTAAGACGCGTTTTTTTTGTGTTTTTTTTTGTGAAATATGACGCAGTTTATGCTGATAAAAAATCCAAATCTTAAAAAAAAAATAAAGAAATTTCGTCTCAGAATTGCAGTGAATTTGTTTACTTTTTATTTATTATATTTTTGCCTTAAAAACTTTTTTTTGAATAATTTTTAAATTTATAACCTCAATTTCCCTCCTTTTCTCCCTCTCTAATTAGCCGCCCAGATCGATGTGAATTTGGCGAACGCCACAGTACCTGTGCGCCAGGATGAAGGCGTAGAAAAGCCCAAAACAACTACTCCAACAACAACAACTAGTAGTAGTACTACAACAACACCAGCACCAACAACTACGACGACGACAACAACAACAACAACAACAACACCGGCACCACCACCACCACCAACAACAACAACAACCACTACTACTACGCCACCGACAACTACCGCTGCACCAAATACCACCACTGTAGCACCAATAACAACAACACCAGCACCGGCGCCCTTCCCAGCACCCGATGTCGGCGTATGGAATTCCAGCTGTATCATCGTACACTTGGCTGCACAATTGAACTTTACGTATGAGACTAAAGGTGAGATATTGAAATTTTTGATTTGAATGGAGAACAGTGGAGTGGCGTGGAAAGTGAAGGAAAAATAAATATGTAAAGCACTAAAATTGGCGGGAAAAAATTTTAGAAAGTGAAATTTTTTAAAAAACAAATTTTGATTTAAAATTTTTTTAATTTTAAAATTTTTTTTATATTTATTTTTTCTCCAGTCAAACTCCCCAACTGTGTTCAAGTTTCTAATTAAACTATTCTCATTCACTAGTAATCACAAATTATTTGAATTATTTATTGTAAATTCAAAATAATAATTTTTATTTTCTCCCTTCAGACAATAAGACCGCTTCCCGTTTATACAACATACCCGCGGATGCGAAAGTAGAGGATTCCAATTGTGCTGAACTTTCACAAACGATACACCTGGCTTGGGGACCCGTCGATGCCATACACTCCATGGTCTTGCAATTCGATATGGTTAACAAATCGAGTGAATTGAAACAGATTTTCATCACTCTACCACTAACCAGTGATCATTTCCCCGATGCTAAGGGTATGTTGGTGTGCAGCAACGCACATATATAGATATATATATATATAGATTTTTTTTCGTTAATATTTTCTTTTTTCTTCCTTAGATAATCAAACCATTCAATTGTTACACCAGGGCAATGATTTCCTCACACCCGCTAAGATGTCTTACCATTGCACACGTGCACAGAAATTCAATTTGACCGAAGTACTGCAGAATACCAACGTTTTGGGCACCATAACACTGAGCAATGTACAAACGGAGGCATTCATCACTGACCAACGCAACACCTTCTCCACGGCTATGGATTGTGATGGACCGAAAACTATGGATATTGTACCCATTGCTGTTGGCATTGCAATGGCTGCACTCATACTCATTGTGTTGATCTCGTACTTGTGTGCGCGTCGTCGTTCAACATCGCGTGGCTACATGAGCTTCTAAGCAGGATGAGGATGTGGCAGCGAGTAGTAGCGGGTAGTAGCGTGATATTGAAGAAGTTGTAGGCGCATGCTGTAGGTAGGGAGGGAGGGTAGAAGAGGGATAGAGAGAAGGAGATAGAGAGAGATAGAGAGAGAGATAGAGGGAGAGATAGAGAGGGAAAGAGAAGGAGAGAGAGAGAGAGGGAAAGAGAGGGAGATAGATAGATAGAGCAGGTGTTAGTGACAGTAATTATATATTATATTTAGGTCGTCATGAAATTTGTGTCGGGGGACGCAGTGCGATTTTTTTTCTTGTATAAGCGCGTATAAAACGAAATATTGTTTACATTTGTAAAGAAAAAAAAAAAGAAAAATAGTTGTTTTTCTTGTATTTTTTTTTTTTTTTTTTGAGAGAGAAACAGTAAAAAGATTGAATCGCCGAGAATTCTGATTTACTTTGTCACGAAGCAAATAGAAATGGGGGGAGTGAAAAAAAACAGGAAACAGAAATAACAGAAAATAACACAACTTTTAAGATATTCACCACACCAAAAAAAAAAAAAATTAAATAAAATTTTCCAAACAGAAATCAAGAGGGGGAAACAAATAAATAAATAAAAAAAAACAGAAAACAGAAATAAAAAGCAACTTTTAAGATATTCACCACACCAAAAAAAAAGGTTAATAAAAAAAATAAAATTTTCAAAACAGAAATCAAGAGGGGAAAAAACCGAAAACTGAAATAACAGAAAAAACACAACTTTTAAGATATTCACCACACCAAAAAAAAGTTAATAAAATAAAATAAAATTTTCAAAACAGAAATCAAGATGGGGAAACAAATAAAAAAAAACCGAAAACAGAAATAACAGAAAAAACACAACTTTTAAGATATTCACCACACAAAAAAAAAATCGTAAATAAAATTTTCCAAACCAATCGAGAGGGGGGAAACAAATACAAAGCACTGCATTATAGCAATTTTAATCCAATAGACTTTTAAAACGAAGAAGAAGAACACTACGTACAGTACAGTTACAGCCACAATTATGGTAAACGAAAACAGGGTGCAGTTAGCAGTTACAAACATAATTATTTTTTAGGCATAACTGTAGGTATGGCAGAACAATTGATTACTTTAGTTTTTTTGTCAGCCCCAGCACTAAAGCTTAATTGTTCTCATGTTTAATTTCTTTATTGTTTTATGTCTTTTCCAACGTATTATTATTGTTTTTTTTTATAGTTGTATATTATTCGAACGATTTAGTGCGCATACATACATATATAAACATATTTCTTAATTACTACCATATCTACGTATATGAATATATTCGAAACGATACACTATGCGTTCAGTTAGCTTGCAGTATACACGCAATAATTCCAAATTCTTCAAATGCCTTCCTTTTTTTTAATTATACAAAAATGGAAATGAAAAAAAAATGGAAAATTTCTTCTCAATAAATTCATAAAAAAATATCAATAATAAACAATAAATGCAGGACAACTTACAGTAGAGGCAGAGCATGAAGTTCACAATTAGCAAAACAACAATAACAAATTTGGTCTTAATGCGCGTACGCCAAAAAAAAAAAAAAAATTTAACATTTCATTTATTTAATTGTGTAATTATTATGTGTAATCCCGTTATAATAATTTTGTTTATATTATAATGAAAAAAATTTCAAATTAAATTCAAAATATATCCAAAAATTGTTTACATTTGCATATCGTGTATCGAAAAACACATATATTTTCTTTGAACGCCTCTGTAATGTATGTGTGAAATTTACGCGTCGAAAACTAGTTTAATTCATATACATACATACATATATTAGGTATTTGTCATGTAATTCGATATTAAAATTTTTTTATTATTATAAAATTTCAACTTGGCCTTAAATAAAGTGAGGTAACTGAACAAAAAAGCTGGTTTTTATTTGAACTATGCATGGAAACAGCAGAAAGGTTGAGGTTAGGTCACAACAGAAGAGTTTAACCTCAAAAATGTAAATCAATATTAGGGTGGTCATATAAATACAAGTATAATTGTGCAAAAATTACCTAATGTTTGATAATTTTTTTTTGAAGTAGTAAAATAACTTAGACATGCGCGCTGGTCTACAAAATGTTTATTTAGGTTTCCTTTATACAATCGAAAATTGTCCAAAAAAAAAAGACTGTCAAAAATGGCGTCCAAAATGGCGGCTCCAGCAAAAGAAAACTGACCTCATCTGCGGCCACGATACAGGTCGCAATTCGTCGTCTACAAGCAGTAATCCGAAACGATCTTGAAGATTGCATTCCATAGAGGCACCCCAACCTAAAAAGACATTAAAAAATTTGTTATAGAAACAAAATGGCGACCACTTGAAAATTCAGTTTCGTTTTTTGCATGATTTTTCCACTTTGGCCGGCTGTAAAAAATCATTACTGATCAAAATATTGCGATTTTTCGTGTACAATTTTAGTTACTCCATCTATTTGTCAAAGAGTAGGTGAACTTATAGGTTTCTACGGTCACTAAACACGAATTTGAGGTTAGATTTGGAGAATTCAAAATGGCGGATCCAGTATGGCGAGCTTAAAAAGTAAAATATTTATCAAATTGAATGAAACTTCATATACATATATTGATTTTTCTGGTCGCTGAACACAAATTTGAGGTAAAATTTGACAAAATTCAGAATGATGGCTCCAATATGGCGGACTAAAAAAGTGAAATATTCATTAATATCAATGAAACTTTGAATATAAGGATATTTAGGGTTGCTGAACTTCCCTTGCTCGGGGTATGCAATGGAGAGTGAGCTACCATATATATATATATATATATATTTGGCGCTTTGTAACCGCTGAAGAGATCTTCGGCCGAGCTCCTCAAATTTGTGATTTTGCGTCTTGATGTTTTTAACAACAAATAGATAAGGACCTACAGTGTATTCTAAGCCGCCTCCGAACGGCTGATGGATTTTTATGAGGAGTTTTATTTCATGTCAGAAATACACACGGAGGGCTTGACACTCCCTGCCGAGGGGCGACAGCAATTAGAAAAATTGATTTTCTGTAATTTTGGATGTTGCTCGAACTCGGGCTCGAACTCAGGCCTTCCGAATGTCTGTACGCAATGCGGCTATCGCGGCAGTATACCATAGAACAGTTAATAAATAAGGGAATGACTCCCGACAACATTGTGAGCCACATGCTGCAATCGAGTTTGGTATGGGATAAAGTGAACGAGTGGGCTGCGATAGCGCTCAAAGAGCTGATGATAAAGGAATGGCAGCGGAGAGGCATAAAACCGGATGAATAACACTGCAGTGAGTATGTGAAGAGGCATTCTGGTCCAGCTTTGACCTGCGAAGTAATGCTCAACGGCAGTCCCGTAGGTCCAGACCATAGGCTATAGCAGACGCAGTTAAGGGTTTAGTACGTAGGCATACTGTTTCGCAAGTCCAACATAGGAAGAAAATACTGCCTGGGTGTGATCCCGAATAAGGTGTACTTTTAGCGGATAGTATGATTCGTGCATGCTGTCAGTGGCAGTATCTTTCCCTTTCGGAAACACAAAAAAAAATACAGCATGCACGATGGGAATTAGAATAGCGAAAAGCCTAGAATTGTCTGTTGGCCTAAACTGGGTTAGGTTGGCCTAAAAATGGGTGAACGCCTTTGGTTGTATAAAATCGGGGTAAATTTCAGTGAGTAGAGACGGCTACTGTTGTTGTAGTTGTTGGTTTTGTTGTTTTTATTGTTGTTGTTGTTTTAGTAACCACAAAAATATTCCCCCAAATTGGTTTTTCAAGTAGTGACAGTTCTTGGCCCTTTTAAAAATGCAGGTCGTTCCGGTATAAAGACCCGACTGTCGCGCCTCTTGCGACAGGCATCTCCCTAACGCGCAAGGCTGTCGTGAGAGTTAATGACAGAATTGAAATGGTAAGAAACAATTAAATACAAGGTAGTACTCGACTTCACGGACTCCAAACAGCATTTTTAGAACTTAACCACTGGACAGGACGGCATACCGATAGCCTGTGAACGCCATTCACCGAGAGTCCGTCAACACCTTTGTTAAATCTCTTCTCTCTCTTGCGTACTAGCAATCCAACCATCCCTTATTGCAGACCAAGAGTTCGAGCTGTTCCGAGCTGTGAGAGACCCGAGTAATTCCGGTACAGTTAAAGTCTGTTTATTGTAATCGACTTAATTGCGACCTAGACTTGAGCCCTTCATATCAAAACCGCACGACACCAACCATCTCTGCTTGCACTTCAAAACCAACTCATCTAACTGAGAGGGCTGTTACGAACCCGTCGAACAGATCATTTCCTGGATTAGTCTTGTTAGGTAAATTCATTAGCATACTGCTGGAAAGCTCCTAAAATGATTTTTTAAGCCGAGATGTCCAAGACAGCTATCACTGCCGTTGGAGGCTTTTCATTAATGGCATGCTGTACGCATGCTTAGGTGTGACAGAGCAACAGTATGTGGTGAAATTGAAAATGTAATCCAGAGTGTTGAAGAGATCAATATCGCCCAATGTAAGAAGATGATTGAAGACTTGGATAAAACCTTTTCTTTACTTTCTCAAACCTAATCCTCGATGTAATATTTGTGCTGCGGTTATGCTCAGGCCTTAAGATCCACAGTCAATTGCCCCCTAAGCCTATGCGACTGTGCTCTCGGACCCCTCATTAGGTCTCTACGGTCCAACGCAGCTCCCTGCAGCATTACTCCCATGTTTGTCTTGATTTTTGACGCGCACCATGTTCTTTGGTTGCCCGCTTCATTCCGGTAGTGTGGTTTACGGAAATTCAAACTGAAGCGGAGGACCTGGCATCAAGCCGTGATTGTCAATGTCAAGCCCATTCCGGATTTGGGTCAACGTCAAATCAATGCCAAACGACAAGAGGACATTTTAAAATTTTACTCGTTGGCCGCACCTCGTCAGGCCAGAAGAAGGACACGAGTTATTTTATCCGGCTTTTCACATCGCACTCTTCGGTTGACAGAATCAATAGCAAGTGCCCGCAATTTCTTCATACCGCCAAACACCACTTTTATATCTCCATAGAGGAGGTTCAGATGGTTGTCGGAAACCAAAAGCCTCCAATTTCATTGGCTTCGATGGAATAAGCATGCTGATGTGAAACACCAAGGCTCAGCGGGAGCAGATTTTCTTACCAAGATCTTCAATCTGTCTCCAGCCACTCTAGTAATACCCAACGAAAGAAAACAGATTAGAGTAGTCCCGCTACTCATAACGGGGAAACGATTTAAAAAAGGAAAATCGTATGAGCCCGTATCTCTTATATCTAGTGTTGAAGACAAAAGAAGAAGAAGCCCAAGCTCTCCGTCTGGTATAAATAGTGGCTGACGTCATCCACAAGAAGAGAGTTGGCGATGGTGTTGACGGACACCCTGTGATTGGCGTTCAAGGCTTGTCTGTGACACGTCCAGCGAATTTCTTATGTTTCGCAGGACGGAATTCTGGTGTCCCTTGGGGCGGTTCTGCTTTGAGTAGGTGTCTCCGGTAGCATTCAAACTGATTCTATTTACACAGTATAACATTGTGCAAATTAACTGGAAACTTTGGCTTGCAGACGAAATCAGTAGCCTTTTAGTTACGAGTTTCAAGACGATGCTTTGACAGAGTTGTAGCTTTTTGAACAGCGTCTCGCTAGTACCCGACATCTAAACCGGTATGGTGTAATTTAGAATGGGCCGTCCGGTGGCTTTGCAGTTGTTAGCAACCATTCTCTGTGTTGTCACCAAGACGTTGTCTGCAAGAGACTTGAGTATTATTTTGTAGCTCTGTACTTTAGTTACAATTGGGGTTTGGACACGGTTTGAAAGAGCACAGACAGTAGAGAGTCACTTCCAGTAACTTTGTGTTCTTGACAGTCAGAATTTTGATGTCGTCCGCATTGACATTCAGATCGAGCCGGCATTCCTTCACTTAGATGGCGGAACGCGACATCGATAATTCCGCTGGTGATAGGCCTCTGAAATTCATCGGCTGAAATTCTGCCGATTACTGCCGACCACTCAGGTAATACATGCTCCACATCTTCAACGCAGACGGAAGTGACGAGCTCTTACTCACATCTGCGACGACTCGATCACTAAGCCACCGCTACAATCCTGCTTGCCAACATTCAATAGATATGGACCATCGAACTCAGTATCCCGAGGTCTTTTTTATGCATACTTATTTACTCGTTTATACACAGCTGCATGTATTGTCTTTGCCATTGTTAGCCCACATAAAATTGCACATGGAATTTTAATAAAGCTACCCATTTCGATGGCATAACACATTTCAATTGACTGGAATTTCATGGCCTCAACGTAAACCATAACAATTCGATTTGATGCGGTGCAATAAAAATTGGAAAATGGCGGCAAAAAATGGAGGGGGCGAAAAGGAAAGATTGGAAACGAAAATGCCACATCAATGACTGCGGCGACAACAGGCAATACCGCCGCGTAGACGGTACGACCTGATTTCGAGTAGCCGACATGCTAACTAACTGTAATTTTGCATGGAAATTGTTACTGCGGGCATTTTGGTTGATGTTTGGAGTGCGAGGATGGGCGGATGGGCGACTGGGCGGATGTGACGACAAGCCACATAAACGGCATGATTGTTGTCGCGCTCACTTTGAGCCGTGACGTTGTACGCCTGAGTGTAGGCAATAAAAAAAGCTCAAAGGCTATTGCCCTTTTATTTTTAATAGCTGCAAGGCGCGGTGAGATGGTTTGTGTGTGCGCTCGAGTGAGAGGGAAAGAGGGTGAAAAAGAGAAAGGGAGAGAGAGATATATAGAGGGAGCGAGTTGGTGGCATTCAGGGAGGTAACCGAAAGTGATTTTCAAAAACGCATCGAAGTCGATTAAATATTCATGAGCAATATGGTGGTGATGCTGATGGTATTTTGTCGTGACAAGACTGACTCACCAGGCTATTTCTGCCAAAGACTTAATAATATTTGTACAATATTTGCATTTTTTTTTAATAAGAACTCAGCTCAAATGTGATTTTTTTGGAGTCTGCAGTTGTTTCAACTTGGCTTCATGGAATTTTGCAATGAGCCATAAAGAGAAGAGATAGCAATGAGCCGAATGTATTGAAATTACTATAAAAATTAGCGTCATTTAATAACCATTATAAGCAGTCCGCGACCTCAAACGGAAGGTGGTATTGATATTAATGAAACTTTCAGGAAATCTCTTTCAGACAAATGCACAGAGAAGCTTCTTAGTTGAGTTGGTGAGTTGATTTCGATAGCAAAACTTTAAACTTAGAAGTGAGTAGAGTGAGGTCATTCACCGGAGTGTGTGACAAACGAGCTTGTCGGTTTAGGTTGGCTCATTGGAAGAAGGATGTTATCCTTGTGGGTTCAAGTTATAGAGAAAAGTGTCTTCGCGAGAAAGAGAGTCTACAGGATTGTTGATGGAAGGTGTTGATAGAGAACACGTGAGTTCTACAGATGATCTGAAGAGTTGCTAAAAGGGAATTTGAGCAGTTTTTCCTCATTTACCTGTGCGTTCTACCTCAAACAAGTGTTCGCCGACATTTTCCTCACTACCCTAACATACTGCTTGTATGAGCGGATTACTGGGATTTTGTGATGGAGAAGAGCTCCTATCTAGCTTCTTCTTATCGCGTTATTAACCGAATCAGCAATCAACCTTCTCTTGCCAAGTAAAGGCAGGCCTTTCTCGCTGATTGCCAGTTAGTCCAACGTTTCGGAGAGCTCACCGCCGCTCATCAGTTACTCCGACATCGCTGTGTCACTGGTCGTCCACCTTTATCCGCTTCCACTATGACCTTTCTGCAGTAACGGCTACCATTTGCAATATTCCCGTTCTCTCTCTCTCTCTCTTCCTTTCTTCTTCGACTAAAGCTACCGGCACTCTAGTTGTAGAGCCGTGAGTGTGTGCGCTCGAATCGCTGTATATTTCGTAGAGTTCATCTTTCCATCATCTTCGGTACTTACGGTTGCCAATCCAATGTACCTTAAACTCTATGCAAAACGTTTCCGTCGGAGACTCCCAGTACAGATTCTTGCGTTATGAAATAAAACAGAGAGAGGACTTTGAGGTTGGTCAATATGGAGTGGAACTCTGCAGAAGTGGCCTTCAGTCATAATTGTCTCCGTTCCGTTAAGACCCTAACAGACTTTGTAGTACGCTTCAGTCTCGTCGTCATTAATTTGATGGTGTAGGTACAGTTGAGATGAATCCTGTTTTGCACTAGATCTGGCTCTGAGCACTGTTGTCCTTGACTTCAAATATAATCATGGGATCCTATAGCGACTATACGCTCAAGTAAGGATATCGGCTACGATTGGGGACCCTTATTGCATGGAAAATCCGAGTTAACCTCCCGTAGTACCATGTGTGCAGGCGTTATGGTGAGGCCCCGCACTAGTAGCACTGCGGAGAAACCCGCGTTGGAAACGGCGGGTCTATCCAAAACTGAAAATGAGAGGGAGCTCATCAAACGCCGGTACGGCTGCGAAGCTGCGCATGGAACATCGTATGGGCAGAGGTCTCAAGACCTGGTCTAAGTAGTCACCGGCGATAAGCGAACATCAAAGATATCATAAGAGTCACCGCCCTATGGACAAGATAGCTGGAAAGTTTTCCCTTGCGGAGAAGCGAAATGCTGTGAAGTTTCTGAAAAAATTTGGAGGAGTCTCTATTTACACGCTGCCCTAAAGTGAAAGAGAAGCGATGGAAAGGGTGAGCCTCGTTAAAGTTCTTCAGAGGTGGCTAAAAACTGGATTCTAATTGGAACCCTAGACATAACCAGAGATTTCGAACCGATTCCAAGGGGTTAGTGGAGGTAGGTGAAGGCAGCCTTGGTGGAAGTCAATTATACAAAGCATATGCCTTAAAGAGAAGGCCAACCTGATCATTATAGCGTATTCCAAGCTAATATTTCAGTTGTTATGGAAACAGCAGACTACATTGGAGCCAAGCTCACGAGTTAGAATATATGTATTTTCAGCGACAGCCAGGCCGAAATTAAGCCGCTTGGCTCGCTTGTAATAAACTCAAAAATTGTGTTGGACTGCAGCCAATCTCTACAAGAGATTGCCAAACAGAACATATTTTCTCTCATTTGGGTACCTAATCACAGGGACATAGTGGAAAACTGCAGGGAAGGCGAACTTGCCAGGCAAGCAGATGTTTCACGACAATGAACGCATTGGTATGTCTCTTGCAACATGCAAACTTAGTGGCTAAAGGATTCACTTATAAGCAGTTCGAATTACTACGGAATCACGCTGCTAATTGCAGGGTATCTAAACAAACTTGGACGAAGTGGAATCGGAAAAGGCCACGCGAAATATACGCTCTTAAAAGAGAGGACATCGCCAAGGTTATAGGAATCCAAATAGGCTACTGTTGGATAGAACGACCTGCAACGAGGCTGGGTGTTTCTTTTGGAAGTTGTTACAGAAGTTGCACGAGCAATGAGGAAGAAGAAACGGTCTCGTCATATCCTATGCGACTGCCTGCCCTGCCTGAGAAGAAAAGTGGATGGTTAGTGAAGCTTAGTGATGAGCCTACTCTGCGCGCCCACATCGGTAGCCATCCCAACCTAACCTAACCTAAAATTAGTTATCGCTTGAATGCACCAAATAAATGATGTTTTAATGCACAAAGCAGAAACTCCTACAAAAGAAATTACTCAGAAAGTGATGGCATGCACGAAAAGAATAAAAAATAAATATTGAGCAATAAAAATAATCAGAAAAGAAATAAAAATAAAAATAAAAACAAATAAATTAAATTTTTATTGACGAGAATCACATATTTCTACGTTCATAAATATAAAGGGTGATCCAAGTAGGGGTACTTTTTTTAATAGCCTGTTTTTGACAGATCACGCATGAGTCGTGTCAAGCATTTTAGTTCAATATTGTTTGGCATTTCATCATGGAAAGACTTACACGCCTGAACAACGTTTATCCAAATAATTCAACTTTATTACGAAAATTCACGTTCTGTAGAGAATGTGTTTCGTGCGTCCCTCGCTCAACTTAAGGTGAATATAATCGGCCTACTAAGCGTACTATTCGCCACACAATCACCCATCTTGAGACCCAGCATTCGTTATTGGATAATATTCAACCGAATATACCACGTCCAGCATGCAGTGAAGAAAATATAGCGGCCGTAGCTGAGAGTGTACACGAAGACCATGGAGAGTCGATTCGGCGATGTTCGCAACAACTCGTACTGACGTATGGAATGACTTGGCGCATTTTGCGTCGAGATCTTAAATTGAAAGCGTACAAAATACAGCTTTTGCAAGCAGTGAAGCCGCTCGACCTTCCCAAGCGACATCGCTATGGGTTCTATGGCCTCTTGAAAAGTTCCAAGAAAATTCGACGTTTTCGAGGCAAATTTTGTTCAGCGATGAGTCCCATTTCTGGCTCAATGGGTATGTAAACAAGCAAAGTTGCCGCAGCAACGGGACGATGAGCAAACTGAAAAGATTCAAGAGCTGCCATTTCATTCAGAAAAGACAACGGTTTTGTGTGGTTTGTGGGCGGATGGAATTATCGATCCATATTTCTTAAAAAATGATGCCGATGAGAACGTAACCGTCAATGGTGACCTTTATGGCGCCCTGATAACCGACTATTTGATGCCTGAAATTGAAGCTCGTGATCTCCGCGACATTTGGTTTCAACAAGACGGCGCCACTTCCCACACACCACGCATCAATCAATGGATTTATTGAGAGAACACTTCGGTGAGCAGATAATTTCACGTTTTGGGCCGGTCGATTGGCCACCAAGATCATGTGATATCACACTGTTAGACTTTTTCCTTTTTCCAGTGGGTATATGTAAAGTCTAAAGTCTATGCGGACAATCCCGCTTTGATTCTTTAGGCCTTGGAGCAAAACATCACGCGTGTTATTCGCCAGTTACCAGTCGAAATGATTGAACGAGTCAGCGCAAATTGTACTCAACGGATGGGCCATCTGAGACGTAGCCGCGGCCAACACTTGAAAGAGTGAATCTTCACGAAAATAAATGCCAAAGAATGTTCTTTCGAATGATAAGAAACATGCCCCATTTTGAATTTGAATTTTCTGTGTTTTGCTCTTTAAAAGGTAGTGTGCCTCGAAGTGAATAACCCTTTACTTGTCGTTAAGTAAAGAATCACTCGATGCTTACCAAAGGCAGGGGCTTGTAAGGAAAAGTGCTTTACAATAATAAATATGTTACAAGTAATAAATTCGTCAAATTTTTTTTTTATTATTATTCACATATGCACGCAGCCAAGCAAAGCAAAGAACATTGAAGGAGGAAACGATTACCGTATAAAAAATAATATTATTTTTTGGCATAATCGCATGAGACAAAAAAAAAATGAAAAAATATGAGTAAAAAAATTAAAAGTAATGCGAACAGCCGCCCAAAAAACTGCTGAAAGGACTTACATAACTACATAAAAATATTTAAAAAAAAATAAAGAAGAAAATGCGACATGGGAGAGTGTAGGAAAAAGTAAAAGTAAAGGAATTTTTTGCGACTTTGATGTTATTGAAGTGGAAGCGAAATGTGCGGTTCGGTTCGGCTGACTGTCTTGTGAGAAATTGGTTTTTGCTTGACTTTGAATTTTTTTCCTTAAGTGAAATGTGGGTTGTGAGAGTGTAGTGAAACGTGCGACTATAGAATGTGAATGAAAATGAATATAAAAGAGTTGAGATATGCAAAAATTTGATTTCAATGCAACAGGGGATTAAAATTCTATTTTTTTTCTATTTTTTTTTTTTTTTTTGGCAATAATAATGATATGCATAGCCAAGTTTGGTAACTTTGCGTGGGAAAAGTATTTATTTTTAGCATTGAAGTAAGGAATTAAATTAAATTATTTTTACTTTTTCAATTTTTTTAAGATTTATTTTTTGACAAACTTACGCTAGTAACAGAATGCGCTTGATGGCTTAGACGCAGGGCTCAGCCCTTGATATGATCAGCCGCTGCTTTCTCTAGAAAAAAACAAAGAAGCGAAGCGTTTGGATCTGGTAGTGCACGGAGACAAGACGAAGTCTCTACTGACTCCAAAAAATAGTTTCTAACAGCCAGCTTAAACACATCTTGTCTCCCACATCACTGCTGACAGGCATAACTTTAAAGTCGTAGACAATTCCGCCTATCTTAGAACGAGCAACAACAACCACCAACAATGTCAACCTTGAAATTCAACGCGAAATCACTTTTGCCAACAGTTTTTACTCTACATTGAGTAGAAAATTAAAAAGTAAAGTCCTCTCTCTTGACGAACAAAGGACAAACTCAACAAGTCACTCATTATTCCCATCCATCTTGTAAGGTGTAAAGACGCGTGAAGGGTGTTGAGATCCGATAAAGCTTGGTCAGGAGTTTTCGAGCGAAGGATTTTACGAACAATCTATCCCACATGCAACGAATCCCCGCACGACACTAACCACCTCTTTGCATGCTCACTTAATCCGACTCATCTAACACCCCTTTTTCTCTCTCTCTGGTAGGAATCCTTCGAAACAGCACGTTTTCTGAGCCTCCCGTTAGATGAGACGGAGTTGACGCAGCCGCTAAAACAACAACAACAACGAACAATTTATGGTTCTCTCCTTACTAGCGACGGCAAATGCAGTTGACGTTGGAAAGATGAGCAGTAGCATTGGCACTGTTCAGCGTAATAAGAGACATTTCATATCAGCCGGATGGATGACAACACTCCAATTAGCTGGAAGATGTGCCAGTGTGATTTGGAATCGACCTAATCAGAAAAGACCGCCAAGATGAACTACAAAGACAACTTATGCTTGAAATATTGCGAGGTAGGCGTGAGTGGGACGTCAGAACACCTGCTCTGTTGTTGTTGTATTCTTGTAGTAACCGCAGAAATGTTCCCCACATTGGTTTTCGGTGAAGGAATGTTAGTCCTGGACCAGATAAAACTCCGTGTCGTTTCGGTATAAACACCCGACTGCCGCGGGTACTACGAGTATTCGATTTTAGTCACCTTTTATGACAGACATGCCTTACCGCGGGTAAGCTTTTTAACCCCCAACATGGAGGTTAGTAGTTTCTCTATCTGCTTGACATTGCCATGCAAACGATTCAGGTATCTCGTGGCCACAAGCTTCGGGGAACTAGAAGAAGTCACACAGTTAGATAGAGTAAAGTACTCTAAAAGGACCATGCGCCTTATGGAAGGCATGACTGAAAGCCTCACTTAAGCATAGAGAGCAACAGTAGGAGTATGGTAAAAACTTAGTTCACAACGTACTCAGCTTTTTGGGTCGATAAAACTTTGCATAATACGATGTGATTTCCGGTTATTGTTACAGTAATCGCAGAAATATTCCCCAAATTGGTTTTCGGGGAATTTAACGGGAGTGACAGTCCTTGGCCAGATAAAAAACCTTGTCGTTTCGATATAAACACCCGAGCGCCGCGGGAACTATTGAATTCAAGTCGCCTCTTACCACAGACATGCATTACCTCGAGTAAATTATTGAACGCCTAATCCACAGGTGGTTTTCCAGTATTTCAGTCTGTCTTTAGCTAAAAAAAGTACTCTGGGTCGCCCTTGGTTGGTCACAAACCGACCAATCAAGGGCGACCCAGAGTACTCAATGACAGACCGCGAAAAGTGCTCGTTTTTGCGCGATTCGTTGGTGATTTGGAAGCATACTTCGCCGCGCTTATCGGTGATGGCAGCAACGAACCGAACATTCCAGTTGCATAACGTCAAACCATAGATGGTGCTTGACAGAGGATGTTGTTCAATGGCGGTTTTGTCGCCTTTTATTGACAGTTTCTTTCTATATGTGTAAGTAAAGAGTACTAAGCTCAACGTCGTTTCAAGCGGAACTTCTTCCGCACCGAAGTTCACTTTCAGTCTCAAATTGGATATATGATTTTAAGTTTCCTCCGGGATGCTGACGTTATTCATAGTGAAATTGAGTGATTTCTTCATACTAAGAGAACAGACATTTTAGGTGTGTGTCTATGACATCCGTAAAGGCTTTATAGTGGTCGTCTGCAGTCGCCATGAGAAGTTAATTTGATCTGAGATCCTTTACATCTTTTAAAACTCAAGTTCGGTTGCATCACCCACCGGGAGAGAGGCACACCATATGTTAATACCAAAGAACTTTGACTTCTCTGGAAGAGAACAAGTGCTTTCGATGACCAGCCGTGCTGGTATCAAAACAGGGTTTATGTATTTTGGCAATAGATATTGGGATTACCCACAATCAACATTATTTCATGCCTTTTCCGCACAAATTTCGAACCAAAAATGTAAATTGTTGTGGAAAACATTTCAATACAGAACATTACAGCGCCACAACGAAATTAGTGTCGTGCTGACCACTACAATCAATCAACAAACACCGAAATATCTGCAGCGACAGCCAACAATCAAAGTATTTTGAAATGAAAATTTCGTATTCACACGTCGAAATCAGTGGTTTTCGGCAGGAAGTGTGAATTTTTTTAACACAATTTTTTTTTGTATTTATTTTATTTTTCCCCCCAATGCAGCTGACAGAGGTAAAAAAAAAATTATCATGCGAAAGAACATTCTTTGGCATTTACTTTTTGAAGATTATCTCTTTCAAATAACGTTGGCCGGGGCTACGTCTCAGATGGTCCATTCGTTGAGTTTAATTTTCGTTGAATCGTTCGAGCATTTCGACTGGTAACTGGCGAATGACACGCGTGACGTTTTGCTCCAAGGCCCATTGAATCTAAGCGGAATTGTCCGCATAGACTTTAGACTTTACATATGTATCCCTACAAGAAAAGGTCTAACGATGTGATATCACATGATCTTGGTGGCCAATCGACCGGCCCAAAACGTAAAATTATCTGCTCACCGAAATGTTCTCTCAATAAATCCATTGATTGATGCGTGGTGTGTGGGAAGTGGCGCTATCTTGTTGAAACCAAATGTCGCGGAGACCACGAGCTAAAATTTCAGGCATCAAATAGTCGGTTATCATTACGCGATAACGGTTCCCATTGGTGGTTACGTTCTCACCGGCATCAGTTTTGAAGAAATGTGGACCGATGATTCCACCGGCCTATAAACCAGACCAAACCGTTGTTTTTTCTGTTTTTTCTGGATAAAATAGCAGCTCTTGAATCTCTTCAGGTTGACATACCCATTGAGCCAGAAATGGGCCTCATCGCTGAACAAAATTTTACACGAAAACGTCGGATCTTTTTGGGACTTTTTAAGAGCCCACAAAGTGAAGCGATGTCGCTTGGGAAGGTCGAGCGGCTTCAGTTCTTGCACAAGCTGTATTTTGAACGCTTTCAATTTAAGATCTCGACGTAAAATGCGCCAAGTCGTTCCATACGTCAATCCGAGTTGCTGCGAACGGCATGGAATCGGCTCTTCACGGTCTTCGTGTACACTCTCAGCTACGGCCGCTATATTTTCTTCACTGCTGAGCGCTAGTCATGGTATATTCGGTCGAATATTAACCAATAATGAATGTAGGGTCTCAAAATGGGTGTTTGTGTTGCGAATAGTAAGCTCAGTGGGCCGATTATATTCACCATAAGTTGAGCGAGGGACGCACGAAACACATTCTTTACAGAATGTGAATTTTCGTAATAAAGTTGAATGATCTGGATAAACGTTGTTCAGGCGTAAGTCTTTCCATAATGAAATGCCAAACAATACTGAGCAAAAACAATGTGACAGCTGGACACGAATCAAGCGTGATTTTAAAAAGAAAGAAAACAATACCTCTACTTGGATCACCCTTTACATATATCCCACATACAAATCACCATGCATTTGTGCTGTGTCCTTCCCTTCTCCTTTTCATGTAAATTGTGTTTTCGATGTTGTTTTCCGGTTCGCGAAGTCTCCTATAGTAATTTGTGAAAATTGTGTCGAGCCAAAATGCATGGCCTGCTGATGCTACCGGAAAGCAGTGTTTGGTTGAAACACATCTCGCCAGCACAGCGAACGCACGTGTTACGTTAGTGAATTTTTATATTTTGTTCAAGGTTGGGAGGGAAATTAAATTTTAATATGAAAATAAAATTTTTTTGCATCCAATTTTGTGAGTAGAGATTGGCGTTGATGCTTAAAACAGGATCTATTGGCATTGCAAGTCGTTCTGGTGTTGCTAGTGACATTTTGATGTTGTTGTGTTGGGAAGTAGTGAGGAGTGAAGCGTGAAATATATTAAACTTGGTCCCATTTAGGGATAGCTACGCCTTTATTTATACAAAATGTAAGCGAAGTTGTTTTCTGACAGTCCTTAACGCGCTCCACTTCGTTTTGTGTAGATCCTTAGGCAATTCGTCAGCTTTTTAGTCAAATCGAATGTTTCCCTGGACGGGAAACCAGTTAATTGCGATGTCGAAGTAGATCAGCGAGCCAGTGAACTTAACATCTTCCTGGAATTGTTGCTGTAATTTTACTTTGGTCCAGCAATACCGCTCGCTGCCTATGTTGTTGCTTGTCATAATCTTCCATATATTATATAGTGCTCTGTTTCTAAGTCTGGTTTTTTTTTGCCTGGAAGATGCTAGCTAAATTGAGTAGACGCAAAGAAAGGCTGATATATTAATATATACAGAGTTTCACGCGTACCCAACCCAACGTACAGTCATTTTTGGACCCGTCAGTGTAGACTAAGCTAATATCATTCGTTCACTTAGCCCGCCCAGGGTCAGGTAGGTCAAGTTAAAGTCATTGAGCTCATCTAACGGAAGGAAACGTGCTGTTTCGACGTATTATGACCGCAGGGAGAGGAGGATGATGTGGATATTCATTGCATGTAGGGCATACACTGAATATGCAGAGGTCGAGTCAGGATAGGTGGGAATTAAGTGGACAATTATATCCAGCTATTAATTCTGCCAGTGTTACTCGGTACTCCCGAGGGAGCTCGAGCTCTTGTTTTGCTACGGATGGTGCTTGTATTCCGAGCATACCATTCATGGGAAGGGAGTTCATAAAGGTGTTAATGGTATATCAGGGAATGCTGTTTAAAGTCTGTAGTTATGCTGTCAGGTCCAGTGGTTCTTGTCTATATTAATCCAGTACTCCCTTTCTGATATGACTAGGTGGAGGTTCGACCTCGAGTAAATGTCTATGCGGATGATCGCGATGGTAGCATCTCAAACAGGTATTGCTTACACAACATAACATTATGCTACTTAACTGGAAGCATAGATGCTTCAATGTGTAAGTGATGCGGCGGTGCCATCAGGATGCTTCCTGTCACGGCCCTAAAGTCAGTATTCTGACAGGTATGTAGCTTCTTCCACTGCGTCAGAATCGGTGCAGCATAGCTTACGATCTGCCTTTTGTGTTGCCAGGTATGAACCACGAAATGGATCACCCTTTATATACAAGTAAATATTGAGAAAATCTCAATCAAACACGTTCATACATGCTTTCAGTACAAATTCAGCGCATATTTTCCTCTAACTCAATTACAATTAAACATTTGGTACCCAGGAAAGTGAATGAAATAAAATGTAAAATTATTATTTTCTAATCTCAAACCAAACGAAATTTTCAATCACTTCAAGCATGGTTAACTGCCTATTACAACGCTTGAGTGGTTGGTTGGCTGGTTGGTTGGTTGGCTGTCTAGCGGACTGCAAATATTACTCATATATACATACATACATACAGTTTCACAACAGTTTAACAATGCACATTCCCTCCCCCTCCGCCTCCCACACGCTGATGACGTTGACAACATCGGCCAAGCGTTTGAAAATGTGCCCCAAAAAGAATTTACATCAACACAAAAACACGACAACAGTGCAGCAAAGCTCATGACGGGCGGGGTGGCAGAGGAGGGAGGTAGAGTAGAAAAGCGAACAAAAAAAAAAAAAAAAAAAAAGACAAAAAAACCAATAAGCAAAAGTATAAAAGGCGGAAAGCGTCATTTTAATGACTTCAAGCTGTGAAAATCTTCGATGTTTGAGGCAGCCGCGCGCGTGGTTTGAGGGCGGCAAGCAGCGCGGAGAGCTAGGCGTGCAACACTGTATATGTATGTACCAAAGTTATAAGGGCGCGGCGCTTGAGTGGCGCCATTTTGCAGACAGTTTATGACTTCATTTCACATTAATTTTATTTTGTTTTTGGAGATTTTTTTTCTCACTTCTTGGCGGCGCTGGCAGGCTGAAGTTTATAGCCAAAATCTGAAAAAAAAAACGAAAAAAAAAATTAAAAACAGAAGGAAAAACAGGAGTGGGCTGATGAACCTAAAAACCCGATTTCCAAACTCCTTTGCGGAATGTGGAAAGCAAAAATTTTTTTTTGGCCGTAAATTTTTTGACTGCCAATGCAAAGCGCATAGAAATGAGAAATTTAGCTCGGGTGTTGTGTAAGTTTGAAGTTTATCAGCATATTTTAATGAGTCCAATGAGTAGTATGTACGTACATATGTATATACATACTTATGAAGTAAAGCTGCTGAAAACTTTGCCAAATAAACAAAAATACAAACAATTATTTCGACTTTTAATGGTGTCAACTTTTCGACACTTATTTGCATTTCTTACGCCCACCATAGTAGCCTACGACAGCTCTGCTATGAACTTCTCGTGCTTTTTGTTAATACAAAAAGCTCAATTTTATGTGCTTTGCAAATAGTTACTGTTTCCCATATTTCCCCCTCTCATTGTTGTTGTTGTTCTATTGGTGTTAAAGTTGCATAAAGTATTTAGTTGGGCATGTCATTGGAGTGTATTAAAAAGCAATTGAATGGAATATTAAATTACTCTATTAAACAAAAGCGAGCTTTGTTGTAGGAGATTAAATAAGATTTTTACAACATGAAAATGTGCCAAAAAGTTTCAGGGGAATGTGCGTGGACGGTTATTGTTAATTATGGAATTTATGTTCATGAAATATCAAAAAAAAAAAAAAAAGTTTTGCTCAGCCTAATACTTGAGCGAAGGGTGAGAAAAATTTTAGTTTTTTTTTAATAAAAATAACAACAAGAAAGAATTGCCTTATAGCTTTTTAGAACCAACTAAAATCATTGTATTGCATTTTAGGATTAAACATTAATTCTTTTATCTTAAAAAATTACCAGGATATAGTCCACCGATTTCGATAATTTTTGATATACGAGGTTCCCTACTTTTTTGAAGAAAAAAAAAACACAGAAAATTCAAATTTATTTGGGAGTATTTATTATGATTCGAAAAAATATTCTTTGGCATTTATTTTTTTGAAGATTATCTCTTTCTAATGTTGGCCGCGGCTACGTCTCAGATGGTCCAGCCGTTGAGTTAAAATTTCGCTGACTCTTTCGAGCATTTCAACTGGTAACTAGCGAATGACCGAGGCCAAAGCAATCGAAGTGGGATTGTCCGCATAGTCTTTAGAATTTAAAAATACACACAGAAAAAAGCCTAACGGTGTGATATCAAACGA
The DNA here is from genome assembly GCA_030068015.2 of Neoceratitis asiatica. Taxonomy (NCBI): domain Eukaryota; kingdom Metazoa; phylum Arthropoda; class Insecta; order Diptera; family Tephritidae; genus Neoceratitis; species Neoceratitis asiatica. The sequence goes on along the minus strand of CM061524.1, from coordinate 99,758,443 downwards.
TCTTTGGTGGCCAATCGACCGGCCCAAAACGTAAAATTATCTGCTCACCGAAATGTTCTCTCAATAAATCCATTGACTGATGCGTGGTGTGTGTGAAGTGGCGCCGTCTTGTTGAAACCAAATGTCGCGGAGATCACGAGCTTCAATTTCAGGCAACAAATAGTCGGTTATCATGGCGCGATAATTGTCGCTAAGTTGACGGTTACGTTCTCACCGGCAGCACTGTTTCGAAGAAATATGGACCGATGATTCCACCGGCCCACAAACCACACCAAACCGTTTTTCTGGCTGAAATGGTAGCACTTGAATCTCTTCAGCTTGTTCGTCGTCTCAAATGTGGCAATTTTGCTTCTTTACATACCCATTGAGGCAGAAAACTGGGCCTCATCGCTGAACAAAATTTTACACAAAAATGTCAGATCTTCTTGGAACTTTTCAAAAGCCCATAGAGCGAAGCGATATCACTTGGGATGGACGAGCGGCTTCAGTTCTTGCACAAGCTATATTTTCTACGCTTTCAATTTAAGATCTCGACGTAATATACGCCAAGTCATCAGTCCGTACGTCAGTCCGAGTTGCTGCGAACCGGCTCTCTACGGTCTTCGTGTATACTCTCAGCTACGGCCGCTATATTTGCTTCACTGCTGAGCGCTGGACATGGTCTATTCGGTCGAATATTAACCAATAATGAATGCTTGCTCTCAAGATGGGTGTTGGTTTTGCAAATAGTACGCTCAGTAGGTCGATTATATTCACCATAATTTGAGCGAGGGGCACGCGAAACACATGCTTTACAGAAAGTGAACTTTCGTAATAAAGTTGAATGATCTGGATAAACGTTGTTCAGGCGTCAGGTCTTTGCATGATAAAATGACAAACAAAACTGAACAAAAATAACATGACAGCTTGACGCGACTCACACGTGATCTGTCAAAAGAGGCTACTGAAGAAAGTACCTTTACTTGGATCACCCTTTAGTGATTGATGGCAATTGCGAGTGAAATTTTTATATGGCGAAGCCATCTGAAGCTTACCTGAATGTGAGATTAGCAGTATGAAAAAACATGTTGTGCATCAGTACGTGGTTCAACAGCTCGTAGCTGTACGGAAGCACTACTGATAATAGTTTCGTCTACGAGGTTTCACCAAAAACTCAAATGTGCTATTACGGGACACAGAAGATCTTGGAACTTGCAGTTAATGTCTTCAAGGTCGTCTAAAGGGTATACCCAAGAAATCGAAACTGTTTCGACGGGTTTATACCAGGGGTAGAAGGTTCTTAGACGATTAGTGGACATGCAAAGAGCTTGCTATAGTCGCGCGGGCACGTATAGCGGGCAGAACAGATGTTAAGTATGTCGTGGTCATGCTTGATTAGGTAGGAGTTGTATTTACGACAGTACCCAGATGTTAATTGTGTTAGTATTAATGGGCTCTCGCAAGACAACTTAAGCTTTTCGTCTGCTGAGAGTAGTGGTTGTACTCCGTGTACGCCTTTCTCGGGTAGAGAGTTAATGGAGGTGTTGACAGGCGCTACGGGATTGTCGTTCGGGCCATTTTGATGTAGCTTGTCCTGACCTACTTGCATGTCTGTGTTCCGAAGCTTCTTTAATGCCAGACAAAGCGCAAGTGGGTAGTCTACTAGCAATATGCGATCTGTTTCTGCACAGGAGGACCATTAACCAGTTCGGTTAACGTTGACTTGACATCGTAAAGTGAAGTCCGCTACAGATTACATTTTTCTAATAAAATAACGGTAATATGGCTGGAAAATTAAATTTTTTTGTCCTATTCCACGGCAGCACACAAAATGAACGCCATTGAGCGGGTAAGTAAGCAAATCATGTTACCCCAAAGCTGCAAATCCATACTTACAAGCATAAAGACTTTAGGGCTTGTCAGCCTTGATGTATGCAATATTTAGCGTATGAGTGTGAGTAAGAGATTCCAGCTGTTTAGTTTCATCCAGCAAATGATGCATGAAATGCACTTTTGCCAGTTGCTGAGAAGCTCAAGTTGCACACTGCGCACATACATACATATACACAGCACGCTGATGGTAGCGAGCAACAAGAAGAAGAAGTAGCAGCAGCAGAAGATGTATTCTCCCCATCAATGTACTGTACGTAAGCAAAGCACACTAACGAAAATGATTGAATTTTTGTGCTAACGCTTCGTTGAGCACTCAATTTTGAATACATCTATTTCCAAAATTGCATACATATGCACAAGCATACATACACAGGTGCAGATATATGCATGTATATGCATGTGAAACGCATACAAATGCTCTTTTCACCCCACTCCACCACACAATTGGTGATGTGTGTGTACATTCTCCTCTAAATTCTCCTTTAAATTTGGTATTGTTGCATGCTGCTTAGGGTGTTAGCGTGCGTGTAGTGTGGGTAGTAGAGTACCTAAGCGCTTATCACTTAGGTGGTTGTAAATAGCTTTATTTCATATTCCAGTCACGTTTAGCTACTTGTGCGATTTTTGCGTCAACACGAAGGCATTTCTTAATGTATTCCTCTCTAGATGTGGGAGTATATACGAGTATGTATAAGTATGTATGTATGTACTCGTAAAAGTAGAGTTATCCTGTCGTCCTTTTTCCCAATGCGAATTTACATCTTGATTTCTCACTGCCATCGACACATCACTCACTTCCATTTGCATAGATACATGCATGCATATAATCAATACTACTTACATACATATGTAGAGGGTGATGCAATTAGAGGTACTCAACTTATGGTCAACATAATCGGTGGCCTACTGAATGTACTATCCGCAACACAATCACCCATCTTGGGACCTAGCATTCATTATTCGGATAATATTCGATCAAGTAGACTACGTCCAGCACGCAGTGATGCGGACTGACGTATGGAACGACTTAATGCATTTTACGTCGAGATCTTAAATTGAAAGCATAGAAACTACAGCTTGGGCAAGAACTGAAGCCGGTCGACCTTCCCAAGCAGCGACATCGCTTCACTCTATGGGCTCTTGAAAAGTTCCAAGAAGATCCGACGTTTTCGAGTCAAATTTTGTTCAACGATGAGGCCCATTTCTGGTTCAATGGGTATGTAAACAAGCAAAATTGCCTTGCTGCATTTGGGATGAAGAGCAACCTGATCAGATTCAAGGCCTGCCATTTTATCCAGAAAAAACAACGTTTGGTGCGTTTTGTGGGCCGGTGGAATTATCTATCCATATTATTTCAACCGACTGTTTGATGTCTGAAATCGAAGCTCGTGATCTCTGCGACATTTGGTCTCAACAAGACGGTGCCACTTCCCACACATCACGCATAAGTCAATGGATTTATTGAGAGAACAAACACTTCGGTGAGCAGATAATTTCACGTTTTGGGCCGGTCGATTGACCACCAAGATCGTGCGATATCTCACCGTTAGACTTTTTCCTGTAGGTATATGTAAAGTCTAAAGTCTATGCGAACAATCCCGCTTCGATTCCTTGGGCCTTGGAGCAAAACATCATCAAACTGGCGTGTAATTCGCCAGTTACCAGTCAAAAGGCTCGAACGATTCATCCGAAATTGGGCTCAGCGGATGGACCATCTGAGACGTAGCCGCAGCCAACATTTGAAAGAGATAATCTTCAAAAAAAAAAAAAAAAAAAAAAAAATAAATGCCAAAGAATGTTCTTTCGAATGATAAGAAACATTTCCCATAAATTTGAATTTTCTGTTAAAAAAGTAGCAAACCTCGAAATGGATCATCCGTTATATTGGCTTGCAGGTGCTGAGAGTTTATTCAATTTATGTGACATTTAATGGATTTATGTGTAACTAGATTTTTTTACCAATTTTCTTATTTAGCATTCATTCGAAATTTCCTGCTGTTTTGCTAAAGAAATAGCAGATAAGCTGAGCAATTACACACATTTTGTGTAAGACTCGTGATGAGAGAGTGAGAGACTCAGTTGCCGAGTGCGACCATTCACCCGGCTGGATGAACGTTTCGGCACAATTCGCATCAAAGCGAAGTTCTTCTTCAATATATCATTGATTTGAGCCCACGTCTCAACGGATGAGGAAGACGATGTTACCCAGGATATCTTTTGCGAGCGCCGTACTTATGAGCGCTGTCTCTTCGGAAAACCTCTAGCAAAATTCAGCTGCCATGACTTAACATCCAAATTGGATCAAACCTCATCGGCTTCGCCAGGGCTCGGATTATGATTGTTTGTAGTACTAGATTCGAGCACATGAAAATTCATCAAGCTATTTGTCTGTCTCCAGATCGAAAAATTCAAAACCAATTAGATCATATTGTGATAGACGGACAACATATCCGCAGTGTTCTCGAAGTGTGAATGCTCCGAGCACTTTACATTGACTCGGATCATTATCTTGTAGCAGTAAAGTGATTAAGCGACGAATTCCCCGACTACTTGACTGAATGTATAGAGGGAATACTTCTCCAACCTGCTGAATGGTCGTGAAAATGAAACACTAGGAAATGGCGAGCCCGAAACTCTAACCGATACGGATGGTATAGAAGTTCCAACATCCGGTTATGAAGAATTTGGAAAAGCAATGCGGTGGGAGCGTATAGTTTACCAGACGAGCTATTCAAATACGGCGGGAGAGAGCTGACAAGGTGCATGGATCAGCTTCTTTGCAGAATATGGTCGGACGAAGGCATGCCCGGCGATTGGAATCTCAGCCCAATCCAAGAAAGTGGGATCCTATAATTTGATTGTATTGTGTGAAATACGAAAGCCCACAGTCAAAAAACTGATTGGACCTTATCAGTGTAACTATAGAACTGGACAATCTACAAATAACAGTCATCATGCTTCAAATCTTTGGAATTACCCGTGAAAAGAGGATCGACATACACCAGATTTTCGTCGATTTTGAAATAACCTTCGTAAGGACGAAAAGGATCTGTCTCTACGCAAAACTTACACTGACGTTAAGCAACACCAAAAGCTCCATCAGGATCGAGAAGGTCATCTCCGTGCCGTTCGATATCAAAGGAGGTTTAAGGCAAGGGAACTCCTTATCCAGTGATTGCTTTAATCTATTGCTGGAGAATCGGCCTCAACAACTGCGGTGTGTGTTCTGCTTTCTTCAGATTGGATAAGGAAGCGAAGCGTATCTGTCTGGACCCGACGCAATATCTCCTGTCATCAAACAAACAGTCAGCGCATACGCTTTTCGGCTCCCATGTTACTGTTGACTGCCATAACTTGGGAGTTCTAGAAAATTTCATCTATTTCGGAACCAGAATTAACACTAACAACAATGTCAGCTTTGGAATCCATTACAGAAACACTCTTGCCACCAGGTGCTACTTAGAACTGAATAGGTGATTGAGAAGTAAAGTCCACTCTCGACGAGGAAGGACCAAACTCTACAAGCCACTCATCATTCCCGTTGTTGTTGTTGTTGTTGCTGTAGCGGCTTTGCCAACCCCGTCAGGATCAGGTAGGTCTAGTCTTAGTCATCGAGGTCATCTAATGGGAGGGCCAGTAAACGTGCTGTACTCGTTCGGATCAAAAGGTGAGGGGTGTTAGATGAGTCGGGTTGAGTGTACATGCAAAGAGGTGGTTAGTGTCGTGCGGAGATTCGTTGCATGCGGGATATGTCATCACTCTCGTCTTGCAATATGGTTCGGAGGCATGTACGATGACAAAATCAGATAACTCGGCGTAAGGAACTTTCGAGAGAAAAGTTATGCCTAAGATTTATGGTCCTTTGCGAATTGACAACAATGAATACCGCAGACGATGAAAAGATGAGCTGTACGAGTTATGAGGCGACGTTGAGAAAGTTTAGTGAAGCAAGAGACAGCGGCTGTGCTGGCTAGCCATGTTGTCCGTATGAATGAGAACACTCTAGCTTTGAAAGTTTTCGATGCATTACCCGCCGGTAGAAGCAGAAAAAGGAAAGGATTTCCGTTGGAAATATCAGTAATTTGTCGTCTTCTAGGCTAGATAAATGATTAGGGTAGGTAACTCCGAGATAGCTGAGCCTAGGTCTGACCACGGCAGAACAGTCGCATAAAATATCGTTAGTTCCTCCTTAACACTCTTGGCATTTGCGTGACACCTTCTAAGAGGAACTCCTAGCCTTTATGCTTATCATACTATCAGACAGTGATCTATCGGGACTCCCACTACCATTTGCCTATATTTTCTACAGGTTAATGGTATGAGTCCATCAGGTGCCTCCGGCTCATAAGTATATTTCTTAACTAATAGCTTGCATATAGCTAAAGACATACCAATGTATTCTTCATTGAGAAGATTCTGCCAATGGATTCTAATGACCATACATATTCCATCCGTGCCATCCTTATATGGACTGCGAAATAGCGCAGATTACCCATGAAATAGAAGTATAGTAGAAAGTTGTTCATATCAGTTAGTTTCCTGGAAATTTGGCACTTAGCAGAAGTTTGATGGTTTACTTCGCAGACATTATCCAGGAGGCATTTGATTCTAAGGAATGCCCATTGCATCTGGGACCTAGATAAAATGGAGCTTGATATCTCTGACGTTCCGCACTGCATGTATCTTTCTCCAAGTCTCCTGACTTTGATGAAGAGTCTCCGTACGGCATGTGCCCGTTTCAGGCCTTCCTAGCCGCCTTTAGTGAAGGAGTCTGCTAGGCTCTCGAAACTTTTCGATGATAATGGTAATTGAAAAGGGGTCAATCCACATTAATTCGGAGATTCGGCCTTACGACTCTTGGGAGACAGAGATACAGTACAAGCGGACCCGAGCGTGCTTTGGTAAACCTATAAAAAAATATCAAAAGAAAACTAACTGAAATTGTGAATTTTCGATTTTTTTTTTTGGAAAAGGAAACGAAAAAAATTTACTTAAATTTTTTTTCAAACTTTTTTTTATTAATTTTAAAAAATATTTTTTTTTTTTTAATTTAGTATTGTGAATCTAAACTATTTTCGAACTCATTTAAACACACACAAAAAATTTCATCAAAATCGGTCCAGCCGTTTAGGAGGAGTTCAATGACTAACACACGTACAGAAGATTTATATACATACATATATAAAGAGATTGAAAAAATTAAAAAAAAAATGAAATTTAAAAATGAAAAAATTAAAGTAAGAACAAAAATTTAATGAAGCTATCCATTCTGCAATAGCAAAAATGAAATATTTTTTATTCCACACGAGCTCACAGCATTAAATTGCGTATTGAAAATTATGTGCGTTTCACCTGTGCGGTCAATTGAATTCATTTAAATGATATTAATAAACTATATTAATATTGAAAATATCATCATTCATGTATAGGTGAAACTGCATTTTACTACGCACTTATGTATGTAACTGCGAAAAAAGAGCCCCAAACTGCATAAATAAATATCCTTTCTGTGGTCACCCACAGGCCAGCGCGTCGCATTCACTTAATTTCGTTCAAAAAATTTTATGTGCATGCATTTCAAATTTATTCATGAAATAAAAAAAATAGATATTAAATTTGTCTGCTTTATTTGTATGTATGTTATTCCTGTATTGATAGTTAAAATTTTGTATTAAATTCTTTCAAAAATGGCTTGCTAAAATACTACTAACTAACAAATAAAATAACTGGTCAATTGAAAAGTCCTCGCCCTGACATATAGATGGCGCTGCTAGCATTATTATGATTTTGGTTTACCCTAACCTTCAAGAATCGTGTGTATAAATTTGACAGCTGTCGGATCTTTAGTTTGAGAATTATGGCATTTTGAGTGAAGCAACTTTCGCTATTGTGAATAAAAAGGAATTTCGCGTGCTGGCAAAATTTCGCCCTTTGAAGGTAAAAAATAAAGTTTTGGCAAAAAAATTGGCTTTATGACGAGTTTCTTCTTCTTTGGCGTAGGCAGCACTTACGCGATTATAGCCTCATCAGCTATAGCGCGCCACTCCTTTCTTCTTTTTACTGTTTGGCTCCAGTTAGAAATACCAAGTGATACCAGGTCGCTCTCCACCTGTTCCTTCCAACGGAGTGAAGGTCTTCCTCTTGCCCTGCTCTATCGAATGCTGTCAAAGCTGGAGCGCTTTCATCCATTCGAACGACATGACCTAGCCAGCATAGCCGCTGTGTCTCTTGATTCGCTGAATCAATGCCAATGTCGTCGTCGTATATCTTGTACAGCTCATCGTTCCATCGTCTGCGGTATTCGCCGTTGCCAACGCGCCGCAAAGTACCATAAATCTTCCGCAAAACTTTTCTCTCGTTACCCCTAAAGCCGACTTATCGGCTGTCGACATCGTCCAGGCTTCTGCACCATATGTCAGGACGGCAATGATGAGCGACTTGTAGAGTTTGGTTTTGGTTCATAGAGAGAGGACTTTACTTTTCGATTGCCTACTTAGTTCAAAGTTGCAGCTGTTGGCAAGCGTGATTCTGCGTTGGATTTTAAGGCTGGCATTGTTAGTGTTGTTAATGCTGGTTCCTAGATAGACGAAATTATCTACGACTTCGAAGTTATGACAGTCAACGGTGATGTGGGAGCCAAGTCGCGAGTGCGATGACTGTTTATTTGATGACAGGATATATTTCGTCTTGCCCTCGTTCACTACCAGGCCCATACGCTTCGCTTCTTCGTCTAACCTGGAGAACGCAGAACTTACGGTGCGGTTGTTATGACCAATTTTATCAGTATCATCGGCATACGCCGATTACGCTCTACAGCTCGTATTATTTTCTCACGATAAAGAGTCTCCTTGTCTGAAACCTCGTTTGGTATCAAACGGCGCGGAGAGGTTCTTCCCAATTCTGACTGCGCTCCTGGTATTATCCAGGGTCAGTTTACATAGCCGTATGAGTTTTGTGGGGATATCAAATTCAGACATAGCGGCGTAGGGGAAGTTGCTTATCATGCTGTCGAAGGTAGCTTTAAAATCGATAAAAAGATGGTGTGTATCGATTCTTTTCTCTCGGGTCTTCGCCAAGATTTGGCGTATGGTGAATATCTGATCAATGGTGGATTTGAGTTTAAAGCCAAACTGATAAGGTCCGATCAGTTTGTTGACGGTGGGCTTTAGTCTTTCACACAATACGCTAGATAAGACCTTATATGCGATATTAAGGAGACTTATCCCACGATAATTGACGCAAACCATGGGGTCTCCCTTTTTTTGGATTGGGTAGAGCAAATTTAGGCTCCATTCGTCAGGCATGCTTTCGTCCGACCATATTCTGCAAAGAAGCTGATGCATGCTCCTTGTCAGTTCTTCGTCGCCGTATTTGAATAGTTCCACCGCTCCCACCGCTTTATTGTTTTTTAAGCGGGCAATCGCAATCGCGGACACTGCCCCAGGAAAATCAACCAACAAGGATTGGTATGCTCTGTTTAGACGTGGTGAAATGAGCACAGAAGACGGTGAACGCAGTGGATACCCATAAGAGGTTGTTAACGACGAAAAAATAAAAAAAAAAACAAAAAAATCAATAAAGTGATTTTGAATGACCGTAAATTGAATGAAGTAGGCACTCTCAAGTTAACCACTGAGCGTTTACATAATATTCTTTAAGAATATTTGGCTATGAGCAAGTTCTGTGCAAAGTGGGTGCCACGCGAGCTCACTTTTGACCAAAAACAACAACGAGTTAATGATTCGTAGCAATGTTTGGAGATGTTCAAGCGTAATAAACCCGGGTTTTCGCGTGGATATATGACAATGGATGCGCCATGTCTCGCATCATTTCACTCCGAAGTCCAATCGACAGTCATGCGAGTGGATTGCACATGATTGCACCCGCTCCAAAGCGTGGAATAGCGCAACAGTCGGCTGGCAAAGTTATGGTGTCTGCATTTTGGGTTGCGCATGGAATAATTTTCAGAGTGACTACCTTGAAAAAGGAAGCAGCATCAACTGGGCAGCGTTATTGAAGTGTTTGAAGCATGAAATCCCCGAAAAACGAAAGTGCTGTTTCATCAAGACAATGCACCGTGTCACAAGTCAGTGAAATTGAAGGTAAAAATCCACGAATTGAGCTTCGAATTGCTTACGCATCCAACGTATTATGCAGTTCTGTCCATCAGCGTCTATTTTCTGTTCGCCGAACTCAAAAGAATGCTCGCTGGCATGAAGAGATGAACGCCGAATCTGAGGCATTTTTGAAGCAAATGACAAATCGTAGAACGAAAATGCTATCGAAAAGTTGGAGGGTCGTCGTATTCAGTGTATCAGCCTTGGAGGGAACTATGTTGAATACAAAAACAAAAAAAATTAGTTTTGTCAAAAAAATGTGTTTTACCATGGTAGGGCGGGTACCTATCAATTGACCTGTTACATAGGTATATAGTAAATGTTATGGATATTTAGTTGCTTTTAGGCACTGTTTTGTGCTATTAAAATAATTAAATATTCATGCAAAACATAATAATTCACATTAAATGATGAATGACACGGAATTTACATAATTTACACGCATAATTATTTCATTTGCGCTGTAAACACTTTGTTTGCATTGAAAAATTGAAATTAGAGGGATGCGCCAGCCTTGAACAAATATGAAATTTGATAAGCTTCGAGTTTAGGTCCGATCGATATTTAATATTATAGAAAATTATTTAATACTCAAGCACTCCGGACGATGCGGGAGAGTTACGGAGAGTTGAAGAAGACAGCGAGACTCATTTATAGACAGAAACGAAAATAAGAAGTTGACCGACAGGGGACATTCTCTCTCAAAAAATCTATGCAAAAATACAGCGACTTACAGAAGGTTCCAAGATCGGTGCCTCATCACATTGAACCCAAAGACTGAGTTGCTGATGGGCTCACTTCTCCCGCTTTGCTGAATACCAGTGGCAGTGAAATACCCAGATTAACCCGGAATCCCATCCCATCGATAACGAGATTTCAATCTGTGATTACGTATGATGAAGTTCGAATAGCAATTGCAAGTTTGAAGAGCAACAAAGTGGTGGGAGCCTTATCGGCAAGATGAGATTTTTAATCACATAGACACAGTTCAGCGCATTAGACTGACGTCGTATGGAAGAAAAGGCTACGGTCTTGAAGCAATATGATGTATTAAGCAAGGGCGGAAGCAGAGAAAAAGAAAGACCTCAGAAAAAGAAGGACCTGGCTTCATTTGGTATCAACAATTCGCCCGAATGTTGTAAGAGAAGAAACGACTGGTGCGCTGTTGTTAACTCGGACAAGCTGTCATGTTATTTTTGTTCCATATTGTTTGGCATTTCATGATGGAGAGATTTACGCCTACAGCTGAACAATGTTTACAAATCATTCAACTTTCAATTACGAGAATTCACGTTCTGTAAAGAATGTGTTTCGCGCGCTTCGCTCAATTTATAGTCAACATAATCGGTCTACTGAGCATACTATTCGCAACACACCATCATCCATCGTAGGATCCACCATTCATTATTGGATAATATTCGACCGAATAGACTACTTCCAGCACGCAGTGAAGAAAATATGGTGGCCGTAGCTGAGAGTGTACACGAAGACCATGGAGAGTCGATTCGGCGCCATTCGCAGTAACTCGGACTGACGTTTAGAACGACTTGGCGCATTTTACGTCGAGATCTTAAATTGAAAACTTAAAATGTACACCTTGTGTAAGAACTGAAGCCGCTCGACCTTCCCAAGCGACATCGCTTCGTTCTATGGGCTATTGAAAAGTTCCAAGAAAATCCGACGTTTCCGATTTCGAATTTTATTCAACGATGCGGCCAATTTCCGGCTCAATTGGTATGCAAACAAGCTAAATTGCCGCATTTGCGACGAAGAACAGCCTGAAAAGATTCAAGGGCCGCCATTTCATCCAGAAAAAAACCACAGTTTGGTGTGTTTTGTGGGCCGGTGGAATCATCGGTCCATATTTCTTCAAAAATGATGCCGGTGAGAACGTAACCGTTAATGGCGACCGTTATTGCGCCATGATAACTGACTATTTGATGCCTGAAATTGAAGCTCATGATCTCCGCGACATTTGGTTTCAACAAGACGGTGCCACTTCCCACACACCACGCATTAATCAATGGATTTATTGGGAGAACACTTCGGTGAGCAGATAATTTCACGTTTTGGGCAGGTTGATTGACCGTTAGACTTTTTCCTGTGCGGATATGTAGAGTCTAAAGTCTATGCGGACAATCCTGCTTCGATTCAGGCCTTGGACCAAAGCATCGCGTGTTACCAGTCGAAATTCTCGAACGGGTGATCAAAAATTGAATTCAACGGATGGAACATCTGAGACATAGCAGCGGCCAAAATTTGAAAGAGATAATCTTCTAAAAATAAATGCTAAGGAGTGTTCTTTCGATTGATAATTAGAACATTTTCCATTAAATTTGGCTTTTTTGTGCTTTTTTCATGAAAAAAGTAGGGAACCTCGGAATGGATCAATGCGTAAGTGATGCCGACACTAATCAGGAGAAAGAAGTAATTTTTGAAGGCGAAAATTAGACTTTTTTGAACGCAACTTTTAACATGAAGTTATTTGAAAAACAAAATTAAAAAAATGCAATTTTGAACTTTTTTGTTGTTGGATTTTTGTGCCTTGCCATAATGTCCTGCAGCATGATAGGAAGCATATGCAGTTCTTTCAATACTGCATTTTGGCATTATGCCACTTAAGTTTATTAAAATTGTTGCATTTTTTATTTTTTTTTGCTCGAAAACATACTTTTTTATTCATTTCTTTGTACAAGTATTGTTGCTTTATTTACTAAAATTTACATATATACATATATACATATTTATCCATCCTGCAACAGACTGTGATTTGCCATTTTAAAACTATACCTGAGGGATTCTTTCTTTACTATCAATACCATTTGCATTTATAGCTGTTATTGGCATGTGAAAAGAGGAAAAAAAAATAAATAAAAAAATAATAAAATGACTAAAATAAAATACAAAGAAATAAAAAAAATAAAAATAAAAATAAAAAAATAAATAAAAATAAATAGAAAATACAAATGCAAAAGTGAAAAAAAAAATACAAATTCAAATGCACATTGTTGTTGTGCGTCTACCTTATGCAATTGACAGATTGTAGATTGTATTCAAAATGCTGCGACAAAGCTGATAAGCACTCAACCTTGCATAAATAAATAAATAAATAAAATAAATATTTCTGGGCTGTGCTACACAGCGTATGAGTAACCAAATAATGCTTTTGTTATACTCGTAGTTAGTAGTAAGGCGAGTAGCGGAGAATTAAATATCTGCTCCAGCCTGAATTGTGCTTTAACAGTCTTATATACATATGCATATATATATATATATATATATATATATATATGCAGCCAAGAAAAGGCCAACAATAAAACTCTTTCGTTGCGCCTTTCTCAAGTTATTTATTTTTATTTTTATTTTTATTTTTATTTATCTTTTTTTTTTCCTCGTTAAATCCTCTAGGGAAATCGTTTATATGACAACTGCTGGGTCGGGCACCACCACACTGGCGCCGACCGACTGACTATTCAAGCATATTGTTGTCAGACGCCAAAGTTATTGTGTGTGTGTGGCTGCAAATACTCGTAGTTCAAATGCATGTCTGCAATTTTCTACAGACAAATAATCATCGAGCGGTTGTTTGTTGTGTAGCTTTATATATATGTAAATATATATATATGTGTGTATATAAATAAATAAAGTACATATGTACACACATATGTAAGGAAGCATGCGCAAGAATATGTAGTTGTGCATGCTACTGCATTTGAAGCAGTAAAATATTTTTCTTTATAAATATGTATCCGCTTTTCTACTTAAATGAGCAAAAATAATTACCAAAAAAAAAACTATATAAAAAAAAAACAAAAAAAAAACGCATGTTGAAAGCAAATATTGTCTTAGTTGTAAACAAAAAAAAAAAATATTTTTATCCTTGAGAGCAGGCACAAAAGATTGAAAGTTAAGTCAATGAAGCGGAAGTACAACGAGGCGCACACAAAGGATAATAATAAAATTTCTTTTATGAGATAGAACATTAAAAAAATTATATATATATATTAAATTTATAAATTAATTATAAAGGATTATAAAGGATAAAAGATGAAAAAAATACAAAAAAAAGAAAGAAATAAAAATAAATTTAAATTAAAAATAGCACAAAATTCAAAATGAAAATAAAAATTAAGATCCAAAAAAAATTTTACTTAAAAAAAAAAATTAAAAAAAAAATTAAATGAAAAAATTTAAAATAATGAATTTAAAAATGAAATAAAAGTAACAAATGAAAAATACAAAAGTAAAAATAAAAAATAAATAAAAATTAAATTGATAGAAATAAATAAAAAAATAAAATAAAAATATAACAAAATCAAAAATTAAAATAAAAGTAAAAAAATAAAATAAAAATTAAAAAATTTAATTAAAAAAAATAAAAAAAATAAAAAAAATTAAAAAATATATAATTAAGGAGAATTAAATACAAAATTAAAAAAAAGAAAATAAAATAAAAATGGAAAAAAAGGTACAAAAATAAAAATAAAATAAAATTTTTTTTAAATAAAACAAAAATAATAAAAAATAAATAAAAAATAAAAAATTAAAAATGAAAGGAAAGTAACAAAAAAAAAAATAAAAAAAAATAAAAAAAAAAAAATTAAAATAAAAATAAAAATAAAATAATAACAAAATAAAACTATAATAAAAAATAAAATAAAAATGAAAACAAAAATAAAAAAGTAAGAAAAGGAAATAAAAATATAAGAAGATTTAAAAAGTGGGGAAGATATACAAAAATAAAATAAAAAAAATAAAAATAAAATAAAAAATAAAAATGAAATAAAAATTAAAAATTAAAAATAAAAGAAAAGTAACAAAATAACAAAAAAAAGTAAAACTATAATAAAAAAAAATAATAAAAAAGTAAGAAAAGGAAATAAAAATATAAGAGTTTAAAAAGTGGGGAAGATATACAAAAATAAAATAAAAATTAAGTAAAAATAAAAGAAAAATAAAAAATAAAAGAAAAAATAAAAAAGCAAAAAATAAAAATAAAAATTAAAAATTAAAAATAAAAGAAAAGTAACAAAATAGCAACAAAAAAAATAAATAAAACTATAATAAAAAATAATAATAAAAAAGTAAGAAAAGGAAATCAAAATATAAATAGAGTTAAAAAGTTAGGAAAGATATACAAAAATAAAATTAAAATTAAGTAAGAATAAAAAAAAATAAAAATAAAAAATTAAAATTTAAAAAAATAAAAAAAATAAAATAAATAAAGCTAAAATCAAAACAAAAAAAAAAAATCAAAAAAAATTTAAAGAAAAAAAAAAATTAAATTAAAAATTAAATAAATGTAAAAGTAAAAAAAAAAAAATTTAAGAAAAAAATAAAAAAATATAAATAAAAAAAATAGAATATAAATAAAATTATTCTGAAAATGAAGTAAAATTAAAAGAGTAAGAAAGCAAAATAAAAATAAAATAAAATTTAAAAGGTTAGAAAGAATATTTTCTTAAATGACATAAATCCAAAAATAAGTAAAAATAAAAATAAAAAGTAAGAGAGAAAAATAATAAAAGAGCCAAATAAATCTAAAAAAGTAAAAAAATTAAACAAAAATAAAAAAGTAAGAAAGCAAAATATAAATTAAATGAAAATAAGAGAGTTAAAGAAAAATAAAATACAAACGAAAAAATAAATAAAATAAAAATAAAATTAAAATAAGAAAGAAAAATAATATAAAATCGAGATAAATTTAAAAAAAGTTTAGAAAAAATAGGATGAAAATAAAAAAGGAAGTAAAAAAAAATAAAAATAAAAAAATAAAAAAGTAAGGAAGAAAATTAAAAATAAAAATAATCTAATCTAATTATAAAATAAAGAATAAATAAACAAAAAAATAGAAGATGAAAAAAATTAAAATAAAAGGGAAAAAAATAAAAATAAAAAGAATAAATAAAAAAGTAGAAAAAAATATATATAAAAAATAAAATAAAATAAAAATAGAAATGAAAAAAAAGTTAGAAAGAAAGATAAAATTTAAAAAAAAACGAAAAAGGAAGAAAGAGAAATAAAAATAAAAATAATGTAAAATAAAAATAATATAAAGAAGCAAAAAAATTAAAATAAAATAAAAATAACACTAAAATAAAAAAGTAAAGAAAAATAAAAATAAAAAAGTGAAGAAAAATATAAACAAAAATATAAGAAAGGAAAAGAAAGTACAAAAAAGAACTAAAAAAAAGCTCAAAAATTTGTTAACGTAAAATAAATTTACAATAAGAAATAAAAGTAGAAATAATAAAGTAAGAAAAAAAAAACTGAAATGAAAAAAGAAAGAAAAACTAAATAAAATAAAAATAAAAAAGGACAAAATATTTAAATGAAATAAAATAAAATAGAAAAAGTTAGAAATAATAAATTAAATATAATACATAATAAAAAAAGAAGAAAAAGGAAACTACAAATATAAATATATTCTTTCTCAACTGCTGCAAGCAAATAAAAACAATAAAAAAAGGGAAAAACTTGATTGCGCGCAAAGACGGTCTATCACCCCCATCTTCATTATTGTTTTTCAGCCCTTTTTTTGCTGACTTTTTTATTTTTATTTTTTATTTTTTGTCTTTATAGTTTGCATAGCAGCACACACATGTGTATAGAGGGTTGATATAATGACGGTATTCTCTGCCTTATTGTCATTTGTGCGTTTTATTATTATGACAGGGAATTGTATATGGAAATATTGCACATCCTTTCGATTATGAATGTTGCCATTAGATTTCCTCGAATTTTTTATTCACGCTTTAATTCATACATAGTTACGGAGCCAACACATGATATTTCATAAAACATTTATGTAAAACTCGTGACTTCTTGGGTTAAAGTTAAAAAAAAAAAGCTAGAAAGAAGGGTTTTCTTTGGCTATGCCGAAGTCTTTACTTGGTAGCGTCTATAGCTTTAGGAGTCTTGAAATCTGTCACAATCTAAGTCAGAAGCGGCAGATAGTTCTTGCATCACTTAATTGCATGGTTAAGCAGATTTTTATAAGCCTCGTATGGTTGCTGGAACTCAGTGAAGTACTAGATCAGGTCGCTAGGGGGAGCACTCCCCATAACATATTTCATATGCGTTTCTGTTTCGTGAAAGTTATTTTTAAATTAAAGTCCTTAAGCATTTTTCAGTAGTAGCAAAGTAACATAAAGATGCGTATCGATATTAAATTTCTTTTAACCAGCTGCTCTGGAATTTATGTGTATTAAGATTTTCAAACAAGTGGCAACGCTCGTAATTTTTTTTCCAGAAATCTCTTTATTTCACTATTAGGTAACGTAGGTCAAATGAAATGTCCCCGGCCTACCATAATAAAACTCATTTTTTTGGCAAAATTAATATTTTTTATTCAACACAGTTCCCTTCAAGGGTGACACACTGATTATAGCGGACCTCCAACGTTTCGAAACCATTTTTAGAGTACGATTTGTCCTTTACTTCAAAATAGGCCTCAGTTTCAGTGATCACTTCTACATTCGGCGAAAATTTCTTCTCAGCGAGCAATCTTTTGAAATCTGAGAACGGGAAATGTTATCCTGGGGCCAGATCTGGAGAATACTGAGGATGCGGAAGCAATTCAAACCCCAATTCATGGATTTTTGCCATCGATTTCACTGGCTTGTGACACGGTACATTGTCTTGGTGATACAGCACTTTATTTTCTTAAAATGCGGCCGTTTTTCGGCTATTTCGGCCTTCAAACGGTCTACAAACGCCATGTAAAGGGTGATCCAAGTAGAGTTACTTCTTTCAATAGCCTTTTTCTCATACATCACACGTGAGTTGTGCCAAGCTGTCATATTATTCTTGTTCAATATTCAAATCATTCAACTTCATTACGAAAATTCACGTTCTTTAAAGAATGTGTTCCGCGCGCTTCGCTCAATTTATGGTCAACATAATCGGCCTACTGAGCGCAATGTTCGGAACATCATCACCCATATTGAGACCCAGCATTCATTATTGGATAATATTCGACCGAATAGACCACATACAGCACGCAGTGCAGAAAATACAGCGGCCGTAGCTGAGAGTGTACACGAAGATCGTGGCGAGTCAACTCGGCGCCGTTCGCAACAACTCGGACTGACGTATGGAACAACGAGATCTTAAATTGAAAGCATACAAAATACAGCTTGTGCAAGAGTTGAAGCCGCTCGACCTTCCAAAGCGAGATCGCTTCGCTCTATGGAATCTTGAAAAGTTCCAAGAAAATTCGACGTTTTCGAGCTAAATTTTGTTCAGCGATGAGGTCCATTTCTAGCTCAATTGGTATGTAAACAAGCAACATTACCGCATTTGGGACGAAGAGCAACCTGAAGAGATTCATGAGCTGCATTTCATGCAGAAAAAGTAACGGTTTGGTATGATTTATGACCGGGTGGAATCATCGGTCCATATTTCTTCAAAATAGTGCTGCCGGTGAGAACGTAACCGTCAATGGCGGTGACCGTTATTGCGCTTATATAACTGACTATTTGATGGCTGAAATTGAAGCACGTGATCTCCGCGACATTTCGATTCAACAAGATGGCACCAGTTCCCACACGCCAAGCATCAGTAAATGGATTTATTTTGAGAGAAAACTTCGGTGAGCAGATAATTTAACGTTTTAGTTAGACCATTTTCCTGTGTGGATATGTAAAGTCTAAAGTCTATGCGGAACATCCCGCTGGGCCTTGGAGCGCAAAACATCACGCTTGTCATTAGCCAGTTACCAGTTGAAATGCTCGAACGTGTCATCGAAAATTGGACTCAATGCATGGACCATCTGTGACGTAGCCGCGGCCAAGATTCGAAAGAGATAATTTTCAAAAAGTATATGCCAAAGAATGTTCTTTCGAATGATAATAAAGATTCCGCATGAAATTTGGCTTTTTTCTATGTTTGTTTCTTTAAAAGTAGGGAACCTACTTTTTGCAAACTGTCTGAAAAGTTATTTGAAAAATCACAAATCCATTTTTGTTTTGTTTTTATGATAACAGTTAAAGGCATAATTTATTTTTTCTTTATTTTTCTTGGCATTATCCATGCTTAAATCATTCAGAATTTGTCTTAAAACTCAAATCTGCTGATTTTCCTTTCATTTATCAGACTGGCAGGAGATTAACTTAATTATTTGTATGAAATACTTTTCAAAATTTTATAATTTATTTAAAAAATTTTTTTTTATCATTTTTTTATTATTTTCAATCAAAGAAATGCTGAAATAATTTCTTTTCTTTGTTACCTTAAGCGACCTCTCGCACAAAAGGCGACCGCAAATCATAATTGAAATTCCATTTTTTCGATTTTTTATTTTTATTATATTTTTCCTTCTTCATATTTTCGGCTTTTCTCAATTTCTTCTTGCTTCTTTTTACCTTTCTTGCATTGAAACGTCTACACCACACATGTGTACGGCACACTGGCTGCTTGCTGACTGGCAGTCACCCCTGGAAGCCGGATAAAAATCTTAATCGTTTGCAATTTGTCTTCATTTTGAAACGTAGCACACACACCACGCAGCCCTGGCTCTTCCTATGTAGAGGGGAAATTGTGCGCAAAATACACGTTTATTATTAAATTGAAGTTATTGTAAACGCACATTAACGCTGCGTGGCTTAGTCGTGTATTTATTTTCACAGTAAAGGAAGCCCATTGGTCGGTCGGCTGTGTGGGGGAAATAGATTTTTTTTCACGTTTCTTTTTCATTTATTTTTTTATAATATTTTATTTTTATTTTTATTTCTTTTTGGTAGGCATGGCAACATTTATTGAGGCCACAAAAGTGTCAATTACACTTTTGGTTTACACAAATCAATCACATAACTTTTGTGTGTGTAGCTGTGGTGAGTGTGTGGTGAAGTTCTATTTCTAAGCGAAAGTTGAAGGCAATAAAATAAATAAATTTATGGTTGAACTGCTGGTTTGATGCTATAAATAAGGCAAATATGAAGCAAAAAAAAAAAAAAAACAAAAAAAAATATTATAAAAAAATAAAAAAAATTATAAACAAAAATAAAAATAAAAATAAAAAATAAAAGAAAATAAAATTGCACTAAATTGCTAACATTAGTTATAAAAAATTTTGTTGTTGTTATTTTTTATGCGCCACTTCCTCCGTCGCCTCCCATTTCAGTCTGTTATAAATCCCCAAAGCAAATCGTTATTAAATGTCTCAATATCCAAACTGTCTGGTGGTGATAACAATAATTGCCTGCCATGTTTAATACAACAATAATAACACAATGTATCTATAACGGGTGATCCATTTCGGGATTACCTACTTTTTTAAAGAAAAAAAAACAACAGAAAATTCCAATTAAAAATGGGGAATGTTTATTATCATTCAAAAGAACATTCTTTGGCATTTATTTTTTGAAGATTTTCTCTTTCAAATGTTGGCCGCGGCTACGTCCATTCGTTGAGTCCAATTTTCGATGACTCGTTCGAGCATTTCGACTGGTAACTGGCGAATGACATGCGTGATGTGTGGCTCCAAAGCCCAAGGAATCGAAGCGGGATTTTCCGCATAGACTCTTCTTCTGGCGTAGGCACCGCTTACGCGATAATAGCCTCGTCAACAATAGCATGCCATTCGTTTCTTCTCTTTGCTGTTTGGCGCTAGTTAGACCTTACCAAGTGAAATCTGGTGATACCAGGTCACTCTCCCCCTGATCCTTCCAACGGAGTGGAGGTTTTCCTCTTCCTCTGCTTCCGCCAGCAGGTACTCCATCGAAAGCTGGAGCGCTTTCATCCATTCGGACGACATGACGTGGCCAGCATAGCCGGTGTGTCTCTTGATTCGCTGAACTATGTCAATGTCGTCGTCGTATAGCTTGTACAGCTCATCGTTCCATCGTCTGCGGTATTCGCCGTTGCCAACGCGCCGCAAAGTATCATAAATCTTCTGCAAAACTTTTCTCTCGTTACCCCTAAAGCCGACTTATCGGCTGTCGACATCGTCCAAGCTTCTGCACCATATGTCAGGACGGCAATGATGAGCGACTTTGTAGAGTTTGGTTTTGGTTCGACGAGAGAGGCCGTTACTTTGCAATTGACTATTCAGTTCAAAGTTGCAGCTGTTGGCAAGCGTGATTCTGCGTTGGATTTTAAGGCTGACATTGTTAGTGTTGTTAATGCTGGTTCCCAGATAGACGAAAATATCTACGACTTCGAAGTTGTGACTGTCAACAGTGACGTGGGAACCAAGTCGCGAACGTGATGACTGTTTATTTGATGACAGACCCATTAACTTCGCTTTTTTGTATAATCTGGAGACTGTAGACCCTACATATACCCGCAAGGAAAGGTCTAACGGTGTGATATAACACGAAGTGTTCTCGCAATATATCCACTGATTGATGCGTGATAAGTGGGAAGTAGCGCCGTCTTGTTGAAACCAATTGTCGCGGAGATCACGAGCTTCAATTTCAGGCATAAAAATAGTCGGTTATCATGGCGCGATAACGGTCGCCATTGATGGTTACGTTGTCACCGGCAGCGCTATTTTTAATAAATATGGACCGATGATACGACCGGCCCACAAACCACTCCAAACCGTTGTTTTTTTTGGCTGAAATGGAAACTCTTGAATCCCTCCAGATTGCTCTTCGTCCCAAATGCGGTAATTTGTTGCTTGTTTACATACCCATTGAGCCAGAAATCAGCCCCATCGCTGAACAAAATTTGGCTCCAAAACGTCGAATTTTCTTGGAACTTTTCAAGAGCCCATAGAGTGAAGCGATGTCGTTTGGATAGGTCGAGCGGCTTCAGTTCCCGCACAAGCTGTATTTTGTATGCTTTCAGTTTAAGATCGCAATGTAAAATGAGCCAAGTCGTTCCATACGTAAGTCCGAGTTGCTGCGAACGGCGCGGAATCGACTCTCCGCGGTCTTCGTGTAGGCCCTCACTGACGGCCGTTATATTTTCTTCACTGCTGCTTGCTGGACGTGGTCTATTCGGTCGAATATGAAGGCTGGATCTCAAGATGGGTGATAGTGTTGCGTATAGTACGCTCATTAGGCCGATTATGTT
Source organism: Neoceratitis asiatica (assembly GCA_030068015.2). NCBI lineage: Eukaryota > Metazoa > Arthropoda > Insecta > Diptera > Tephritidae > Neoceratitis > Neoceratitis asiatica. The sequence goes on along the minus strand of CM061524.1, from coordinate 99,736,433 downwards.
GACCATGGTGTTAAGGGTTGAGCTAAGCGTGCGAAACACATTCTTTACAGAACGTGAATTTTCGTAATAAATTTGAATGATATGGATACGCGTTGTACAGGCTGTTATTGTTCCATGATAGAATGCCAATACTGAATACTGAACAAAGATAACATGACAGCTTGACACGACTCATGCGTGATCTGCCAAAAAACGCTATTGGGAGAAGGACTTCTACTTGGATCACCCTTTCCATATTGATATGGTCAGTTAGTTCAATTATTTTAACACACATTTAGCTGTCTCCACACTGCCCTAAACGTAATATTAGCTTTAGTGGGCCTATGCTGTATAACAGTACATTCATATATATATATATATATATATATATATATATATATATATATATATATATATATATATATGTTTGTACATGAATATAGAAGTTTTTATCTGTTTAACATCTTAATTAAGTGCCAATTGTTGATGATGTAGACAATGAAATAGAGTTTTGCAGTGTGTTTATAGGGTGCTCTACAGAGTAACTTTTTTTTTATTTAGACTAGATTTAGTAGCTCAAACATCAGAAAAACCCCTAACCCCTTAAGATGTAACTTTAAGCTTAAAGTGTTGCATCTAAAGCAGTACGAGGGCTGCTATAAAATTTTAAGGAAGCTGCACCATTTAGTTTGTGCTTGAAAGCCACTAAAAGTAGACGACCGGGTTAATTTTAACGAAAATGAAAACGAAAAAACCATCACCCATGCCAAGGGAAGGCTTGATAAACACCATGCAGAGTCCCCGCAAGCAGAGCAGTATAAGTGACGCCGAATGTCCCAAATAGGTCTCAAGAGATGTCGTAACGTCAGAAATCGTCGATAAAATCCCATGGAATTATAATCCAAAGGAATTTTCGCATCGTTTCGTTACCGTAGGCGTACATAGATCCCACCAAAAGCACCAGATACTAAAGAATAATCAAGAAAGGGGATTCTTCTGTTGAACGTGCTCCAAAGTGGGCCAAAGTAGGGCTGTCGGCCAAACAAATTCATGACCAGTTTTTTCTTTTTGGGATGCACGAGATGCCATTCATATCGATTACCCTTGAAAAGGTAAAACGCTCACCGGAAAATACTATTCAGAGCTTTTTCTGACTGATTCGATACTTACTTGATGCATAAACAACCGCATATGACTAAAAACAAAAGCTGTACCATCGGAAAAATGCATGGGTGCACATGTGTGTAGTCCTCATGGCAAAATTTCACGAGTCTTCCTCGACATAAGTGGATCATTCGAAATGGTTTCCACCAACGCAGTTGGTATTAGTCTGGAAGCAGCTTGGATAGAGTCCGCCATCTCATCATGGATAAAAGCTCTACTCAGCTGTAGGATGATTAATGCAGAATGGAAGGTACAAAGCTAGACTGCTCAGTTTAGCACGTACAGGAACTCCTTAATGGATGTACTATCATCGCTCTTGTTGTACTCTTAGCAAAGCACCTATGGACGATGTCCGCTAATTTATAGGAAAGCCCGTACCATGGCTACAGTACTCTTTACAAAGAGATACAAGACACTGGCGTTGAAGCCTCCGAGGCTCAATGGAGTTGAGCTTACAAGCTTACTAATGCGGGGGGAAGCTCAATGTGGAGGAGAGGATGAACAAGGACAGTGGTACACTCTACGTATGTAAGAAAATACTGGGGTCTACATGGTCTACATGGAGCCTGGTCTCATGTATTGGTGTTACACACAGCGGTAGTCCAGCGAATCTTGCTTTATGGCGCTTTGGTGTGGTCGCCCACTGCCAAGTAAATCGAGGAAAACAGAAAACCCTTCTAGTGAACTTAGCGGCTCGATGCATGCTGCGAGATTGGTGGCGTTAGGTGAATTTTCCACAAGAACCTTCAGACATAGCTCGGTAAGAAGGGGCTTAGTGGAGCAAAAGGATCACGTAACCTAACGTTTTATGTGGGAAAGAAGGTTTCAAATCACATCAAAAGAGGGCGGAAGCCACAGAGCTAGATTCCAGGCCACCCTTCAAGCTTCCGTTGGAAGTCTTCATACAAAGGACTCCAAGTGAAGGTTTAAAAAGATTTTGAAGATAATGAACTCTGTTCCGCTCGCCTCTCTTTTAGTTGCTAGAAAATAATAATTAGAAAGATCCTTATGCCGTCACCTGCCGCACTAATGCTGCATTTGTTTATTCGTATTACATACATACAGATGAATTTCTAAAATCGTGCAGATTTACGATAGATAACCATTGAAGAGAGGAGATATTTCTATCCAAAAATAAAGCTGTTGTTGTTGTTGCGTCTGCGTCGTATTACGACAACCCTGCGTCCGCCGTTGCCTCCTCGTCCCCCGCGTCTGCCGTTGCCTCCTTGCCCCCTGCGTCTGCGATTGCCTCCTCGTCTCCTGCGTTGACGATTTCCGCCTCCTCCTCGGTTGCCCCTACGTTGTCTACCTTGGCGTTGTCTTCTCCTTGCACGTCTTCTTCTAGCTAACTGTCTTCTGCGCTGTCTCCTTCTTCTTCTCCTGGCGGCCGCGTTGTTGTTACCAGCGTTACCACCGGCAGCTCCTGGAGCAGCAGCACCTGGAGCAACAGCAGCGCCTGGAGTAGCAGCAACACCTGGAGCAGCAGCGGCACCTGGAGTACCAGCTGCTGGAGTACCAGCAGCACCTGGAGCAGCAGCAGCAGCACCTGGAGCAGCAGCAGTACCAGGAGCAGCAGCAGCACCTGGCGCAGCAGCAGCAGCACCTGGCGCAGCAGCAGCAGCACCTGGAGCAGCAGCAGCAGCACCTGGAGCAGCAGCAGCAGCACCTGGAGCAGGAGCAGCAGCACCAGGAGCAGCAGCACCAGGAGCAACAGCACCTGCAGCTGGAGCAGCAGCACCTGCACCTGGAGCAGCAGGTGGAGTTCCAGCAGCAGGAGGAGTACCAGCAGCAGGTGGAGTACCAGCAGCAGGAGGAGTTCCAGCAGCAGGTGGAGTTCCAGCAGCAGGTGGAGTTCCAGCAGCAGGTGGAGTTCCAGCAGCAGGTGGAGTACCAGCAGCAGGTGGAGTTGCCGGTGCTGGTGCTGGTGCTGGCGCTGGTTGAGCCAAAGCTGTGTATCTGGTTGTGATCGCCACAAGCAGCACACTCACCCAGAGTAGACGTAGAAGCTTCATGTTTTTTTTCTTTGTCGTTCAATTACTAGAGGAAGTTAAAGCTCGACTATGCTTTCAACTGGGTCTAAAGCGTCTTATATAGTTGGCGTTTATTTGCTTTTACTATGTTAATTTCTGTACGCTGGGGGTGCTCTGTATTTGCTGTAAGTGATCTTGAGAAGAAATATGTTTTTTTTTTGTTATTATTTCTTGAGTTTACTTAATTTTGAGCAAATATGTCTTGTAGATTGTGAACAAACAATACAAATGAACAGATATTATAGACGTTCAGTCGTGGATCAACCTTGAAGTTAGAAATCCGTGTCAGTCGGAGTTTAGTTGAACTCGATTGGTTTGTGTGAAAACCATGTGAATTGACATTGACAACGGCCAATGACGCAGCCGATGTAACGACGAGCTGTGCGAGTCACGAGGCGACATTGAGATAGTTCAGCGAACCAGGTGATAGCGGCTACGTTGGCTAGCACATGTTGTGCGGATGAATGAGAATTCTCTAGCTATGAAAGTATACGGAGTAGTACTCACCAGTGGATGCAGAGGAGAAGGAAGACTCAGCCATTACGTTGGAAATATGAGGTGAAAAAGGCTCCGGCTTCACTTCGAATACCCATTTGGCGCCAAAGACGAAAGGAAAGGAAGAAAGGCACAGCTGTGAACTCGGCTATAAACGCATAAGCCGTGTCTACACCAGCCAATAAAAAGAAAGTAGATATGCGACATTGCACATGCCAGCGCTTTTTCTGCGAAGAGGTTAACAGCATCAGTGGCAATGCCAGAAAGAAGGCATTCTTAAGGAAGAAGTATTTACTAAACCGAGCTAATGGGGATAACCAAGAATATGGGGGACCAAATTTAGAAGACTTAATAAAAAATGCACTTCTTTCGCACCATAATGAAATGAGCTTTTGACCCCTTTCGTTGTATGGGAGGAACGAGAAACACTGAAATAGCGCCAAGAGCTTTTGAAAGCTTCACAACAGCCACTGATGTAGTCTTACCTGTCCGCATGCCAAGAATTCTCGCATGACTCTAACCATATCTTTGTAAGCACACTCAACCCGACTCATCTAAAACCTCGCTCGCACTGGTCTAAACTCATCGAAATAGCACGTTTCTAGGGCCTCCCTTTAGATGATCTCAATGACTAGGACTAGACTTACCTGGGCTTAGAGAGGGTAAATGAACCGCTACAACAACAACAACATAATTTTATCTGTCCCGCTTGAAAATAAACGGGAGGGACGAAGGACTGGGTGGCACGAGGGAAACTGAGCTGAGCTCCAAAAGCTTTTGAAAGCTTCACAACAGCCAACACTGCTGGAATCTTACCCATCCACATGCCATGAGTTCCCGCACGGCTTTAAATATATCTTTGAAAGCACACTCAACCTGACTCATCTAGCACCCCGCACCCTTTTTTCCGAGCCAACCCGTCGAAAGAGCACATTTCCAGGGCCTCCGTTAGATGATCTCAATGAATAGGAATAGAGACCTACCCTGGCCCTAGGCAGCGTAAGTGAACCGCGAAAACCAAAACAACAAAAACAACAACATAACCTTATTCGCCGCGTTTGGAAATAAATCAAATCCGTTGGCACAGCCACACGTCGCGGTGGACTCTCTATACGGAATCGTATAGACCGATAGGAAGGTGGTTCCTTTATGGCAAGAATCTACATACGACGAATGAATTGAGCCTCAACAGCTGTCATTCCCCCAGTACCCGCATGCCAAAGGTATAACGGTTGATTTCACATATCAACTACCTTCCTAAACTTCAACCCAGCGCTTGAGCGCTGGAGGCGACTAAATTAACTGCAGATTTCTTCATTTCACTTCATCTCTACTCTACCATCATAAGGCCTTCAATACGGAAATAAATCATTTCATTTGAATTACGCCAGTTTAGTTGAATTAAGTCAATTTCTTTTACTTCGAGATTTTATCCCTTTTAGCAAAAACGCTCTTTGTCAGCTAATACAAATGGGCAGCTTGTGACATCTCATCTAAATGTTAATCAGAGTTGGCGCTGGCAATTCGCTGAAGTAAAGAATTGAGAACGCATTTCTTTAGCTCCCAAGCATGGCGTCCCCGGCGTATGTATGTACGAGTATGTATGTATATATGCATGTGTAAACAATTGTTTCTGTTCTTGACTTGAACTTCCTTTTAACCTTTTCCTGTGCCTGCCTGTTGTGCTACAGCGTTCGTTTTCCACTTGAATAAATTCACACTTTGGCCTAATTTCGTCGCACCTACGCGCTGTCGCTAAGCATGAAATTGCAGTGGAGGAGGTGAATAAATTATATAAATATTTTATATAGGTGTAAAGTATATAAATGGAACAAATAATCCATTATCCATTTAGGGGTTTCCAAAATAAACCTAACAAAACTGCATTTAAAGTGATTTTTTTCATTAAATTTCTTTTCGTAAATGCCTAAAACATGTTTACTTTGACAGTTAAGTTTGACAGCTGTCAAAATACAGCCCCGCACTTTCGAAACCACTAAAAGGATAACCCCATATATATCAAATTTGATACTCACTTATATTTTGATATTAATAATGGCATTATCTCTTTCAAATGTTGATCATGGCTACGTCTCAGATGGTCCATCCGTTGAGTCCAATTTTCGATGACTCGTTCGAGCATTTCGACTGATAACTGGCGAATGACGCGCATAGACTTTAGACTTTTAGACATATCCCCGCAGGAAAAAGTCTAACGGTGTGATATCACACCTTCTTTGTGGCCAATCGGCTGGCCCAAAACGTGAAATTATATACTCTTCGAAGTGTTCTCTCAATAAATCCAATGATTGATGCGTGGTGTGTGTGAAGTGGCGTCGTCTTGTTGAAACCAAATGTCGCGGAGATCACGAGCTTCAATTTCAGGCATCAAATAGTCAGTTATCATGGTGCGATAACGGTCGCCATTGACGGTTACATTCTCACCGGCAGCACTATTTTGAAGAAATATGGATCGACGATTCCACCCGGTCATAAATCACACCAAACCTTTGTTTTTCTGGATGAAATGGCAGCTCTTGAATCTCTTCAGGTTGCTCTTCGTTCCAAATGAGACAATTGAGCTTGTTTACATACCAATTGAGCCAGAAATGGACCTCATCGCTGAACAAAATTTAGCTCGAAAACGTCGAATCTTCTTGGAACTTTTCAAGAGCCCATAGAGCGAAGCGATCTCGCTTTGGAAGGTCGAGCGGCTTCAAGTCTTGCACAAGCTGTATTTTGTACGCTTTCAATTTAAGATCTCAACGTAAAAAGCGCCAAGTCGTCGGATCGTCAGTCCAAGTTGCTGCGAACGGCGCCGCATCGACTCTCCACTATCTTCGTGTACACTCTCAGCTACGGCCGTTTTATTTTCTTCAGTGCATGTTCGTCTATTCGGTTGAATATTATCCAATAACGAATGCTGGGTCTCAAAATGGGTGATGGTGTTGCGAATAGTGCGCTCAGTAGGCCGACTATTTTGACCATAAGTTGAGCGCGAAACACATTCTTTACAGAACGTGAAATTTCTCAATAAAGTTGAATGATCTGGATGAACGTTGTTCAGGCATAAGACTTACCATGTTGAAATGCCAAACAATACTAAACAAAAATAACATGACAGCTTGACACGACTCACGCGTGATCTGTCAAAAAAAAAGGCTATTGAAAAAAGTACCTCTACTTGGATCGGATCACTAAAACATTGATTCATCTTGAATTTTGGTATCCTACGCGGGAGTAAATAAATAAATATTGACACCGAAAGCGTCGAAATCGTAGTACTATATTATATAGCTCCCATACAACTGATTTGTTCAGTTTTGAGCTTTTGGTTCTCCGTAATCCGTAAAACAATCTAAAACCGTGAATTTGGCGTGTCAATTCAAATAAATATTGAACCTGAAAATCATCGTAATCGGAAGACTATATCATATCAGATATTTTCTACGCAAAAGACTATACTTTGGAGAGAGCGAAGCACCTTACTCTAACAAACTCTTCCTGAATTAGAAACGGTGAAATGTAATGAGAGAGAGAGAGAGAGAGAGAGAGTGTGTGTGAGGGATTTCACTTCAGGTTAGCCAATTAACTCGCATTGGAGGGTAAAATTTTTGGATTTACAGCAGTGAGTTCACTTTTCATTTGTTAACCTCCAGTCAGCTGATTTTAAAAGCTTTTTGAAATAAAAATTCAAATTCAAGTATAAAAAAACTCCAAATATCGGTTTTTTTTATCGAAAAGTCAGCAGAGCCCTCTTCAAGCTAGGCATTATTGAAAAAAGAGAAAAAGGGCAAACGATATCTTGCCAGGCATTAAAGAAGTGTTTCTTCTCATTACTGAACTCATTACTGAACTCGTTACTAGGAATGCAGAGAGAAATTTCTATAAGAAATACTCACTTTTCTTAATCATTTCCACAGGATGTAGAGCGAAGCACCTTAAAAACAAAACAAACTTCTTTTTTTTTATAGAAAACTCAAGAAAGCCCTCTTCAAGCTAGACATTATTGAAAAATGATATCTTTCCAGGCATGAAAAAAGTGTTTCTTCTCATTACAGAACTCATTACTGAAATTATTATTGAACTCATTACTGAACTCAATACTGAACTCATTACTGAACTCATTACTGAACCCATTACTAGGAATGCGGAGAGAAATTTCTGTAAGAAAACTCATTACTGCACGCATTACTGAACTCATTACTGAACTCAATACTGAACTCATTACTGAACCCTTACTGAACTCATTACTGAAATCATTATTAAACCCATTGCTGAACTCACTACTAGGAATGCAGATAGAAATATCTGTAAGAAAACTCATTACTCATTACTGAACCCTTACTGAACTCATTACTGAACTCAATACCAGGGATGCAGAGAGAAGTTTCTATAAGGAATAAATACTCACTTTTCTTAATCACTCCCACAGGATGTAGAGCAAGCACCTTTCTCATCACAGCAAAACAAACTCTTCATGAATTAGAAGCGGCGAACAGGAATGAGAGAGAGAGAGAGAGAGAGAGAGAGAGGGAGTGTGGGAGATTTCAGCACAGGTAAGACACTTTAACATTGCTAAAAAAAAGACTTTTTTTCGCTGAATATTTTCAGAATTAAAATTCTTAAGAAACATATCGACATAATGAGGCGCACACACACACACACACACAAACGTCGTGAAATTCGCATTCATTATCGATATTATATGGTTTCTGCTTTCCATCTGCTTACATGCGACACAACCATAGCGCAAGACGCGCGGCTCCTTACCGCGCCTCGCCGCCACTTTTCATGCCCATTGATTTGTAATTGAAAGTGACAATTGTACGTATATACGTATATGTATGTATGTATGTATTTATGTATGCAAAAAAAAATGGTATACGTATATTTTCGGTAAATGTCTGGAAATCTGACTCACGCACACAACGCGACTGACTGACTGCCATGACGTTGATCGTCGTTGATGATGAAAATTGAAATGTGAAAAAGGAAATTGGTGTAAATATGGAAATTGCCAAATTTGAAATGCAAATTATTTCCTGCTTCCTTTCAACTTGACTTGCTGCTTACTCTTCTTCTTCTTGCTTGCCTGCTTTCATCATTGCAATAAGCTGGTAATTCAAAACCAGAAAAAAAGAAAAAAAAAATATAAAAAAAAATAAAAAAATAAAAAAGCAGAAATTTTCTCATTACGTCTGCAGCAGTCAAGAATTATTGCGTACGACGAGCACTGCCTTTATTCGCATTCGCCTTCAAGCCAATTTTGGTTTTGTAATTTATGCGTCATTTCTTCTTTGCTTCATCATGCTCAGCATGCTCGCTCTCATTCAACGCGCTCATCAGAAACAATGCCAGTGTTTGGTTGGTGGGGGGAAATTGGAAATGCATTTAAAACAATAATAAAAATTCTGATTGCTTCGGTTTTGATGTAAGAAGACAATAGTTTTGGGGTTGGAATGAAAATTTTCAAAAGAGACTTTTAAATTTAGTAGGATTTTTTTGAGTTTTGTGGAGCAGGGTGATAGAACAGAACAGATAAAAATGTATAGAAAAGGGAATGACGAACGCAGAAGATGTAATTTGAGTACAAATCACTAGAAAATTGAAGAGTCCAAAGCCGAAACCGCCGTTACTCTCAGGAATGCCCCGCAGTCGCGAAGAAAACAAATATAAATCTTATCGGTAATATCCTTATGAGGATTTGGTGGTGTCCTTAAGTCTCTCTACTTCAAATCAAGCTCTAAATATAGTTTCTGACATACTGTTTATGAAGGCTGATCTATTTTAAGATTCCCAACTTTTTTAAAGAAAAAAAAAACACAGAAAATTCAAATCTATTGGGGAAAGTTTTTTTTTTATCATTCGAAAGAACATTCTTTGGCATTAATTCTTTTTGAAGATTATCTCTTTCAAATGTTGGCTGCGGCTATGTCTCAGATGGTCCAACCGTTGAGAACAATTTTCGTTGACTCGTTCGAGCATTTCGTCTGGTAACTGGCCAATGACATGAGTGATGTTTTGCTCCCAGGTCTGAATCGAAGTGGGATTGACCGCAGAGACTTTAGACTTTACATATCACCATAGTGTGACATCAAACGATCTTGGTGGCCAATCGACCGGCTCAGAATATGAAATTATCTGCTCACCGAAGTGTTCTCTCAAAATAAATCCATTGATTGATGCGTGGTGTGTGTGAAGTGGCGCCGTCTTGCTGAAACCAAATGTTGCGCAGATCACGAGCTTCAATTTCAGGCAAGAAATAGTCAGTTATCATGGCGCGATAATGGACGTCGCCATTGACGGTTACGTTCTCACCGACAGCACTATTTTGAAGAAATATGGACCGATGATTCCACCGGCACACAAAACACATCAAACCGTTTTTTTTTCTGGCTGTATTGGCAGCTCTTGAATCCCTTCAGGTTGCTTTTCGTTCCAAATGAGGAAATTTTGCTTGTTTACATACCAATTGAGCCAGAAATGGGCCTCATCGCTGAACAACTGCACAAAATTTGGCTGGAAACCTTCGTATCTTCTTGGAAATTTTCAAGAGCCCATAGAACTCATAGCGATGTCGCTTGGGAAGGTCGAGCGGCTGCAGTTCTTGCACAAGCTGTATTTTGTCAGCGCGAGTTGCTGCGAACGGCGCCGAATCGACTCGCCACGATCTTCGTGTACACTATCAGTTACGGCCGCTATATTTTTACTTCACTGCGTGCTGGACGTGGTCTATTCGGTCGAATATTATCCAGTATTGAATACTGAATCTCAAGATGGGTGATGGTGTTGCGTATGGTACGCTCAGTAGACCGATTATGTTGACCATAAGTTGAGCGAGGAGCGCGCGAAACACATGCTTTACAGATTGTGAATTTTCGTAATAAAGTTGCTTGATCTGGATAAACGTTGTTCAGGCGTGAGTCTTTCGATGATGAAGTGCCAAACAATACTGAACTGAAATATCATGACAGCTTGATACGACTCACGCGCGATCTGTCAAAAAAAGGGTTATTGAAAAAAGGACCTCCACATGTATCACCCTTTACTTAGCGTTATTAGACCGTTTGAAAGACGAAATCGCCGAAAAACGAGCGCATTTCAAGAAAAACAATGTGCTGTTTCACCAAGACCATGTACCGTGTCACAAATTAGTGAAATTGAAGAAGGCAAAACTGCATGAATCGAACTTCGAATTGCTGCCGCATTCAACGTATTCTCCAGATTAAGACTATTTTCTGTTCTCTGAACTCAAAAGAAATGCGCGCTGGGTAGAAATTCTCGTCGATTGAAGAAACTGAGGTCTATTTTGAAGCAAAGTACAAATTGTACAACAAAAATGGTAGCGAAGAGTTTGAGGAGGGTTGCTTTAAACAGTGTATCACCGTTGAGGGGATTTAAGTTGAATAAAAAAAATGAATTTTGCCAAAAAAAAAGAATGTTTCTTTTTCCTATAGTAGGCCGATGATTTTTCAATTGAACTGTTACATATGTATGAGTATGATTCTCTTCTTTATGGCGCAACAATTTATACTTAGCGTGCAACAGCGCACCTTCTTCACTTACTTCATGGGCCAAGTCTTACAAAGAGACTCACCGCTTGATTACTTTTTTTTTTTTTTGTTTTTTTTTTCTAGTTTTTGTTCTGCTGGGATTGTCGGTATTTCACTTGAAATTTCACTCATTTATCAAATTGCCATTTGCGGCTTGTATTGTAAGTAAATATGTTTGTACATATGTATGAACTAAATAAATTTGAATTACATATTTGCTTTTAGTATATACACATATGTATGTATGTACAGAAAGGAACATATTTACATAGATATTTATAGTCAGCCAGTACGAGTTTACTTTGATTCACCAAATATTATTTATTTGCTTTCATTCTGTGTTTTTTTTTGCCCAAAATTGAAAGTTTGTAAAGCGTGAGCATTTTAAAAATAATTTATTTTTAATTTTAGAACATTTACTTACACGCGCTATGCCTATATGTTTAAACATTTTTATTTTTTAAATAAATATTTATTAATAACAACTTGGAAATTGCCCCGCTTTTCCAACTGTTCCAACAAACGTTAGAATAAAAAAATAAATAAATAAAATGAAATTAAATATGTATGTATTTACTGTCAATTTCAAATAATTTGATAAGTGAGAGTGAGAAAGAGAGAGGGTGTGCGTGAGAGAGAGAGTGCGCCAGCGACGTACATCACAGTAGTAATTATGGAGCGTAGAAAGTTCAAGTATTTAAATGTACGTCATTATACTTACTCTCATGGAGAGCACCAATTTGGAAATTAAAAAAAAAAAAAAAAAAAATTTATTTAAATTTTTATATTTAATCGGATGATAACTGTACACGCACTACTTACCAAAGTCAATACGGATGTTAGTTTTAGTGCTAAGTTGTATTTATTCAACTGTTGCTTATCAGCAGACTTCACGCAGAGGAGAGAAACACGAGTTATGTAACAGGAAAAAAGAAAAAGAATCTGGTACAAATAAGTTTGAGTTTAAACTCGTGCACCTATTTGTTTGCCACGCATAAGCTAAAATAATATTTATGTTGAATAAATATTTGAACTTTACTATGCCACCCTAATGCTTCGGTGCTGAAGAAATTTTCTAGCACAGAAAATTTATGTAATATGTTGAAAATCACATAAAATGCGAGGTGTGTTCAAAGCAAACAGGTGAATTTTGATTTTTTTTTTAAATTACTTTCGTATTCATCAATATCTCTTTTGTCCACTTCATCAAAGTAATCCCCCGGATCGGACATAATACACTTGTGCCAACTTACCATCCAATACTTTTTCCAATCCTCGTAGTACTTGCGCGAAATGCGCTTTTCGGTATGGCCGGCCATCAGAGGCTTCTGCTCGATTCTGACTTGATATCAGCCTTTCATTAGTGTCTCTCAGTTTTGGGTATAGGAAAAAGTCACAGATAGTCTGGGAAATCTGATGAATACGGTGGTTGAGGCATGTTTGGGGTTTTGTTTTTGGCAAAAAAAAAAAAAAAAAATTAGGCATTGATGTGTGGTGAGCTGGTGCATTATCGTGATACAGGGAATCCAAGATTTGATTTCCCACAATTCCAATCGTTTGAGATGAGTACTGTTGCACGTAAATGTTTCATGAGCTGAGGCTGTACACAAAGTGTACCGTGGAGAGTTGATTCGGCGCCGTTCGCAGCAACACGGACTAACGTATGGAACGACGATATCTTAAATTGAAAGCCTACAAAATACAGCTTGAGCAAGAACTGAAGCCGCTCGACCTTCCCAAACGACATCGCCATCACTTCGCTCTATGGGCTCTTGAAAAGTTCCAAGAAGATCCGACGTTTTCGAGTCAAATTTTGTACCATTTCTGGCTGAATGGGTATTTAAACAAGCAACAAATTGCCGCATTTGGGACGTTGAGCAACCTGAGCACAGATTCAAGAGCTGCCATTTCATCCAGAAAGAACAACGTTTTGGTGTGATTTGTGGGCCGGTGGAATCATCGGTGCATATTTCTTCAAAAATTATGATAATAACCGAGTATTTGATGCCTGATTTTGAAGCTCGTGATATCTACGACATTTGGTTTCAGCAAAACGGCGCCACTTCCCACATACCACGCATCAATGAAAGGATTTCTTGAGCGAACTCTTCGGTGTGCAGATAATTTCACGTTTAGCGCCGGTCGATTGTCCACCAAAGATCGTATGATATCACGCCGTTAGACTTTTTCCTGTAGGGATATTGGGACAAGTCTTAAGTCCATGCGGACAATCGCGCTTCGATTCAGGCCTTCGAGCCTTCAAAGTGCACGAAAGAGTCATCGAAAATTGGACTCAACGGATGGATCATCTCAGATGTAGACGCGGCCAATATTTGAAAGAGAGAATTATCAAAAAATAAATGCCAAAGAATGTTCTTTCGAATGATAATAAACATGCCGCATTAAATTTGAATTTTCCGTTTTTTTCTTTAAAAAAGTAGAGAATCTTGAAGAGGATCCCCCGTTACAATACTACCCCGTCAACTGTTATCGATTTGTTGTAGACTGCTTGACGGAAGCGTCGTCTGGGGAGACTTCTCTCGAACATTACTCAACGGTCAGAGGCTCAAACCTATCCGTTACATCGGAATTTCTGGAAACTGCAAAGCCGGTGAGGGCTGATAACGCTTTGGTAATGTCGGACAAAACGCAGAGAGTCTCCCTCCATTCAATATGTGCTGAACAAGTGGGACTTGAATCCAGTTGAGCGCTGGGACAGCGCAGCCTCAAACGCGGTTGCTGGAGTCTTCTAGCCTAAGTTGGATCGTGGGAGTACTGGGAAGCTCAAGGGTGAAGTTTGAGAAACTCTCGCACACAGTGTGAGCACTGACTGGGCACCTCTGTCGTTGTTAAAACAATTTTATTATTAATTATACATTACCAAATATTTACATATTCATACGAGATGACATTTTGGCGAGACTCTGCCATGTTTGAATAGAAAATTATGAAATTCTTGTCATAAATGCGCATAAAACGCCTCAAGAGTGTCAAGGCCACAAACGCACAAAATCTCTCTACATGAAAGTTGAGGAGTTAAATGAGAAATAATCAGCAGACAGATGCGGTGAAGTTGAGCAAATGAAGTAAGTCAATGGAGGAGGAAAAGATGTATGCAGAAGAGGAACTATGGTAGAAGAAGTAGAGCAAAAAGAAGAAGAAGAAGAAGCACAACTATTTGTTTATCTTAACTGAAATTCAGTGTTGATGCAAACAAGAAATTTTGCTTACACAAGCAATTTGCCACAAGATAAATCCACAAAACACAAACACAAACCGACATACATAGAAAGTAACTCTCACTAAGTTATAACTTAAATTACATGTGAAGGAAACAATATAAAAACAACAACAAATTGAATGGAGTAAGTAATTTGCAACCATTGCATATGTCATGTGACGAAGCAGACGCAAAGGAAAAAGGAAAAAAATTGAGCAAAAATTGCGAAGATATATACTCACCAAAGGCGAGAGGAGAGCGTAGAGAGGATGAGTGATTGAAGTTGGAAATAACGGCATTTAAACTTGCATTTACGTATATAAAGGGTGATCCATTTCGAGGTTCGCTACTTTTTTAAAGATAAAAAACCCAGAAAATTCAAACCTAATGGGGAATGTTCGAACTATCATTCGAAAGAACATTCTTTGGCATTTACATTTTGAAGATTATCTTCTTCAAATGTTAGTCGCGGCTACGTCTCAGATGGTCCAACCGTTGAGACCAACGTTCGATGACTCGTTCGAGCATATCCCCACAGGAAAATGTCTAACCGTGTGATATCACACGATCTTGGTGGCCAATCGACCGGCGTAAAACGTGAAATTATCTGCTCACCGAAGTGTTCTCTCAAAATAAATCCATTGATTGATGCGATGTGTGGGAAGTGGCGTCGTCTTGCTGAAACGAAATGTCGCAATTTCAGGCAGCAAATAGTCGGTTATCATGGCGCAATAATGGTCGCTATTGACAGCTACGTTATCACCGGCTTCATTTTTGAAGAAATTTAGTCCGACGATTCCACCGGCCCACAAACCACACCAAACCGTTATTTTTTATGGATGAATGGCAGCCCTGGAATCACTTCAGGTTGCCCTTCGTCCCGATTGCGGCAATTTTGCTAGTTTACATACCCATTGAGCCAGAAATGAGCCTCGTCGCTGAACAACTGCACAAAATTTGGCTGGAAAACGTCGGATCTTCTTGGAATTTTTCAAGAGCCCACAGAGCGAAGCGAGCGGCTACAGTACTTGCACAAGCTGTATTTTGTACGCTTTTAATTTAAGATCTCGACGTAAAATGCGCCAAGTCGTCAGACCGAGGTGCTGCGATGGCGCCGAATCGACTCGCCACGTTCTTCGTGTACACTCTCAGCTATGGCCGTTATATTTTCTTCACTGCTGTGTGGTGGACATGGTTTATTCGGTCGAATATTATCCAATAATGAATACTGAGTCTCAAGATGGGTGGGTGATGGTGTTGCGAAGAGTATGCTCAGTAGGCCGCAGATTATGTTGACCCTAAGTTGAGCAAAGCGTGCGCGAAACACATTCTTTACAGAACGTGAATTTTCGTAATAAATTTGAATGATCTGAATAAACGTTTTTCAGGCTCAAGTCTTTCCATAATGAAATGCCAAACAATACTGAACAAAAATAACATGACAGCAGTGACACGACTCATACGCGATCTGTCAAAAAAAAGGCTTTTGAAGAAAGTATCTCTACTTGGATCACCCTTTATATGTATGTATTTTATGCAGAGCAAATATAACGAAGTACTTGACAGGAAGTAAACTCTGCTTACAGCAACAAGCAACACTAATCATAATAACACTAAGAACAACAACAACAGCAAAAAATAGCGATTCCTTATAAAGTGTAAATTCCAAACTTGAAATGTGCAGTAGCAGCAGTTGGCAACTTGAATACTGGTCTTAACATATAATCATTATTATTATATATATAAAATCTCAGATGGTCCAACCGTTGAGTACAATTTTCGATGACTCGTTCGAGCATCGCAACTGATAAGTGGCGAATGACATGCGTGATATTTTGCTCCAAGGAATCGAAGCGGGATTATCCGCATAGACACAGGAAAACGGTCTAACAGTGTGATATCACACGATCTTGGTGGCCAATCAACCGAACCACAAAACGTTAAGTTATCTTCTCACCGGGGTATTCTCTCAATATCAAATCCTTTGACTGACGCGTGGTGTGTGGGAAGTGGCGCCGTCTTGTTGAAACCAAATGTCGCGGAGATCCGAGCTTCAATTTCAGGCACCAAATAGTCGGTTATCATGGCGCGATAATAGCCGCTATTGGCGGATACGTTCTCACTGGCATCATTTTTGAAGAAATATAGACCGACGATTCCACCGGCCCACAAACCACATCAAACCGTTGTTTTTTGTGGATGAAGCAGCAGTACTCAGCTCAAACGATTGGAATTGTGGGAAATCAAATCTTGGATTCCCTGTATCACGATAATGCACCAGCTCACCACACATCAATGCCTGATTTTTTTTTTTTTTTTTTTTTTGCCAAAAACAAAACCCCAAACATGCCTCAACCACCGTATTCATTAGATTTACCAGACTACCTGCGACTTTTTCCTATACCCAAAACTGAGAAACACTAATGAAAAGAAAGCATTTTGCCACAATCAGATGAGATCAAGTCAGCTTCGAGAAGAAAGCGCTGATGGCCGGCCATACCGAAAAGCGCATTTCGCCCAAGTGCTACGAGGATTTGAAAAAGCATTGTTGGCACAAGTGTACTCGTATTACATCCGATGGAGGCTACCTTGAGAAGGGGACAAAATAGATATTGATGAATAAATAAGTGCATTTCAAAACAATTCAAAATTTAAAATTCAACTCTTCCTTTGAATACACCACGTATTTTATGTGATTTTCAACATATTACATAAATTTTTTCTTAGCTAGAAAATTTCATCAGCACCGAAGCATTAGGGTGGCATAGTAAAGTTCAAATATTTATTCAACATAAATATTATTTTAGCTTACCCGTGGCAAACAAAGAATTTCTCGAGTTTAAACTCAAACTTATTTTTACCAGATTCTTTTTCTTTTTTCCTGTTACATAACTCGTGTTTCTCTCTTCTGCGTGAAGTCTGCCGATAAGCAACAGTTGAATAGATACAACTTAGCACTAAAACTAACATCCGTATTAACTTTGGTAAGTAGTGCGTGTACAGTTACCATCCGATTAAATATAAAAACATTAAAAAAAAATTGTTTTTAATTTCCAAATTGGTACGCTCCATGAAGTAAGAAAAGGAGCATACTCATATGTAACAGTTCAATTGTAAAGTCACCGTCCTACTTACTATCTTCCCAACGGGCATTCTTTTGAGATTTGAAAACATGAAATAGGCGATTGAAATCCTATTATATTGAAAGCGTACAAAATTAAGCTTGTGCAAGAACTGAAACCACACTACGTCCTTTTGTAAAAATTTTGTATGTTCTGTTGTTCGCCTATGTCCAATGAGCTACAGCCTGAGAGGATGCCATACTTTTATTGTTGAGCAGCACAAATATTAAAGTTGATATTCTAAACATTCCGGCCCCTCTTGAAAGCTTCTGCTTTCAAAGCTCCAGAAACAATGGGCAAAGTTTCATTATTGGCCTTTTACATGTTCCCTTTGCTGTCCTAACAGTAACCACTCGAACAATGGCATCTAATCGAGGATGTGTATCCACGATTCTTCCTATGGCCCACTTTGATGGGGGAAGGTTGTCTTCCTTGATAATTACAACATCATCGATGGCTATATTTTTTAGTTTTTGGGCCCACTTAGGTCGTTGTTGTAACTGGCTTATGCATTCCACGGACCATTTCTTCCAAAACTGTTGAACCAGTCGCTGCAGATATTGCCATCTATTGAGCGTATTCTCCTTTAAGTTCATCAAGTTTTCGTAGGGTATTGTGTTTGGTGATCGTAGTATAAAAAAAATGAGCCGGAATTAAAGGATCGACATCTCCTTCGAATTTAATGCACAGTGGCCGGGAATTTAGGTAAGATTCAATTTGATAAAGGGTACTGTATACATTTCCTCATATGTAGTTGATGCTTCAGTTAGAACGCGTTTTAGGTCATACTTAACGGATTTGAACCCAGCCTCCCAGAGACCAACAAAATGTGGATCACATGGTGGTGAAAAGTGCCATTGTATTTGCTGCTCTGATAACTCCTTTGAAATATCTTCCTTTGTTGTGGATGCGATCAAGAACTCGCGCAATTGCTGATTGGCCCACACAAAATTGGTGTCATTGTCTGAGAATATGTGCAGGGGCTTTCCGCGTCTGGCGACAAATCGACGAAGTGCAGCTGTTGAGAGTTCAGTAACCAACTCAATATGTACAGCCTTAGTCACGATGCATACGAATAGGGCAATCCAACATCTGTATAGCTTGGATCCTCGTCCCTTCCAAGAAAGAACCTGTAGCGGTCCGGCGTAGTCTACGCCTGTATTGAGAAATGCTGTGCCTGCCTGGATTTAACCGGTATTGAGGAAGATTACCCATTTGTTGCTGGTACATCGTTTAATTATGCATGCACCTCCTGGTATCCAGTGTCGTAGTCTAAGGAGGTAACGAAGTTGACGATTTCCAGCATGTAGGTGACTCAGATGGTGATACATTACAATAAGTTGGGTCAAATGACTATAGGTATGTTTGTGGATGACTAATGGATACTTCTGGTCGTAGTTGATGTTAGCATTTATAATCCTACCTGTCCAACGCGAAGTAGGCAATCGTTATCGATAAAAGGTGCAAGAGTAGTCAGTTTGTTTGAAATCGGAAGAGACTTACCTTTCAATAGTAATCGTAACTCCTTCTGCAAAATATATTTTTTGATCTGTTGCCACCAGTATGCCAGTTCTGCGGCTGCTGCAGTTCATTGATTGATATTCCGGTAGTTTTTTTTGTGGTTGCTTGGATTTCATCATTTTGCAATTATGTCTATTTCGAATACCTCTCTATTAGCTCGAAATTTTGTACGAAATCTGGATGTGACTGAATTACCTTTCGTTTTTCCATGCTAACATTCGGATGTGGAGATGGTTTTACGACTTGTGTAGTTAGCTGATGTTTCAGCACATCCGATCCGTGCCACCATAATTTACAGGATATAAGTTCTGAAGGCCCAATTCCTCTTGTGGCCAGATCTGTAGGATTCTGTTGCGTTGGAATATGATGCCATTTTTCAGACGGTATGACGTCCATGATTTGAGACGTTCTATTAGCTATGAATGTTTTCCACCGTCGAGGGTGATCGGCTAGCCATGCCAAAATAAGTAATTGAGGAATCTGTCCAACCAACTATGTCAACTACTTCAAAACTTAAAGATCGTCTTACCTCGGTTATCAATCTCACCAAGTAAGTGTGCAGCGCACAACTCAAGCCTTGGTAACGTGACTGGCTTCACCGGAGCTACCCTAGTTTTAGCCGTAAGTAAGTGGGTTAATAGATCATCATTCATCCGCTGTACACGTACATAAACTGCTGCTGCTGCGTTTGCTACTTCGGACGCGTCCGAGAACCCATGCAACTCAACAATGCTGTTGTCATCAGTAAATTCAATCAACCTGGGTATACGGGTTAGGTTTGAAATTATGTTGATATTCTGCCGGTAATCATTACCATTCGCTATATAATTCACGTGATAGTTCTTCATCCCAAAGTACGCCCTTCAGCCACAATTTTTGCATAAAAATCTTCAGTTCAACAACGATCGGAGAAATCCATCCGATTGGATCAAATATACTGGCGATATCTGATAATATCTGACATTTTGTGACTGTTGATGTTATATTTTTAAGACTTATGTTCTACTTAAAACTGTCAGTTGAAGTATCCCACAGCCGACCAAGTGTTTTTACAATGTTTGAAGAATCAATTATTGTATCCGCAGATTTTTCACAATCATCGAAATTAATGGTACCCAAGAACTCTGTCGAATTTGATGACCATTTACGTAGCTTGAATCCTGTCATAGATAAAACTGAACACACGGCGTTTTTAAGTTTCACTGCATTAGCTGATGTGGGAGCGCTTGACATAAACTCGTCTACATTCTAAAGTTATTCAAGAATGCAGAAGCTGCGTCAGGATATTCATTCAAATAATTATTTGCTACTTGCTGCAGTGTCCTAATTGCTAAGAATTGCAGTGCCATATGTTACGGTTCGAAGATCGTAAACAGTTGGTTCTTCGATCGCTGAACTTCCCCACAATATACGTTGCAAAGGCCGTTCATCTGGATTTACCAACACTTGCCGCTACATTTTCTCGAATAGGATAACGAAGCCTAACTAAGCAGACAAATCAATGGCAAATCCGATTATCCTTGGAGCCAGAGTAATGGTGATCTCTATTTGATGGGCTTAGAAAAGCGTGCTGTATTATGAGCTCTTAAAACTGGGTGGGGTGACATCATTAATCGGGAATGCTAAAGCTAAAAACTTCGTAACAAACTGAAGCAGCAAGCGATTGCCGCAAAACAACAAAATTCATTGTTTATCCATTATGACTAAGCTCGGCCGCACGTGTCGCTGTGCCGGTTAAAAAGTATTTGGAAAAAACAGCTGGACAGTATTTTTTCCACACGCTTTACAGTCTAGACCTTGCCCCTTGCCTGATTACCCCTTGTTTCGGTCGATGTCGAACGCACTCACAGTTTTGACACATTCTTTCAGTTCCTTTGGGGTGGAATCCGAAAATTGCCAGAAAACCGGTTGGGTACTACTTTATAAATTACTACTGAAAGTGTTTCTCTTCAATAATCTAAAAAAACATGGAGGAAAATCCGCACGAATTAAGTTAAAGACCCAATAATATTAGGGCATCGCGTTGCGGCCAAGATCTGAGGTTCTCTCACATGGCGGGGTTTCACCTAAACACCTACCGTGAGGCCACACTAAACTAGTTATGGTCTTGTACGCAAAGTTAATTTTTTTTTAGCTATTTACCGCTACATATGTTTATTCACATTCTACAAAACATTTATATTTATACAAAGACGACAGTTGACTTTCAAAATAAACAATTCAAAACACACTTTTTTTTAATGAAAGTTGTTTGAATAATAATTTTAAGCAAACAGACCCAACTACTATATAAGCTCTTGCAGTCTCTATTGAAAGCACAGTCATCGAACACTACTTTCTTTAGTGATACGGACGAAGACAGCAATATGAAGCTTCTACGACTACTCTCGGTGAGTTTATTGGTTGTGGCGATCACAACCAGATACACAGCTTTAGCCCAAGGTCCAGCACCAGCACCAGTTGAAAAAACAGAAAAACCACCAATCCCGCCTCGTGTAAGAACGTTAACTCTAACAGACAAAGCACCAGTAGCAAATACTGCTACTAAGAACGTTCTACCTTCTGCACCAGGTGATTTAGCCCAAGGTCCAGCACCAGCTCGTGGTCTTCGAGCTGAAACAGACAAACCACCAGTACCAACGCCAGAATCAAATACGTCTAGTAACCGCATTCTACCTCCTGCTTTAGCCCAAGGTACAGCACAAGCTCGTGGTCTTCGAGCTGAAACAGACAAACCACCAGTACCAACGCCAGAATCAAATACGTCTAGTAACCTCGTTCTACTTCCTGCTTTAGCCGAAGGTCCAGCACCAGCTCGTGATCTTCGAGCTGAAACAGACAAACCACCAGTACCAACGCCAGAATCAAATACGTCTAGTAACCGCGTTCTACCTGCTGAAGCCCAAGGTACAGCACAAGCTCGTGGTCTTCGAGCTGAAACAGACAAACCACCAGTACCTCCACCACAAGCAACTACTCCTACTAACAACGTTCGATCTCCACCTCGAGTTCTAACAGACCCAGCAAAGGCCAACGGAAGGAGGAGAATAAAATATATTGATAGTCTCCTTAGACTGTTTAACTTCTAAATGGAAAACGAAACAACAAAAATGATTTTGATGAATGGTTTCTGAATAAAATAATATAATAAATATCTATTAAGAGTGCGAAAAATACAAATTCGAAGGTTTCATTGTAAATAGTACCAATTGAATTGGTTTAGATTGTCTTAAAGTAGTCTTGAAGTGTGATTCTATTTCACGGTCAGAGATATCTGTTAGTTTACAATTATAGCTTTCTTGATCCACGAAAAAACCCACAGTTGAACTAATTGTTTCGATGGGAAGAGAATGTGGTCGAAGACTGCAAGTTGGGTACGAAGAATGGGTATAAATGTGGTCTTATGATACCGACTGAGGTATGAACCCAAGAAATATTAAACTTGTCCTCTCTGCTCACGTATCATTTCATATCCGGAAGTAAGCTAAAAGATCGGAAGAAAAAAATTAAGTGGATACACTGTCGGCATAGTGAAAAAGCTTCCTCAAATAATAAGCAAAATATTCTGTTGGTTCCGTTTCCGTTGCTTCTCAGGGTTATGCCAGCTAGCCTCGATTTCGCTACTGAAAGCTTCAACTGAGCTTTTTTTCTAATGCTTTTTATTCACTACTACAAACATAAAAATTCTGTGAGAGAGCTACCAAGAGTTAGACTAACACTGCTGCTCTCTGCGCTCTCTGATGCCATTCTGAAACTAAGAACTTCCAGTTCACAACTCTAAGTGTACTAACGAGCGCTCATTCATAACGTAAACCTACACAACCTACTGGTTAAGCTTGAAATTGAAAGGAGCAGAATGATGTTCCTCACAAAACCTGAGATGTCTACCTAATCTGTTGGCTAAGGCTGATTATATTGACAACGGTATCGAAGCGAACGATCTCAGTGGCCAATCGACATCGCAAAGGCGAGAGTTTACGCGATCGAGAAATTTCTCCGGCAATAAAGCAATATTCACTCGTGTTGTGTGGCATGTGGCATCATCTTGTTGTAACCACATATTGCCCAAGTCGTGTTCTTCAATTGCAGGCCAAAACAGTCGGCTATCAAAGGACCATAAAGCTGCGAATTGAAAGTGACGGTCTCGCCGTTGTCGTTTTCAAAGCAGTAAGGTCCAATCACACCTTTTATTTTTGAGTTATTTCAGAATTTTCGGAGCCTAAAATGTGACAATTTTGCTGATTTACGTATCCACCGAGTGAGAAATGAGTCTCGTCGCTGGAGAAAACTTTGTTGGAAAAATCGCGTTTCACTGCTTGTGGTTCCCATGTACACAATCGCCATAACTACAGCATTGTGAATGGTCAGCTGGCCTCAGTTTGCTCTGTGAGCTGGACTTTATCTGGATGTATGTGTAGTAAGCTCAAGTGCGAAATATGCCATAATGTACCGTAAGAAAGTTCCAGCTCTTGGTAACGTCGAGAAATAGACACATTCTGGTCTTTGGCTACACTTTAACTTTCCTAGCAGCGATATTTGAGGTGGAGCGAAAAAAGTGTTGACGTGCGGGCCATATAATATCAGTAACCGATCCAGCCTCTTCAAATTCCTTTAAAAGTATAACAATTACTTGAGTAGCTGGACGATTATGAGCACTAAAATCTCCGGTTAGAGACTAGGGGCTTTCAAAATCTCGGGCATAACTACTCGGATCAAGATTAAAACAATGGAATTTGTTGGATCAAAATACGAGAGTCTCATATTTCCGCACTGAACAAGAAGATTTTATGACCTATTTCTCCAAAGAAGATGATTTGGTGGCATATACAAGTAGTAATGATGCTGCATGGCTTCTTCGAGAACCGAGTTTCCAGAAAATTGTGAGAAATGGAGACTTTTTATTGATGCTTCTAAGCATAAGCTTAAAAGTAATTTTACTACATAATGGTAAGAAATATCCATCCCCATCCTGGATTACAAGGAGGATACATCAAATTTTGTTGGTTTTTATGTGAGTGGGACAGTCGCGCAAGTGAAAAAACATTACAAGGTGAAAAATTGGCCACTAAGAAAGAGCTTGTTGACTTCTGGGCTAAAAACGGTATATCAATAACCCTTAAGTAACAAATAATAAAAATTGTTCTGCCAACACTTCACATAAAATTGGGACTGATGAAAATTGTGATTTGTGTGAAGCTATGAATGTGGGAGATGCAGGTTTTCAATATCGCCAAAAAAAAAAAAAAAAATTTCCTCGCAACAGTGACGCGAAATTGAGAGAAGGAATTTTTGTAGGTCCACAAATACGTGAGCTTCTTTCAGCTTTTCGTGCGTTTTTGCCATTTTATAGTCGTAACAATAGTCCACCTGTGCACGCTATTCGTCGAATTGTTGAAAATTTTGAGCGTACACTTTCTTCACATAATTTTCAAGTGCCAATAAGACAAAGAACCGATCGAAGTAATGCAAATATTGCTGGCGTTCAGGTAAGTGTTGCTGAAGAACGAGATTTGTCGATTCCAAGACGTTCTCAAGCAATGAGACTGCCTCAAACCACAACCTGACGGATTTTGAGGAAGGATTTGGGCTCGCATCCGTGTAAAATTGTTCTCACTCAAGAACTGAAGCCATTGGATCACCATTAAACGTCGCGAATTTGCTGATTTTGCCTTGGAACAACTTGAAAACGAAAACGGTTTAAAAAAAAAAATTATCTCCTTCTCTGAGGCTCATTTTCATCTGAGCGGTGCGGTAAATAAATAAAAAACTTCCGATTCTAGTGCAAAGAAAATCCACAAATTATTCATGAACAACCATTACATAGCACCTAAATTGGCAGTTTGGTGTCGAATCATTGGTCCGAACTACTTTCGAAATGAAGCTGTTAGCACCGTTAATGTCTGGAGCGGAGAGCGGTCGAGAGATCAATGATAACCATCTTTTTATGATGGACCTCAATTGGAAGAAGTTGATTTAACAACATCATCTAGTACCAACAAGACGTGGCTTCGTGTCATCACACAGCACGTGCAACAATCGAATTATTGCGCGAAAGGTTTGGAGTTACGATTATTTCAAGAAAATGTGATATTGAATGGCCTACAAGCAGTTTGTAATTTAACACCGTTAGACTGCTGCTTGTTGTGGGGTTATTTGAAGTCATTGATGTTCAGCAATAAACCAGACTCTCTTCAAGCTTTAAAAGTCACAATTGTACGCGTGCCATTCATGAATTGATACGACTTGGTTTAGTGGAAAAAGTGCTAAAAAATTGCGTTCACAAAATTCGTTGCTGCAAAAGAAGTAGTGAAGGTCATTTGAATGATTTGAATGATATTCAGAACTTAATTGTATCGATTGTACTGCACATTAAATACGAAAACATTTGAATTTCTTTAAAAATTTGTGAGTGTGTGTGTGTTTTTTTAAAGAAATCATATCACTCTTCTTGGAAAACTCTATATATATAATACCCGTACAAACTAAGTAAGAATTCGTAATATTTTTTGAGAAAATAAATTAAATTAAATTAAATTTTTTGTATAATTTTTTCAAATTTAAATATTTTTCTTTCGAAAAATCTCTTATTCAATTAATATTTCTATTAATGCTTCCACAACAAACAACAAAGCGCGATTCCG
Source organism: Neoceratitis asiatica (assembly GCA_030068015.2). Classification (NCBI taxonomy): domain Eukaryota; kingdom Metazoa; phylum Arthropoda; class Insecta; order Diptera; family Tephritidae; genus Neoceratitis; species Neoceratitis asiatica. Next base: position 99,710,705 of record CM061524.1, on the reverse strand, counting down.
AACACTAAAGCTGCAATCGCAATCAATGCTGAACCGAGCCATACATAAAATGTATCACGATTTCTACCATCTAGTTGTTCTGGTCTTATGACCGATATGCTCTCCGTTGTTGTGGTTGTTGTGGTTGTGGGTGCGGGTGCTTCTGTTGTCGCTGTTGTTGTTGTTGTTAATATTGTTGACCTTGTAACCTGCTGCGTCATTTCATTGGACCCCCTATTCACATCGTCATAATCCTCTGTATCATCACCAATTGTTGTTTGTGTTGTTGCTGTTGTTTCCACATACGAGCGCTGTTCCCCACAAGTTGTACGCTCTTCATCCATATACTCATAACCCATTTTACATTCACAAACTCTTGGCGATATACGCACGGCATGCGTGGGGCATGGTTCTGCATTATCTGGTTCACAATAACTACGACCCGCTACTGTGGCTGCTTGGTGCGTGCCGATCGTACAGTTGCAGTTGTTATTATTGTTGTACTCATCACATATGGGGTGAAGTAATTGTGCTGCGTTGCAGTTGATTGCGATAAATAATGTAATTAGGATTTTCAGTATTTTACACATTTTTCTCTCAATTTTTTTTTCTAATTTTTTTTTACACTAAAATATTTATGCTTTCTTAGCAGCGACAGTGTAGGGAAGTGCAGACCGCGTAAAAGCGCAAGTTAAACTGTTGCAGTGCCTGCAGGCAGCGGCAGTTCTCGATATGTTTCATTCTTATCACTCATTGGATGTGGCGAACAGTCATTTATGTACGTACATAAAGAAGTGAAATATATGTATATCCATACATACATATAAATTTTATATATATATATATATATATATATGTATAATAGCATTACGCATAAAGTAGAAATTTTTTTAATGTAAATAATGCATAAAGCGGACAAACTTCTGGGAATAAATCAAAACAAATAAAAAAAGTAAACAAAAATATTTTCAATATTTAGTGAAATTTTGCTTTTATTTTGGCAACTTTTTAGAATTAGTGAAATTTTGTGATTAGCAACAATTGTTTTTGTTTTTAGCCATATTTTATGTTGAGCCATATTTAATGTCAAGCCAAATTTTATGTTTAATCATATTTTATGTTTCATAAAAGTTTTTTTTTCGAAATATCTATTGTTCAGCCATATTTTATGTTCAGCCACATTTGATGTCAAGCCAAATTTTATGTTTAATCATATTTTACATTTCATAACTACTTTCGTTTAGAAATATTTAATGTTCAGCTTTATTTTACATTTGGCTACATTTAATGTTCAGCCATATTTTATGTTTGGCCATATTCTGTGTTTGGTCATATTTTATGTTCGTCATCAGATGTGTAGAAATATTTTAAGTTCTCGAATAATTTAAGCTAAGTAAAATCTAATGTTTAGCAATATATTGTGTTCAACCATATTTGATGTTGAGTCATATTTAATACTAAAACAAATTTTATGTTTAATCCTATTTTTTATTTGACCATACTTTATGTTTGTTAACAATTTTTTTGCTTAGAAATATGCAATATTCAGCCATATTTAATGTTCATCCATATTTAATGTTCATCCATATTTAATGTCCAGCCATATATTAAGTTTGGCCATATTTTGTGTTCGTCATCAGAAGTGAAGAAATATTTTCTGTTCCCAAATATTTTAAGCTAAACAAAATTTAATGTTTAGCAATATTTTGTGTTCAACCATATTTGATGTTGAGTTATATTTAATACTAAGAAAAATTTTATGTTCAATCCTATTTTTTATTTGGCCATATTTAATTTTGTTAACAATTTATGCTTAGAAATTTGCAATATTCAACCATATTTAATGTTGCGCCATATTTAATGTCAAGCTAAATTTTATGTTTAATCATATTTTACCTTTCATAGCTACTTTTGTTTAGAAATATTTAATATTCAGACAAATTTGGTGTTCAACCATATATTATGTTCGGTTATATTTTCTGTTATTTTATGATTAACATCAGATATGTAGAAATATTTTATGTTCGGAAATATTTTATGTTAGGCAAAATTTAATGTTTAGAGATATTTTATGTTCAACCATATTTGAAGTTGAGTCATATTTAATACTAAGCCAAATTTTATCTTTAATCTGTTTAATCATGTTTTTTGTTTGGCCATATTTTAGTTGTGTCAACAATTTATGCCTCGAAGTATTTATTACTCAGTCATATTTAAAGTTAAGCCATATTTTATGCTCAGCTACATTTTCTGTTTATTTTGTTTGACCATATTTTATGTTTTAAAATAATTTTTTCTTAGAAATATTTAATATTTGTTTATATTTAATCTTTAGCCATATTTTACGTTTGGCCATATTTTATGTTCAGCAACATATGTGTGCTTAGAAATATTTAATGTTCAGCAACTTTTTCTGTGGAGCAAAATTTTAAAGTGGAATTTTGAATTCAGCCATATATTATGTTTAGCCATATTTAATGTCAAGCCAAATTCTATGTTTAATCATACTTGTTTGTTTGTTTGATAAAAATTTATGTTTAGAAATATTTAATGTTCATGCCATGTTTAATGCTCAGCCTCATTTTATGTTTGGTCATTTTTTATGTTCATCTATAGATGTTTAGAAGTATATAATGTTCAGAAACATTTGATGTCAAGCAAAATTTAATGTTAACTAATGTTCAACCATATTTTATGTTCGGCCATATTTAATGTTTAACCATATTTTATGTTTAATCATACTTTATGTTTGGCCATGTTTAGTGTTCACTCATATTTTATGTTCGTCAATAGATATTTGTTAATTTTTTTAATGCTCAGAAACATTTTATATCAAACAAAATATAATGTTAATTAATGTTCAACCATATTTTATGTACATCCATATTTTATGTTTGGCCATATCTAATGTTCGTCCATATTTTATGTTCGGCTATATTTAATATTTAACCATATTTAATGTTTAACCATATTTTATGTATATTCTATGTTTGACCAATTGTTTAATGTTTAATTTATGCTTAGAAATTTTTTAATGTTCAACCATATTTAAGCTCCGCATTGCACCTGGCAGCAGATCTCACTAACAGCAGCTCACTCAAGCATATAACTTGGGGGTCTCTTCCAAAGCGAGCATGCTCACACATACTTATATATACTTATACAGGTGTGTACATAAATATATTTTCCTAGATTTTTTTTTTTTTTTTTTTGGTCTTACAAACTAAATGCTGGACATTAAATATTTAATGGCAAACATTTTATTGGGTCAAAAGTTGGCAGCTTTTTCTCACTCACCCCCAAGAACGTAGGCATCCAGGCATTCTAACAGTCGTAAATATGTATGTATATAAATTTGTATATACAAAAGATTTCGGGCAGTCGGTTAGTCTAGCTTACACTCACCTGTGTATGTGGGGAGAAAGGGGCACTTAAAATTTATGTTTGCCTGACCTATTCCAAAATTTTTGACGCATACAGGCTTATTACGCTTACCCTTATGAAACATATATATATATATATATATAATTGCCAAAATGTGCCTAAGAAAAATGTGTCTGCAATCTGCAAGGGGAGTTCATAGCTGTGCGGTGCAAGCGTGCGGTGGTGTTGCAACAACAAATTAGATCATAAAGAAATGTAAATAGAAAGAAACGAGCTGTAAGGCAGATTACAGTTGAAAATGTTATATTTTTTGGGTTATTAATGAGCTTTGTGCGGTTTGTGGTGGATTCCCTGTAGGAAAAAATACCAATTGTTAACTAAAATACAACTAGTTCGCATTTTTACCACAACTAGTTCATCCTCCATCTATTTTCAATGTAAGCATTTGGCATTCTTAACACGGTGATGCCCAACGAGCTGTTTCGTCTATACATCAGCTTCATACTAGCTAAATACCAGTTCATGTATACCAATGAACATACTAGTTCGTGCATACCAGTTGAGAGCTAGTTTGTATCAGCCCACTTCGCATCGTAGTAGTCAAGAACCACTCAGATTGATTCCAGTTCTCACCTATAAAATTCTACTAATCAGCTGTTGTAAGCCAGAAAATGAATGAGAAAGATCGCATTTGTACGATAGAAAACAAAAACCTACCAACACTATGTGCCCGGATCCAAAAGTTACGTATGTGCTGTGCTTTTCCGTTTGAAAAATGGTGCATTGGTAGGAATTTGTCAGCAAAATACCAGTTCATAACTGGGATTTTTGCAAACTAGTTCAGATTTTACCAAAAAATACCACAATAATTCCAGTCTGTGATAAACTACGAGCGTATACAGAAAGTAATTGAATATGCTCTCACGGTCGGAGGCATTTTACTTTCGTCATGTTGGTAACACAATAGTGTAGCCAGACTTTTCCACTTTGCAACGAGTTCAGAGTACTTTGAAAACTCTCGCCACGACAATACTGTGCGACATCATTCGCTATACCGTCTGGAAGAGAATACCTCCGTTTGAGATTTATAATAAAATGAAATCTGCATATGGTGATAAAGCTATGAAGCGTACGAGTGTGTGCAACAGTCGTACGTCTGTGCATGATCAACAGAGGAGCGGCAGACCTTTAGCTGTGACTGCAGAAATGTTTGGAAAAATCGCTCTGTGTCGATTGCAAATTGAATATGGATGAACTTTCGGTGATGTTTCCGCAAATCACTAGAGATACGAAACAAACGCAAAAACCCTTCCGATTCCAAGCGAGCTTTTGGTGTTGATCAGTGCCCAGTTCTATTTATTTAGTTCGATCGGTTCGTTGACGAAAGGCTTTAGTCTTTTGCATGATTGAGATTCCTCTTACCCACACATAGCTTCCATTCGTTGGATTTGATTTCGTCTGACCATATTCTGCAAAAACGCTGATAAATGTACCTGGTTAGTTGTTCATTCCGACACATTTTAGCCTCCCATTTTTTTTTGTCCGCAAATGCATCGTGATTCGCTTTACAACTATCAATATCTCTCTTACATGGCGCGTTTTAAAGTTCATCGCAGCTTTCTCTCTCCCAATACGAGACAGGTGCCTATCTTTGTTGCTACTTGTATAGGTGGTAGCGTTGTAGTACAATGTTAGGGCCTCGACGCATGGCCAGAATACTGAAGATATGTTGTCCTTCTACATATAATAATCAAATTGGTTTCAAGTTTTTTCATCCAGAGAGAGCCGAGTAACCTGATGAATTTTCATGTGCAAGAATCTAGTACTAACGGGTGATCCATTTCGGGGTTCTCTACTTTTTAAAGAAAAAAAACACAGAAAATTCAAATTTAATGACGAATGTTCGAATTATCATTCGAAAGCAGATTTTTTGGCATTAATTTTTTGAAGATTATCTCTTTCAGATGTTGGACATGGCTACGTCGCAGATGGTCCATCCATTGAGTCGAATTCCATTGAATTGAATTATCGACTAGTAAATAGATCAGCATAATATTCTGATGAGACCTTCGACCATGCTCAACTGTATGTCGCCAAGATTTTCTAGAAAGAAATCTACGTGCGAGTTCAAAAAATTAATTTTTAGCGACATATTGCATCCTAAAGCTTTATAAGCATAAAGAAGAGTTTTCGGATGATTTGTCGTTTTCAGTTTTCTTTTTATTTAACTTGGAATTAAATGCTCCATCTGTCTGTTTATATTTTATTTATTTTTATTTTTCAAATAATACCTCCAAAATTTGCATTATTTTCCTTCATTTTGGTTGTATGTGCAACAGGAACTGATGGGTATTTCTTACATTACGAAGTAAATCAGCTTTTAAGCTTGTCTTAGAGTCTTCATTCTTCAAAATTTTCTAGGAAACTCAGTTCTTGAAGAAGCCATGCTGCAGGGCAGGGCAATATACCACCAAATCATCTTCTTTGGAAAAATAAGTCATAAAATCTTCTTTTCCTGTGCGAAAATATGAGACTCTCATATTTTGATCCAACAAATTCCATTGTTTTAATCTTGATCCGAGTAATTTTGCCCGAGATTTTGAAAGCCTTTAGTCTCTAACCGAAGATTTTCGTGCTCATAATCGTTCAAGTACTCAAGTAATTGGTATACTTTTAAAGGAATTTGAAGAGGCTGAATCGGTTACAGATATTATATGGCCCGTACGTCATCACTTTTTTTGCTCCACCTCAAATATTGCTGCTAGGAAAGTGAAAGTGTAGCCAAAGACCAGAATGTGTCTATTTCTCGACGTTACCGAGAGCTGGAACTTTCTTACGGTACATTATGGCATATTTCGCACTTGAGCTTACTACACATACATCCAGATAAAGTCCAGCTCACAGAGCAAACTGAGGCCAGCTGACCATTCACAATGCTGTAGTTACGGCGATTGGGTACATGGGAACCACAAGCAGTGAAACGCGATTTTTCCAACAAAGTTTTCTCCAGCGACGAGACTCATTTCTCACTCGGTGGATACGTAAATTAGCAAAATTGTCACATTTGAGGCTCCGAAAATTCTGAAATAACTCCAAAAAAAAGGTGTGATTGGACCTTACTACATTGAAAACGACAACAGCGAGACCGTCACTTTCAATTCGCAGCTTTATGGTCCTTTGATAGCCGACTGTTTTGGCCTGCAATTGAAGAACACGACTTGGACAATATGTGGTTACAACAAGATGATGCCACATGCCACACAACACGAGCGAATATTGCTTTATTGCCGGAGAAATTTCTCGATCGCGTAAACTCTCGCCTTTGCGATGTCAATTGGCCACTGAGATCGTTCGATTCGATACCGTTGTCAACATTATCAGCCCTAGCTAGCAGATTGTGTAGATATCTCAGGTTTTGTGAAGTACTTCGTTCTGCTCCTTTCAACTTCAAGCTTAACCAGTAGGTTGTGTAGGTTTACGTTATGAATGAGCGCTCGTTAGTACACTTAGAGTTGTGAACTGGAAGTGCTTAGTTTCAGAATGGCATCAGAGAGCGCAGAGAGCAGCAGTGTTAGTCTAACTCTTGGTAGCTCTCTCACAGCATTTTTATGTTTGTAGTAGTGAAATAATTAGCATTAGAAAGAAAAAAAAGCTCAGTTGAAGCTTTCAGTAGTGAAATCGACGGTTGCTGGCATAACCCTGAGAAGCAACGGAGACGGAACCAACAGAATATTTTGCTTATTATTTGAGGAAGCCTTTTCACTATGCGGACAGTGTATCCACTTAATTTTTTTTCTTCCGATCTTTTAGCTTACCACACCCAAAGTCATACATGCTCATGGCTGTAAGCTGCTCGGGTGCAGTGCATGTGAGTTTGTAACAATTTTCATTGGACATAACTTCAGGTGCATCTGAATCCATTCACTTCCGGAAATAAAAGGATACTCCTAACGAGAACAGAGGGGACGGGTTCAGTATTTCATACCTCAAACGGTGTCATAAGACCATATTTATACCTATTTTTCGTACCCAACTTGCAGTCTTCGACCACATTCTCTTTCCATTTAAACAATTAGTTCAACCGTGGGTTTTTTTCGGGGATCAAGAAAGTCGCAATTGTAAACTAACAGATATTTCTGCCCACGAAGTATGACTACCCTTTAAGACTACTGGAACTCAATATAAACCAATCCAATTGGTACTACAATGAAACCTTCGAACTTTTTATTATTATTTTATTGTATGTATGTAAGTAATTCACAAATCATTCATCAAAATCAAGTTAAACAGTCTACTGTCTACTGCGACGATTGATTATTACTCTTCTCCTCCTTCCGTTGGCTGGTGGTTTGTCAGTTAGACCACGAACAGCAAAACCGGGTCCAGTACCAGGATTTTGTTCTGGTGGAGGTACTGGTGGTTAGTAAGCTAGAGCACGAACAGCAGCAGCGAGTCCAGTACCAGGATTTGGGTCTGTTGGAAGAGGTGGTGGTCCGCTAGTTATAGCACGAACAGCAGCAGCGAATCTTGTACCAGGATTTGGGTCTGTTGGAAGAGGTGGTGGTCCGTCAGTTATAGCACGAACAGCAACAGCGAGTCCAGTACCAGGATTTATGTCTGTTGGACGAGATGGTGGTTCGCTAGTTACAGCACGAACAGCAACAGCGAGTCCAGGAAGTGAAATGTTGTTAGTACCAGTATTTTTTTCTGGTGGAGGTACTGGTGGTTTGTCTGTTTCAGCTGGAGGACCACGAGTTGGTGCTGGTGCTGGACCTTGGGCTAAAGCTGTGTATCTGGTTGTGATCGCCACAACCAATATACTCACCGAGAGTAGTCGTAGAAGCTTCATATTGCTGTCTTCGTCCGTATTACCAAAGAAAGTAGTGTTCGATGACTGTGCTTTCAATGGAGACTGCAAGAGCTTATATAGTAGTTGGGTCTGTTTGCTTAAAATTATTATTCAAACAACATTCATTGAAAAAAATGTGTGTTTTGAATTGTTTATTTTGAAAGTCAACTGTCATCTATGTATAAATATAAATGTTTTGTAGAATGTGAATAAACATATGTAGCGGTAAATAGCTAAAAAAAAAAATTAACTTTGCGTACAAGACCATAACTAGTTTAGTGTGGCCTCACGGTAGGTGTTTAGGTGAAACCCCGCCATGTGAGAGAACCTCAGATCTTGGCCGCAACGCGATGCCCTAATATTATTGGTACCCAACCGGTTTTCTGGCAATTTTCGAATTCCACCCCAAAAGAACTGAAAGAATGTGTCAAAACTGTTAGTGCGTTCGACATCGGCAAGGGGTAATCAGGCAAGGGGCAAGGTCTGGACTGTAAAGCGTGTGGAAAAAATACTGTCAAGCTGTTTTTTTCCAAATACTTTTTAGCCGGTTTAGCGACACGTGCGGACGAGCTTAGTCATAATGGATAAACAATGAATTTTGTTGTTTTGCGGCAATCGCTTGCTGCTTCAGCTTGTTACGAAGTTTTTAGCGGTAGCATTCCCGATTAGTGATGTAACCTTACCCAGCTTTAAGAGTTCATAATACAGCATGCATTTCCCAAGCCCACCAAATACAGATCACCATTACTCTGGCTCCAAGGATAATCGGATTTGCCATTGATTTGGCTGCTTAGCTAGGCTTCACATATGACTTAAGTTATGTGTCCAATAGTTCTGTTACTAATCTGTGTAGAAAGGAGAAAAGCGCTACCAAAATATGGGATTTCTTAGAAAACTCCCATGAGCCACTGCAAGCGAGGCGCGTTTATATGAAGATATGTAAAGTGTTATCCCCTTAGTGGTTTCGAAAGTGCAGGGCCACTACCAGATCCATGCGCTTCGCTTCTTTGTCTAAACTAGAGAAAGCAGAACTCACGGCTGTTGTTGCGGAGGCCAATGATATATAAAAAAAAAAAAAAAAAAAAAAAAAATATAAAAAAAAACACACACACAGTACTATAGAAACTTCAAGGGTTGCTTGAGGTGCAGCGTGCTGCTGTAATCGCTCCAACGGTTTTCTCTACGAGATCTTGCTGGCAGCGGTCTATCAAACCAGAGCGTCTTGGTGCAGCAATATTGGCTTAACTACCGCTGCGTAACACCTGTGCATGAGACCAGGATCTGATAGTTCCACCCCCGACCGTTCAGTGCAGAGAGATTTTCAAGATTTTTTTTTTAGAGGGTTGCAAAATGAGGCCAGGGTGCGATCCTTGATTGATAGTTCCACACCAAGCCGTTCAGTGCAGAGAGATTTTCACTCGGTAGAGATATAAACAAGAAAGCTTATAATCTGTTTATTACCTTAGAAATTCTGAATAAGAACGTGCAAACCTATTCTTTTTTTGTTTTCAATGTATGGGTTAAACCGCACGGTTTTGTCTGCATTTCAATGTGGCCTGTCTAAGTTGCCGCAGAGCTCATGTCCTTTGTACTCATCGTCACATGTGCATTTGTATGCCTTTTAAGTGACTGATACGCGAAAGTATTGAGTTGAAGTTTAAGAAAGAAGAGAATGACGACTAAAGACGTGACTATGCATTAAGAATACAAATACTTATACATATATGTATGTATAAGTATTTGTGTGAAAGTTATACCATAGCGCCGGCACATCAAACGAAAGTTTGTAAAAAATTTCCGCTTTGACAATGAAAACTGCAATGAAAGTGTAAAACTTTCAATTTCAAAACATTTTTAGTGCACGCGCAGGACTCTTTTGCGTTGTCTGGAATCTTAAGTAGTCAATACATATATATATATATACATATATATACATATATATATATTCACAATATACATCAAAGCGCTGGAAGCCAGGTTAGACAATGAAAGTGAGAGGTAAACAGGAGCCATAGTTAAGTATAATAAGTTTCTTCCAAAAACTGAGAAAGTTCAATTAATTTTTATTTGAACATTGAATTTCCAATGTATAACTAAACAAAAGGGTGAGCCATTTCGAGGTTCCGTACTTTCTTAAAAAAAAAGCACAGAAAGAAGCCAAATTTAATGGGGAATGTTCGAATTATCATTCGAAAGAACATTCTTTGGCATTTATTTTTGGAATATAATCTCTTTAAAATTTTGACTACATCTCAGATGGTCCATCCATTGAGTGCAATTTTCGCTGACTCGTTCGAGCATTTCGACAGGTAACTGGCGAATGACATGCGTGATGTCTTGCTCCAAGGCCTGAATCGAAGCGGGATTGTCCGCGCATAGACTTTACACTTTACATATTCCCACAGGAAAAACTCTGACCGTGTGATATCACACGATCTTGGTGGCCAATCGACCAGCCCAAAACGTGAAATTACCTTCCCGTGTTCTCTCACAATAAATCCATTGATTGATGCGTGGTGTGTGGGAAGTGGCGCCGTCTTGTTGAAACCGACCGTGTTGTCGAGGAGTTCACGAGCTTCAATTTCTGGCATCAAATAGTCATGGTTATCATGGCGCGATAACGGTCGCCGCCATTGACGGTTACGTTCTCACCGGCAGCACTATTTTGAAGAAATATGTACCGATGATTCCATCGGCCCACAAACCACACCAAACTGCTGTATTTTAAGCGCTTTCAATTTAAGATCTCGACGTAAAATGCGCCAAGTCGTCAGTCCGTACGTCAGTCCGAGTTGCTGTGAATGACGCCAAATCGACTCTCCACGGGTCTTCGTGTACACTCTCAGCTACGGCCGCTATATTTTCTTCACTGTATGCTGGACATGGTCTATTCGGTCGAATATTATCCAAGTATGAATCAAGATGGTGGATGGTGTTGCGAATAGTACGCTCGGTAGGCCGCCAATTATGCTGACTGTAAGTTGAGCGAAGCGCGAGAAACACATTCCATACGGAACGTCAATTTTCGTAATTGAAAAGTTGAATGATGTGGATAAACGTTGTTCAGGCGTAAGTCTTTACATGATGAAATGCCAAACAATATTGAACAAAAAAAAAAAAAAAAAAAAACAGCTTGACAACACGACTCAAGCGTGATCGGTCAAAGAAAGGCTATTCAAAAAAAGTACCTCTACTTGGATCACCCTTTAAAAAGTAGTGATGTCATTTGCTTCGATTTGAGAAATTATCCCGCCTTTTACACTTTGACGATACCAGGACTCGTGCTGAGATACCACGGCACAATAAGTTAGCGCCTATTCGACTTGTGTGGACATTGTTCTTGGTAAATTTGACAATACCGTTCATCCAAGAGAAAGTATTGACCGTTGATGAGCAGTACTTACATACGTACATACAGTTACCACAAATATATTATCTCTGAGCCCAGAAAATATATGACTCACGTCCGAAGTATATTTGGGTTCACAGCCTACTAAATAGAGATCCACTTAGCAATAGATATTTGAATAGGTTTATTAATATCACGATGGACATGTTTCTCAGAAATTTTTATTTGGCGGAGGAATGAACTACTGCATTCTACTGCCCATGCCAATGAAGAAAAGGACCCTGTGATGTCAGATATCTTAGGCAAATCACCGAGGAGAGCAGCTCCGAGATATCGGAACCTACCTCTGCCCAACGCAGGCAGGGTCGCATATGAGATGGCGAAACCGTATCCTCTTTCTCATAGTTCCTGTAGCTGCTGCAACATCTTCGTAAAGAAACATCCAGTCTCGCTGCATGTCGTTATAACACACAGTGACAGTGTCCTATAACCTTAGACTCCATTTACGATCGAGGTTATATTTCGTGAGATCTTTTCCGATCACATTTCGTCCAAGTTTTTCTAGATATCCTGCTTATTGCAGTGTGGCCTGCTCAAGGTGTTCTTTGTCGAAAAGAATCTGCTTCATCGTGCCTTACCTAGCAAGTTCGTCTGTCATGCCATTTTCCATTGGGTACAGGGAACTCAGGAACTCAATCAAGCGAAAATCTTTTCTATTCGACCATCTTCTGTAGCGATCGTTGAGAGTACAACACAGTTTTTGAGTTTATTTTAAGAAACCAAGCGATATAATTGTTGCCTGGCTGTCGCTGAAAATATATCTATCCTTGTGACTTGTAACAAGAGTTGAGCAACAGCGATCTGCTTGGTATGAAATTATATCTTTCAAGGATTGCCGAGTGTTGAAAATCGTTGATTATTCCACTGTAATAACTCACTTCGGCGAAGAGCGGCTGGCGCTTTTTTGTCTGATAAATTCTTAAGTCCAGTAGTAAGATGTTGAGTATTACATTTAAGGCCTCATTTAGTGTGGTCTTGGGTGCAATACTTATACTATTCAGTGCTGATCTTTGAATTTTTGTTTAGAAGGTTAACATTTGGCGCTTTGTTTAAAGCAGGCCTTAGGGTTTAAGTTCTGTTCGAGAAGAGAAAAAGAAGCTATAATCCTTTGATTAAAAATCTACTAGACTGCCCCATAATCTTTTACAAATTTGTTCATAAAATTCTCAATTAAATGCTTTTGTGGTGCTGCAAAGCTGGAAAAAAAAATAAACAAAATAAAATAAAATAAAAAAGACGAAGCAAAAACACTAATAAGTCATAAGCATTTACAGAACTAATAAAATTTCAACATATATATGTGTGTGTACAGCAATTAAACCACTTTCTGAAGTAAACACATAAAGGGTGATCCAAGTTTTTTTCAAAAGCCTTTTTTTGACAGATCACGCGTGAGTCGTGTCACTGCTGTCATCTTATTTTTGTTCAGTATTGTTTGGCATTTCATCATGGACAGACCTTAGACGCCTGAACAACGTTTATCCAGATCACTCAAATTCGGACTAACGTATGGCAGGACTTGGCACATTCCACTTCGATATCTTAAATTGAAAGCGTATAAAATACAGCTTGTGCAAGAACTGTAACCTGAACGACTTTCCCAAGCAACATCGCTTCGCTGTATGGGTTCTGGAAAAATTCCAAGAAGATACAACGTTTTCAAGCCAAATTTTGTTCAGCGATGAGGCTCATTTCTGGCTCAAAGAGTATGTCAACAATCAACATTGCCACATTTGAGACAAAGAGCAAGCTGAAGAGATTCAAGAGCTGTCATTTCATCCAGCTTTGGTGTGGTTTGCGGGAAGGTGGAATCATCGGTCCATATATCTTCACAAAATGCTGCCGGTGAGAATGTAACCATTAATGGCAACCATTATTGCGCCATGATAACCGACTAATTGATGCCTGAAATTGAAGCTCATGATCTCAGCGTCACATCAGATAATTTCGTGTGATATCGCACGGTTAGACATTTTCCTGTGGGAATATGTAAAGTATAAGGTCTATGCGCGGACAATCCCGCTTCGATTTTGGGCCTTTGAGCAAAACATCATCAAACTGGCGTGTCATTCGCCAGTTACCAGTCGAAATGCTTGAACGAGCCGTTGAAAATTGGACTCAACGGATGGACCATCTGAGACGTAGCCGCGGCCAACATTTTAAATAGATAATCTTCAAAAAATATATGCCAAAGAATGCTCTTTCGAATGATAATTCGAACATTCTCCATGAAATTAGAATTTTCTGTGTTTTTTTTTTTTTAACAGTAGGGAACCACGAAATGGCTCACCCTTTATATGCATGCACGTGTAATGGCTTGATAACCACAACTTTTACCAAGTACGTGCTGTATTCTGACGCTGGTGGAGTATAAAGAAGAAGATTTGTTTGCGAATCTCTGCTGTTGTGAATTGATGCTTGTTTGTTGGGGGGGAAAAGAATCCCACTACTACTCGAGCAAGTATGTAGACATTGCGTATATGCAATTTTTTCTCAAGAGTAAATCTTACAAGCTTACAAAATTCTACATGTACATACATATATTGCCATTTTTTTATAATAAATTTTCATAAAAATCTATATTTTTGTATAGCCAAACCGAGTAACCAACATTTTAATTCTCTTTAATGCCACAACAACTCAGCGCTCCAACAGCTGCTTGCCACGCTACTGAAAATTTAATTAGACGCGCACGCTGACAGGCAGCAGGAGGAGGCGAAGAATTCTAATTGCTTTGCGTTCAAATCTTAAATGTCTGTACTTAAAGTGAAATTCCCTCTATAATGCCCAGCATATTTCTCAACATTAATATTTTTTTCTTCTTCTCCTCCTCATTATACATCCACCCATGCACTGCTCTACCGGGATAGCAGCAGCAATTGTTTTAGTCGTAGTAGCGGCGCCTCCCACACATTTTCATTATCTTCATGTCTTCTGTTTTTTCTGTTTGCCAAGATGTTTAAAATTAAAATTGCGACAATTTTTAGTTTTATTACAATTTTAAGTGGCGCCTAGCAGCCAATTAAGTTGCCTCAACGCTTTAATCACTTCATTCCTTCATTCATTTCCTGCAACAACAGCGCGCGCAACTACTTGTGCTTGCTCATTATTGTTATTGTTATTGTTGGTTGGAGATAATACGAATGTCGGAGCAGCAAGTTGAATGATGTTGCTGGTAGGTATGTATATATATATACATATATATACAATTATATACTCAAGCATATGTATATACGGGGGAAAAACAGCCGCATTGGTAGTCTCACTTGCTGATGTTGATGATGTTGAAATGACAGCAGCTACACCGAAAAAGTTTAGAAAGTTTTGCAATAATCTCTGCTGCTTTTTGCAAGGTGATGGGGGGGGGGGGGGGAGGTCATGCAGTTGCTTTGAATGAAATTTAAAGTTTGAAGTTGGCGGTCGCTCAGCCTCGACGACTCGACGAATGTTGGTTTTCAAGTGCTCAAGAGTTAAAGGCTTAACCGTCGCATAAACAAGGTCTTTCGCGTAGCTCCACAAAGAGAGGTCCAACGGTATCAAATCCGATGATCTCCGTGGCTAATTGACTAATCTCTAAGACCAGAGTTTCCGCAGCTGGGCAATTTCTCTCGCAATAAAGTCATCTTCGCTCGTGTTGCATGGCATGTGGCTGCCATCTTGCTGTAACCACATATTGTCCAAGTCGTTCTCTTCAATTGCAGACCAAAGAAAGTCGACTATCAAAATCCATAACGTTCCGAATTGACAGTGACTGTCTCGCCTTTATCCTTTTCAAAGAAGTAGGGCCAATCACACCTTCCGTACCCAAGAGCGCACCAGACAGTAAGTTTTGTGATGTAATGGCCTCTCTTCAATTATGTGATGATTTTCTGAACAATTTTGCTGATTTAAGTATCCACCGAGTGAGAAATGTGCTCCGTCGAGGAAGAAAACTTTGTTGGAAAAATCGCGGTTCACCACAAGATTGTTGTTCAAGCACCAAATCGACATGACTACGGCCTTGTGATTGTCAGCTGGCTTCAGTCGTTGTATAAGCTGGACTTTCTATGGATGTTGGCCTTAGTGCATGAGCAAAAGAAGCCACAATGTGCTGTAAAAAAGTCACAGCTCTTGAGAACTCCCACAAATAGAGACATTCGAGTCTTCTGCTCCTCTTAGGTATGACGCCTCGGGCGAGGTAACTCTCGCGAGTACTGCTCAACTGACATCACACGATCGGCAACTTCCTACTTCTCTCTATGTGCTAAATAAGCATCTCTTGACCAATCAAACACTTCAAACACTCTTGCCAATATTGTATTACCTCACCGCGCTGATCATTTCTATCGTAATGCATACGAAAGCGTACTTGCTTTGTTTGCGAGAGCTCGTAGCTAATTACAATTGGCGCCGGGTTGCGGTGTGAGGTAGACAGAAAAACTTTCGATTCCGATTCATGCTGAGCACGAGTTGTTATGTTAAATGGCGGTTGGTAACCGCTGAAGTGATTTCCGACGCTCCTCCTCCTACAACCTTCGGTATTCTGGCTTGATGAAGGGACCTACAATTCAATCTAAGCCGCATGAGAATGGCTTATGGTTTTTTACGAGGAGGTTTTATTTAATGTCAGAAACACACTCGGCGGGCTAGAAATTCCCCGACGAGGATCGACCGCAATTAGAAAAATTAATTTCCGATAACTTTAGATATTTCCCGAAACTGGACTCGAGCCCTAGCCTTTCGAATGGTTTTACGCAAAACTAAGCACTTCCCTATTACGATCGCCATCTATATACTGAAGAAAAAATGAGGTTATAGTAAGTCCATCAGTACATTTGCCTTGAAGCTAAGCTGATGGGACAGTGAACTTTTTCATCTAAGTATTCACCTTCAGAGCCTCCGTCCAGATCAGGGTCTCAGACAAGAGCACGGAACTTACGAAGACACTAAGAATTCTCCGCTAAGTTTTTCCTGCGCCTAGCAAACGCCCAAGATGGAAGTTTTTTAGTGGAAATCTTCAATTTCCACTCACGACTACCCATCTCAGTGGCTTTGAAGCATTTAGTTGCTTTTTATCCCTATCACTAACATATAATGGAAGCGCTACAGGATTTTATAACAAGGCTCACTACCTCAAACAAGACTTCACAATTCTCGCTTAAAGGTCTGAGATCGCTGAGAGCTTATTCAATTGTTCATTACCTTCCACATTCGCACGATCATGAGCTCTATAGCAGTTCAATGTGTGCCAAGAGATACTGAAAATGATAGTTGAAACCATGGACTGAACAAAGTGTAAGTACCAGCACTCTTAATAGATCCTAGGGTGAGGTCACAGGTGGTAGCAGCGAACTTATACTTAGACTTATTGAATCTCAATAAAAACGTCAGATTAAGAAGCTTGCGAGACGAAGTCCATTCGATGTCATAAGTAGTGGAGGCTTCCATTACGGATGATTCTCATTCGCACATTGGCCTAGAGCAAGGATGTACAGAATAGTCGACTAAATCGGGCACCTAACCACAACATAACTGAACAAATCACCTTTAAGTGTACTTTTTAGACGTTAGACGTTAGAGGTCTTCCAGAACAATGGATATATGTCCTTCAGATATATCACAACAAGATTTGGTTGTGAAAAGTAATATATCTCTCTTTCCCTCTTTCTCTCTCTCTCTCTCTCTCTCTCGCATCTACAGATCTCCTCTTTACGTTAAACTCAATGTCAGAGTGGAACCACATGACACGATCCGCACAAAAGGTAATCGGAGAATAGAATTGCTGAGCGTATTAGATATACGAGCGTAGCTCTTTCTCGCTCTCTCTTTTTTGTCTATACAAACCGATATTTCTCCGCTCTACTTCCGTTCGCCTCGACCGATTACAATTTTCGTAACATTTTCACCAGTTTACTCCTCAAGCTCAGCGGAGTAATGAAGTTATACTTAAAAAAAAAAATTGATACCGGCTAATCTGAGGATTCTCCGTTTGGGGCGAGTTTCTCAGATGTTTCCATTCCATTTTCCAAGTCAATACTAGTACTTGGATGATGGAAATATCTTTTAAAATGGATATTTGCCTTTTGACAACCCTTACACCTTGGCGACAGACTACACTTACTTTTAAACCAGTATATATATATATATGTATAGATGTGTGTATGTGTAAATGCACCTACTTCATAATCCCAGTTTACAATAAACAATTTCCCGCAGGATATGTAGCGAATTAAATGCAATCACGTAGATTTACACCGATACATATGTGGAAGACTCATAAGCTCTCTGCACAAACAGCTTCATTTGATGCAATGTTTTCTTCGGAAATTTCAAGAAACTAAATGGTAAAGAATAAATCTAACAAATCCCAGACACTTAACATAAGCCACCATCGCTTACCAACAGCAACAACATCAACCAACCCACCACCACACCACCGACAGCTGATGAACAGCAACAACCGACTGAAAAGTGCAAAGCTCAATACAGGAAAACCAACTTCAGTCTAAATTCATACAACAACATTTTATACTTTTACGTTGCTGTTTTTTCTGAAACTAACAACGGTGTTAATACAGTTTGTGGAGTGTGTATGGTTTTCGAGCGCCTAAAGGTATGCAAGCACCAGTGAAATCGTTAGACTACACACAGTTTCCTTGTATCGCTACGCGCTTCTGCTACTGGCACTGCATACTACACATTCCGCATAACTTCGCGGCAAGTTGTTTAGCAATTCTCACCTATTTTAAGTACATATTTATATATATATATATCTATATGTATGTATATGATTATATCTCTATATATTTATATGTTAAGACCAGTATTCAAGTTGCCAACTGCTGCTACTGCACATTTCAAGTTTGGAATTTACACTTTATAAGGAATCGCTATTTTTTGCTGTTGTTGTTGTTCTTAGTGTTATTATGATTAGTGTTGCTTGTTGCTGTAAGCAGAGTTTACTTCCTGTCAAGTACTTCGTTATATTTGCTCTGCATAAAATACATACATATAAAGGGTGATCCAAGTAGAGATACTTTCTTCAAAAGCCTTTTTTTTGACAGATCGCGTATGAGTCGTGTCACTGCTGTCATGTTATTTTTGTTCAGTATTGTTTGGCATTTCATTATGGAAAGACTTGAGCCTGAAAAACGTTTATTCAGATCATTCAAATTTATTACGAAAATTCACGTTCTGTAAAGAATGTGTTTCGCGCACGCTTTGCTCAACTTAGGGTCAACATAATCTGCGGCCTACTGAACATACTCTTCGCAACACCATCACCCACCCATCTTGAGACTCAGTATTCATTATTGGATAATATTCGACCGAATAAACCATGTCCACCACACAGCAGTGAAGAAAATATAACGGCCATAGCTGAGAGTGTACACGAAGAACGTGGCGAGTCGATTCGGCGCCATCGCAGCACCTCGGTCTGACGACTTGGCGCATTTTACGTCGAGATCTTAAATTAAAAGCGTACAAAATACAGCTTGTGCAAGTACTGTAGCCGCTCGCTTCGCTCTGTGGGCTCTTGAAAAATTCCAAGAAGATCCGACGTTTTCCAGCCAAATTTTGTGCAGTTGTTCAGCGACGAGGCTCATTTCTGGCTCAATGGGTATGTAAACTAGCAAAATTGCCGCAATCGGGACGAAGGGCAACCTGAAGTGATTCCAGGGCTGCCATTCATCCATAAAAAATAACGGTTTGGTGTGGTTTGTGGGCCGGTGGAATCGTCGGACTAAATTTCTTCAAAAATGAAGCCGGTGATAACGTAGCTGTCAATAGCGACCATTATTGCGCCATGATAACCGACTATTTGCTGCCTGAAATTGCGACATTTCGTTTCAGCAAGACGACGCCACTTCCCACACATCGCATCAATCAATGGATTTATTTTGAGAGAACACTTCGGTGAGCAGATAATTTCACGTTTTACGCCGGTCGATTGGCCACCAAGATCGTGTGATATCACACGGTTAGACATTTTCCTGTGGGGATATGCTCGAACGAGTCATCGAACGTTGGTCTCAACGGTTGGACCATCTGAGACGTAGCCGCGACTAACATTTGAAGAAGATAATCTTCAAAATGTAAATGCCAAAGAATGTTCTTTCGAATGATAGTTCGAACATTCCCCATTAGGTTTGAATTTTCTGTTTTTTATTTTCATTAAAAAAGTAGCGAACCTAGAAATGGATCACCCTTTATATACGTAAATGCAAGTTTAAATGCCGTTATTTCCAACTTCAATCACTCATCCTCTCTACGCTCTCCTCTCGCCTTTGGTAAGTATATATCTTCGCAATTTTTGCTAATTTTTTTTCCCTCTTCCTTTGCGTCTGCTTCGTCACATGACATATGCAATGGTTGCAAATTACTTACTCCATTCAATTTGTTGTTGTTTTTATATTGTTTCCTTCACATGTAATTTAAGTTATAACTTAGTGAGAGTTACTTTCTATGTATGTAGGTTTGCGTTTGTGTTTTGTGGATTTATCTTGTGGCAAATTGCTTGTGTAAGCAAAATTTCTTGTTTGCATCAACACTGAATTTCAGTTAAGATAAACAAATAGTTGTGCTGCTTCTTCTTCTTCTTTTTGCTCTACTTCTACCATAGTTCCTCTTCTGCATACATCTTTACCTCCTCCGTTGACTTACTTCATTTGCTCAACTTCACCGCATCTGTCTGCTGATTATTTCTCATTTAACTCCTCAACTTTCATGTAGAGAGATTTTGTGGGTTTGTGGCCTTGACACTCTTGAGGCGTTTTATGCGCATTTATGACAAGAATTTCATAATTTTCTATTCAAACACGGCAGAATCTCGCCAAAATGTCATCTCGTATGACAACGACAGAGGTGCCCAGTCAGTGCTCACACTGTGTGCGAAAGTTTCCCAAACCTTGGAGCTTCCCAGTGCTCTCACGAACCACCCTAGGCTAGAAGACTCCAGCAACCGCGTTTGAGGCTGCGCTGTCCCAGCGCTCAACTGGACTCAAGTCCCACTTGTTCCACACATATTGAATGGAGAGAAACTCTTTGCGTTTTGTCCGACATTACCAAAGCGTTATCAGCCCTCACCGGCTTTGCAGTTTCCAGAAATTCCGAGGTAATGGATAGGTTTGAGCCTCTGACCGTTGAGTAATGTTCGACAGAAGTCTCCCCAGACGACGCTTCCGTCAAGCCTGGGCCCAGTCGTAGTCGGAGATTTGTTTCCCTGATGACCTCTTCATTCGACTAGAATCTCTTACCACCCAGCCATTTCTTCAGGTTGGGTGACAAGAAATAGTCGCTAGGGGCTAAAACTGGAGCATCTGATGGATGTGGTGGCAATTCGTAGCCCAATTTATAAATTTTTGTGATCACGTGTGAAAACAGGTTCGTAATAATCTCTTGGCTACGCGAGCACTTGTGGAGACCTCTCACTGAAACTTCCTTGATAGCAGCAACTTGAGTCTGAAGATCATTGCAATGTTACAAACCCTGCCTGTTTGGTAATGCTCGGCAAAAGACTCCCCAGCTGGCGCTTCCGTCAAACCTGGACGCATTCTTTTAATATTGTATGTAGCCGGAAATGTTTCCCTGATGACTTCTTCATTCGACCGGAATCTCTTAACTTCCAGCCATTTCTACAGGTTTGGAAAGAAGAAATAGGCAATTTGGGCTGAATCTGCTGGATACGTTAGCAGTTCGTAGCCCAATTTATGAGTTTTTTGCCAACACGCTTCAAATGAATATCGAATCAGTCGTGAAAAGCTCTGAATAATATTCACAGGTGAGCGTTATACCCTTCTTGAAAGTAATCGATGTGAATGACACCGAAGAGTTCTCTCAATAAATCCTTTCATTGATACGTGGTATGTGGGAAGTGGCGCCGTCTTGCTGAAACCAAATGTCGTAGATATCACGAGCTTCAAATTCAGGCATCAAATAGTCGGTTATTATCATAATTTTTGAAGAAATATGCATCTATGATTCAACCGGCCCACAAACCACACCAAACCATTGTTCTTCTTATGGATGTATTTTGTAGGCTTTCAATTTAAGATACGTTAGTCCAAGTTGCTGCGAACGGCGCCTAATCGACTCTCCACGGTACACTTCGTGTACATCCTCAGCCCATGCAACATTTGCGTGCAGCAGTACTGGAATTGTGGAAAATCAAATCTTGGATTCTCTGCATCACGATAATGCACCAGTTTACCACACACCAATGCGAGATTTTTTTTTTTTTTGCTAAAAACAAAACCCCAAACATGCCTCACCCACCGTATTCATCAGATTTACCAGACTACCTGTGACTTTTTACTATACCCAAAACTGAGAGACACTAATGAAAGGAAAGCTTTTTGCCACAATCAGCTGATATCAAGTCAGAATCGAGCAGAAGCCTCTGATGGCCGGTCACACAGAAAAGCGCATTTCGCGCAAGTTCTACGAGGATTGGAAAAAGTATTGGATGGTGCGTTGGTACAAGTGTATTATATCCGATCCGGACAAAAGAGATATTGATGAATACGAAAGCAGTTTAAAAAAAATCAGAATTCACCTGTTTGCTTTGAACACACCTCGCATTTTATGTGATTTTCAACATATTACATAAATTTTCTGTGCTAGAAAATTTCATCAGCACCGAAGCATTAGGGTGGCATAGTAAAGTTCAAATATTTATTAAACATAAATATTATTTTAGCTTATGCGTGGCAAACAAATAAGTGCACGAGTTTAAACTCAAACTTATTTTTACCAGATTCTTTTTCTTTTTCCCATAACATTACTCGTGTTTCTCTCTTCTGCGTGAAGTCTGCTGATAAGCAACAGTTGAATAAATACAACTTAGCACTAAAACTAACATCCGTATTGACTTTGGTAAGTAGTGCGTGTACAGTTATCGACCGATTAAATATAAAAAAATAATTTTTTTTTTTAATTTTCAAATTTGTGCTTTCCATGAGCATATAAGTATGGGAAATGACGGTTGTTTAAATACTTTAACTTAGTGCTGTCCATAGCAACTACTGTGACGTCGCTGGCATGCTATCTCTCACACACACTCTCTCTCTCTCTCACATACACTCTCTCTCTCTCTCTCATATACATTTTATTTATTTATTTAGTTTAACGTTTATTAGAGCAGTTGGAAAAGCGGCGTAACTTCACATATCAAGTTATTATTAATAAATATTTATTTAAAAAATAAAAATGTTTAAACATATATGCATAGCTGCGTGTAAGCAAATATTCTAGAATTGAAATTAAATTATTATTAAAATGTTTAAGCTTCACAAAATGCTCAAGCTACAAATTCAAATTTACTTAGTTCATATGTACAAACATATTTACAAAACCGTCTGGGAATTTGATAAATGAGTGAAATTTCAAGTGAAATACCGACAACCCCAGCAGAACAAAAACTAGAAAAAAAAAAAAAAAAAAAATAGTAATCAAGCAGTGAGTCTGTTTGTAAGACTTGGCCCATGAAGTAAGTGAAGAAGGTACGCTGTTGCACGCTAAGTATAAATTGTTGCGCCATAAAGAAGAGAATCATACTCATACATATGTAACAGTTCAATTGAAAAAACACCAGCCTACCATAGTAAAAAAACACATTTTTTTTTTGCCAAAATTCAAGTTTTTTATACAACGCTCCAACTTTTCGATACAATTTTTGTAGTACAATTTGTGCTTTGTTCCAAATTAGGTCTCAGTTTCGGCGATCACCTCTTCATTCCACGATAATTTCTTAACAGCGAGCATTCTTTTGAGTTCAGAGAACAGAAAATAGTCGCTGGGGGCTAGAAGTGGAAAATACGGTGGTTCCGAAACCGATTCAAACCCCAATTCATGGATTTTTGTCAACGACTGCACTGACTGGTGACACGGTGCATTGTCTTGGTGAAACAGCACTTTCCTTTTCTTCAAAAGCGCCCGTACGTTTTTCAATAGCCTTTTTTTGACAGTTCACGCGGGAGTCGTGCCAAGCTGTCATGTTATTTCAGTTCAGTATTGTTTGGTATTTCATCATGATGAAAAGACTTACGCCCGAAAAACGCTTATCCAGATCAAGCAACTTTATTACGAAAATTCGCAATCTGTAAAGCATGTGTTTCGCGCGCCCCTCGCTCAACTTATGATCAACATAATCGGCGGCCTACTGAGCGTACCATACGCAACACCATCACCCATCTTGAGACCCAGCATTCAATACTGGTTAATATTCGACCGAATAGACCACGTCCAGCACGACGCAGTGAAGAAAATATAGCGGCCGTAGCTGTGAGTGTACACGAAGACCGTGGTGAGTCGATTCGGTGCCGTTCGCAGCAACTCGGATTGACGTATGGAAGGACTTGGCGCATTTTACATCGATATTTTAAATTGAAAGCCTACAAAATACAGCTTGTACAAGAACTGAAGTCGTTCGACCTTCCCAAGCGATATCGCTTCGCTTTATGGGTTCTGGAAAAGTTCCAAGAAGATACGACGTTTTCGAGCCAAATTTTGTTTTGCGATGAGGCACATTTCTGGCTCAAAGGGTATGTAAGCAAGCAAAATTGCCACGGTTTGGTGTGATTTGTGACCGGGTGGAATCATCGGTACATATTTCTTCAAAATAGTGCTGCCGGTGAGAACGTAACCGTCAATGGCGACCGTTATCGCACCATGATAACTGACTATTTGATGCCTGAAATTGAAGCTCGTGATCTCCGCGACATTTGGTTTCAACAGGACAATGGATAATTTCACATTTTGAGCAGATCGATTTTCCAACAAGATCGTGGGATATCACACCGTTAGACTTTTTCCTGTAGGGGTATGTATAGTCTAAAGTATATCAGGACAATCCCCCTTCGATTCTTTGGCCTTGGAGCAAAACGCCATGTGTGTCATTCGCCAGTTACCAGTCGAAATGCTCGAACGAGTTCTCAAAAATTCGACTCAACAGATGTACGACCTGAGGCGTAGGCGCGGCAAACATTTGAAAGAGATAATCTTCATAGAAATAAATGCCAAAGAATGTTCTTTCGAATGATAATTCGAACGTTCTCCATCAAATTTGAATTTTCTGTGTTTTTTTCTTCAAAAAAGGAGCGAATCTCGAAATGAATCACCCGTTTAAATATCAAAATATATCCGAGTATCAAGTTTGATATATATAGGGTTATCCATTTAGTGGTTTCGAAAGTACGGGACTGCATTTTGATAGCTGTCAAACTTAACTGTCAACTGTCAAACAAAACATGTTTTGTTTTAGGCATTTACGAAAAGGAATTTATTGAAAAAAATTGCTTTAAATGCATTTTTGTTAGGTTTATTTTGGAAACCCCTAAATGGATAATGGATTATTTGTTCCATTTATATACTTTACACCTATATAAAATATTTATATAATTTATTCACCTCCTCCACTGCAATTTCATGCTTAGCGACAGCGCCTAGGTGCGACCAAATTAGGCCAAAGTGTGTGAATTTATTCAAGTGGAAAACGAACGCAGCAGCACAACAGGCAGGCACAGGAAAAGGTTAAAAGGAAGTTCAAGTCAAGAACAGAAACAATTGTTTACACATGCATATATACATACATACTCGTACATACATACGCCGGGGACGCCATGCTTGGGAGCTAAAGAAATGCGTTCTCATTTCTTTACTTCAGCGAATTGCCAGCGCCAACTCTGATTAACATTTAGATGAGATGTCACAAGCTGCCCATTTGTATTAGCTGACAAAGAGCGTTTTTGCTAAAAGGGATAAAATCTCGAAGTAAAAGAAATTGACTTAATTCAACTAAACTGGCGTAATTCAAATGAAATGATTTATTTCCGTATTGAGGGCCTTATGATGGTAGAGTAGAGATGAAGTGAAATGAAGAAATCTGCAGTTAATTTAGTCGCCTCCAGCGCTCAAGCGCTGGGTTGAAGTTTAGGAAGGTAGTTGATATGTGAAATCAACCGTTATACCTTTGGCATGCGGGTACTGGGGGAATGACAGCTGTTGAGGCTCAATTCATTCGTCGTATGTAGATTCTTGCCATAAAGGAACCACCTTCCTATCGGTCTATACGATTCCGTATAGAGAGTCCACCGCGACGTGTGGCTGTGCCAACGGATTTGATTTATTTCCAAACGCGGCGAATAAGGTTATGTTGTTGTTTTTGTTGTTTTGGTTTTCGCGGTTCACTTACGCTGCCTAGGGCCAGAGTAGGTCTCTATTCCTATTCATTGAGATCATCTAACGGAGGACCTGGAAATGTGCTCTTTCGACGGGTTGGCTCGGAAAAAAGGGTGCGGGGTGCTAGATGAGTCAAGTTGAGTGTGCTTTCAAAGATATATTTAAAGCCGTGCGGGAACTCATGGCATGTGGATGGGTAAGATTCCAGCAGTGTTGGCTGTTGTGAAGCTTTCAAAAGCTTTTGGAGCTCAGCTCAGTTTCCCTCGTCCCACACAGTCCTTCGTCCCTCCCGTTTATTTTCAAGCGGGACAGATAAGATTATGTTGTTGTTGTTGTAGCGGTTCATTTACCCTCTCTAAGCCCAGGTAGGTCTAGTCCTAGTCATTGAGATCATCTAAAGGGAGGCCCTAGAAACGTGCTATTTCGACGAGTTTAGACCAGTGCGAGCGAGGTTTTAGATGAGTCGGGTTGAGTGTGCTTACAAAGATATGGTTAGAGTCATGCGAGAATTCTTGGCATGCGGACAGGTAAGACTACATCAGTGCTGGCTGTTGTGAAGCTTTCAAAAGCTCTTGGCGCTATTTCAGTGTCTCTCGTTCCTCCCATACAACGAAAGGGGTCAAAAGCTCATTTCATTATGGTGCGAAAGAATTGCATTTTTTATTAAGTCTTCTAAATTTGGTCCCCCATATTCTTGGTTATCCCCATTAACTCGGTTTAGTAAATACTTCTTCCTTAAGAATGTCTTCCTTCTGGCATTACCACTGATGCTGTTAACCTGCTCGCAGAAAAAGCGCTGGCATGTGCAATGTCGCATATCTACTTTCTTTTTATTGGCTGGTATAGACACAGCTTACGCGTTTATAGCCGAGTTCACAGTTGTGCGTCATGCCTTTCTTCTTTTCCTTTCGTCTTTGGCGCCAATTGGGCACGCAAATTGAAGCTGAATCTTTCTTAACCTCATTTTTCCAACGTAGTAGCGGATTCTTCCTCTTTCTGTGCATCCACCGTTGGATACTACATCGTATACTTTCATAACTTAGAGTTCGGGTAACATGAGTTAGCCAGCATAGCTGTTGTTGTTGTTGTTGTTGTTGCAACCGCAGAGAAATTCCCCCAATTGGGCTTCGGGGAATATTGCGGAAGTGAGAGTCCTTGGCCGGATAAAAATCCTGGTCGTTCCGGTGTAAAGACCCAACTGTCGCGAGAACTATTGAATTTTAGTCGCCTCTTACGACAGACATGCCTTACCGCGGGTAAATTCTTGAACCCCTAACCCGCAGAGAGTAGTATAACCGCTGTCACATGGTTCGCTGAACTATCTCAATGTCGCCTCGCACTCGCACAGCTCGTCGTTACATCGGCTGAGTCATTGGCCGTTGTCAATGTCAATTCACATGGATTTCACACAAACCATTCGAGTCCAACTAAACCTCGATTGATACGGATTTCTAACTTCAAGGTTGATCCACGACTGAACGTCTATAATATCTGTTCATTTGTATTGTTTGTTCACAATCTACAAGACATATTTGCTCAAAATTAAGTAAACTCAAGAAATAATAACAAAAAAAAAACATATTTCTTCTCAAGATCACTTACAGCAAATACACAGCACCCCCAGTGTACAGAAATTAACATAGTAAAAGCAAATAAACGCCAACTATATAAGACGCTTTAGACCCAGTTGAAAGCATAGTCGAGCTTTAACTTCCTCTAGTAATTGAACGACAAAGAAAAAAAACATGAAGCTTCTACGTCTACTCTGGGTGAGTGTGCTGCTTGTGGCGATCACAACCAGATACACAGCTTTGGCTCAACCAGCGCCAGCACCAGCACCAGCACCGGCAACTCCACCTGCTGCTGGTACTCCACCTGCTGCTGGAACTCCACCTGCTGCTGGAACTCCACCTGCTGCTGGAACTCCTCCTGCTGCTGGTACTCCACCTGCTGCTGGTACTCCTCCTGCTGCTGGAACTCCACCTACTGCTCCAGGTGCAGGTGCTGCTGCTCCAGGTGCAGGTGCTGCTGCTCCAGCTGCAGGTGCTGTTGCTCCTGGTGCCGCTGCTCCCGGTGCTGCTGCTCCTGCTCCAGGTGCTGCTGCTGCTGCTCCAGGTGCTGCTGCTGCTGCTCCAGGTGCTGCTGCTGCTCCAGGTGCTGCTGCTGCTCCTGGTACTGCTGCTGCTCCTGGTGCTGCTGCTGCTGCTCCAGGTGCTGCTGGTACTCCAGCAGCTGGTACTCCAGGTGCCGCTGCTGCTCCAGGTGTTGCTGCTACTCCAGGTGCTGCTGTTGCTCCAGGCGCTGCTGCTCCAGGAGCTGCCGGTGGTAACGCTGGTAACAACAACGCGGCCGCCAGGAGAAGAAGAAGGAGACAGCGCAGAAGACAGTTAGCTAGAAGAAGACGTGCAAGGAGAAGACCACGCCAAGGTAGACAACGTAGGGGCAACCGAGGAGGAGGCGGAAATCGTCAACGCAGAAGACGAGGAGGCAATCGCAGACGCAGGGGGCAAGGAGGCAACGGCAGACGCGGGGGACGAGGAGGCAACGGCGGACGCAGGGTTGTCGTAATACGACGCAGACGCAACAACAACAACAACTCTATTTTTGGATAGAAATATCTCCTCTCTTCAATGGTTATCTATCGTAAATCTGCACGATTTTAGAAATCCATCTGTATGTATGTAATAACGAATAAACAAATGCAGCATTAGTGCGGCAGGTGACGGCATAAGGATCTTTCTAATTATTATTTTCTAGCAACTAAAAGAGAGGCGAGCGGAACAGAGTTCATTATCTTCAAAATCTTTTTAAACCTTCACTTGGAGTCTTTTGTATGAAGACTTCCGACGGAAGCTTGAAGGGTGGCCTGGAATCTAGCTCTGTGGCTTCCGCCCTCTTTTGATGTGATTTGAAACCTTCTTTCCCACATAAAACGTTAGGTTACGTGATCCTTTTGCTCCACTAAGCCCCTTCTTACCGAGCTATGTCTGAAGGTTCTTGTGGAAAATTCACCTAACGCCACCAATCTCGCAGCATGCATCGAGCCGCTAAGTTCACTAGAAGGGTTTTCTGTTTTCCTCGGTTTACTTGGCAGTGGGCGACCACACCAAAGCGGCATAAAGCAAGATTCGCTGGACTACCGCTGTGTATAACACAAATACATGAGACCAGGCTCCATGTAGACCGTGTAGACCCTAGTATTTTCTTACATGCGTAGAGTGCACCACTGTCCTTGTTCATCCTCTCCTCCATATTGAGCTTACCCCCGCATTAGTCTGCTGCTACAAATTACTCGTAATTACTTGGTAAACTCCTTGTTAGCTCAACTCTATTGAGCTTCGGATGCTTCAACGCCAGTGTCTTGTACCTCTTTGTAAAGAGTACTGTAGCCATGGTACGGGGTTTCCTATAAATTAGCGGACTTCGTCCATCGGTGCATGCCCCTGGGAGCGTTGTCCATCATGTTCATAACTGTGCCCGCCACTAGTATAGTTATGTCGTCTGCTGTTAGCATATGTACTCTTCCTTCAAATTTTTTCAGAAGCTCATTTGCTAAGAGTACAACAAGAGCGGTGGCAGTACAACCGTTAAAGGGTTCCTGTACATGCTAATATGAGCAGTCTGGTTTTGTACCTTCCATTTTGCGTTAATCTTCTGAAGCTGAGTAGAGCTTTGATCCATGATAATGATGGACTCTTTCCAAGCTGCTTCCAGACTAATACCGATTGCGACATTGGAAATATTCTTGAATGAGCCTCTTATGTCGAGGACAACTCCTGCCCTGCGGGTTAGGGATTCAATAATTTACTTGCGGTAGGGCATATCTGTCGTAAGAGGAGACTTTACTCCGATAATTCCCGCGACAGTCGGGTCTTCATGCCGGAACGACCCATTCTCTGGCCAAGAACTTTGTCACTCCCGCTATATTCTCCGAAAACCAATTTTGGGAATTTTTCTGCGGTTACAATAACAACAACGACGACAAGAAGACTCCCGAATATTTAGTGACTATACAGGTTAGTGACCCACTGTCTTGATGGTTATTTGGTCTCTGGTGTGGTATGTTGGAGCCATGTATTGGCTACGGTAACGAAACGATGCGAAAATTCCTTTGGATTAACATTCCATGGCATCGATTTCTGCCGTTACGACATCTTTTGACTCTCTTTGGGACGTTCGGTGTCACTTGTATTGGTACAGCCGCAACGGAACTCAGTACACCTTTACTTAACCGTTGGCATTGATGGTACGAGGACTCTGCATGGTATTTATCAAGTCGTTCCTTGGCTTCTGTGATGGTTTTTTCGTTTCCATTTTCCTTAGAAGTCACGCGGTCGTCTGCTTTCAATGACTCTCAAGCACAAACTAAAAGGCGCAGCTTCCTCAAAATTTTACAGCAGCCCTCGTATTGCTTTTCCTACAACACTTTAAGCTTAAAGTTACATCTTAAGGGGTTTCTCTAGTGTTTTAGCTACTAAATCCAGTCTAAAAAAATTCTGAATATGCCCCGCAGTTTATCACAGACTAGAAATATTTTGGTATTTTTTGGCAATATCTGAACTAGTTTGCAAAAATCCCAGTTATGAACTGGTATTTTGCGGACAAATTCATACCAGTACGCCATTATGCAAAAGGAAAAACCGAACTCCTACCTAACTTTTGGATCCGGGCACATAGTGTTGGTAGGTTTTTGTTTTCTATCGTACAAATGCGATCTTTCTCATTCATTTTTTGGCTTACAACAGCTGATTAGTAGAATTTTATAGTTGAGAACTGGAATCAATCTGAGTGGTTTTTGACTACTACGATGCGAACTGGGCTGATACAAACTAGCTCTCAACTGGTATGCACGAACTAGTATTTTAATTGCCATACGTGAACTAGTATTTAGCTAGTATGAAGCTGATGTATAGACGCAACAGGTCGTTGGGCATCACCGTGTTAAGAATACCAAATGCTTACATTGAAAATAGATGGAGGATGAACTAGTTGGGGTAAAAATGCAAACTAGTTGTATTTTAGTTAACAATTGGTATTTTTTTCCTACAGGGAATCTACCACAAACCGCACAAAACTCATTAATAACCCAAAAATTATAACATTTTCCACTGTAATCTACCTTACAGCTCGTTTCTTTCTATTTACATTTCTTTATGATCTAATTTGTTGTTGCAACACCACCGCACGCTTGCACCGCACAGCTATGAACTCCCCTTGCAGATTGCAGACACATTTTTCTTAGGCACATTTTGGCAATTATATATATATATATATATGTTTCATAAGGGTAAGCGTAATAAGCCTGTATGCGTCAAAAATTTTGGAATAGGTCAGGCAAACATAAATTTTAAGTGCCCCTTTCTCCCCACATACACAGGTGAGTGTAAGCTAGACTAACCGATTGTCCGAAATCTTTTGTATATACAAATTTATATACATACATATTTACGACTGTTAGAATGCCTGGATGTCTACGTTCTTGGGGGTGAGTGAGAAAAAGCTGCCAACTTTTGACCCAATAAAATGTTTGCCATTAAATATTTAATGTCCAGCATTTAGTTTGTAAGACCAAAAAAAAAAATCTAGGAAAATATATTTATGTACACACCTGTATAAGTATATATAAGTATGTGTGAGCATGCTCGCTTTGGAAGAGACCCCCAAGTTATATGCTTGAGTGAGCTGCTGTTAGTGAGATCTGCTGCCAGGTGCAATGCGGAGCTTAAATATGGTCGAACATTAAAAAATTTCTAAGCATAAATTAAACATTAAACAATTGGTCAAACATAGAATATACATAAAATATGGTTAAACATTAAATATGGTTAAATATTAAATATAGCCGAACATAAAATATGGACGAACATTAGATATGGCCAAACATAAAATATGGATGTACATAAAATATGGTTGAACATTAATTAACATTATATTTTGTTTGATATAAAATGTTTCTGAGCATTAAAAAAATTAACAAATATCTATTGACGAACATAAAATATGAGTGAACACTAAACATGGCCAAACATAAAGTATGATTAAACATAAAATATGGTTAAACATTAAATATGGCCGAACATAAAATATGGTTGAACATTAGTTAACATTAAATTTTGCTTGACATCAAATGTTTCTGAACATTATATACTTCTAAACATTTATAGATGAACATAAAAAATGACCAAACATAAAATGAGGCTGAGCATTAAACATGGCATGAACATTAAATATTTCTAAACATAAATTTTTATCAAACAAACAAACAAGTATGATTAAACATAGAATTTGGCTTGACATTAAATATGGCTAAACATAATATATGGCTGAATTCAAAATTCCACTTTAAAATTTTGCTCCACAGAAAAAGTTGCTGAACATTAAATATTTCTAAGCACACATATGTTGCTGAACATAAAATATGGCCAAACGTAAAATATGGTTGAACAAAAAATATGGCCCAACATTAAATATGGCTAAAGATTAAATATAAACAAATATTAAATATTTCTAAGAAAAAATTATTTTAAAACATAAAATATGGTCAAACAAAATAAACAGAAAATGTAGCTGAGCATAAAATATGGCTTAACTTTAAATATGACTGAGTAATAAATACTTCGAGGCATAAATTGTTGACACAACTAAAATATGGCCAAACAAAAAGCATGATTAAACAGATTAAAGATAAAATTTGGCTTAGTAATAAATATGACTCAATTTAAAATATGGTTGAACACAAAATATTGCTAAACATTAAATTTTACCTAACATAAAATATTTCCGAACATAAAATATTACTACATATGTATCTGATGTTCATAATAAAATAACAGAAAATATAACCAGACATAATATATGGTTGAACACCAAATTTGTCTGAATATTAAATATTTCTAAACAAAAGTAGTTATGAAAGGTAAAATATGATTAAACATAAAATTTGGCTTAGTATTAAATATGACTCAACATCAAATATGGTTGAACATAAAATATTGCCGAACATTATATCTTGCTTAACTTAAAATATTTGAGAGCAGAAAATATTTCTACACTTCCGATGACGAACATAAAATATGACCAAACACAAAATATGGCCAAACGTAATATATGGTTGAACATTAAATATAGCCAAATGTAAAATATGGCTGAACATTAAATATGGCCAAACAAAAAATATGGCTGAACATTAAATATTTCTAAACAAAAATGGTACGAAACATTAAATATGATTAAACTTAAAATGTGGCTTGACATTAAATATGGCCCGACATAAAATATAGCTGAACACAAAATATTGCTAAACTTAAAACCTTGCTAATCACAAAATTTTACTAATTCTAAAATGTTGCCAAATTAAATTCAAAATTTCTCTAAATATTGAAAATATTTTTTTAAATTTTTTTATTTGTTTTGATTTATTCCCAGAAGTTTGTCCGCTTTATACATTATTTACATTAAAAAAAAATTTCTACTTTATGCGTAATGCTATTATACATATATATACTAATAAAAATTTATATGTATGTATGTATATACATATATTTCACTTCTTTATGTACGTACATAAATGACTGTTCGCCACGGACAGTGATAAGAGTGAAACATATCGAGAACTGCCGCTGCCTGTAGGCACTGCAACAGTTTAACTTGCGCCTTTACGGCGTGTACTTGCCTATACTGTCGCTGCTCAGAAAGCATAAATATTTTTATGTAAAAAAAAAATTGAGAGAAAAATGTGTAAAATACTGAAAATCCTAATTACATTATATATCGCAATCAACTGCATCGCAGCACAATTACTTCACCCCATATGTGATGAGTACAACAATAATAACAACTGCAACTGCACGATCGGCATGCACCAAGCAGCCACAGTAGCGGGTCGTAGTTATTGTGAACCAGATAATGCAGAACCGTGCCCTACGCATGCCGTGCGTATATCGCCAAGAGTTTGTGAATGTAAAATGGGTTATGAGTATATGGATGAAGAGCGTACAACTTGTGGGGAACAGCGCTCGTATGTGGAAACAACAACAACAACACAAACAACAATTGGTGATACAGAGGACTACGACGATGTAAATACGGGGTCCAATGATATGACGCAGCAGGTTACAAGGTCAACAAAATTAACAACAACAACAACAACAACAACAACAACAACAGCGCCAAAAGAAACACCCGCACCCACAACCACAACAACCACAACAACGGAGAGCATAACGGTCATAAGACCAGAACAAGTAGATGGTAGAAATCGTGATACATTTTATGTATGGCTCGGTTCAGCATTGATTGCGATTGCAGCTTTAGTGCTCGGAATCGCGCTTTGTTGTTTGTTGTGGAAGCATTAATTGAAATATTAATTGAATAATTATATATAAAAATAATTATAATATAATTATTTAAAAAATTTAATTTAATTTAATTTATTTTCTCAAAAAATATTACGAATTTTTATTTAATTTGTACGAGTATCATAAATATATATCAAGGGTGATCCATTTCGAGGTTCCCTACTTTTTTAAAGAAAAAAAAAACACAGAAAATTCAAATCTATTGAGGAAAGTTTTTTTATCTTTCGAAAGAACATTCTTTGGCATTTATTTTCGTGAAGATTATATGTTTCAAATGTTGGCCGCGCCTACGCCTCAGGTGGTACATCCGTTAAATCCAATTCTCGATGACTCATTCGAGCATTTCGACTAGTAACTGGCGAATGACACGCGTGATGCTTTGCTCCAACGTCTGAATCGAAGCGGGATTGGATTGTCCGCATAAACTTTAGACTTTACGTATACCCTCAGAAAAATGGTCTAACGATATGATCTCACACGATATTGGTGACCAATCGACTGGCCAAAAACGTGGAATTATTTGCTCACCAAAATTTATATAAAAATAAATCCATTGATTGATGCGTGGTGTGTGGGAAGTGGCGCCGTCTTGTTGAAACCAAATGTCGCGGAGATCACGAGCTTCAATTTCAGGCATCAAATAAGTCGGTTATCATGGCGCAATAACGGTCGCCATTG
Organism: Neoceratitis asiatica; assembly: GCA_030068015.2. Lineage (NCBI taxonomy): Eukaryota > Metazoa > Arthropoda > Insecta > Diptera > Tephritidae > Neoceratitis > Neoceratitis asiatica. Next base: position 99,675,892 of record CM061524.1, on the reverse strand, counting down.
ACTATGGACCGATGATTCCACCGGCCACAAGCAACACCAAATCGTGTTTTTTTCTGAATGAAATGGCAGAAATGGACCTCATTGCTGAACAAAACTTCGCTCAAAAACATCGGATCTTCTCGGTAATTTTCAAGAGCCCATAGAGCGAAGCGATGTCGCTTGGGAAGGTCGAGCGGCTTCAGTTCTTGCACAAGCTGTATTTTGTACGCTTTCAATTTAAGATCTCGTCGTTCTATACGTCAGTCCGAGTTGCTGCGAACGGCGCCGAATGGACTCTCCACGATCTTCGTGTACATTCTCAGCTACGGCCGCTATATTTTCTTCTTCTTGCATAATTCAATGGATTTATTGAGAGAACACTTCGGTGAGCAGATGATTTCACGTTTTGGGCCGGTCGATTGGTCAACAAGATCGTGTGATATCACACCGTTAGACTTTTTCCTGTGGGAATATGTAAAGTCTATAGTCTATGCGGACAATGCCGCTTCGATTGCTTGGGCCTTGGAGCAAAACATCAAGCGTGTCATTCGCCAGTTACCAGTCGAAATGCTCGAACGAGTCATCGAAAATTGGACTTAACGGATGGACCATCTGAGACGTAGCCGTGGCCAACATTTGAAAGAGATAATCTTCAAAAAATAAATGCCAAAGAATGTTCTTTCGAATGAATGAATAAACATTCTCCATTAAATTTGAATTTTCTGTGTTTTTTTCTTTAAAAAAGTAGGGAATTTCTAAGTGGATCATCCTTTATTTATAAAATTTTTCATATTTGAGTAGGATAATCCCATTTTGCGCCCAATAAAATGTCAATCCATTTGTATTACATAATTTAAAACATATGTAGTAGACGACGCAGGCCAATTTGTTCGTTCACCTTTTTCCTTTTTGGGTGCAAACATTTGATTCAACAATAAAATCTACATTTATTGCCAATGAAAATATTCACAAATATTGTATGTATGTATGTATGTATGGTATATGTGTGTTAAATTTAAAATTCGAAAACACAAATATTTAATACGAAAATTGTGTGCGAAATTTTGATAACGTCATTGTCCTCCCGTAGTGGCAGCAGGAGCAAAGCACTGCCGTTGATATTTGATTTTAGTAGAGAAAAAAAGGATTTTTTTTGGTGGATGGAGAGGCAGGTTGAAGCAGTGTCGATAACCCGTCTCCAGGCAAATAAGAAAAATGAAAAAAAAACCCACTGAGTTTTGCACTTCAGAATAGACAGACGCTTTTTTTTTGCGAATACATACAAACATACAATTATACCATGCACATAGTGTACATAGTTATATGAAAGCGTCATGTATGAGGAGGATTCTTATGGAGGTTGCATCAGGCGGTGAATGAGGAGATGTGCTTTTCACCTCAAACGCCGCAAAATTTGGTATAAAAATGTGAATGTGATATATGTAGATGTATACAGTAGATGTGCGAGTACGTACACTAATATCACATCAGTTCGCCTTAAAATGGAATTATACTAGTATTTAAAGGACAAACATATACTAGTTTATCATGGACTAGTATTATACTAGTATTTTTTGGTTAATATCTGAACTAGTTTGCAAAAATCCTGGTTTATGAACTGGTATTTTGCGCACATTCACATACTAGTTTGATATTTTGCGAAAAGAAAATCAGAACTCATACGTAACTAGCACTTTTAACTGAAAAACTAAAAAAAAAAATTATTTTTATGTAAAATATATAAAGGGTGATCCATTTCGAGGTTTCCTACTTTTTTAAAGAAAAAAAAACACCGAAAATTCATATTTAATGGGGAATGTTTATTATCACTCGAAAGAACGTTCTTTGGCATTTAGTTTTTGAAAATTATCTCATTCAAATGTTGGCCGCTGCTACGTCTCAGATGGTCGACTGGTAACTGGCGCCTGACACGCGTGATGTTTTGCTTCAAGACCTAGGGAATCGAAACGGGATTGTCCGCATAGACTTTAAACTTTGCATATCCCCACAGGAAAATGGTCTAACAGTGTGATATCACACGATCTTGGTGGACAATCATCGACCGGCCCAAAATGTCAAATTATCTGCTCACCGTAGTGTTCTCTCAATAAGTCAATTGATTGATGCGATGCGATGTGTGGGAAGTGACGCCGTCTTGTTGAAACCAAATGTCGCGGAGATCACGAGCTTCAATTTCAGACATGAAATAGTCGGTTATCATGGCGCGATAACATTCGCCATTGACGGTTACATTCTCACTGGCATCATTTTTGAAGAAATATGGACGGATGATTCCATCGGCCCACAAACCACACCAAACCGTTGTTTTTGTTGGATGAAATGGCAGCTCTTAAATCTCTTCAGTTTGCTCTGCGTCCCAAATGCGGAAATTTTGCTTTCTACATACCCATTGAGCCAGAAATGGCCCTCATCGCTGAAAAAAAATTTGGCTTGAAAACGTCGGATCTTCTTGGAACTTTTCAAGAGTCTATTGATCGAAGCGATGTCGCTAGGAAAGGTCGAGCGGCTTCAGCTCTTACACAAGTCTGTGTTTTGTACGCTTCCAATTTAAGATCTCGACGTAAAATGCTCCAAGTCTTGCTGGTCTCAAGATGGCTGATGGTGTTGCGAATAGTATTGTTCTTATGGTGTTGTTTTTAGGCATATGGGTGCATATAATTTAATGTTATGACCAACTTAGATCTACTATAAAGAATACTATAAAGAAAAGGGCTTGTCATTACGTACCAATTTCTTAATTTCCGACCACTTTTTGCAGAAATTTGGGGCCGCGTGTCAGCAATAACGAGCCGAATATTATTTTCGGAGGCGTCAGTCATCTCGTGCTTGTTTGCGTAGACCAGAAGTGACTGCATATAACACCGAAAAAAAAGTCCAGCGGTGCTAAAACGCGCAATCTTGGAGGCGACACCACAGGTTCACGACGAGGAGCTAATGTGCTCACCAAAAGTCTACTTCAATAAATTAAATCTTTCCGTCTGGCCGTCTGGCATGTAACGTCGTCTTGTTGAAACCAAATGTCTACCACATGAACATTCTCTAATTAAGACACGAAAAAGTCATTAATCATGGCTCTAGAGCATACTGTATGTATAGTATTATGGACGGCTTCATTTTATTGAAATATAGACCAATTATACGGGATCAGTGGTCATATCGGCTGTCAAAAAGACTCGTCTGCGAAAAGCAATGGAAAATCACACGTCAAAAAAAACACGCTTTAAATCGAAGATGAACTTGTTGGTGGAAAAATTGCAAACTAGTCGGATTCTGGTTAACAACTAGTATTCTTTCCTGCAGGGTACATATGTAGGCTTGACTTTTAGGCAGTACAAGTAGTTGTGCAATTTTCACTACTATTTCTCTGTACTTTCTGTATAATATTTTTTTTTTGCAAATGGCAAGTAAGAAAAAAAATTCAATAGCAATGCTACTGAACCGTTAGTCAAACAAATCCGACATTAAAATTGTGAGGAGAGAAAAATACAAACTTTAGGCACTTCAAACATTTACATATGGATATGTGCGTTTGCATAGTAAATGTATGTCTGTCTGCTTGCAAACTATAGCCAGTGAATAAGAAAAACGAAAAGGGGGGGGGGGGGGGGAAACGGACAGCAAACCAAAAAACAAAACAAACAAAAGCACACACAAAATGTGTTAAGTGGGAGAAAATGAGTTTGCCGACGAATGTTCTTGTCTGACAAAAGGCAAAAAAAAAAAAAAAAAAAAAAAATTTTCGAAAAAACCAATTAAGGAAGAGCCAAGAACACAGAGACTGTGGAAGTTCAGACATAAGAGGGTATAGTTTTTGTCTGCCTTTCATCAGCGAGTGGCCAGAAACTATGCTATTTCGATTGAAACAACTCAGCTCATCATGACTTTCGGTCTTGAGGATCAAATAACCGTTAGCTAGACAACCTTTTGCTGACGACTGATGGGACAAGGACAGGATAGAAGGTGCATATTGGTTGAATCTAGTACAACGCTCATCTAAAGGTTTTTAATTTCTAGTGATTTAGGGACTCAGTCGTCGGGTTTGTCACATAAATCTCGATAGATGAACATCTCGCCACAATCCGCTACGAAGCCAAAAGCAACATTATGAGCGTTTGGAAATTACCTAAGATTGCAAAATCCAAAATCATGGGATAAGACATTCTACATGAGTTGTACAAACGAAAGGTATACCCATCTCGGAAGCAGTGAGCTGAGCTGGAACATATTGAGTTTATAAAGAGACAAGACTTTTCCATCCAGGAAGCAATGCAGTCATCAGGAGACCGATTTACCGAGAATATTAAGTTTGTGAAGATAATACTTCGTCAACATATCCATCTACGAAGCAGTGAGGTGAGCTGGAGACTTATTTTCCAAGCATATTGAGTTTATGGACAGCATACTCCTTCAGCATATCCATCTAGGAACCAAAAAGGTGCGCTATAGATCGATTTTCAGAGCACATTGAGGTTATGGAGGAAACACTTGTCCAAAAAACCCATCTAGGAATCAAAGAGGTGAGGTGGAGACCGATTTTCAGAGCACATTGAGGTCATGGAGGAAACACTTGTCCAGAAAACCCATCTAGGAATCACAGAGGTGAGCTGGATACCGATTTTCAGAGCATATTGAGTTTATGGAGAGAGATCACTTCTCCAGCATACCAACCAAGGAACCAAAGAGGTTAGCCGGATACCGACTTTCAGAACATATTGAGCTTATAAAAAGAGATCTTTTCTCCAGCATAACCATTCTAGAAACCAAAGAAGTGACCAGGAGATAGATTTTCAGAGCATATTGAGTTTATAACGAGAGAACACTTCACCTTAGCTTTTAAAACGCGACTCTTGGTATTGCTTTGGTCTGCTCTCTGAATTCTGTATACTCAATGCTGTGGAGGGTATGAAAAGGATGTTCAGTACACAGAAAATGTTTCACATAAAATATTCACAACACATCTGCCATTGCTTAGCAATCATATTGTTTGCAGGCCATTCTCAATGTACTTGTATATATATGTGTCTGTAGAGTTTTTTTTCTGATGGCTTAAGAACCTTTCTTACATACACATGCACATTTTTTGTAAGTAAACATTAAATACACTGAGGGTAGACCATTATTTATGGTATATATGTAGGCAAAGGCATATGAATATATTTAATGCCGGTGTTAGGTCGATGTATACTTAATATACATATATACATACATATGTATATATATGCATTATCTACCAATTTTCACATCAACGCCTAACATGGATTTCTAGTTAAATGGCACTTACTTACATAATAAAAATTGAATTTTTGAAATTCACACAAGAAACGGTTTAGTATTAAATCAGTTTTCCAAAATGGAGCTTTGAAAGTGTTTGAGGTGGTGTGCTCTCAAGGTTATGGTGGAGTCAATAGCAACACGTCTGGAACTTAAAACACAAAATTTTACGGAGTTGCCATAAATGTGGAGAGAAAAAATTGGTTAAAAATAAAATTTTGCCCAAAAAATTTTAAGATTTGTTGCTGTAAATTACGGAGACAATGAAAGTCACAGAATTTGAAGAAAAACCGGAAGAAATGGTATAAGCCATAAGAGAGTTTCGAGTTGCCATCTCTCACAGTTCTGTTGTATTGAAATGCTATTTTTGTGTGCTCTCAGAGAGTATAAAGCGCGGTAGAGTCGTGTCAAGGTGTCATGGTATTTTAGTTCAATATTATTCGCAGCAACTCGGACTGACAGCTCGGAACGATTTGGCACATTTTACGTCGAGATCTTAAATTGAAAGCGTACAAAATACAGCTTGTGCAAGAACTATAGCCTGAACGACCTTACCAAGCGACATCGTTTCGCTCTATAAACTCTTGAAAAGTTCCAAGAATATCCAAACTTTTCGAGCCAAATTTTGTTCAGCGGTGAGTCCCATTTCTGGCTCAATGGATATGTAGAAAGCAAAATTTCCGCATTTGGGACGCAGAGCAAACTGAAGAGATTCAAGAGCTGCCATTTCATCCAACACAAACAACAGTTTGGTGTGGTTTGTGGGCCGCTGGAATCATCGGTCCATACTTCTTCAAAATAGTGCTGCCGGTGAGAACGTAAGCGTCAATGGAGACCGTTGATGCCGGAAATTGAAGCTCGTGATCTCCGCGACATTTGGTTTCAACAAGACGGCGCCACTTCCCACACACCACGCAGCAACCAGTTGATTTATTTTGAGAGAACACTTCGGTGAGCAGATAATTTCACGTTTCGTGCCGGTCGACAATTGTCCACCAAGATCGTGTGATATCACACTGTTAGACCATTTTCCTGTGGGGATATGTAAAGTTGAAAGTCTATGCGGACAATTCCGCTTCGATTCCCTAGGTCTTGAAGCAAAACATCACGCGTGTCAGGCGCCAGTTACCAGTCGAAATGCTCGAACGAGTCATCGAAAATTAAACTCAACGGATGGACCATCTGAGACATAGCAGCGGCCAACATTTGAATGAGATAATTCTCAAAAAATAAATGCCAAAGAACGTTCTTTCGAGTGATAATAAACATTCTCCATTAAATATGAACTTTCGGTGTTTTTTTTTTCTTTAAAAAAGTAGGAAACCTCGAAATGGATCACTCTTTATATATTTTACATAAAAATATCTTTTTTTTTAGATTTTCAGTTAAAAGTGCTAGTTACGTATGAGTTCTGATTATCTTTTCGCAAAATGTCAAACTACTATGAATTTGTGCGCAAAATACCAGTTCATAAACCAGGATTTTTGCAAACTAGTTCAGATATTAACCAAAAAATACTAGTATAGTACTAGTCCATGATAAACTAGTATATGTTTGTTCTTTAAATACTAGTATAATTCCATTTTAAGGCGAACTAGTATGATATTAGGGTATGTACTCGCACATCTACTGTATACATCTATATATATATATATCGATTTGTCGTCACCAATATTTTTCTTGCTTACATCTGGCACTACAGATAACCAACCACATTTCTGACCTTAGCAAAGCCAACCAACTTCTGTTTCAGTTTGTAGAGGCGTCATACTGCTGGAGACTGCAGTTTTCAACTGTTGTGCCGAGAAGCCTTCCATATCCAGGTAGTTATTGAAAGCACCAAGCTTTAAGTGTGTTACTCATCCGGGCCACACTGATCTTATTAAGTGGAGTTAATTGTTTTATGTAGTGCCTACCAAGCTCTGTGCCGAGCACAGTTTCCCTGCGCACTTTAGCTTCACCGCAAACAGTTTTATAATGACCGTCATTCCTCGGTCATATTAATTTATGAGAACTCTTGGGATTTCATCAATTTTTCTATATATACTGTGAACATAAAATATATTTTGGAAATTTCTCGGTGGAAAACAAAATTCTGGAAGTACAATTTTGACAAGAAGTTGGGAGATCAATGCTTACTAGACAATGCAAAAACAGGTCTTTATGAAAGTAATTATAGGCAGACTGTCATAGAGAGTGCAAAATGGGCGAAAGTGCTGGCGAGTTCTTAACTCCCAACTTTCAAGAAAGGATACAGCTGTAAGCTGATTTCATTATTACTTAGTTCTCTCCCAGAAAACAGTAACCTGGAATTTTCAGTAGTTCAAAAATGCTGCATTTATTTATTCGTTATTACATCTAAGATTGATACTCAATAGAGAGCGAAGATACTTTTTTCAAGTTTGACCGTTGTTGGGTCTGCGAATTATGACAACTCTGCGTCTGCCGTTGCCTCCTTGCCCCCCCCTGTTTTGACGATTTCTTCTTCTCCTTCTTTGATTGGCTCTACGTTGTCTTCTGCGTGCACGTCTTCTAGCTTGGCGTTGTCTTCTCCTCGCAGCACGTCTTCTTCTCGCTAACTGTCTTCTACGCTGTCTCCTTCTTCTTCGTCTCCTAGCAGCGGGGCTGGTGTTATTAGCTGTTGTAGAGTTATTCGGTGCTACTGTGACAGCACCAGCAGCTGGGGTTACTGTAGCATTTGCAGCACCAGCAGCTGGGACTACTGTAGTGTTTATAGCAGCGGCACCTGGAGCAGCAGCAGCAGCACCTGGAGCAGCAGCAGCAGCACCTGGAGCAGCAGCAGCAGCACCGGGAGCAGCGGCACCAGGAGCAGCGGCACCTGGAGCAGCGGCACCGGCACCTGGAGCAGTAGGTGGAGTACCAGCAGCAGGAGGAGTACCAGCAGCAGGTGGAGTACCAGCAGCAGGAGGAGTACCAGCAGCAGGAGGAGTTCCAGCAGCAGGTGGAGTTCCAGCAGCAGGCGGAGTACCAGCAGCAGGTGGAGTTCCAGCAGCAGGTGGTGTACCAGGAGCCGGTGCTGGTGCTGGTGCTGGCGCTGGTTGAGCCAAAGCTGTGTATCTAGTTGTGATCGCCACAAGCAGCACACTCACCCAGAGTAGACGTAGAAGCTTCATGTTTTTTTCTTTGTCGTTCAATTATTAGAGGAAGTTAAAGCTCGACTGTGCTTTCAACTGAGTCTTAAGTGTCTTATATAGTTGGCTTTTATTTGCTTTTGCTTGTATGACGAATGATCTCTGTGTTTGATGTAAGTGATCTTGAGAAGAAATATGTTTTTATTGTCAGCATTTCTTGAGTTTACTTAGTTTTAAGTAAATTTGTTTTGTTCAAGTCTCTATTGTTGACGTTTTTTTTTTTAAATTATTGTATTAACCTAAAAGTGAGAAATATGAATCTGTCAAAATAGGTTTGGGCCCGAATTGGATTATATCAGAAATATGTGAAAATGTTGGATAAGTATCCGGTATCTTTTTATTAAAGCTGTGTTTGCTAATATCAGAAATCATGGTCATGGACATTTCAATATAATTTACACTTAATGCACAGTACCCCCAACGTACAGAAATCTACAAAGTAAAAGCAAATAAACGCCAACTATATAAGACGCTTTAGACCCAGTTGAAAGCATAGTCGAGCTTTAACTTCCTCTAGTAATTGAACGACAAAGAAAAAAAACATGAAGCTTCTACGTCTACTCTGGGTGAGTGTGCTGCTTGTGGCGATCACAACCAGATACACAGCTTTGGCTCAACCAGCGCCAGCACCAGCACCAGCACCGGCAACTCCACCTGCTGCTGGTACTCCACCTGCTGCTGGAACTCCACCTGCTGCTGGAACTCCACCTGCTGCTGGAACTCCACCTGCTGCTGGAACTCCTCCTGCTGCTGGTACTCCACCTGCTGCTGGTACTCCTCCTGCTGCTGGAACTCCACCTGCTGCTGGTACTCCACCTACTGCACCAGGTGCTGCTGCTCCAGCTGCAGGTGCTGTTGCTCCTGGTGCTGCTGCTCCCGGTGCTGCTGCTCCTGCTCCAGGTGCTGCTGCTGCTGCTCCAGGTGCTGCTGCTGCTGCACCAGGTGCTGCTGCTGCTCCTGGTACTGCTGCTGCTCCAGGTGCTGCTGCTGCTGCTCCAGGTGCTGCTGGTACTCCAGCAGCTGGTACTCCAGGTGCCGCTGCTGCTCCAGGTGTTGCTGCTACTCCAGGGGCTGCTGTTGCTCCAGGGGCTGCTGTTCCAGGAGCTGCCGGTGGTAACGCTGGTAACAACAACGCGGCCGCTAGGAGAAGAAGAAGGAGACAGCGTAGAAGACAGTTGGCTAGAAGAAGACGTGCAAGGAGAAGACAACGCCAAGCTAGGCAACGTAGAGGCAACCGAGGAAGAGGAGGAAATCGTCGACGCGGGGGGCAAGGAGGCAACGGCAGACGCAGGGGACAAGGAGGTAACGGTAGACGCAAGATTGTCATAATACGCAGACGCAGCAACAACAACGACTTTAATTTTGGATAGAAAGATCTCCTCTCTTCGATGATTATCTACTGGAAATGTTTTCTTTTTTAGAAACTTATATGAATGTATGTGTGTAATAATGAATAAATAATTCGATGTGTCGGCATAAAAAGCTTTTCTAAATAATTTTTTAAACACTGAAAGGTCAAGGTTACTCTGTTGTGGTTAAACTAAAATAGGTTTGAGAGGCCCAACTCTGTCTTAAGATTAATCTGTAAGTTGGAAGGTGACGTCGCATCTACACCATACTTACTTACAAGGGGTGGGCAAAGAAAGTTTCTTCAGCAAAACTGCAGGTGAGTTCAGTCTCCATGAAGAAACATTCCCAAAACAGGCTGAGGCTGATCGACTTCGCCGGTATCCGCCATGTGTTTGCCTGTAGTACTAGATTCCGCACAAGAAAATCGCCTATCATTTGTGATAGACGGACGACATGTATCCAGTGCTCTCGATGTGGGTACGGTTCATCTCCGAAAAGCTGTAATCACTACAGAGAGCCACCTGGTTTTCTACTGGACTTGAACTCCTGCTCATTGAGAGCACTCATCAGCAACTCGGAATAAGGGAGCTGTAGAATGGCATCTGCAGAGACATCTGGATTTCGGCAAGGTCCATAAAAAAGCTGGTACGATGAGGATTGTCGTCTTGCAGTAGAGAGAAAGCAGACAGCTTACTGAGCTGAATGGGTCTGATGGCGAACGAGGACAAGATAGAAAAGCAAACTCTAAGAGTCACTCATCATTTCTGTTCGCCCTTCTGTGTCGAAATACGATGAGACCTCACTAGGAGTTTTCGAGAGAAAGGTTTTGCCGAAGATTTATGCTCCTTTGCATATTGGCAAATACGAATATAGGAGACTATGGTACGATGAGCTCTACGTGATGTGGCTATAGTTTAGCGAATAAAAAGACAGCGACTAAGATGGCTAGATCATATCGTTCGAACTGATGAAAACATTCCAGCTATTTGAGAGTATTCGATGGAGTATTCACTGGTGGTAGCAGAGGAAGGTCAAGATCCTCACTGCGTTGGAAAGATTAGGTGGAGAGCGATCTTGTTTCACTTGATATTTCCAGCTGACAGCTGACGAAGAAACGAATGGCGCCCTAAGCACAGCGGACGCTGATAAGGGCTACGAGTTGATTGATTTTCAGCTCCTTAGATAAAGTAACTCTTTCTAGCGACTTCCACTATACGAGAACATCTTTAAGCAAGATAAGCACGACTATAGTTATGTGGATTGTTCCTAAATGCTTAGATTACTGGGACAAATGATGGCGATAGCTGTGTTTTCCCATGCAGTTTCGACAGCTCTGTCGTATAAAAATTTGATATAAGACGCCGTAGGTTAGATTTACTAGCTGTTCATAATGGCGAGCTTTCTTCTTCTATGGAGCTACCTTTACAGCATACATTTTGAGTTCCCGAAAGGCAATCCCCAGAGATTTTACTGCTATCGTAGTAGTCAATCAGCATATATAGTGTTTTTATCAAAGTGGATGTTAGACTGATTGGACTGAACTCTCCAGCAGATACATGCAACCTTTTCCTGGCTTGTTCACAACACCCTAGTCATGTAACTCGGTCTCACGGGGTTCACGAAGATAAGATGAGTAAGCCAACTGCTATTATTTGCTAATATAACGAAGTCTTCTGTAAGCATTAAGGTATAATCTGGAAAATTTATTGGCACACATTGGACAATTTCTGTTGAGAACTTTTTTTTGAATGTTTTAAGCGAATTTTAAAAAGCTCCTAACACATCCGGAAGTTCGAATTTGGTAGTCTGTCTATGTTAAGTTTTGTCAATATCTTATTTTCAAAATATCTAGAGCGCTTGTTAGTCAGTTATACACACATAACACATATCAATTGAAAAGCTCCCGGACCGGACGTATAGATGGCGCTACGAGAATGATTTAATTAATGATTTTTAGTTAGTTCTAACCTTCAAAAGATCTTCAAAACAACGACGAGTTGATGATGCGGAGCAGTGTTTTTGGAGTTGTTGAAGCGCAGTAAATACGAGTTTATGCATCGATATGTGATAATGAATGAAACATGTCTCGCATCATTTCACTCCGACATCCAATCGACAGTCATCCGAGTGGACTGCACATGATGAACCCGCTCCAAAGCTCGGAAAAGCGCAACAGGGGGTTTGCATATTATTGAACTGTTTGAAGGACGAAATCGTCGAAAAACGGTCGCATCTGAAGAAAAAGAAAGTGCTGTTTCGCCAAGACCGTACACCGTGTCACAAGTCAGTGAAATCGATTTTAAAAAATCCATGTATTGGGCTTCGAATTGCTTCCGCAGCCACCGTATTCTCCAGTTCTAGCCCACAGCGACTACTTCCTGCTCTCAGATCTCAAAAGAATGTTCGCTGGGAAGAACTTTTCGTCGAATGAAGAGATGATCGCCGAAACTTAGGAGGTTGTGTCCCTCTCTATATCTATATAATTTGTAATTTATAAAAAGTTTTTATTTTTATTCTATTCTAAAAATTACGCTAAACACAAAAAAGTGATACGCACATACGCATACATACATGTATAAACGTTTATTTTATTTTCGTAGTTTATTAGCTACTCTATGTGTATGTGTGTTGCGCTGAATTTTATGATTCTCTGCTTCTGGTTTTTTTCACATTTTCTCTTATTTTCTTCGCAGGCGTAAAAGTTAAACAAAAACGTCCGCGTTTATTTTTATGCTCTTGTTTTTAAAGCTTTTCACGCTGGAGCCTTTGATTGTCATCTACTTTTAGGCGCAAATGTCATTAAGCGGTTTTAAGGTTGACTACTTTCGCATTTAAGTGATAAAATTCAATTGAAATTTTATATTGAAATTTTTTGTGTGGCAATTTTCACGCATACACGCTTATGCATATGCCAGAAAAAAAAAATTAAAAAAAAAAATACTAAAAAATATTATAGGAAAAGGCGGCACAGAAATGGCATGTCCATAAAAGCGATATTAAATGCTTACATTGTTTGTTGTGTTGTGCCATATATATTTATTTTATATACCTAAATATATATATATATATATATATATATATATATAAATTTAAGCAGTAGGAGACGAAAAATCGCTTTTTGTGCAAATGAATAAATTTTAAACATTTTATAAAAAAAATACAAAAAAAAAATAAAAAAAAATAAAAAAAATTATAATAAATATAATCAAATAAAAAAAATATATAAAAAAATAAAATAAAACTATCAAATAAATAAATTATATAAAGCAAAAAAAATTAAAAACGAAATAGGAAATAGAATAAAATAAAAGATAAGCAAAATCAAAAAACTTAACATAATTTAAAAATGAAATAAAATTAAACAAGTTAAAATAAAATAAAAATAAATAAATAAATAAAAACAATAAAATAAAAATTAATAAAAATATGTAAAAAAAATGAAATAAAAAATTAAACAAAATAAATTAAATAAAGTAAAAAAAAATTATAAATTCAAAATAAAATAAAATAAAATAAAATAAAATGAAAGTTTATTAAAATTAAAAAACTTAATATAATATAAAAATGAAATAAAATAAAACAAATTTAAAAAAATAATAATTAAAAAAATACATAAAAAATAACAAAAAAAATTAAAAAACAAAAATAAAAAAAAATTAAAAATAAGAATAAAAAATAAAATAAAATAAAACAAAGTATTATTATTTCATGTTACTTTAAATGGAATGCAAAAAAAAAAAATAAAGTAAACTAAAAAAAAAAAAAAAAAAAAATAAAATAAAAAAAAAAATCATATTCAAAAAAAAAAAAAAAAAAAATAAAAAAAAATTAAAAACAAAAATAAAAAATAAAATAAAATAAAACAAAGTATTATTATTTCATGTTACTTTAAATGGAATGCAAAAAAAAAATAAAGTAATATAAACAAAAAAAAAAATAAAAAAAAATAAAAAAATAAAATCATATTCAAAAAAAAAAAAAAATAAAAATAAAGAATTAAAAAAAAAATTAAAAAAAAAATAATAAAAAAAAATAAAATAAAACAAAGTATTATTATTTCATGTTACTTTAAATGGAATGCAAAAAAAAAATTAAGTAAACTAAAAAAATAAAAAAATTAAATCATATTCAAAAAAAAAAAAAAATTTAAAAAAAAACTTAAAAAAATTTTAAAAATAAAATAAGTCAAAATAAAATAAATAAAAAATTAATAAACAAAATTAAATGAAATGAAATGATATAGCTTTAAATAAAATTAAATGAAAAAAATAAATAAATGAAAAATCAAATAAAATAAAAAATAAAAATAAATAAAAAATAAAAAATAAAAAATTATAATAACAAAAATATAATATAAATAAAATAATTTAAAGTAAAATCCAATAAAATGAAATAAAACAAAATAATATAATATAAAATAAAATTAAATTAAATAAAATGGAAAAACAGAATAAAGATGAAGTTAAAAAAAATTAATAAAATGGAGAAAAGTAAAAAAAAAATTGAAATAAAAATAAATAAAAAATAAATAAATAAAAATAAATAAGATAAAATAAATTAAAAAAATTAAAATAATTTAAAAATAAAAAAAATTAAAAGAAAAAAAATAAAAAAATAAAAAAATAAATAAAAAAATGTAGAAAAAAAAATAAAAATAAACAAAGAAAAAAATTTTTAAATAAAAAAATATAGAAAAATAAAAATAAAATTTAAACAAAGAAAAAAATATTAAAATAAAAATATAAAATAAGATAAATAAAATAAGAAAAATTAAATTAATTTAAAAAAAAGTAATAATAATAAAAAAGTAAAAATAAAAAAAGTAAAAAATTGAATTAAAAAAATTAAAAAAAATAAAATATAATATATATGTAAAATAAATAAATAAAAAAAAAAAAATAAATAAAAAAATAAATAAATAAAAAAAATCCAATTAAAGAATTAAAAAAAAAATAAACAAAAATAAAGAAAAAAAATTAAAAATTAAAAAAAAACATTACAATAAAATTAAGTATGTTCAAAAAAATAAAATAAAATAAAAGAATAAAAAAATAAAATAAGTTAAGTGAAAATATATAATTAAAACAATACGAATTACAAAATCTATAAAAAATGTAAAATGAAATAAAATAAAATTAAACAAAATCAATTAAGTTCTAAAAAAGAAAGAAAAAAAATTAAATTAATTAATTAATAAAATTAAATACTAGAATATTATTATAAATAAATAAAAAACAATGATTATATATAAAAATAATAATAAATTAACTGAAAACAAAAACAAAATATTTTAAAAAAGATGAATTAAAAAAATTTAATTAAATTTTATAAAATATAGTTTTATCAAATAAGAGGAAGTAAATGAAATAAATAAATATGTAATTGTTTGTTCACAATCAACAAAACATATTTACTAAAACTTAAGGAAACTCAAGAAATGATAACAATAAAAACATATTTCTTCTCAAGATCACTTACATCAAACACAGAGATCATTCGTCATACAAGAATTAACAAAGTAAAAGCAAATAAAAGCCAACTATATAAGATGCTTTAGACCCAGTTGAAAGCATAGTCGAGCTTTAACTTCCTCTAGTAATTGAACGACAAAGAAAATAACATGAAGCTTCTACGTCTACTCTGGGTGAGTGTGCTGCTTGTGGCGATCACAACTAGATACACAGCTTTGGCTCAACCAGCGCCAGCACCAGCACCAGCACCGGCAACTCCACCTGCTGCTGGTACTCCACCCGCTGCTGGAACTCCACCTGCAGCTGGCACACCACCTGCTGCTGGCACCCCACCTGCTGCTGGTACTCCGCCTGCTGCTGGTACTCCACCTGCTGCTGGTACTCCACCTGCTGCTGGAACTCCACCTACTGCTCCAGGTGCAGGTGCCGCTGCTCCAGGTGCCGCTGCTCCTGGTGCCGCTGCTCCCGGTGCTGCTGCTCCTGGCGCTGCTGCTGCTGCTCCAGGTGCTGCTGCTGCTGCTCCAGGTGCCGCTGCTACAAACACTACAGTAGTCCCAGCTGCTGGTGCTGCAAATGCTACAGTAACCCCAGCTGCTGGTGCTGTCACAGTAGCACCGAATAACTCAACAACAGCTAATAACACCAGCCCCGCTGCTAGGAGACGAAGAAGAAGGAGACAGCGTAGAGGACAGTTAGCGAGAAGAAGACGTGCTGCCAGGAAAAGACAACGCCAAGCTAGAAGACGTGCACGCAGAAGACAACGTAAAGCCAACCAAAGAAGGAGAAGAAGAAATCGTCAAAACAGGGGGGGGCAAGGAGGCAACGGCAGACGCAGAGTTGTCATAATTCGCAGACCCAACAACGGTCAAACTTGAAGAAAGTATCTTCGCTCTCTATTGAGTATCAATCTTAGATGTAATAACAAATAAACAAATGCAGCATTTTTGAACTACTGAAAATTCCAGGTTACTGTTTTCTGGAAGAGAACTAAAGAAGTGTAAATGAAATCAGCTTAAAGATGTCTCCTTTAGAACCGTCACTGTATGCAGGTGTATTGTGCAATCATTGCATA
The DNA here is from genome assembly GCA_030068015.2 of Neoceratitis asiatica. NCBI lineage: Eukaryota > Metazoa > Arthropoda > Insecta > Diptera > Tephritidae > Neoceratitis > Neoceratitis asiatica. The sequence continues at coordinate 99,659,576 of CM061524.1, read as the reverse complement.
TATTGTTTTTTCTCTTGTCCAGCACAGTTCGAAAGTGAACCTGAATGTCAGGAGTTAAGGACTCACCTGCGCTTTCGCTCCTTTTGCACTCTCTATGACAGCGTGCCTATAATTGATTTCAAAAAGACTTTGTAAAGGCGACAATGGAAGTATGGAGGACTTGCTAATTATGACAGAATGTCAATTTATCTTCCGGCTATCTATCCAATATGTCAAAATTATTTTGTTGTATACTTTTTTTTTGGCGATTTTTACCTCATATCTAAGCAAGGGACTCATACGGGTTCTACAAGATATCTTCCGATGTTGAATCTCGGTGCCAACAATTATTGAAAATCTATGTTTGTAGAATACCAAATTTCATATGCTTAAATGCTTTATTGTAGAATTTATGATTCCAAAATTACGTAACCGAATGTGATATAGTCGAACAATCAGCCAGCCAGGCGACAACTGATCAATACCAATACATCACAAGAACATACCCGCATGCTAAGTTTCCTCAGATACCTCAGAAATAGGGAAACTAGTTTGCTTGAAAACAGGCGGACAGATGAACGGACCGAGGGAGAGATGGACATGGCTAAATTAACTTAGCTTCTCTTTCTAATACGTTCGGTTTAAATTTTGGTGGATTATCTCTTCTCCTTCATGCACCTACTTATTTCGAACCAGAGCTAATATAGCATTTCATGTTAAGGGAAGTGACAAAAACAACATAAAATTTATTAAGAATTTTTTACAAAATTTTTATTTTCTAGATTTAAAAAAAAATCTACTCTACAGTGAGTAAAAAAGTCACAGCAGAGAGGATTTGCCCATTATATACAAGTAATAATAATTAATTTTTTATATTCAGAATTAACCAAATCTTCTTCTGTTGCCGCGTTGTCCGCGCCTACCGCGTCTTCCACGTCTTCCTTGTCTGCCGCGTCTTCCTTGTCTCCCACGTCTTCCTTGTCTTCTTCTTCCTCTATTTCCTCGTCTACGCCGTCTATTGCCCTGCCTTCTTCTGCCTTGATTTGGTCTTCTTCTTCTTCTTCTTTGGTTATTTCTACGTCTTCTAGCTTGTTGACGTCTCCTCCTCGCCAAACGCCTTCTTCTTCTTCTTCCAGCTGCTGGCCTTCTTCGTGGTCTCCTTCTTCTTCTCCTTGCGGCCGCGTTGTTATTACCAGTATTTTGTGCTGGTGCTTGAACTGGTGCTTGAACTGGTGCTACAACTGGTGCTTGAACTGGTGCTACAATTGGTGCTGGAGCTGGAACAGGTACAGGGGCTGGTGCTGGAGCAAGTGCTGGAACGGGAGCTGGAACAGGTGCAGGAGCTGGTGCTAGGGCAGGAGCTGGCGCAGGTGCTGGCACCGGAACTGGAGCTGGAGCTGGTGCTAGTGCTGGTGCCGGAGCTGGTGCTGGCTGAGCTAAAGCTGTGTATCTAGTTGTGATCGCCACAACCAGTATACTCACCAAGAGTAGGCGTAGAAGCTTCATATTTATCGTCAATCAATAACTAGGGGAAGGTAAGCCTCGATTGTGCTTTCAACGGTTGCTGTAAGGTCTTATATAGTTGGCGTTTATTTGTTCTTTGTACTCAGTTAATTCATATACGAGGAGTGTAGTATTTACATTATGTAACGGTGTTTGATAAAAATATGTTTTAATTTTAAGAAAATTTGTTTATAAAATTGTGCAAATATTTGTGTAGCGTAACGAAGTCGTATGTAAAGAAAAACAGAAAAATACTGCGTAGTAAGTCTGTAACGGTGTAATCAACTGGCGCCCAATATTGGTTTTTATTTACAACAGCAATGTCTGGAAGGCAACCTCACCGAAATCTGGTTTCATCGTTGAAAAAATCAACACTTTGTCAAAAGTTTTTGTTCCACGATTCAGGCGATAGAGAAACTGGGAAGAAATGAAATCAGGAGCTGGAAGCGTGATCCAAACATTTTGCGCTCCATCCCAGTTTCATTCAGACTCCATTTGCTAATGGGTTGTCTAAAAACAACTTCGCCTTGGAATTGTTGGAATCGTCACTCTTTGCACAGTGGACGAGCTGCTATGGAGAAAACGGCCACAAATACTTCTACTGATGCTATCGTTTTAAATTTTTTTGTTCAAATTTCTATAAAAATACGAAAAGTAATAAAACATATGGTGCTCGTCTCTGAGCATCTTCAAACCCTTCTGCAGCATCTACGCCTCTCATATCAAAAGTAAATAAATGGAGTTAATTTATAAGTAAGCAACGTCATCTGGCCAGGGCTCGAGTCCAGGTTCGACCAAAAGTCAAAATATTAAAAAAAAAAAATTATTTAAGTTTTATAATTGCAGTCGATCCAGGGTGTGGAATGTCCAGCCATCAGAGAGGATTTCTGGGTAATATAAAAGCTTTTCTGTTCCATTCCTTTCGCAAACTGAAAACTTTTTCACCGATGAACCCAGATTTCGGGGGATCTACGTTCCAGACATTGCTGTTGTAAATAAAAACCAATAATGGGCGCCAGTTGATTACGCCGTTAAGCACTTACTACGCAGTATTTTTCTGTTTTTCATCACATACGAGTTCGTTATGCTAAAAAAATATTTGCTCAAAATTATAAACAAAAACTTTCTGAAAATTAAAACATATTTTTATCAAACACTGTTACATAATGTAAATACTACACTCCTCGCGTAAGAATTAACTGAGTACAAATAGCAAATAAAGGCCAACTATATAAGACCTTCCAGCAACCGTTGGAGGCACAGTCGAGGCTCACCTTCCTCTAGTTATTGAGAGATGAAAAATATGAAGCTTTTACGTCTACTCTTGGTGAGTATACTGGTTGTGGCGATCACAACTAGATACACAGCTTTAGCTCAGCCAGCACCAGCTCCGGCACCAGCACCAGCACCAGCTCCAGCTCCAGCTCCGGTGCCAGCACCTGCGCCAGCTCCTGCCCTAGCACCAGCTCCTGCACCTGTTCCAGCTCCCGTTCCAGCACTTGCTCCAGCACCAGCTCCTGTACCTGTTCCAGCTCCAGCACCAGTTGTAGCACCAGTTCAAGCACCAGCACAAAATACTGGTAATAACAACGCAGCCGCAAGGAGAAGAAGAAGGAGACCACGAAGAAGGCCAGCAGCTGGCAGAAGAAGAAGAAGACGTTTGGCGAGGAGAAGACGTCAACAAGCTAGAAGACGTAGAAATAACCAAAGAAGAAGAAGAAGACGGCCAAATCAAGGCAGAAGAAGGCAGGGCAATAGACGGCGCAGAAGAGGAAATAGAGGAAGAAGAAGACAAGGAAGACGTGGAAGACAAGGGAGACGCGGGAGACGCGGCAGACAAGGAAGACGCGGACAACGCGGCAACAGAAGAAGATTTGGTTAATTCTGAAGATGAAAAATTAATTATTATTATATAATGAGAAAATGTTCTTTCTTTGCTGCGGCTTTTTTACTCACTGTAGAGGAAATTTTTTTTAAAAATCTACAAAATAAAAGTTTTATAAAATTTCTTAATAAATTTCATTTTGTTTTTGTCACTTTTTCGGCTTCGCAGAGAAAAGCAGTTAAACTAAATACCGGTACTTTTTCAAGCAGTTCGATAAACAGTTTGGTAACTTCGTTAGAAGTCGCGGTTTAATATGCTCGTTTCCGGGCGACTTTTCTATATTCAAAGTTTTAGTTTTGAATTTCTTTTGTCTTAGTTGTGGTTGAACACTCTTCGGAGGTTCTTCATTGAGTTGGGATACTTCACTTAGGTGATTTGCAAAGCTTTTAGCTCTTTCTTCTTCAGAACATGTTCAAGAACTGGTTCTCTGTCTGTGAGGTCTCTCAATTTCTGCTGATGATTTAAAGTTCTTTTCGAACTTTTAAAGTGAATTTTTTTTGAGCAGAGTTCGGCGTCAAAATTGAAATTAATTTTTTTTTCAATCAAACTGAAGAAAAAAGTAATAAAAATATGCATAAAATGCTGAAAGTTGTCCACGACCAAACACAATCACTGAAATGATAAGCGAAGCATACAGGATTACTGAGTTTCAAGGCGACAAATCATAGAACATCTCATCTTTCATTAGAGAAGTGGAACTTATACTTCGACATGACATTTCCATTAGCAAGTGCTTCTAAAAAATACTCAGGGCTCAACAGTACAATTCAGACAGACCAGAGCTCAATCCGAGCTATTCAACCGCATTTCCCAACAGAGTTGACGATTCTATAATAAAACCAGTAGTCGATATTCGGTTCGACAGTATCGAACAAACTAAATTGGGCTCAGGAAGGTGGATGGTGGATAGAGGTTACCCAAGAACATTTTCAGTAACCAGCAAGTACAATTACTTACCGTTAATCAAATTAGGCATTGGTTTTAATACCATCATCAAAAAAAAAGTTTAATTTCATTAAGAAATTTTCATTTTTATTTCGGTGATTTTTCAGCAGTAAGTCCAAAATTCACGGTCATGTTCTCATCATAAAATCATGATGAATTTTTTTCTTCTTTCAAACAGGATTAAGCAAACCTTCCGCCATTTCGTACTATCCTTACGCTTGTGCTGGAGCTGGTGCTGGTGCAGGTGCTGGTGCCGGTGCTGGAGCTGGTGCTGGTGCAGGTGCTGGTGCCGGAGCTGGTGCTGGTGCTGGTGCCGGTGCTGGAGCTGGTGCCGGAGCTGGTGCTGGTGCTGGAGCTGGTGCTGGTTCAGGTGCTGGTGCAGGTGCTGGTGCCGGAGCTGGTGCTGGTGCCGGTGCTGGTGCTGGAGCTGGAGCTGGTGCTGGTTCAGGTGCTGGTGCAGGTGCTGGTGCCGCTGGTGCTGGTGCAGGTGCTGGGGCAGGTGCTGGTGCCGGAGCTGGTGCTGGTGCCGGTGCTGGTGCTGGAGCTGGAGCTGGTGCTGGTTCAGGTGCTGGAGCAGGTGCTGGTGCTGGAGCTGGTGCTGGTGCTGGAACTGGAGCAGCAGTTGGTGCTGGAGCTGGTGCTGGTGCTGGAGCAGGAGCAGGAGCTGGTGCTGGAGCTGGTGCTGGTGCTGGTGCAGGTGCTGGTGCCGGTGCTGGGGCAGGTGCTGGTGCAGGTGCTGGTGCCGGTGCTGGGGCAGGTGCTGGTGCCGGAGCTGGTGCTGGTGCCGGTGCTGGTGCTGGAGCTGGAGCTGGTGCTGGTTCAGGTGCTGGTGCAGGTGCTGGTGCAGGTGCTGGTGCTAGAGCTGGTGCTGGTGCCGGTGCTGGAGCTGGTGCTGGTGCTGGTGCTGGAACTGGAGCTGGTGCTGGAGCTGGAGCTGGTGCTGGTGCTGGTGCTGGAGCAGCAGTTGGTGCTGGAGCTGGTGCTGGTGCTGGAGCAGGAGCTGGTGCTGGAACTGGAGCTGGAGCAGGAGCTGGTGCTGGTGCTGGTGCTGGAGCTGGAGCTGGAGCTGGCGCTGGTTGAGCTAAAGCTGTGTATCCAGTTGTGATCGCCAAAAACAGCACACTCAGCCAGAGTAGACGTAGAAGCTTCATGTTTTTTTTTTTCGTTTAACTACTAGAGGAAGGTTAGCCTCGACTGTGCTTTTCAAGGTTGCTGGAAGGTCTTATATATAAGTAGTTGGCGTTTATTTGTCAATACTTTACCTCATGTAAAGGTAGTTGGTAAAAATGTTTTATTTTTATTTTTAGAAAGTTTGTTTACATAACTGTACAAATATTTTTCAAATATAAAAAACAGAAAACAAAATTTCCGATGCGTATTTTACAAATAAATGCGTGATAAGTGCGTAACTCGCGTAGTAGACTGGCGCCCAATTTACAGCAGTATTGTCTGAAAGGCAACCCAGTCAAAATCCGCTTTCATCGATACAACAATTCACAACGATTTTGTTTCTAGGTTAAGGTGATACGACGATTGGGAGTCCGAAAGGAATGTGGGAACTGGAAGCATGTTCCAAACTTTTCCTTTGCTTCTGCCCAGTTTCATTAAGGCTCCATTTGCTAGTGAGCTATCTAACCACAACTTCGCCGTACCCATTTGCTAGCCTGCTTGCCGCTCTTCTGCCGAAATATTTCTTTTTGAATTATTTGAATGCACTGATATCGTAGGAAAAAAATTGTAACAGCTGACCGAAGTGTGCCATTGTGAATAGTTGAAGCCAGCGCAGTTCAAAATTATGTTTTTTTTTAAGGAAAGCGCGTGCCAAAAATATTTTAAAATTCATGCCGTTCCGTGGCGGCTTAGTGTAAACTGTAGGTCTCACCACTTGTTGGACAAACATTAAGACGCACATCGCAAATTGGAGGATGAGAGCAGGACCGAAATTCCTTCCCTCAGCAGGAATTTCGAAGTTTCATCGAACTGAAGTTGCAAGTGTTTTCAACAAATTTCGTGATCTTCTTCTTTAAGGCAGGGCTATGTGAACGTAATAGGGCTTTTTTTGCGAGTAATGTGAGCCAGAGTTGTACTCAGTTACGCGGTAATGTAGAGTTTGACAAGCCACAAGGGATTTCACTTCAGCAACAGCGATCTGCGGGGCATCTAAAGAGATCTTCACAGGGATACGCCGACTATTTCAATAATCTTCAAAACGTTCGACTTCGCTTTACGCATTTACTAAGCTCATACTAACATTTAGCATAGTAACAACCGGTCGAGCTCTTTGGTGTTGAGTATGATGTATATTTTATTCAAAAATATTTGTACAAAAATGTAAAACATATTTTTCTCGAGAACTTTTACATTTTTTGTAAATAAAATAACTGTGTACAGAGCAGTGGAATTTTCCATTTCGTAATAATTGGAACGGAAAGTTTTCAGTAATAACAATGCGGGCGTGGGAAGAAGAAGAAGAAGAATGATCAACGTAGAAGGCAAGCGGCTAGACTGGAGACGTCAACGAGTTCGAAGACGCAGGCTATATAGAATAAGTCAAAGAACAGGAAGAAGAAAAAGAAAAAAGCGCTGTGGCAATGACAGACGCGGGTGAGGTGAGCAGTGCTCAACGGAGACAATACAAGAAGGAACTGTTAATTTGTACGCCATAGACAAGGCTTCAAATTCTTTGAATCGCCCAACTTTTGTCACACCGAACACTGACAAGGCAAACGGAAACTATTAAGCAGTGTAATAAGGCAGTGGTTGTTGGCAACTCTATGCTGATGTGCGCGCAATTTTTTTAGCTCTTGCAAAAGTTTTTATAATTATTAAATAAATCGCCTTACCGAAACTAAAATAACTTGGCGGGCGTATCTTTTTTTTTCAAAATAAATATCGCCTTACCAATTGGTAAGATAGAGGATGGAAAAAGTGGAAGTGTGACAAATGCAAAGGTTCCATTCGTACAGAACTGCAGAAAATTCGATGTGAAGGTGTGTGTGTGGTAAATATTACCATCTAACAACAAAAGTTTTGTGTTGTTTGGTCCAATACAGTGTTAATACACTGGAGGAATGTGAGATGCTAAGGTTTATGTGTACAAATAAATTGTTTGCAGTATGTAAATAATGTTGATGACAGACATTCTTAAAGACATGCAAATGGTGGTGAAGAAAAATATGGACAACATCTAGCCGAATATAAGAGCGAATTTGGTAATGCACTGAAGAAACACGAGAGCGAAATTAAGCAAGTCCCGAAAGCGTTGGAGGTAGCATTCTCTGAGAGAATAAAGGCAATGCAAAAAGCACAGGATACATGCGAAAAAAAAGTGTGAAAGAAGTAAACAAGATACGTGAAATAGCTGAATGTTTCAAGCGCAACAGTGAGCAAGTATGTGATGAAATAAAGAACAACAAAAATGACAATAAGAAAATGATAGAAGCCATTAGCAAGGAACACAAAAAAAAAAATGTGCACTGAAATTAAGAAAAATGTAAACACGGAAGCCAAGGTATCATATGCGGCTGTAATAAAAACTGGAAAAGAAAACAAAACAAAAGTAGCGTTGCCAGATGTAAGAAAAGTACTTCCTACAATAATAATTAAACCGAGTAGTAAACAAGATGCTAAAATCACTAAAAATGACCTAAACTGGAAAGTGGATCCCAAAGATCTGGATCTGCAAATAACGAACATAGTAGCTAGGCAAAGCGGAGTGGTAATTGTTGCAGAAGTGCAAATGTGCAAGAAAGCGAAAAAATTAAAAATGCCATTATATTGCCAGTAAATAATATTGGGAATAAATATGAAGTAAAGATTCCCATTATATTGCCAGTAAATATTATTGGGAATAATTATGAAGTAAAGATTCCTAGTGAAGTGAAACCGGAAATCTGAAATTGTAACTGGTATAAATTTTAAATATGAGGATGATGAACTTATCCAGAGGATTAGTTGGCAAAATAATTGTGTAAACGAAACGAAGATCAAAATGGTGAAGCAATATGAAGTTAAAAAGGGCGACAAAATATTCTATAATGCGATTCTAGAAGTTGATATAGAAGCGTTCGCAAAGATACTAGCTGAAGAGAGACTCAATATTGGCTGGGATCGTTGTAGAATATATGACGCAGTACAAGTTTTTTTGTTGCTTTAAATGCAAGGGCTTCAATCATAAGGCGTTTGATTGCAAAGACAAAGAATTGTATGAGGACGAATAAGGAGCTAAATTTGTGACTAGATGAGAACCACGATTCTTGGGATAGAAACTGTCCTGTATATCAGCAGAAGATAGCTGCAAAAAAAAAAAGGAAGATTGGGTACCAGCAACCAAGGACGGAAGGTGCAAACAACATACAAAGGTCGAGGTATAACTTGAGGTGTATATATATCTTAATATTAATAGTATAATTGCAAATAAAGCTGAATTAGAACGATTTATGGAAATAAAAAAAAAACCACACATAGTATTATGCGCGGAAACATGCACAACGGATTTAATAATGGATTCCGAGCTAGATATTATGACCTACAAATTGATTCGATGCGATTCCCACAGCAGGCATACTGGTGGTGTTCTAATGTATATATGTACACGAAAATTTACAATTTAACATAGTCTGCAATAGAGATTTCAATATGAATATATGGTGCATTATTATAAAAATTAAAAAATTCGCATTAAAATGGCAAATTGGTGTACTTTACCATTCACCAAGTAGCAGTGATGCCGAATTTATTACATATTTAAATGATATCAACACTGAGCACCTCAAGGAATCAATCAATAATATAATAATAGGAGATTTCAATATTAATATGAACATATCGTCAACATATTCTAACCAGCTAGCAAGTACATTTGCCCAGATGCCTATGATACAGAGAATTACTTTCAATACTAGAATAAGAGAGTACTCAACTACAGAAATTGTTTTGTTATTCAGTAATAATGATGAAATTAAAACTGAACATTTAGGTGAATAGAGAATTTCAGATCATGAGACTATCCATTTTGAAGTGCCTACAACAACAAAATATTGCAAAATGAGAGAATATTATAATGTCGTTTGTTGGGAGTATTATAGTGCAGAAAATCTACTAAACCTGTTGCGATCAATTGATCTGAGTTTGGTGCTTAGTGCTGAAGTAGAAAATAAAGTTCAAGTTGTGAACGATATACTAAACGATATACTAAACGAAGCCATGCAAAGGCTAACATATGAGCAGAGAATTAGGAAGCAACTCAGGAACAAATGGTAAGATCATGAGTTAACAGTACTTAATAAAAGGAAACTTGACCTCTATAATATTGCAAGAAACACGGGCTATTATTGGGATGATTATAATGCCATTAAGAAAATATATAAGAGAAAAATTAAATATAAAAAGAAGAAATTCATGGAAGATCGAGTCATAAGAAATAAAGGAGACATGAAACAGATGTGGAAGTGTCTGAAAGACACCGCGGAGTTGACAAATAATAAAAAAGATATTGCCAAAATAGTAATCAATGAATGGTCAATGTATTGAGACTGAATATGATATAGCCAATCTCCGAAACCAGTTTTTTTTTGTACAAAGTATAGTTGAAATCAATGACAGCATTGAAAAAATACCTAATGCAACTGAATTCGGACTCAATTAATGCAATTGAGACTTTTCAATTTATAAACATAGAGCTAGATGATATAATAAGGATCACTAAAGCGTTTAAAAATAAATATGACGGGGAAAAAGGTTCTGTCGGAAGCTGTGTTTCAAGATGCCATGACATACATTGCGCACTTGTATAAAGATATAATAAACGAGTCTCTATGCACAGTGGCATTGTTCCTAGTTGCTGGAAAATATCTAGAATAGTACCTGTGGAAAAAGTTAAAAATACAGTGAAACCAGAGGAGCTCCGTCCGATAAACACCTACAGGTAGTAGATGAAAAAATGATGGAAACTGTGGTGAAAAATCAACTGGTAGCTCACCTAGACAAACATAATGTGCTAATACTTGAACAATCAGGGTTCAGAAAGAGTCATTCATGCGAAACAGCACTGAACATGGTAATTGCGGAATAGAAGGTAGACATCGCTGAAAAAAAAGTTGTGGTTTCCGTATTCTTGGATTTAAAACGGGCATTTGCAACTGTTGATAGAGGAGAACTGTTGAGCGTAATATTTAAACTTGGTATCCGCGGAACAGCTTTTGAATGGTTCCGAAGTTATTTGAGCGATAGGAAACAGAGGACGATTATTGGAAGTGCAGTTTTATCCGTCGTAGATGTAAACATTGGATTACCACAAGGTTCGGTGCTGACCCCAATATATAATTTACAATCTACATCAATGATATTAAGAAATGTTTGAGACATTGTAAAATACGGCTGTTTGCGGATGATGCATTGGTTACCATTAGTGAAACGAATGCATATGATGCAATGTTGAAAATGCAAGAAGATTTAGACTCGGTATATAGATGGCTATGCATCAGAAAGTTAAAAAAATTAAATGTGGATAAAACGAAGTTTATGATAATTTGCAAAAACCACAGCACTACGGGCAACAATCATCTAAGCAACATTGGTCTAAGGATTAAAAAAACGATGAACTTCAAAAAGTCGACAAAATTAAGTATTTGAGAGTATTATTTGATGAAAGCTTAACCTTTGGTGAACATATAAATTACTTAGAAAATAAAATTGCAAGAAAGATAGGCTTTATGTACAGAACATGTACAGAACACATTAGTCAGCGTCACAAATTATTAGTATATCGAGCAATTATTGAACCGCACTTTATGTACTGTCCTACAATCCTGCTATTGGCGAATGATACTCAAATAAAGAAACTACAAATACAGCAAAACAAGGCAATAAACGATATTTGAATTAGGTCTTGAAGACCGTAAATAAATAAAGAAAAAAAAAATAATAATAATAGTCCGATTCTCTCACACACAGAGGTCTGAAGCAACAAGTTGCATAAAAGCAAACAAATTACTCCATAACGGCTAAGCTTGTTTAAAACTAGTTTGGGGTCTTCGTATTATGGGATGTTACAATGCTATTAATTGCAAAAAAAAAAAAAAAACATCAAGACGCAACCTACAAATTGGAGAAGGAGCTCGACCGAAAATGCCGAAAAGCTGTTACAAAGCGCCAATTATATATAGGAGAACAAATGTAACTGGCTGAAGGCCGGGCACGTCGGGTAAAGAAAGGCCAGTGGTGTTTCGGTCTCTCATCTATGCGTTGGGCTCTCTTACTCTGGTCGCGCGACGTGGCAAAACTCTAAGTTTTTCTGCATCACAGTAAGTCTTTGTCTCTCAGCGCCCTCTGCTGGCACTGAGCACTCTATTATCTGTGAGACGAAGAGAATTATTATATCCAGTCTTGCAGTTCGGACTTGGCAACAGCAATAAAATTATTTTCTATGCCAACTATGCTTTTATACGAAATGAAGACGACGAATGAATACAAGAAATAATGAAATGCTGACAGCCATCGAGACAGCCATATTTCTTATATAATAAATTTTTTTTTTCTCAATGTATATTTTGTGTCACATGCGGAGCCCTGGCAACAGTTTATTGTCAATATTTGCAACGTAAATATATAAATAAATTAAAAACCATAAAATAACTGTTTCAATTGCGGCGTTCGCTTCTCAAAAAGCACCTAAAATAATATTGTTAATAATATTGTGTGTGTGTATTGTTTGCAGATAGTCTAATATGTGCCACGCGCCACGTCTAGCAAAGGAAAGAACTAACATAACGGTAATTGTTTAAATAAAATCATTTCAAACTTATTTGTACTTTCGGGATTTTAAATTTCTTTACCTGTAGAAGCATATGTCAATGCTAGTTTTGGTTCAAAATGTTGAAGTTCTTAGTAAATATTTAGATTATTTTTCGCAATAAAACTGCAATTCGTACGCTCCGAAACGGCAGTTCCAATCACACCACCGTAGTAAAGACACATCAGACAGTGCTTTTTTTTTTGAGTGTAATGTTCTCTCTTCAATTATTTGAGAATTTTCGGACCAATTTTGCTGATTTACGTATCCACCGAGTGAGAAATGTGCCGCGTCGCTGTAGAATTTTTTTTTCTTTTGAAAAAAAAAAAAAAAACCCGATCTACTACTTGTTGTTCCAGCAACCAATCGAAGGTATTGTGAATGGTGAAGCTGCCTTCAATTGTTGTGTAAACTGGACTTTTTAGAGATGTACATAGGTGTAAGTTCAAGTGTCGTAAGAAAGCCTCAGCGCTTAAAAACGTCGTGAAATGCACACATTCGGGTCTTTGACTACACTTTCACTTTCAAAGCAGCACTTTGAGGTGAAAAGAGCAAAATGTTGATATACACATCTTAAAAAAAATCCGCAACCGATCCAGTCTCTTCAAATTTTTCGAGATTTTCGCAATTGTTTGAGTAGTTGGTGCATGGATGTGCGCCATAATCCCCTCTTAAAGCACGAAACGTGGCCACGTGGCTGGAATCACAATTTTTGTAGTTTTTGTAGTAGGTTTCAACAATTTCAACGCACTCTGAGGTTGTTAGACGATCCATTCTCATAAATGCCTGAGTTTTAACTAAACAAAAAAAAAACCAGATTTGGTGTGACAATTAAGTTTGACAGATGTCAAAATACAACCCTGCACTTTCGAAACCACTAAGGGGATACCACTTTACATATCTTCATATAAATGTGCCTCGATTACGGTGACTTATGGGAGTTTTCGAAGAATTCCTATATTTTGGTAGCACTTTTCTCCTTTCTACACAAACTACTAACTGAACTACATACTGAGCACATAACTTGGAGCCAGAGTAATGCTCCATATTTGGTTTGGGCTTAGAAAGGCCTGCTGTATTATGAGCTCCTAAAACTGGGTGACATCATTAATCGAGAACGCTACCGATAAAAACTTCGCATTAAACTGAAGCAGCAAGCTATTGCCGCAAAACACGAGGCATTATTTATCCATCATAATGAAGCTCGTTCTCATGTTGCAATCCCGGTTACAAAGTATTTGGAAAGAACAGCTGGACAGTATTTTTTCCACACGCTTTGAAGCCCAGACCTAACCCCTTGCCTGACTACTCTTTGTTCCGGTCGATGTCGAACGTACTTACTGGCGTAAGCTTCACATCACCAACAGGAAATCGGTTTTGACACATTCTTGCAGTTCTTTTGGGGTGGAGTCCACAAATTGCCAGAAACACGGGAAAATGTTAAAGCTTCGGATGGGTACTACTTTATAAATTATTACTGAAAATGTTTCTCCTAAATAAACGAACAAATTTTGAAGAAAATCTGCACGAATTAAGTTATAGATCCAATAATAGGAAGGCATCGAGTTGTAATCTCGAGATCTAGGCTTCGCTCACATAACGGGTTTTCACCTAAGCACCTACCGTGAATGGATAGCTTATATTTTAGCTGTTTACCGTTACATAAGCTTATTTTCTATATTATTCAACAAAACGTAAATATTTAAGCAAAACCGACTTTCCAAATAAACAATTTAAAACACATTTTTTTCAATGAATGTTGTTTGAATAAGAATCTTAAGCAAACATACACATCTACTATATAAGATCTTGCAGCTTCCATTGAAAGTACAGTCGTCAAACATTACTTTCCTTAGTAAAACACGGACGAAAACAACAATATGAACCTTCTACGAGTACTCTGGGTGAGTGTACTGGTTGTGGCGATCACAACCAGATACACAGCTTTAGCCAAAGGTGCTCAACCTCCAACATTTAGACCACCAGTGCCAACACCTGGAGCAAATACTGCTGATCCTCCACTTCCTGCACTAGCTGTACGTGCTCAAGCTCCAACATTTAGACCACCAGTGCCAACACCTGGAGCAAATACTGCTGATCCTCCACTTCCTGCACTAGCTGTACGTGCTCAAGCTCCAACATTTAGACCACCAGTGCCAACACCTGGAGCAAATACTGCTGATCCTCCACTTCCTGCACTAGCTGTACGTGCTCAAGCTCCAACATTTAGACCTCCAGTGCCAACACCTGGAGCAAATACTGCTGATCCTCCACTTCCTGCACTAGCTGCACGTGCTCAAGCTCCAACATTTAGACCACCAGTGCCAACACCTGGAGCAAATACTGCTGATCCTCCACTTCCTGCACTAGCTGTACGTGCTCAAGCTCTAACACACAGACCACCAGTCCGTAGACCTGAAGCTAATACTGCTGATGCTCCACTTCCTGCACTAGCTGTACGTGCTCAAGCTCCAACATTTAGACCACCAGTGCCAACACCTGGAGCAAATACTGCTGATCCTCCACTTCCTGCACTAGCTGTACGTGCTCAAGCTCCAACATTTAGACCACCAGTGCCAACACCTGGAGCAAATACTGCTGATCCTCCACTTCCTGCACTAGCTGTACGTGCTCAAGCTCTAACACACAGACCACCAGTCCGTAGACCTGAAGCTAATACTGCTGATGCTCCACTTCCTGCACTAGCTGTACGTGCTCAAGCTCCAAAATTTAGACCACCAGTGCCAACACCTGGAGCAAATACTGCTGATCCTCCACTTCCTGCACTAGCTGCTGCTGGTCGAACCAGCGGAAGGGGGAGAAGAGTATTCATCAATCGTCGCAGTAGAATAGTGACTGTTTAACTTCTAAAAGGAGAACGTGACAACCAAAATGTTTTTGAGGAATCAATTGTTAATTACATACATAGGATACTAAAATGAAATAATAAATATAAAAAAATTCAAATTCGAAGGTTTCATTGTCGTACCAGTTGATTTGGTTTATATTGAGCTACAGTAGTCGGGGGGGTTGGTGGCTTCATATTCATGCTTAAAAAACGCCTTGGAGCTGAGAAGTGGATCACAAACACTAAGGCAACATAGAAACAAGTGCGCTCTGAACAGGAGAACTGGAATCATCAAAGCCAGTGGGCTTTATTTCACCGTCAGAGATCTCTTTTAGCTAAAAATTACATCTTAACAGCTGTCTTGGCAGCTGAAAGATCGCACAATTGAATTAGTTGTTTGTGTGAGAAGGGAATGTGGAAGAAGACTACAAGTTGGGCAGGAGAAGCGGGTATAAAGGTGGTCGATTAGTACTGACTTATGTATAAACCAAAGAAATACTGAACCTGAACACTGAAAATTGTCTGCGGGGTATCGAAAGAGATTTTCACAGGGATACGCCGACTATTTCAATAATCTTCAAAACGTTCAACTTCGCCGTACGCATTTACTGTGTTCGACTATTTTTAGCATAGTAACTACGCGGCCACGCTAACCAAGTGGTTAGCATTGCGTACTACGATTCGGAAGGCCTGGGTTCGAGTCCAGGTCCGAGGAGCATCCAAAATTACAGAAAATTATTTTTCTGAGTGCGGTCGCCTCTCGAAAGGTAATGTAATGCCTTCCGAGTGTATTTCTGACATGAAATAAAAGGCTCCTCAAAAAAAATTCAACGGCCGTTCGACGGCGGCTTAGAATAAATTGTAGGTCCCTTCATTTGTTGGTAAAAATATCAAGATGCAAAAACCACAAACGGCCAAAAATTGCCTCAGCGATTCCCTGCGCCAAACATAAACGTCTTTTGTGTTGATTGTTTTATATATTTTATAAAAAAAATATTTGTACAAAAATGTAAATAAACTTGAAACTGAAAATTAAAACATATTTTTCTCGAGAACTTTTACATGACGTAAATACTTAATTCTTCGTAAATGAATTAACTGTGTACAAACAACAAATAAACGTCAACTACATAAGACTTTGCAGCAACCACTGGCAGCGCAGTGGAACTTTACATTTCTTGATAATAGGAACGGTAAATTTCCAGGAATAACAATGCGGACACGATAAGAAGGAGAAAGATCAAGGTGGAAGGCAAGCGGCTAGAAGCAGACGCCAACAAGCTCGAAGACGTGCACGAAGACGGTGACTATCGTTGCTAGTTTAACTTTTGTCACACCGAGCACAGACAAATCAAGCGGAAACTATAAAGCAATGTAATGTAATGGTCCGATTCTCTAACGCACTGCCCCAATTTGGGCAGAAGCCTGGAGCAACAAGTTGCATAAAGGAAACAGATTACTCCATAACGACTAAGCTCGTTTTGAGCTACTTTGGGGTCTTCGTATTATGGGTTATTACATGCTGACGCTCTAACTGGTGTAATGTCAGTGCACATGGTGGCCAAGGAAATGAAAGGAGTGTATTCAAGGTCATCCGTACGAAATCAGACCGCCGTGAATTGGAAGAAGAGTGTTGACGAAGAAAGACGTCAGTCTATAAGTGACTACAGGGAGCGCTGGATAAGCCCTTGCTAAGTAATTGTTCCGCAAAATATCTTAGCATATTCTATCATGACAATTTGACTTCTGCGACATATCTGTAACGTTTAATAACCCTTATTCAAAGGAGCCTTCATGGAGCAGCTGGAGTCGTTTAGCGCCAATCCTGGCGCTTCGAGACTGAGTGCACGCGTTGCTAAGTCGGCCGAAAACTCCAAAACGCAATGTGGTTTAGATGGAGTAACGTAAGATGTGAATAGAAGCAACACAGTATGTCTTATAACCTCACTTTTAGACTCTTGCCAGCAAAGGATTGCTGATGAAACTGTTGAGGGGAAAGCGCAGCCATGTCTACAGGCTACATAGTTGACATTTCGGTTATTGTAAGCGGTATGTGTAACCTATAACTTCGGCATTGATAACACTTCTCAAAACAGCTGACGATCATGCCACACAGGTTGAGTAGTACCTCGTTATCTTTTGGATTACCAATAGGCTGATGGCATGGGAGAACTAACTTTCGGGCAGCTTGCAGACAG
Organism: Neoceratitis asiatica; assembly: GCA_030068015.2. Lineage (NCBI taxonomy): Eukaryota > Metazoa > Arthropoda > Insecta > Diptera > Tephritidae > Neoceratitis > Neoceratitis asiatica. Next base: position 99,642,426 of record CM061524.1, on the reverse strand, counting down.
AAAGTTTTCCATATCCTTATAGTTGATTCTAACATGATCGGCAGAGTGGAAGCTACGTACAACCAGAGATGACACCACAGGGAGAATATCCACGCAAAAGTGGAATATATATTTATCGAGGCATTTCCATTTCGATCGTTGTCAATATAGGTCAACACTCTGTAAGGAGGCCTTTCAAAAGCTGGAAAAAGTTTACCTTGATAGCATACCATGGCACGTGGGTATCGAAGACACGGAAATACCCAATGCAGTGGCTAGTGAGGGAGTCATTTGAGAATGAGTCGTAACTATGGATCAATCGCTAGTATAAAGTACAGCGAATTGCGAAGACGAAACGAGCTTCTAACTTTAAGACTTAGGTTGCAGTGGACCAATTTTGCTACCGAAACTCTTGATTTTTAGGGCAGACCGCGACCACGAGTTTGGTGCGCTGCCCTCTCCGTTGTCGCCCCGCTTACACAAACCAAGTCTTCAGATTACAAGGGTCGCACAGTATAAGCTCAGTCTAAGGTAAAATGACGACAACTAGATGCAAAGTATGTAACGAAAACCTTATTGGCTACTTACTAGCGACAAAGAGGATATACACTAGGCTACTAGGAGGACTATTGATAGGGCATTACCTGTTTGCATTACCTTGCAATCAAATCAGATCAGGTTGAGAAAAATGAATACAGAAAATTTGCAAATTTCGATCCGTTTCAGGTATTTATCGACCACTTTTTGGCACACATTGGGCGGTGTCTCCGACTTAACTAGGCGAATGTTGGTGTTCAAGTGCTCAAGAGTTAAAGGTTTATCCGCATAAGCACGGTAGCTCCACAAAAAAAGTCCAAATAACCAATTGAAATCGCCAAGACGAGAGATTACGCGGCCGGGGAATTTCTCTCGCGTAACAAGGCCATATTCGTTGGTTTTGTGTTGTATTGTTCTTCAAATGCAGGCCAATACTTGCAGAGGAATGTGCCTCGTCTCTGTAGAAAATTTTGTCGAAAAATAACTCGCCGGATGGGAGGGGGGCGGGAATCTTTACCTACGCCAGGGGGAACTAGGTTTTACACCCCTGCCCTTAAAGGTAGGTAATCATCTTAGTGGGCTTTCCTTCTGTTAGATACACAAACACATATACACAAGGCTGTCGTTACATGTACGATTTCTCTCTCACTCAAAATCTTTCTCTCATACATTCCCACTCCGCTCCCATGAGAAATTCAAGAATTGTATTAGATGGTACCCGGTTTCTACAGGTTATATGGGGAAACAGAACAACAAACTGTCACTCAGTTGGGTTTCAGGCAATAGATTAAGACTGTGGGCGAACGAGATCACCATGCAAAGCACGACCAAGTATTTTCTTTCGTAAAAGAACTTATTGGCATGACACAATGCGACCTGCACTGAATCTAGACCGGCCAGGTCGAAATAGAATCGGCAGAGATCACCCAAAATATCCGCTCTTAGAGTAAAAACCACGATTAACAAGAGAGCCTGAAGAATTTTTTTGAACTGCTTTTAAGAGCGCCGCAAAAGCTGTAAAGATGACAAAGAAGAGTAAGCAAAGCACTCACTCCCCTTTTCTACAACTGTTCTGCCTTGAGCTTAAGATAGGATACGCTATGAGAGAGCAACTATGCTCCAATACAATTCAACTTAGATAACAGATGTGAAGATATTTAAGCTAGAAACCAAGTAAAATTTGAAAGGGCGCCGAAGTTGACTGCTGCTACAGCTAACTAACCGGATCAGCATGGTAGTATTACACTGGGCATACACTGCCCTTTCCAACTACTGCTAGATGTACTTGTTACAAATTCATCGAAAACTGGGTAACCATAACCATATGAGGGGATGATGAGGAAACATTTTTCGTGGATTAACCTAACAACAGCCGTTGCTTTGTAGTTTGATTGGTGGAAAGATGTGGTTGTGGACCTCTGCTTGAGCGGTCACAGCGTAAGCTCATTGTGTTCTACTGTTTATTTCAATTATGCTTTTCCGACAGTTCGTTCGATTCTTGGAATTGTTTCAATTCCTTCCAACCATGTGGAGAACCACAACCAAAAAGCTGGAATTAAGTGTACCCTGTCGGCTGCATGAGCCGAGCGCTTAGCATTGCATACTGCCATTCGAAAGAGCAGGGCTCGAGCTCTGGGCTCAATATACAAAATTATAGAAAATCAATTTCTCTAATTGTGATCGCCCCTCGATATAGAGCATCTAGCCCGCCGAGTGTACTTCTCACATGAAAATAAAAGCTCCTCGTACAAATTCAACAGCCATTCGCAGTCGGTTTTGTGCAAACTCTAGGTCAATGCTATTTATGGGGAAAACATCAAGACGCAACCTACAAATTGGGGAACGAGCTTGACCGAAAATGGGTTACAAAGCGTCAATCATATATAGGAGAACCGTGGAAAGTTTGACATTGTAATTGGCTGAAGGCAGGGCATGGCGGTCAAAGAAAGGCCAGTGTTTCGGTCTCATCTATGTATGTATTGGGCTCTCCACTCTGGCGATTTCTAACCTACTTAATTTGTCGTGTACTGAGCTTTTCTGCATCACTGTAAGTCTTCGTCTCTCAGCGCTCTCTGCTGAGAGTACAAATGCGAACTCTATTACCTGTGAGACGAAGAAAATTATTATATTCAGACTTGCAGCTTGGTATTGGAAATACCAATTAAATTATATTTTTTTCTAAATATGCTTTTTTACGAAATGAAGACGACGAATGAATACAAGATATAATGAAATGCTAACCTTGAGACGACCATATTTTATATAAAATGTATTTCCAAATGTTTATTTTATGATACGAGCGGATCCCCCGCTACAGTTTATTGTCAATATTTGCAAGGTAAATATATAAATAAATTAAAAACCATAAAATAACTGTTTCAATTATGGCGTTCGCTTCTCAAAAAGCACCTAAAATAATATTGTTAATAATATTGTGTGTGTGTATTGTTTGCAGATAGTCTAATATGTGCCGCGCGCCACGCCTAGCAAAGGAATGAACCATTAAAACGGTACGCACATAAAAAAAAAAAAATCCATAGACCCTTCGAAGACGGCTTAGAATAAGTTTTTGGTCCCTGCATTTATTGAAAAAACATCACAACGCACGCGACAAATTGGAGGAGGAGCTCGGTGCTCAAGAGTTAAAAGTTTATCCGCATAAACACGGTCTTTCGCGTAGCCCTACGAAAAAAAAAAAATTCAACAGTGTCAAATCGCACAATCTCGGTGCCTAATTGACTTCAAAAAGACGAGAGATTACGCGGCCGGGAAATTTATTTCGTATTAAAATTCACATTCGTTCGTGTTGTGTGACATGTGGCGCCATATTGTTGGAACCACATAGTGTACAGGTCTTCAGGCTAAAAAGGTCGGTTATCATACGATCATAACGATCCGAATTGGCAGTTCCAATCACACCTCCGGAGTAAAGGTGCAGCAGACAGTAAGTTTTTTTTTGGGTGTAATGTCCTCTCTTCAATTATTTGAGAATTTTCAGGGTCCAAAATGCGACAATTTTGCTGATTTACGTGTCCAACGAGTGAGAATTGTGCCTCGTCGCTGAAGAAAATTTTGCGGGAAAAATCGCGATCCACACGATTGTTATTCAAACTCCCAATCGACGTGACTTTTTTGGGGATGTAGGTCTAAGTCGTAGTGTCGTAAGAAAGCCTCAGCTCTTAACAACGTCGAGTAATGGAAACATTCAGGTCTTTGGCTACACTTTCACTTTCAAAGCAACATCATTCGAGGTGGAAAGAGCAAATGTTTAGACCTTAAAAAAATCTAGAGGTTCGCTCACACAACATGTTCTCACCTAAGCACACATATTGGAGCTAAATCCATTAGTGTAGTCTGGATTCTTTGGCTCTCATAATTATTGAATTTTTATATTTTGTTCTATGTAAATAATTTGTTTTTCATGATTGGCATGGGCATCAAGTGAAACTAGGTCCTTCTCTACCTGAGACTAGCAACGGAGTGAAGATTTCTCCATGTCACTGCTTCCACCAGCAGTTATTTTCTCGAAAACTTTCCAAGTGAGACAATTGTCACACATCCAGCCGACATTGGTTAGATCGCAATCGCTGAACTATTTCTATATATTGTCCCAGCACATTGTTCCATCATCTACGGTTTCGTACGTCGTCAACACGCAGTCCTCTGTGTACGGACAGACGATTCGTATTTTGCATTTTACCTATATTTTGAAAGCTCATAGTACCTACCAGCATGACAGAAATGATGATCGACTTGTAGGGTTTGATCTTCTTAGTCGTTGAGAATTGAGTTGAGTTGAATTAATGGGGCTACCGATTATGCAAAGCAACGTACTGCGGTCTATATGTGACGAATGTGATACCGCTGTTTCCCGAATAAACTTATATCGGATGGAGCTTAGGGCTGGGATATGACAGACGTCATCAGTAAGGTTTAACGTCTCTGCAGCTACAACAACAATCATTGGAGTATTTTTCCATTGCCTTAGTGTGAAGCGCAATTAAAATATTTATGGTCTGGAATGGATAGTTTATTTTTTTTTTAGCTTTTTACCGCTGCTTGTTATATATATATTATTCTACAAAACAACAAACAACTTTCCAAATAAACAATTTAAACACACATCTTTTTCAATGAAAGTTGCTTAAATAATAATTTTAAGCAAACAGACCCAGCTACTATATAAGCTCTTGCAGTCTCCATTGAAAGTACAGTCGACGAACATTACTTTCCTTAGTAAAACACGGACGAAAACAACAATATGAAGCTTCTACGACTACTGTTTGTGAGTGTATTGATTGTGGCGATCACAACCAGCTACACAGTTGTAGCCCAAGGTAAACCACGAGTCCGTACACCAGAAACAAATCCTGCTGATGCTCCACTTCCGGTACACGCTGTGGTTGCTCAAGCTCTAACACACAGACCACCAGTCCGAAGACCTGAAGCAAATACTGCTGATGCTCCACTCCCTGCACTAGCTGTGGGTGTTCAAGCTCTAACACACAGACCACCAGTCCGAAGACCTGAAGCAAATACTGCTGATGCTCCACTCCCTGCACTAGCTGTGGGTGCTAAAGCTCTAACACACAGACCACCAGTCCGAAGACCTGAAGCAAATACTGCTGATGCTCCACTCCCTGCACTAGCTGTGGGTCTTCAATCCCGACAATCCAGACCACCAGGCCGTAGACCTGCACCTAGTTTTCGTGATGATCCTCCACTAGCTGCTGCTGGTCGAACCAACGGAAGGAGCAGAAGAGTATTCATCAATCGTCGCAGTAGAATAGTGACTGTTTAACTTCTAAAAGGAGAACGTGACAACCAAAATGTTGTTGAGGAATCAATTGTTAATTACATACATAGGATACTAAAATGAAATAATAAATATAAAAAAATTCAAATTCGAAGGTTTCATTGTCGTACCAGTTGATTTGGTTTATATTGAGCTACAGTAGTCGGGGGGGTTGGTGGCTTCATATTCATGCTTAAAAAACGCCTTGAAGCTGAGAAGTGGATCACAAACACTAAGGCAACATAGAAACAAGTGCGCTCTGAACAGGAGAACTGGAATCATCACAGCCAGTGGGCTTTATTTCACCATCAGAGATCTCTTTTAGTTAAAAATTACATCTTAACAGCTGTGTCGGCAGCCTAAAGATCACACAATTGAGTTAATTGTTTGTATAAAAAGAAAATGTGGAAGAAGACTGCAAGTTGGGTATTGGTACTCACGTAGGTATAAATCCAAGATGTACTCAACCTGTAAATGTGCTTATTTTTCTGTCTGTAATTTTTCTGCTATTTCTCTTTATTCGAACAAGTTTTCTTCGACCTACGAAATTTCAAGTTTTATACCCAGCTTAATGCGGCCTGTCTGTGAATATAGCATTTGGCTATAGCCAGAATCTGATTGATCGCTCCTTGTGTAGCAAGTTTGTCTGCTTGGCGGTTCCTCCCTATATGGCTCTGTTAGCAAGATGAGGAATTGACTATTCTTTTCCGCCATATACTGTGGAGAGCCGTGACAGTTCAGTACGTCTTTTGAGTTTGTCGTAATGGAGCTCAGAGCTTTTATTAGAGAGTCCATCCGTCTACAGCGGAAAGACGAAGATGCCTCATCCAGAGTATTAATTTCCAATGTGCTAAACAGCTTCGTTTTCCGGTCTATGAAAGAGAGCAGTAAGCTGATTGCTGGAATGAGAATTTCTATAAGAAGTTATGAGAGAAAAAATCTCTTTCCCTTCTCCGATCATCAAGTCTACAGTAATTCTTGGGTGTTCTCATCTTTGACAGCTACATGGTTTTAGTATTCTGAATCGAAATGCCGATAACGTTACCATCTGATATCCAATTCTACAGCCAATGAAGGGTTACCACTTATACCAATCGGAGTATAATGACCAGCTAAGTTGACTTAGCCATGTCCGCCCATCTATCCGTCTGTCTGTCCGTCTATCTATCCATTTGTTTTTTTGAAAGCAAAGTAGTTGCTCAGTTTTTGAGATATTTAAACGAAACTTAGCAACTGTTGGAATACTCCTCATCGGTACCTATGGTACACAGTCGCCTTGTGCAGCAAAGAAGGCACCGTCAACAAACTCTAGGAAGATTCGACGTCGACAAAGCTACAATCACAACAGACACCCTTACGATTTTCTACTATATTTGCACTCCTGCTCTCAGCATGCGTTCACCAGCACCATGTACAACTGCTAATGAAATATGCTTTCAAAAAGGTCAAAAGAAGGGCTGGTACGATGATCATTGTTGTGATGCAGTGAAGAGAAGAAATCAGACTGCCTACCACGTAATGGTGGGATCGACCACATTGTGTGCGGTGTGGGATAGATATCGAGAACTAAAGAGGGAAACGAGATACATATGAAGACAATGAGAACATAGGACGAGATGCGTGAGTATGAAGATCATGAGATACTGGCTGACATGGATACTGGCTGAAAAATTTTACGAAAATATGCGGAGACTTGTAGAGGTTTCATGACCGGAGCATAGTCTTGCAGGTCTCAAAGAGGTAATCCAGCGACTGATGCCCAGAGTACACTGGACGCAGCTTGGTAATGAAGTTTCAATACACCCACCACATAGTTCGGACTATCCGTCTGCCAAGGTTACCAATGATAATTTTCAGTCACCAGCCAGTACCACAACTTACCGCTAGTCAAATTAGGCATTGGTTTCGAAACTATTTCATTTTAATGTTAAATGACAGATGAAGTTCATTGAGAGTTTTTTTTATAAAATTTTTATTTCATTTGTTTTTTAAAAATGTCGATTGAAGTGAGTAAAAAGTCATAGCAGAGAGCATTTGCTCATTATATAATAATAATTGATTTTTCATCTACAGAATTAACCAAACCTTCTTCTGTTGCCGCGTCCTCCGCGTCTACCGCGTCTTCCACGTCTTCCACGTCCTCCTTGTCTTCTTCTTCCTCTATTTCCTCGTCTACGCCGTCTATTGCCTTGTCTTCTTCTGCCTTGATTTGGTCTTCTTCTTCTTCTTCTTTGGTTATTTCTACGTCTTCTAGCTTGTTGACGTCTTCTCCTCGCCAAACGTCTTCTTCTTCTTCCAGCTGCCGGCCTTCTTCGTGGTCTCCTTCTTCTTCTCCTTGCAGCCGCGTTGTTATTACCAGTATTTTGTGCTGGTGCTGGAGCTGGTGCCACAACTGGGGCTGGTGCTACAACTGGTGCCGGAGCTAGAGCAGGTACAGGAGCTGGTGCAGGAACAAGTGCTGGAACTGGAGCTAGTGCTGGTGCTGGAGCTGGTGCTGGAGCTGGCGCTGGTGCCGGAGCTGGTGCTGGCTGAGCTAAAGCTGCGTATCTAGTTGTGATCGCCACAAGCAGCACACTCACCAGGAGTAGGCGTAAAAGCTTCATAGTTTTCGTCAATCAATAACTAGAGCTAACTAAAGGTAAGCCTCGACTGTGCTTTCAACGGTTGTTGGAAGGTCTTATATAGTTGGCGTTTATTTGTTCTTTGTACTCAGTTAATTCTTATACGAGGAGTGTAGTATTTACACTATGTAACGGTGTTTGGTAGAAATGTGTTTTAATTTTAAGAATTTTTTTATATTTTCCAACAAATATTTGTGTAGCGTAACGAAGTCGTATGTAAAGAAAAACATAAAAAATACTGCGTAGTAAGTCTGTAACGGTGTAATCAACTGGCGCCCAATATTGGCATTTATTTACAGCAGCAATGTCTGGAAGGCAACCTCACCGAAATCTGGTTTCATCGTTGAAAAAATCAACTGTCAAAAGTATTTGTTCTATGGATAGGGAAAAAGGGAGGAAATGAAATCAGGAACTGGAATCCGGTTCCAAACATTTTATGCTGCTGTCCAGTTTCATTAAGGCTCCATTTGCTAGAGAGTTGTCTAACCACAACTTCGCCGTACCCATTTGCTGCTTGTCACTCTTAAGTGTTTTACAACTCATGCCGTTCCGTGGTGGGTTAATATAAACTTTAGGTCTCACCACTTGTTGACAAACATCCAGATGCACATCGCAAATTGGAGGAGGAGAGCAGGACCGAAAGTCCTTCCCTCAGCAGGAATTTCGAGTCTCATCGAACTGAAGCTGAAAGTGTTTTCATCAAATTTCGTGATCTTCTTCTTTAAAGTAAGACTTTGAGAACATAATAGGACTTTTATGTGAGAGTAATATGTGCCAGATTTGTACACAGTTACGTGGGAGTGTAGAATTTCACAAGCCACAAGGAATCTCGTTCCATTGACAGTTGTCTGCGGGGCATCCAAAGAGATCTTCACGGGGATACGCCGACTATTTCAATATTCTTCAAAACGTTCAACTTCGCCGTACGCATTTACGACGTTCAACTATTTTTAGCATAGCAACTATGTGGCCACGCTAACAAAGTGGTTAGCATTGCATACTACAATTCGGAAGGCCTGGGTTCGAGCCCAGGTCCGAGCAACATCCAAAATTAGAGAAAGTTATTTTTATTTATTATATTACAAAAGTTGTAAAGATTACAAAGAAGAGTAAGCAAAACACTCACTCCCCTTTTCTACAACTGTTCTGCCGTGAGCTTAAGATAGGCTACGCTATGAGAGAGCAACTATGCTCCAATACAAGTCAACTTAGATAACAGATGTGAAGATATTTAAGCTAGAAACCAAGTAAAATTTGAAAGGGCGCCGAAGTTGACTGCTGCTACAGCTAACTAAATGGATCAAGATCGTAGTATTATGCTGGGCTTACACTGCCCACTCCGACTACTGCTAGGTGTACTTGTTACAAATTTATCGAAAACTGGGTAACCATAGCTATATGAGGGGATGATAAGGAAACATTTTTCCTGGATTAGCCTAACAACAGCCGTTGCTTTGTAGTTTGATTGGTGGAAAGGTGTGGTTGTGGACCTCTGCTTGAGCGGTCACAATTCTGGAAGTCAGAGCGTAAGCTTATTGTGTTCCACTGTTTATTTCAACTATGCTTTTCCGACAGTTCGTTCGATTCTTGGAATTGTTTCAATTCCTTCCAACCATGTGGAGAACTACAACCAAAAAGCTCGAAGTAGGTGCACTCTGGCAGCCGCAATAGCCGAGCGCTTAGCATTGCATACTGCCATTGGCAAGAGTAGGGCTCGAGCTATGGTTCGATATACAAAATTATAGAAAATCAATTTCTCTAATTGTGGTCGCCCCTCGATATGGAGCGTCTAGCCCGCCGAGTGTACTTATCATATGAAACAAAAGCTCCTCATACAAATTCAACAGCCGATCGGAGTCGGTTTAGTGCAAACTGTGCGTCAATGCATTTATTAAAAAAAACATCAAAACGCACACTACAAATTGAAGAAAGAGCTCGGTCACAGAGCGCCAATCATACTCGTATATAGGAGAACCGTGAAAAGTTTTACATTAGAAATGGCTGAAGGCTACGCAAGTCGGATAAAGAAAGGCCAGTGTTTTGGTCTCATCTAAAGGGTGTTTTTTTTTATAGAGGTATAGAACTTTAAGTTGCAATAAAACAACGATGAATTATTCGATTGACATGAGTTTTATTTATCCGAAAGATAATCTTGTGGCATTACATTTTAAATATGATTTCTGGCATATGACCGCCACGATATCCAATTTTCGATGACTTTTTCCAACATTTGTGGCCGTACATCGGCAATAACACGGCGAATGTTGTCTTCCAAATGGTCAAGCGTTTGTGACTTATCCGCATAGACCAATGACTTTACATAGCCCCACAGAAAGTAGTCTAGCGGTGTTAAATCACAAGATCTTGGAGGCCAATTCACAGGTTCAAAACCTGAAATTAGGCGGTCATTAAACGTGTCTTTCAATAAATCTATTGTGGCAGGAGCTGTGTGACATGTTGCGCCGTCTTGTTGAAACCACATCTCCTGGACCATCATGGTTATTCAATTCGGGAATGAAAAAGTTAGTAATCATGGCTCTATACCGATCACCATTGACTATAACGTTCTGGCCATCATCGTTTTTGAAAAAGTACGGACCAATAATTGCACCAGCCCATAAAGCGCACCAAACAGTCAGTTTTTCTGGATGTAACGGTGTTTCAACATACACTTGAGGATTACCTTCACTCCAAATGCGGCAGTTTTGTTTGTTGACGTAGCCATTTAACCAGAAGTGCGCTTCATCGCTAAACATCGCTAAAATGGACGTAGTGTGCGATACGTTTTCCGCACAGAACCATTATTTTCGAAATAAAATTGCACTATATGCAAGCGTTGTTCAGGCGTGAGTCTATTCATGATGAATTGCCAAACCAAACTGAGAATAAATCACTTGACAGCTGTTAAATCGGTCGTCATCTTGAAAAGTAATGCCAACTTAAAGTTCTATACCTCTATAAAAAACACCCTTTATGTGTTGGGCTCTCCACTCTGGCGATTTCTAACCTACCTCGGTTGTCGCCAAGTGGTAAAACTCTGAGTTTATCTGCATCACCGTAAGTCTTTGTCTCTCAGCGCTCTCTGCTGAGAGTACAAATGCGAACTCTATTACCAGTGATTTGTAGCTTGGGCTTGGAAATACCAATTAAATTATATACTTTTCTAACTATGCTTTTTTATACGAAATGAAGACGACGAATGAATACAAGAAATAATGAAATGCTGAACTCGGGGCAGCCATATTTCTTATATAATGAATTATTTTTTTTTCCCCAATGTATATTTTGTGCCCCATGCGGAGCCCTGGCAACAGTTTATTGTCAATATTTGCAAGGTAAATATATAAATAAGTTAAAAACCATAAAATAACTGTTTCAATTGTGGCGTTCGCTTCTCAAAAAGCACCTAAAATAATATTGTTAATAATATTGTGTGTGTGTATTGTTTGCAGATAGTCTAATATGTGCCACACGCCACGTCTAGCAAAGGAAAGAACTAACATAACGGTACTTTTTTTAAATAAAGTCATTTGAAATTTAATTGTACTTTCACTGTTTGAAATTTCTTTCACCTAATAGCCAGGCTCAGAGTAAAGATTCGACCAAAAACCAAAATTAAAGAAAATTATTTTTTCTAATTGCGTTCGCCCCTCAGCAGGGAATGTCAAACCCTCCGAGTGTATTTCTGACATTAAATTAATTAATTAATTAAGCCCAACGGTTACCAGTTGCCTCCCGGCTAACCGACACGAGCGGCGCCAGCCGCATAACGTACGGAATTTGCCGAGTCAATAATGCCAAGGGTTTTAAAGGCGAGAAAAACGCATATTTTTATGATTTTTTTTCGGCGACATCAATAATATAATTTTATTAAATTTTATTACATACATATGTACTATTGTACAACTTTTGAAGTATGTCACAAAAAATTTTCAAAGAAAAATTTTAATAAATAAGCCGGTGACGGTGAATCTCCAGGGGTGCCTTGAAAAAAAGTGGTTTTGCGGTGTACATCATAACTCGTTACCAGATTATCTGAAACAAAAAAATTGATATGCATTTTAAAGGTGATGTAATCAGCAATAGTTTTCTTTCTTTCTATTTTTTACAGCACTACGCAGTGAAAAACGTGATTTTAGCTAAAAAAAAATCGCGGTTAATTTGTTATTAAAAAATTGAAAAAGATGAAAAAAAAGCTCTTGCTGATTGCCTGTTGATTTATGTGAAGAAGCAATGTTTAAATTTTCAAAAGGATCGGTTCAGTGGATTTTGAGTTCTGATGTTCACGAACTTCAAAAAAGACGTTTTCGGGAAAATCGATTTAAAGTTTTTCATACGTGAAAATCAGGTAGCACGGTCGTTTGAACGCTGTAACTCCGTTAGTTTTACTTGGATTGACCTTCAAATTTGTACATAATATTCTCGACATATTGTTCATTCAGAAAAAAAAAAAAATGAAAAATAAAAAATAATTTTAAAACCCCCTCCCCCCCCACCTTACGTTCGACGTAGCTCTGAGTATTTTACATAGTCTGTAGGCAAGCTTGTTGTTTTATACTGTTTAAAAGTGCGATATTTTCTGTTTTTTTTTTTTAACAAATTTAAATCTTTTGAAAACCATAAATTGGTACATTTAGTTAAAGCACAAGCACGTTTTGGTACAAAATTTTCAAACAATTTTACAATTGTATTATCAATGTGTATAGTTCCTGATTTAACTTTTTTAAGTTGGCTTTGGGCAAAATTAAAGCAAGAACTAGAACCAAATAGAGATGCCGCGTTATCAACTCGTAGGCTGTGCATGACTTCAAAAGTTATCACCAAAGATGGGATGATAGGTATCCTCTGGTAGAACAAAAGGATCGCATCGAATCACAGAAAATTTTGAAATATTGTCAACATACATACACTAAATTCAGGATTTTATGAAATTTATTTGGTACTAAATTAATTTGGTTAATGCTCAAGGCTCAGACATTTTCTCTGAGAACTCGATAAAACATGGTCGAGTACAAACGGGCGTGATGTTATCATCGATTTGTTTTCATAATATATATACAAGGCAAATTGAAGACTCCCAAGACCATAATGGAGTCAGAAGCTTTCATTAATGACATAATACTTTCAATTGATCTAATAAGTTGAAGATATACTGATATGTCAGATAGAATTATATAAATAAAGTCCTTACCAGTACGAACACGGATGCATTTAAGTTCAATGGAATCTATGCGAGAAGTAAATACAAACTTCTACTGAGCGTAAAGACGAATGAACCGCAAGGAGAACTCCCCTCCGATTCTGTTCAAGCGATCACTTCTATAGATTTGATACTCGCTGCATAAAATCTGCATTATCAAAAACATGAGGTGTTAGCCATGTTTCTGTGAATAAAATTATGTTGAAGTTGCAATGAAGACTGCTTAAAAAAAAGATCAGTCAACTTGGTATTCAGGCCTCTAACATTTTGATAATAAATATGCAGCGAAAGATTACTTATTAGGTTTTTGGTCCCTCGTTTGGTCGTGGAATTTGAGCAATATTTTTTTTATCAATTTTCTTAATAACCCGATGTTCATACAAATTCACGTACAACAGCTTCTGGCGGCCAGAACGAGCTGTTTAAACGAATCTCAAATGTATCAACAGAAAAACATAATTTTAAATGGCGATATGTTTCCTTCATAACTAAAATTAAATTTTCGTATATTGAAATCATTAGTGTTTAATTTTGACAAGATGTAATGCCTTGACTCATCAACAGTTGTATCATTTGCAAAACTAGACGCAAAAATAGATTTTTTGAATGGAACAATAACCAGCTTCCTGAAACCAGACTCTTCAATTTACAGACTATTATTTATAATGGCTTGAGGTTGGGGGTCTACTGAAACTTCCGTAGGTCTCTGCACCTGGGATGTAGAGGGTTTCTCAACCAGCGGGCAAGGTGACGACAAGTTTATTAAATTAATTGTTGGAAGAGTTTTATCCTTAAACGGAAGTGAAATTTTCTTCATGGGAGAAATATATGCCATTTCCACAACATACGAACGTAATCACTCAAGCATTTAAATGTTTGGAACATGTTTTCATAAAGTGATCCAAGCACACGACCAATCTCTCTAAAGCCATCACGAGTTTGCTTGTACAATTTGTAGAATACAATTTCAGTAGATCTACATTTCATACATGACCATCTTAATCCTTTTCCATCGTTAATTGAATCCAGAATTCTACCTGTTAAACCAGCACATTTTATATGGGCGGAGTCCATCGCATAGCCAGCAAGATACACAGCGCTCACAATCCCCTTTAATATTGCAATTATCATAAGAGCAATTCATTTTAATTTCTTGTAGTTATGAAAAATATTCAAAGGGAAGAAAAGTATATAATTAGCAAAAAAAAAAAAAAGGGTAAATAAGAAAAATTAAATACAGTAAAAAGAAAATTAGAAAAAAAAACTAAAAAAAAAGGTTTAAAAATAAATAAAGTATTAAAATATTGAACAAATCAGAGCACAATTACAGCTGCTAATATTTAATAAAATAAGACAGTTTTAAAGACAGTGTAGAGAGCAGTTTTAAATACACTGTGATATGACACATAAAAAAACAGGACGCAAACAGCTGTGACAAAAGAATAATAACACAAAATGAAAATAGCAAAAAAACCACAAAAGCAAATGCTTACACAAAAACAATTATGTACATATAAAGCTTGAAAAGCAAAAAAAAGTTAAGCAACAAAAAGTTAATATGTAAATATGTATGTATGGTATGTAATTAGAAAATGACTCGGCGTAAAAATTATTAGTCCCTGCATTTATTGGAAAAACATCAAGATGCACGCGACAAACTGGAGGAGGAGTTCGGTGCTCAAGAGTTAAACGAGTATCCGCATAAACATGGTCTTTCGCGTAGCCCTAAGAAAAAAGTGTCTAACGGTGTCAAATCGCACGATCTCGGTGCCTAATTGACTGCAAGAAGACGAGAGATTACGCGGACGGGAAATTTATATCGTAATAAAAGTCACATTCGTTCGTGTTGTGTGGCATGTGGGACCATCCTGTTGAAAACACATATCGACCGAGTCGTATTCTTCAATTCCAGGCTAAAAAAAATCAGTTATCATACGATCATAACGATCCGAATTGGCAGTTCCAATCACACCTCCAGAGTAAAGGTGCAGCAGACAGTAAGTTTTTTTTTTGGGTGTAATGTCCTCTCTTCAATTATTTGAGAATTTTCAGGGTCCAAAATGCGACAATTTTGCTGATTTACATGTCCAACGAGTGAGAATTGTGCCTCGTCGCTGAAGAAAATTTTGTGGGAAAAATCGCGATCCACACGATTGTTATTCAAACTCCCAATCGACGTGACTTTTTTGGGGATGTAGGTCTAAGTCGTAGTGTCGTAAGAAAGCATGAGTTCTTAACAACGTCGAGCAATGGAAACATTCGGGTCTTTGGCTATACTTTCACTTTCAAAGCAGCGTTATTCGAGGTGGAAAGAGCAAAAGGATGATGTAGACTTCTTAAACAAATCTAGAGGTTCGCTCACACAACATGTTTTTACCTAAATACACATATTGGAGCTAAATCCATTAGTGTAGTCTGGATTGTTTGGCGCTCATAATTGTTGAATTTTTATATTTTGTTCTATGTAAATAATTTCTTTTTCATGATTGGCGTGGGCATCAAGTGAAACGTGGTCATTCTCTACCTGAGTCTACCAACGGAGTGAAGATTTCTCCATGTCACTGCATCCACCAGCAGTTAATTCCTCGAAAACTTTCCAAGTCAGAGAATTGTCACGTACCCAGCCGACATTGGTTAGGTCGCAATCGCTGAACTATTTCTATATATTGTCCCAGCTCATTGTGCCATCGTCTGCGGTTACGTACGTCGTCAATACGTAGTCCTCCACGTACGAATGGACGATCCGTATTTTGCATATTACCTATATCTTGAAAATTCATAGTACCTACTAGCATGACGGAAATTTTGATCGACTTGTAGGGTTTGATTTTCTTAGTCGTTGAGAACTGAGTTGAGTTGAATTAATGGGGGCTACCGATTACGCAAAGCAACGCACTGTGGTCTGTATGTGACGAATGTGATACCGCTTTTTCCCGAATAAATTTATATCGGATGGAGTGTAGGGCTGGGCAGTGAAAGACGTCATCAGTAAGGTTTAACGTCTCTGCAACTACAACAACAATCATTGGAGTATTTTTCCATTGCCTTAGTGTGAAGCGCAATTAAAATAGTTATGGTCTGGAATGCATAGTTAATTTTTTTAGCTATTTACCGCTGTTTATTATATATATATTATTCTACAAAACAACAAACGGCTTTTCAAATAAATAATTCAAAACACATTTTTTCAATGAAAGTTGTTTAAATAATAATCTTAAGCAAACAGACCCAACTACTATATAAGCTCTTGCAGTCTCTACTGAAAACATAGTCGAACACTACTTTCCTTAGTAAAACACGGACGAAAACAATAATATGAAGCTTCTACGACTACTCTTTGTGAGTGTATTGATTGTGGCGATCACAACCAGATACACAGTTGCAGCCCAAGGTCTACAACCAAAACCACCAGTCCGTACACCAAGATCAAATCCTGCTGATGCTCCACTTCCTGCACTAGCTGTGGGTCTTCAATCCCGGCAATCCAGACCACCACCCCGTAGACCTTCACCTAGTCTTGGTGATTATATTGATCCAGATAGTGCTGGTCGAGCCAACGGAGGAGAAGAGTATTAATCAATCGTCGCTTTAGAGTACAGTCCCTACTCTAAACTTCTAAATGGAAAACGAGACAACAAAAATGATTTTGATAAATGATTTCTGAATAAAATAATATAATAAATATCAATTAATTGTGCGAAAAATGCAAATTCGAAGGTTTCATTGTAGTGTCAGTTGCATTGGTTTATATTGAGTTACAATAGTCTTGAAGGGTGGTCCTATTTCATGGTCAGAGATATCTATTAATTTACAATTACAATTTTCTGGATCCCCAAAAAAAAAAACCCACAGTTGAATTAATTGCTTCGATGGGAAAAGAATGTGGTCGAACACTGCAAGTTGGGTACGAAGAATAGGTATAAATGTGGTCTTATGATACCGACTGAGGTATAAGCCCAAGAAATACTGTAACGGTCCTCTCTGCTCACGGTAGGAGTATCATTTCTTTCCGGAAGTGAATGGATTCAGATGCATCTGAAGTTATGTCCAATAAAATTGTTACAAACTCACACGAACTGCACCCGAGCAGCTTACAGCCATGAGCCTGTATGACTTTGGGTGCGGTAAGCTAAAAGATCGGAAGAAAAAAATTAAGTAGAGACACTGTCCGCATGGTGAAAGAGCTTTCTCAAATAATAAGTAAAATATTCTGTTGGTTCCGGTTCCGTTGCTTCACAGGCTTTTGAAAGCAAGCTTCGATTTCGCTACTGAAAGCTGCAATTGAGCTTTTTTTTTTCTTTCTAACGCTAATTTTTTCACTACTTCAAACATAAAAATGCTGTGAGAGAGCTACCAAGAGTTAGACTAACACTGCTCTCTGTGCTCTTTGATGCCACTCTGAAACTTAGTACTTTCAGTTCACAAATCTAAGTGCTCATTCGTAACGTAAACATACAAAACCTACTGGTTAAGCTTGAAGCTGAAAGGAGCAGAACGAAGTACCTCATAAGACCTGAGATATCTACCCAATCTGTTAGCTAATGCTGATGATATTGCCGCCTTCTAAGGAGAGCGCCCTATTTCGAAAGGAGCTCAGAGTTAACTCGTGCTAAAATGGTTTTAATTTAGTTTTGAGATCCAGGTGTGCACTTGCTGTTAGGCCCAAGCGGGTATAAGCAGTTTCAGTAACTAATTGAATTGCATAAATAAACTTATCAAAAGATTATGTATGGAAGAAAGAGAGCACACGCTGGAGAAGGTGCCGGAGCTGGTGCCGGAGCGGGAGCTGGTGCTGGTTGAGCTAAAGCTGTGTATCTAGTTGTGATAGCCACAAGCAGTACACTCACCAAGAGTAGACGTAAAAGCTTCATGTTTTTCATCTCTCAATTATTAGAGGAAAGTAAGCCTCGACTGTGCTTCCAACGGTTGCTGGACGGTCTTATATAGTTGGCGTTTATTTGCTATTAAGTTAATTCTTATACGAGGAGTGTAGTATTTACATTATGTAACAGTGTTTGATAAAAATTTGTTTTAATTTTAAGAAATTTTATTTATATTTTTGCGTAAATATTTTTTTAGCGTAACTTACCCGTATATAAAGAAAAACAGAAAAATACTGCGTAGTAAGCCTGTAACGGTGTAATCAACTGGTGCCAAATATTGGCATTAATTTACATCAGCAATGTCTGGAAGGCAACCTAACCGAAATCTGATTTCAGCGCTAAAAAAATCAGCTGTCAAAAGCATTTGTTCTATGGATAGGGAAAAAGGGAGGAAATGAAATCAGGAACTGGAATCCTGTTCCAAACATTTTATGCTGCTGTCCAGTTTCATTTAGTCTCCATTTGTTAGTGAGTTGTCTAATCACAACTTCGCCGTACCAATTTGCTAGCCTGCTTCTCACTCTTCGACCGAAATATTGAATTAGTTTAATGCGCAGTTCACAATTATGTTTTTTTTTTGTTAGGAAAACGCATGCCAAAGGGGTTTTACAACTCATGCCGTTCGGAGGCGGCTTAGTATAAACTGTAGGTCTCACCACTTCTTGGACAAACATGAAGACGCACACCGCAAATTGGAGGAGGAGAGCAGGACCGAAAGTCTTTCCTTCAGCTGGAATTTCGGAGTCTCATCGAACTGAAGCTGAAAGTGTTTTCATCAAATTTCGTGATCTTCTTCTTTAAAGCAGGGCTATGGGAACATAATAGGTCTTTTTTTTGTTAGTAATGTAGTAATAACCTGAGCTACGCGGCAATGTAGAGTTTGCCAAGCCGCAAAGGATTTCGCTTCAGTAACAGCGGTCTGGGGGTATCTAAAGAGATCATCACAGTGATACGCCGACTATTTCAATATTCTTCAAAACGTTCGACTTCGCCGTTATGCATTTACTACGTTCGACTATTTTTAGCATAGTAACTACGCGGCCACGATAGCCGAGTGGTTAGCATTGCGTACTACGATTTGGAAGGACTGTGTTGGAGTCCAGGTTCGAGCAACATCCAAAATTATAGAAAATTATTTTTTCTAAGTGTGGTCGCCCCTTGGCAGGGAATGTCAAGTTCTCGGAGTGTATTTCTGACATGAAATAAAAGGCTCCTCACAAAAAATCCATCGGTCGTTCGCAGGCGGCTCAGAATAAACAGTAGGTCCCTTTATTTGTTGGTAAAAATATCAAGACGTAAAAACCACAAATTGGTGGGAGAGCTCGGCCAAAAATCGCTTTAGCGGTTACAAGCACCAAATAAATACGTCTTTGGTGTTGATTGTTTCGTATATTTTATAAAAAAAATATTTGTACAGAAATGTAAATAAACTTTCTGAAAATTAAAACATGAACTTGTACATGACGTAAATACCACATTTTTCGTAAATAAAATAACTGTATACAAACAACAATTAAACGACAACTATATAAGACTTTGCAGCAAACCACTGCCAGCGCAGTAGAACTTTACATTTCACTGCGGACACGAGAGGAAGGAGAAGGATCAAGGTAGAAGGCAAGCGGCTAGAAGCAGACCTCAACAAGCTCGAAGATGTGCACGAAGAGGGAGACTATCGTAGCTAGCCTAACTTTTGTCATACCGAATACTGAACTGGTCCGATTCTCTTGCCACGATTCGGGCAGAGGCCTGGAGCAACTAGTTGAATAAAGGAAAACAGATTACTCCATAACGGCTAAGCTCGTTTAGAGCTAGTTTGGGGTCTTCATATTTTAGAATGTTACATGCTGACGCTCTAACTGGTCCAATGCCAGTGCACATGGCTGCAAAGGAAATGAAAGGAGTGTATTCAAGGTCATCCGTACGAAATCAGGCCGCCGTGAATTGGAAGAAGATTGTTGACGAAGAAAGAGGTCAGTCTATAAGTGACTAAAGGGTGTATTTCTGACATGAAATAAATGCTCTTCATACAAATTCAACATCCCTTCGGAGGTGGCTTAGTGCAAACAGTACGTCCATGCATTTATTGAAAAGACATCAAGACGCAACCCACAAATTGGAGAAGGAGCTCGACCGAAAATGTGTTACAAAGCGTCAATCATATATAGGAGAACCGTGGAAAGTTTGACATTGTAATTGGCTGAAGGCAGGGCATGGCGGTCAAAGAAAGGCCAGTGTTTCGGTCTCATTTATGCGTTGGGCTCTTCACCCTGGCGATTTCTAACCTACTTAATTTGTCGCGTACTGAGTTTTTCTGCATGACTGTAAGTCTTCGTCTCTCAGCGCTCTCTGCTGAGAGTACAAATGCGAACTCTATTACCTGTGAGACGAAGAAAATTATTATATCCAGCCTTGAAGCTTGGTCTTGGAAATACCAATTAAATTATATTCTTTTCTAACTATGCTTTTTCACGAAATGAAGACTACGAACGAATACAATATATAATGAAATGCTAACCTTGAGACGACCATATTTTATATAAAATGTATCTCCGAATGTTTATTTTGTGCCCCATGCGGAGCCCTGGCAACAGTTTATTGTCAATATTTGCAAGGTAAATATATATATAAATAAATTAAAAACTATAAAATAACTGTTTCAATTGTGGCGTTAACTTCACAAAAAGCACCTAAAATAATATTGGAAATAAAAAAAATTGTGTTTGTATTATTTGCAGATAGTCTAATATGTGCCGCGCGCCACGCCTAGCAAAGGAATGAACCATTAAAACGGTACGCACATAAAAAAAAAAAATCCATAGACCCTTCGAAGACGGCTAAGAATAAGTTGTTAGTCCCTGCATTTATTGGAAAAACACCAAAACGCACGCGACAAATCGGAGGAGGAGCTCGGTGCTCAAGAATTAAAAGTTTATCAGTATAAACACGGTCTTTCGCGTAGCCCTACGAAAAAAAAAAAATTCAACAGTGTCAAATCGCACAATCTCGGTGCCTAATTGACTTCAAAAAGACGAGAGATTACGCGGCCGGGAAATTTATTTCGTAATAAAAGTCAAATTCGTTCGTGTTATGTGACATGTGGCGCCATATTGTTGGAACCACATATTGTACAGGTCGTCAGGCTAAAAAAGTCGGTTATCATACGATCATAACGATCCGAATTGGCAGTTCCAATCACACCTCCAGAGTAAAGGTGCAGCAGACAGTAAGTTTTTTTTTTGGGTGTAATGTCCTCTCTTCAATTATTTGAGAATTTTCAGGGTCCAAAATGCGACAATTTTGCTGATTTACGTGTCCAACGAGTGAGAATTGTGCCTCGTCGCTGAAGAAAATTTTGCGGGAAAAATCGCGATCCACACGATTGTTATTCAAACTCCCAATCGACGTGACTTTTTTGGGGATGTAGGTCTAAGTCGTAGTGTCGTAAGAAAGCCTCAGCTCTTAACAACGTCGAGTAATGGAAACATTCAGGTCTTTGGCTACACTTTCACTTTCAAAGCAACATCATTCGAGGTGGAAAGAGCAAATGTTTAGACCTTAAAAAAATCTAGAGGTTCGCTCACACAACATGTTCTCACCTAAGCACACATATTGGAGCTAAATCCATTAGTGTAGTCTGGATTCTTTGGCTCTCATAATTATTGAATTTTTATATTTTGTTCTATGTAAATAATTTGTTTTTCATGATTGGCATGGGCATCAAGTGAAACTAGGTCCTTCTCTACCTGAGACTAGCAACGGAGTGAAGATTTCTCCATGTCACTGCTTCCACCAGCAGTTATTTTCTCGAAAACTTTCCAAGTGAGACAATTGTCACACATCCAGCCGACATTGGTTAGATCGCAATCGCTGAACTATTTCTATATATTGTCCCAGCACATTGTTCCATCATCTACGGTTTCGTACGTCGTCAACACGCAGTCCTCTGTGTACGGACAGACGATTCGTATTTTGCATTTTACCTATATTTTGAAAGCTCACAGTACCTACCAGCATGACAGAAATGATGATCGACTTGTAGGGTTTGATCTTCTTAGTCGTTGAGAATTGAGTTGAGTTGAATTAATGGGGCTACCGATTATGCAAAGCAACGCACTGCGGTCTATATGTGGCGAATGTGATACCGCTGTTTCCCGAATAAACTTATATCGGATGGAGCTTAGGGCTGGGCAATGACTGACGTCATTAGTAAGGTTTAACGTCTCTGCAGCTACAACAACAATCATTGGAGTATTTTTCCATTGCCTTAGCAAGCGCAATTAAAATAGTTATGGTTTGAAATGCAGGTTCATTTTTTTTAGCTATTTATCGCTGTTTGTTATATATATATTATTCTACAAAACAACAAACAACTTTCCAAATAAGCAATTTAAACACACATCTTTTTCAATGAAAGCTGTTTAAATAATAATCTTAAGCAAACAGACCCAACTACTATATAAGCTCTTGCAGTCTCTACTGAAAACATAGTCGAACACTACTTTCCTTAGTAATTGATTGATTAGTAAAACACGTACGAAAACAGCAATATGAAGCTTCTACGACTACTCTTTGTGAGTGTATTGATTGTGGCGATCACTACCAGATACACAGCTTTAGCCCAAGGTCTAACACACAGACCACCAGTCCGTACACCTGGACCAAATCCTGCTGATGCTCCACTTCCTGTACTAGCTGTAGGTGCTCAAGCTCTAACACACAGACCACCAGTCCGTACACCAAGAGCAAATCCTGCTGATGCTCCACTTCCTCCACTAGCTGTAGGTGCTCAAGCTCTAACACACAGACCACCAGTCCGTACACCAAGAGCAAATCCTGCTGATGCTCCACTTCCTGCACTAGCTGTGGGTATTCAATCCCGGCAAGCCAGACCACCACCCCGTAGACCTTCACCTAGTCTTGGTGATCGAGCCAACGGAAGGAGGAGAAGAGCATTCATCAATCGTCGCAGTAGACTGTTCAACTTCTAAAAGGAAAAAGAGACAACCAAAAGGATTTTGATGAATGATTTGTGAATTACTTACATACATATAATAATATAATAATATAATAAATATCAATTAATTGTGCGAAAAATATAAATTCGAAGGTTTCATGGTAATACCAATTGGATTGGTTTAGATTGACTTAAAGTAGTCCCGGAGGGTGATCCTATTTCACGGTCAGAAATATCTGTTAATTTCTTGATCTCCGAAAAAACCCACAGTTGAACTAATTGTTTCGATGGAAAGAGAATGTGGTCGAAGACTGCAAGGTGGGTACGAAAAATGGGTATAAATGTGGTCTTATGACACCGCTGCGGTATGAAATACTGAACCTGTGCCCTCTGTTCTCGGATTCAGATGCACCTGAAGTTATGTCCAATGAAAATTGTTACAAACTCACACGCTGGGTACCCGAGCAGCTTGTAGCCATGAGCCTGTATGACTTTGGGTGTGGTAGGCTAAAAGATCGGAAGAAAAAAATTAAGTTCAGACACTGTCCGAAAAGCGAAAAAGCTTTCTCAAATAATAAGTAAAATATTCTGTTGGTTGTGCCGCTGTGTGTTGTTTCCGTCTCCGTTGCTTCTCAAGGTTTTGCCAGCAAGCTTCGATTTCGCTACTGAAAGCTTCAACTAAGCTTTCTGATTTTCTAATGCTAATTTTTTCACTACTACAAACATAAAAATGCTGTGAGAGAGCTATCAAGAGTTAGACTAACACTGCTCTCTGCGCTCTTTGATGCCATTCTGAAACTAAGAACTTCCAGTTCACAATTCTCAGTGTACTAACGAGCGCTCATTCGTAACGTAAACTTACAAAACCTACGGGTTAAGCTTGAAGTTGAAAGGAGCAGAACGAAGTACCTCACAAAACCCGAGATGTCTACCCAATCTGTTAGCTAAGGCTGATAATGTTACCGCCTTCTAAGAAGAGCGCCCTATTTCGAAAGGAGTACAGAGTTAACTCGTGCTAAAATGGTTTTAATTTAGTTTTAAGATCCAGCTGTGCACTTGCTGTTAGGTCCAAGTGGGTTTAAGCAGATTCAGTATGTAACTGAATTGCATAAATAAACTTATGTAAAGATTATGCATGGAAGAGAGCATACTTATGTAGATTCGAATCGATGGGCCGACTCGCCGCTTTCTTGTCCTTCAGGCGGGTAATTTCTATTTCTATTTTCGATAACAGCGGACTGGAGAAGTCCTTCCTATATAAACTTAGTATCGGTAATCAGACCTCCTCTTTGGTTCCTACTTGGGTACACTCCGGTCCAGCAGTGTTGTAGAAGTTGTAGATTTTCGAGCATATTCTGTCAGCTACTTAAGCTCCCCATAACCCTCTACAAAAGAATGTTTTTTGTCCTTACACTAAACTGCTTATTAAGTCTCACCATTAAAGTGAAGTGTGGAACGACCGAATCAAGGAGAGCTGGGGCTGAGCGATACGAATGGTATGGGTCGAAGCGCATTAGAAAATCATGGAAACAAACAAAGTTGTACCCCTCAGCCTTTCTTATGACCTGGTTATGTATAACCTCGAGAGTATAAACTAACAGTTTTAAAGCAAATAATGACGACCTTGGTTTTTTCGCTATTCACTACGATGATTATTCAGATTCTACAAAAAAAATTTATTTACACAAAAATTACAGTTAACTTTCAAAATAAGAAATTCAAAACACATTTTTTCATTGGATGTTGTTTGAATAATAATTTTGTGCAAACAGACCCAGCTACTATATAAGCTATTGCAGTCTCTACTGAAAGCATAGTCGAACACTACTTTCCTTAGTAATACGGACGAAAACAACAATATGAAGTTTCTAAAACTACTCTGGGTGAGTGTATTGGTTGTGGCGATCACAACCAGATACACAGTTGTAGCCCAAGATCCAACACCAGCACCAGCTGGAGGAGCTGCAACTCCTGCACCAGCCGGAGGTGCTGCAACTCCTGCACCAGCTGGAGGGGCTGCAACTCCTGCACCAGCTGGAGGTGCTGCAACCCCTGCACCAGCCGGAGGTGCTGCTACTCCTGCACCAGCCGGAGGTGCGGCAACTCCTGCACCAGCTGGAGGGGCTGCAACTCCTGCACCAGCTGGAGGTGCTGTAACTCCTGCACCAACTGGAGGTGCTGCAACTCCTGCACCAACTGGAGGTGCTGCAACTCCTGCACCAGCTGCAGGTGCTCCAGCTCTGTCACCAGCACCAGTACCAGCCCCTGCAGCTGCAGGAAATACTGGTAATAACAACGCCGCCGCCAGGAGAAGACGCAGACGTAGACAACGAAGAAATCGTTTACGTAGAAGAAGACGTGCTGCAAGGAGAAGACGTCGTCAAGCCAGAAGAAGAAGACAACGAAGGGGCAACCGATGGGGCAACCGAAGGCGCAACCGAAGGGGCAACCGAAGGGGCAACGGAGGGAGAAGAAGAAGACCGATTCGAGGCGGAAACAGACGCAGACGAATAATTATAAATCGTCGAATAGTGACTGCTTAAATTCTAACAGGAAGAAGAGACAACAAAAATGTTTTTGAGGAATAAATTGTTAATTACATATGTACATACACTAGTATAATAAGCCTATATACATTAATAAATTTGCAAAAAAAAAACATTTTGAAAGGTTTCTTTGCCATAACAATTGGAATGGCTTATTTTGAGACACAGTAGTCTGAGCTGGTAGTGAAGAAACTTATGCCGTTTGCCGTTTAGGCTTCGGCAGTAACAGAGGCAGTCTTTAATGTCTCCGCAGCTACTTCAGAAATCATCCGCCAGCGGGTAATGCATTGAACATTTTCCAGGTTGGTATGTTCTCCTCCATCCGTTTAACATTAGCTAGTCAGAATAGCGGCTTTCTCTTGATTGGCTGAACTATGTCAATGACCATATCATATCATATGAGTCGAGGAGCTGTATCGTTTATCATAAATCTTGCACAATGCCTTTCTTTGGAAAATTTCTAGCGCCGATTCATCAGATGTTACCATTAGCCATGACTCCGCACCATATAGAAGGAGGGGAATAATGAGTGACTTTTCAATTAGGAACTCAGTCAAAGTAGCGACTTACAAGAGAGATGAAACTCTCTACAACTTCAAAGTTATGACAGTCAATAGTGTTGTGGGAGCCGAAGAGTGAATGCGGTGACAGCTTATTAGACGACAAAAGATATTTCGTCTTGCCCTCGGATGCATTCGTTCGCTTCTTTGTCTAACGTGGAGAAAGCAGAACTTACATTTAGGTTATGGCAATGAAAACCTTGTACCTGGTCTATTTAGCTCTGCAGCTCGTATTATTTTCTCCAGCATCAGATTGAAGAAATAACACGATAAAACCTCGTTGGGCTTGAATCGCACGGCTTGGAGAAGTCCTTCCCAATTCTGACTGCGATTCTAGTATTATACAGGGTCAGTTTACAAAGCCATATGAGTTATGTGAGGATATCAAATTCAGACATAGCGGCGTAGAGGAAGTTCCTTAT
The DNA here is from genome assembly GCA_030068015.2 of Neoceratitis asiatica. NCBI lineage: Eukaryota > Metazoa > Arthropoda > Insecta > Diptera > Tephritidae > Neoceratitis > Neoceratitis asiatica. Next base: position 99,615,926 of record CM061524.1, on the reverse strand, counting down.
CGTGCTGTCGAAGACAGCTCTAAAATCGGTGGAAAGGTGATATGTATCGATTCTTTTCCCTCGGGTCTTCTCCAAGCTTGATTTGGCGGATGGTGAATATTTGATCAATGGTGGGTTTTCCAGGTTTAAACCACACTGGTAAGATCCGATCGGTTTGTTGATGGTGAGTTTGAATCTTTCACACAGGACGCTCGTTAGAATCTTATATGCGACAATGAGGGCTGGTGCAGACTATGGAGTCTCCCTTTTTTTGAACTGGGCAGAGAACACTTATATTCCATTCATTGGGCATGCTTTCGTCTGATCATATTCTGTAAAGAAGCTGATGCATGCGCCTAGTCAGTTCTTCGATGCCATATTTGAATAGCTCTGCCGGTAAGCCATCGGATCCCGTCGCTGCATTATTTTTAAGAGCATAAACGCTTATTCAAATTTCATCATTGTCAGAGGCTGGAACGACTATACCATCGTCATCGTCTGGGGTTTCGGGTTCACCATATCCAGTCTTTTCTCTTGCACTGTCATCGAGCAGATTGAAGCAGTGTTTCCTCCATATACTAAGTATGCTCTGGATATCTGTCACCGGATTACCCCTTTGGTCACTACATGAATTTGCTCCGGTCTGGAAACCTTCTGTAGGTCGGTCTTCTTACTTGGGCGGGAGGTTGGGCAACGCTCGATTCGTCGTCGTAAAAATAGTAACCGCATTTTATCATAGAATAGTCGGCCAGCTTTTCAAATTCTTCATACTCAGGTATTTCGGCTTCTTTTTTTCGTCTCTAAATGCGCCTCACTTCCCTCTTCAGTTCTCGGTATCTTTCTCACCCCGAACCAGTTGTAATCGATCGCAAAGTTGTGGGTAGGCAGTCTGCGTTCTTTACACTGAAGTTCCACATTACCCATTGTACCAGCTCTTTTTGTGACACTTTTGAAAAGCAATTGTTTCCGAAGCAGCGGTGCGTAAGGAGCGCTATTTCGTTTCACAGCTCCCTTATATCAAGTTGCTGATGAGTGCACTCAGAAAGCAGGTGTGTCGAGGCTTGTCTGCTGTATTTGAAGCTTTTCGACGTCGAACTTTACTTGTGTTTGCTGAAACGTACTTTGCTGCACGAAGCGTACGCACTTCAAGAACACTGGCGACATGTCGCCTATCTATCACAACATGGTTTATTTGGTTTCGAATTTTTCAATACGTAGCCAAGTAACTTGATGAATTCCCTGCTGCAGTCGTCTAACTCTACAAGCAACCATTTGTAGATGTATCGTCATGGAGGCTGATTTTCCGACAGATGTGCCGAAGGTAACTTCTTTGTCCACCGAGGCGTTAAATTCGACAAGCACAGCAATGACCGTGTTGCGGTTACAGAGCTCATAAGTATATTCCAGGTGCCAATCGGAGCATTAGCGCCAATCAATGGGTGAATGCTAGGACTCGGCAACTGAGTCCCTCTCTCATCACAAATCCAAGATCATATTTACGTTCCTTTATATGGCCGTTGTAGTAAATATCACATGGGCCTACTCATCTCCATCTTTATTGCACTGTCTTTCATTCTTCCTGGAAATAACTGCTGCTAGTCTTTACGAGGACATCAATCAGCTGAACTATGTACCCTCTTACGCAAGGAATATGATATTACAAGCACATATTCTGAAAACGCTTGTCGTCATCAAAAGTGGAAACCCTCTGTTGTTTACTTTATCAATTGAGCTCGATTCTACGTAGCCAATCCTAAAAGTCAGCGCACACCCCGCGCAGGCCAGGAGGTTTTATTTTTGAAACACATTTCTTATACATCCATGGAAGGAGGAATGTGTGGAACTAGCGAATCCAGTCGAGCTGGGAGTACTCAAAATGGAAAACGACCGAGGTGAGTGGAACCGGACATTCGCGAATGAGCGATACGAACGGTAGGGGTCGATGCACATTAGAAAATCATGGAAACAAACAAAGTTGTACCCCTCAGCCTTTCTAATGACCTGGTTATGTGTAGCCTTGATTGTATAAAGTAATTTTTTTGAAGCAAATAATGACGACCTTGGTTTTTCGCCATTAACTACGATGATTATTCAGATTATACAAAAAAATATTTATTTATACAAAAACGACTCTCCAAATAAACAATTCAAAACACATTTTTTCAATGAAAGTTGTTTAAATAATAATTCTAAGCAAACAGACCCAGCTACTATATAAGCTCTTGCAGTCTCTACTGAAAGCATAGTCGAGCATTACTTTCCTTAGTAATACGGACGAAAACAACAATATGAAATTTCTAAAACTACTCTGGGTGAGCGTATTGGTTGTGGCGATCACAACCAGATACACAGTTGTAGCCCAAGATCCAACACCAGCACCAGCCGGAGGTGCTGCAACTCCTGCACCAGCCGGAGGTGCTGCAACTCCTGCACCAGCTGGAGGGGCTGCAACTCCTGCACCAGCCGGTGGTGCTGCAACTCCTGCACCAGCTGGAGGTGCTGCTACACCTGCACCAGCCGGAGGTGCTGCAACTCCAGCACCAGCTGGTGGTGCTCCAGCTCCAGCACCATCTGGAGGTGCTCCAGCTCCTGCACCTGCTGCTGGCGCCCCAGCACCTGCACCAGCTACTGGAGCTCCAGCTCCGGCACCAGCACCAGTACCAGCCCCTGCATCTGCAGGAAATACTGGTAATAACAACGCCGCCGCCAGGAGAAGACGCAGACGCAGACAACGGAGAAATCGTTTACGTAGAAGAAGACGAGCTGCAAGGAGAAGACGTCGTCAAGCCAGAAGAAGAAGACAACGAAGGGGCAACCGAAGGGGCAACGGAAGGAGAAGAAGACCGATTCGATTCGGAAACAGGCGCAGACGAGTATTTATCAATCGTCGAATAGTGACTAATTAACCTCTAAACGGAAATAGAGGCAACCAAAAGGATTTGGTGAATGATTTGTGAATTACATACATACATACAATACTATAATAATATAATAAATATCAATTAATTGTGCAAGAAAAGCAAATTCGAAGGTTTCTTTGCAATACCCGTTGAATTGGTTAATATTCATGCTTAGTATCGTCTTGGAGCTGAGAAGTGGAGCACAGATACTAAGACAACACAGAAACAAGTGTGCCAGTGGGCTTTATTTCACCGTCAGAGATCTCTTTTAGCTAAAAATTACATCTTAACAGCTGTCTCGGCAGCCGAAAGAACACACAATTGAATTAGTTGTTTGTATAAGAAGAGAATGTGGAAGAAGACTGCAAGTTGGGTATTGGTACTGACGTAGGTGTAAATCCAAGATGTGCTGAACGCGTAAATGTGCTTATTTTTCTGTAATTTTTCTGCCATTTCTCTTTACTGGAACAAGTTTTCTGTGACCTACGAAAGTTCAAATTTTATACACAGTTTTATGCGGTCTGTCTGTGAATATAGCAGTTGGCTATGGTCAGAATCTGCTTGATCGCTCCTTGCCTAGCAAGTTTGTATGCTAGGCGGAGCCTCCCTATATGGCTCTGTTACCAAAATGAGGAATTGAATTTTCTTTTCCGCCTCTCCGACCATCAAGTCTACCCTTCTTCTCCTGCAGGGAATCAATACCACAAACTTGAAACGAGTATCCAAGATAGATGTGGTAGGACAATACAATTCTGTAGGTTTCTTGAGTGCGCTCATGTTTGACAGCTACACTGTTTCTATGTTCTGAATCGAAATGCCGATAACGTTACCACCTGATATCTGAGTTGACTTAGCCATGTCCGCCCATCTATCTGTCTGTCTGTCCGTCTGTCTATTCATTCGTCTGTTTGAAAGCAAGGTAATTGGCCACTTTTTGAGATATTTAAATGAAACTTAACAACTGTTGGAATACTCCTGATCGGTACCTATGATACCCGGTCGCCTTTGTGCAGCAAAGAAAGCACCGTCAACAAACTCTAGGAAGATTCGACGTCGACAAAGCTACAATCACAACAGACACCCGAACGATTTTCTATTATACTTGTACTCCGACTCTCAGCATGCAATCACCAGCACCATATAAAGCTACCAACGAAATACGCTTTCAGGAAGGTCAAAAGAACTGCTGGTACGATGAGCATTGCTGTGACGCAGTCGCGAGAAATCAGACTACCTACCACGCAATGTTGGGATCGACCGCATTGTGTGCGGTGTGGGATAGATATCGAGAACTGAAGAGGTGAACGAGATACACATGAAGACAAAGAGAACAAAAGCCGAGATACGTGAGTATGAAGATCATGAGAGACTGGCTGTCACGGATAATGCTGAAAATTTTTAAGAAAAGATGCGGAGAGTTGTAGAAGGTTTCATGGTACCGGAGCATACTCTTGTAGGTCCCAGCTCTTGTAGAGGTGTTCCAGCGACTGATGCCCAAAGTACACTGGGCGCAGCTTGGTTAGGAAATTTTAATGCACCCACCACATAGTCCGGACTATCCATCTACTATATAAGACCTTCCAGCAACCGTTGAAAGCACAGTCGAGGCTCATCTTCCTCTAGTTATTGAGCGACGAGGAATATGAAGCTTTTACGCCTAATCTTGGTGAGTGTGCTGCTTGTGGCGATCACAACTAGATATATAGCTTTGGCTCAACCAGCAAGAAAAAACAACAGAAAAAGCCTTCAATCGTTGCTTGACACTCAGGCATTATTAATCGCTGGCAAACAACTTTATTTCAGCAAAATTAAATAAAATTGCTTTTTTTTGCTTTCTTTGCTGTCTATTAGATATAAACAATTTAAATTAAAATAAATAAAATAAATATATTTATATAAATATTTTCAATTTCTTCTTCTTCTTGCGCTACCCGTTGAACCAGTTTAAATAAATATTTGACAAATTAAATTAAATTAAAAATAAAATTAAAAATTGAAACTTACTAACTTTGAAATTGAGCTCTCGCAATTCGTACATAACCAAACAATTTTCTCATATTATTGGGCGGGCTGAGGTTGTGAGGTTATGATTGGATTCTTCCGATTTTGCTAATATTCAAATGTCAACTTCAAATAAACGACGTCACTGTGCATACCAAGTCTCGATTATAGTGAATTATGTGACGGCCATAAGCCTGAGAGCTACAGGGAAGTCTTTGGTAATCATACTCAGTCGGAAACTGGCACTGGAAAGAACATATAATTCAGCGTATACTTTTTTGCTATTGATATAGTTGAAGGAGTACCATTTTAACGTAAACCCTTCATTGGCTGTAGAATTGGATATCCGATGGCAACGTTGTAGGCATTTCGATTTAGAACATAGAAACAGTGTAGCTGTCAAACATGAGCGCACTCAAGAAACCTACAGAATTATATTGTCCTACCATATGTATCTTGGATACTCGTTTCAAGTTTGTGGTATTGATTGCCTGCAGGTGAAAGAGAGTGGCCTTGTTGATCGGAGAGCGGAAAGATATTTTTTCTCTCATAGATTCTTATAGAAATTCTCATTCAAGCAATCAGCTAACTGCTCTCCGTTTTAGACCGAAAGCCTTCTATCGTGGAATCTACTTAACGAAACGAATACTCAAGAGGAGATATCTTCGTCTTTCCGCTTTAGACGGATGGATTCTCCAATAAAAGCTCTGAGCTCCATTACGACAAACTCAAAAGAAAAAGACGTACTGAACGGTCACGGCTCTCCCCAATATATGACGGAAAAGAATATTCAATTTCTCATTTTGGTAACAGAGCCATATAGGGAGGCACTGCCTAGCATACAAACTTGCTAGGCAAGGAGCGATCAAGCAGATTCTGACCATAGCCAACTGCTATATTCACAGACAGACCGCATAAAACTGTGTATAAAATTTGAACTTTCGTAGGTCACAGAAAACTTGTTCCAGTAAAGAGAAATGGCAGAAAAATTACAGAAAAATAAGCACATTTACGCGTTCAGCACATCTTGGATTTACACCTACGTCAGTACCAATACCCAACTTGCAGTCTTCTTCCACATTCTCTTCTTATACAAACAACTAATTCAATTGTGTGATCTTTCGGCTGCCGAGACAGCTGTTAAGATGTAATTTTTAGCTAAAAGAGATCTCTGACGGTGAAATAAAGCCCACTGGCACACTTGTTTCTGTGTTGTCTTAGTATCTGTGCTCCACTTCTCAGCTCCAAGACGATACTAAGCATGAATATTAACCAATTCAACGGGTATTGCAAAGAAACCTTCGAATTTGCTTTTCTTGCACAATTAATTGATATTTATTATATTATTATAGTATTGTATGTATGTATGTAATTCACAAATCATTCACCAAATCCTTTTGGTTGCCTCTGTTTCCGTTTAGAGGTTAATTAGTCACTATTCGACGATTGATAAATACTCGTCTGCGCCTGTTTCCGAATCGAATCGGTCTTCTTCTCCTTCCGTTGCCCCTTCGGTTGCCCCTTCGTTGTCTTCTTCTTCTGGCTTGACGACGTCTTCTCCTTGCAGCTCGTCTTCTTCTACGTAAACGATTTCTCCGTTGTCTGCGTCTGCGTCTTCTCCTGGCGGCGGCGTTGTTATTACCAGTATTTCCTGCAGATGCAGGGGCTGGTACTGGTGCTGGTGCCGGAGCTGGAGCTCCAGCAGCTGGTGCAGGTGCTGGGGCGCCAGCAGCAGGTGCAGGAGCTGGAGCACCTCCAGATGGTGCTGGAGCTGGAGCACCACCAGCTGGTGCTGGAGTTGCAGCACCTCCGGCTGGTGCAGGTGTAGCAGCACCTCCAGCTGGTGCAGGAGTTGCAGCACCACCGGCTGGTGCAGGAGTTGCAGCCCCTCCAGCTGGTGCAGGAGTTGCAGCACCTCCGGCTGGTGCAGGAGTTGCAGCACCTCCGGCTGGTGCTGGTGTTGGATCTTGGGCTACAACTGTGTATCTGGTTGTGATCGCCACAACCAATACGCTCACCCAGAGTAGTTTTAGAAATTTCATATTGTTGTTTTCGTCCGTATTACTAAGGAAAGTAATGCTCGACTATGCTTTCAGTAGAGACTGCAAGAGCTTATATAGTAGCTGGGTCTGTTTGCTTAGAATTATTATTTAAACAACTTTCATTGAAAAAATGTGTTTTGAATTGTTTATTTGGAGAGTCGTTTTTGTATAAATAAATATTTTTTTGTATAATCTGAATAATCATCGTAGTTAATGGCGAAAAACCAAGGTCGTCATTATTTGCTTAAAAAAAATTACTTTATACCATCAAGGCTATACATAACCAGGTCATTGGAAAGGCTGAGGGGTACAACTTTGTTTGTTTCCATGATTTTCTAATGTGCATCGACCCCTACCGTTCGTAACGCTCAATTGCGGATGTCCAGTTCCGCTCACGTCGGTCCTTTTACATTTTGAGTACTCCCAGCCCGACTGAATTCGCTAGTTCCACACATTCCTCCTTACATGGATGTATAAAAAAAAATTATTTGAAAAATAAAACCTATTAGCCTGCGGAGGTTGTGCGTTGGCTACGTAGAATCGAGCTCAATTGATAAAGTGAACAACAGTGCATGGGGGTGAGGGTCTCCACTTTTGATGACGACACTGCAAGCGTTTTCAGAATATGTGCTTGGAATATCATGTTCCTTGCGTGGGAGGGTGCGTACTTTAGCTGATTGATGTCCTCGTAAAGATTAGCAGCAGTGATTTCCAAGAAGAATGAAAGACAGTACAATAAAGATGGAGATGAGTAGGCCCATGTGACATTTACTACAACGGTCATATAAAGAAATGTAAATATGATCTTGGATTTGTGATGATAGAGTGACTCAGCTGCCGAGTCCTAGCATTCACCCATTGATTAGCGCTAACGCTCCGATTGGCACCTGGAATATACTTATGAGCTCTGAAACCACCACGCGGTCATTGCTGTTCTTGGCGAATTTAACGCCTCGGTGTACAAAGATAACTTCTTCGGCACATCTGTCGGAAAATTCAGCCTCCATGACTATACATCTACAAATGGTTGCTTGTAGTGTTAGACGACTCCAGCAGGAAATTCATGAACCTACTTGACTACGTATTGAAAAATTCGAAACCATATAAATCATCTTTTGATAGACGGACGAGTTCTTGAAGTGCGCACGCTTCGTGCAGCAGAGTGCGTTTCAACAAACACAAGTAGGGTTCGACGTTGAAAAGCTTCAAGCACACCAGAAAAGCCTCGGCTTCCACACCTGCTCTCTGAGTGCACTCATCAGCAACTTGATATAAGGGAGCTGTGGGTACGAAATAGCGCTGCTTATATACCGCTGCTTCGGAATCAATTGATTTTCAAAAGTGTCACAAAAAGAGCTGGTACAATGAGTAATGCCGAACTGCAGTGTAAAGAAAGCAGACTGCCTACCCGCAACTTTGCGGTCGATTACAACTCGTTTGGGATGAGAGAATACCGAGAGTTGAAGAGAAAAACGAGCATTTAGAGACGAAAAAAGAAAGAAACCGAAATGTCTGAGTATGAAGAGTTTGACAATGAATCCAGCGTTGCCCAACCTCCCGCCAAAGTAAGAAGGCCAACCTACAGAAGGTTTCAAGTACGTAGCAAATTCATGTAGTGACCAAAGGGGTAATCTGGTGACAGATATTCAGAGCATACTTAGTGTACGGAGGAAACACTACTTCCATCTGTTCGATGACAGTGAAAGAGAAAAGTCTGGATATGTCGAACCCGAAACCACAGACGATGACGATGGTATAGACGTGCCAACCCCTGACAATGATGAAATTTGAATAAGCGTTTATGCTCTTAGAAAATAATGAAGCAACGGGATCCGATGGCTTACCGGCAGAGCTATTCAAATATTATTTCAAAGAACTAACTAGGCGCATGCATCAGCTTCTCTGCAGAATATGATCGGATGAAAGCGTGCCCAATGAATGGAACATAAGTGTGCTCTGCCCAATCCAAAAAAAGGGAGACCCCATAGTCTGCGCCAGCCCTCAGTATCGCATATAAGATTCTAACGAGCGTCCTGTGTGAAAGATTCAAACTCATCGTCAACAAACCGATCGGATCTTATCAGTTGGTTTTAGACCTGACAAATCCACCATTGACCAGATATTCACCATACGCCAAAACAAGCTTGGAGAAGAACCGAGAGAAAAGAATCGACACACTTCACCTTTTCATCGATTTTAAAGTTGTCTTCGACAGCACGATAAGAAACAGTCTCAACGTAAGTTCTGTTTTCTGCACGTTACACAAAGAAGCGAAGCGAATGCCTCCGAGGGCAAGACAAAATGTCTCTTGTCGTCAAACAAGGTGTCACCGCATTCACTTTTCGGCTCCCACAACACTATTGACTGCAATAACTTTGATGTCGTAGATATTCTCATCTATCTTGTAAGTCGCTACTTTGACTGAGTTTCTAATTGAAAAGTCACTCATTATTCCCCTCTTTCTATATGGTGCGGAGTCATGGCTGATGGTAACATCTGATGAATCGGCGCTAGGAATTCTCCAAAGAAAGGTATTGTGCAAGATTTATGATGAACGATACAGCTCTTCGACTCATATGATATGATATGGTCATTGTCATAGTTCAGCGAAGCAAGAGAAAGCCGCTATTCTGACTAGCTCATTTAAACGGATGGAGGAGAACATACCAACCTTGAAGATGTTCAATGCAGTACCCGCTGGCGGATTATTTTTTAAGTAGATGCGGAGACATTAAGGACTGCCTCTGTTACTTCCGAGCCCTAAACGGCAAACGGCATAAGTTTCTTCACTACCAGCTCAGACTACTGCGCCTCAAAATAAGCCATTCCAACTGTTATGGCAAAGAAACCTTTCAAAATGTAATTTTCGCAAATTTTATTAATGTATATAGGCTTATTATACTAGTGTATGTACATATGTAATTAACAATTTATTCCTCAAAAACATTTTTGTTGTCTCTTTTTCCTGTTAGAAGTTAAGCAGTCACTATTCGACGATTTATAATTATTCGTCTGCGTCTGTTTCCGCCTCGAATCGGTCTTCTTCTTCTCCTTCCATTGCCCCTTCGGATGCCCCTTCGGTTGCCCCTGCGATTGCGCCTTCGGTTGCCCCATCGGTTGCCCCTTCGTTGTCTTCTTCTTCTGGCCTGACGACGTCTTCTCCTTGCAGCACGTCTTCTTCTACGTAAACGATTTCTTCGTTGTCTGCGTCTGCGTCTTCTCCTGGCGGCGGCGTTGTTATTACCAGTATTTCCTGCAGGTGCAGGGGCTGGTGCAGGTGTGGCTGCTGGAGCTCCAGCAGCTGCTGCTGGAGTTGGAGCGCCTGCAGCTGGTGCAGGAGTTGCAGCACCTCCAGCTGGTGCAGGAGTTACAGCACCTCCTGCTGGTGCAGGAGTTGCAGCCCCTCCAGCTGGTGCAGGAGTTGCAGCACCTCCGGCTGGTGCAGGAGTAGCAGCACCTCCGGCTGGTGCAGGGGTTGCAGCACCTCCAGCTGGTGCAGGAGTTGCAGCCCCTCCAGCTGGCGCAGGAGTTGCAGCACCTCCGGCTGGTGCAGGAGTTGCAGCTCCTCCAGCTGGTGCTGGTGTTGGATCTTGGGCTACAACTGTGTATCTGGTTGTGATCGCCACAACCAATACACTCACCCAGAGTAGTTTTAGAAACTTCATATTGTTGTTTTCGTCCGTATTACTAAGGAAAGTAGTGTTCGACTATGCTTTCAGTAGAGACTGCAATAGCTTATATAGTAGCTGGGTCTGTTTGCACAAAATTATTATTCAAACAACATCCAATGAAAAAATGTGTTTTGAATTTCTTATTTTGAAAGTTAACTGTAATTTTTGTGTAAATAAATTTTTTTTGTAGAATCTGAATAATCATCGTAGTGAATAGCGAAAAAACCAAGGTCGTCATTATTTGCTTTAAAACTGTTAGTTTATACTCTCGAGGTTATACATAACCAGGTCATTAGAAAGGCTGAGGGGTACAACTTTGTTTGTTTCCATGATTTTCTAATGAGCTTCGACCCCTACCGTTCGTATCGCTCAGCCTCACCCCCCTAAACCCCCTTGATTCGGTCGTTCCACACTTTACTTTAATAGTGAGACTTAATAAGCAGTTTAGTGTAAGGACAAAAAACATTCTTTCGTAGAGGGTTATGGGGAGCTTAAGTAGCTGACAGAATATGCTCGAAAATCTACAACTTCTACAACACTGCTGGACCGGAGTGTACCCAAGTAGGAACCAAAGAGGAGGTCTGATTACCGATACTAAGTTTATATAGGAAGGACTTCTCCAGTCCGCTGTTATCGAGAAATAGAAATAGAAATTACCCGCCTGAAGGACAAGAAAGCGGCGGGTCGGCCCATCGATTCGAATCTACATAAGTATGCTCTCTTCCATGCATAATCTTTACATAAGTTTATTTATGCAATTCAGTTACATACTGAATCTGCTTAAACCCACTTGGACCTAACAGCAAGTGCACAGCTGGATCTTAAAACTAAATTAAAACCATTTTAGCACGAGTTAACTCTGTACTCCTTTCGAAATAGGGCGCTCTTCTTAGAAGGCGGTAACATTATCAGCCTTAGCTAACAGATTGGGTAGACATCTCGGGTTTTGTGAGGTACTTCGTTCTGCTCCTTTCAACTTCAAGCTTAACCCGTAGGTTTTGTAGGTTTACGTTATGAATGAGCGCTCGTTAGTACACTTAGAGTTGTGAACTGGAGGTGCTTAGCTTCAGAATGGCATCAACGAGTGCAGAGAGCAGTGTTAGTCTAACTCTTGATAGCTCTCTCACGGCATTTTTATGTTTGTAGTAGTGAAAAAATTAGCATTAGAAAATCAGAAAGCTCAGTTGAAGCTTTCAGTAGCGAAATCGAAGCTTGCTGGCAAAACCCTGAGAAGAAACGGAGACGGAAACAACACACAGCGGCACAACCAACAGAATATTTTACTTATTATTTGAGAAAGCTTTTTCACTATGCGGACAGTGTCTGTACTTAATTTTTTTCTTCCGATCTTTTAGCCTACCACACCCAAAGTCATACAGGCGCACGTCTACAAGCTGCTCGGGTACCCAGCGTGTGAGTTTGTAACAAATTTCATTGGGCATAACTTCAGGTGCATCTGAATCCAGTCACTTCCGGAAATAAAAGGGTAATCCCAACGAGAACAGAGGGGACAGGTTCAGTATTTCATACCTCAAGCGGTGTCATAAGACCACATTTATACCCATTTTTCGTACCCACCTTGCAGTCTTCGACCACATTCTCTTTCCATCGAAACAATTAGTTCAACTGTGGGTTTTTTCGGGTATCAAGAAAGCTATAATTGTAAATTAACAGATATTTCTGACCTTTCAAGACTACTGTAACTCAATATAAACCAATCAAATTGGTACAACCATGAAACCTTCGAAATTGAATTTTTCGCACAATTAATTGATATTTATTGTATTATTTTATTCAGAAATCATTTATCAAAATCATTTTTGTTGTCTCGTTTTCCATTTAGAAGTTAAACAGTCCCTACTCTAAAGCCACGATTGATTAATACTCTTCTTCTCCGTTGGCTCGAGCAGCACCAGCGAGTCAATGAGGTGAAATTTTGTTAGTACCAGGATTTTGTTCTGGTGGAGGTACTGGTGGTTTGTCAGTAAGAGCACGAACACCAACAGCGAGTCCAAGAAGTGAAATTTTGTTAGTACCAGGATTTGGTTCTGGTGAAGGTACTTGGGCTAAAGCTGTGTATCTGGTTGTAATCGCCACAACCAATATAGTCACCCAGAGTAGTCGTAGAAGCTTCATATTGCTTTGCTTTTTCGTCTGTATTACTAAAGAAAGTAGTGCTCGACTGTGCTTTCAATGGAGACTGCAAGAGCTTATATAGTAGTTGGGTCTGTTTGCTTAAAATTCTTATTCAAACAACTTTCTCGGAACGTTACTTAAATTGTTTATTTAGAAAGTTAGCTTTCATATTTGCATAATTATGTATGTTTTGTAGAATCTGAATATATATATGTAGCGGTAAATAGCTAAGAAATGAGCTATGCGTTCAAGACCATAACTATTTTAATGAGGTTTCAGTTCTCAACAAGTAAGATGCTCAAACCCTACAAGTCGGTCATCATTTCCGTCATGCTAGGCACTATGAGTTTTCAAGATATAGGTAATATGCAAAATACGGATGAGCTGGACAATGAGCTGGGACAATATATAGAAATAGTTCAGCGATTGCGACCTAACCAATGTCGGCTGGGTACTTGACAATGCTCTGACTTGGAAAGTTTTCGAGGAATTAACTGCTGGTGGATGCAGTGACATGGAGAAATCATCACTCCGTTGGTAGGCTCAGGTGGAGAAGGACCACGTTGCACTTGATGCCCACGCCAATCATGAAAAACAAATTATTTACATAGAACAAAATATAAAAATTCAACAATTATGAGAGCCAAACAATCCAGACTACACTAATGGATTTAGCTCCAATATGTGTATGTAAAAACATGTTGTGTGAGCGAACCTCTAGATTTTTTTAAGGTCTAAACATCATTCTTTTGCTCTTTCCACCTCGAATGACGCTGCTTTGAAAGTGAAAGTATAGCCAAATACGCGAATGAGAATGCAAGAATGTGTCAAAACCGATATCCGGTTGGTGTTGTGAACCGTACGCCAGTCAGGGCGTTCGACACCGACCAGAATAAAGAGTAGTCAGGCAAGGGGAAGATCTGGGCTTTAAAGCATGTGAGAAAAATACTGCCATGCTGTTGTTTTTCCAAATACTTTTTAATCGGTATTGCAACATGCGGACGAGCCTAGTCATGATCGATAAACAATGCGTCGCTTTATAAGAGCTCATAATACAGCACGCCTTTCTGAGCCTATCAAATATAGAGCCTTACCTTGACCCCTAAAATATTCGGCTTTGCCATTGATTTGGCTACTTAGCTAGGCTTCACAAATGACGTAAGTTATGTGCTCAATATTTCAGTTACTTGTCTGTGTAGAAAGCAGAAAAGTCAGACTTAACTGTCAAATCAAATCTGCTTGTTTTTTTAGTTAAAACTCAGGTATTTATGAAAATGGATCGTCTAACAACCGTACAGTATGTGAAAGCACCAACTACTCAAGCGATTGATAAAATTTTAAAGAAATTTGAGGAGACTGGATCTGTTGCAGATATTGTAAGGCCTATGCATCATCGTTTTGCTCGTTCCTCCCCAAATACCGCTGCTGTAAGTGAAAGTATAGTATAGTATAATAGGGACTTTCTTACGACACTTGGACTTACACCTACATCCCTAAAAAGTCCAACTCACACAAGAGCTGAAGGCTATTGCTGACCATTCACAACAACATAGTTACGTCGATTGGATACTTGGGAACAACAAGCAGTGAAACGCGATTTCTCCAACAAAATCTACCACAGCGACGGTGCACATTTCTCACTCGGTGGACACGTAAATCAGCAAAATTGTCGCATTTGTGGCTCCGAAAATTCTCAAATAATTGAAAAGCGGACATTACAACCAAAAAAAAAAAAAAAACCTACTATCTGCTGCACCTGTACGCCGGAGGTGCGATTGGAACTGCCAATTCGGATCGTTATGATCGCATGATAACTGACTTTTTTAGCCTGACGACCTGTACAAAATGTGGTTCCAACAATATGGCGCCATATGTCACACAACACGAACGAATTTGACTTTTATTACGAAATAAATTTCCCGGCCGCGTAATCTCTCGTCTTTTTGAAGTCAATTAGGCACCGAGATCGTACGATATCACACCGTTGGACTTTTTTTTTCGTGGGGCTACGCGAAATACCATGTTTATGCGGATAAACTTTTAACTCTTGACCACTTGAGGTTATGGGTGAGACGCCGACTAATATGTACTAAAAAATGTTCGAAAATTACTTGAAATGGAGCGAAGTTTGAAAAAATTCACGATCCGGTCATTTGAATGATGTAGTGTTTCGCATATACTACCAAAGCTCATACTTAATAATAGGAAAGGAATTTGAGGTGACTTCTGAGCTCGGCTCGGCTCGGCTTTTAGCTTTTATTATCATGTCAGAACTACGCTAGGAGGATTTGACATTCCCTGCTGAGTGGCGAACGCAATTAGAAAAAATAATTTTCTTTAATTTTTTATGTAGGCCCACGGACCCAGTCATAAATCTCTTGCAATTCTGATTTTACATACAAAGCTTCTTGAGCATTTTCTGCAGTCGCTAACAGATTTTTTCGCATTTATTCAAGTGGCATAAAGTTTCCTTCTTCAGAATCATGAATAAAACGATCAAAATTTTTGGTTATGTACGAATTGTAGTTTTATTACGGAAAATAACCTAAAAATTTACTCAGAACTTCAACATTTTGAACCAAAACTAGCGTTGAGATGCGCTACAGGTAATAAAATTTCTACAGGTAAATAAATTTCAAAACCCGAAATTACAACTACATAGGCTTCAAATAATTTTATTTAAACAAATACCGTTTTGCGTGGCGCATGGCGCATGCTAGACTTTCTAATTTACGAAATGTGGTATTTTCGTCATGTAAAAGTTCTCGAGAAAAATATGTTTTATTTTTCAGAAAGTTTATTTACATTTTTGTACAAATATTTTTTTATAAAATATATAAAACAATCAACACCAAATACGTAGTTATTTGGCGCTTGTAACCGTTAAAGTAATTTTTGGCCGTGCTCCTCCTCCAGTTTGTGGCGATTTTGCATCTTGATATTTTTACCAAAAAATGGAGCGACCTACTGTTTATTCTGAGTCGCCTGCGAACGGCCGATTGATTTTTTGTGAGTAGCCTTTTATCTCATGCCAGAAATACACTCCGAGAATTTGAAATACGCTGCCGAGGGGCGACCGCACTCAGAAAAAATTATTTTCTATAATTTTGGATGTTGCTCGGACCTGGGCTCGAACCCAGGCCTTCCGAATTGTAGTACGCTATGCTAACCACTTGGTTAGCGTGGCCGCGTAGTTGCTATGCTAAAAATAGTCGAACGTAGTAAATGCGTCACTGCGAAGTCGAACGTTTTGAAGAATATTGAAATAGTCGGATAATTGGATGCCCCGCAGACAACTGTCAATGGAACGAGATTCCTTGTGGCTTGTCAAATTCTACACTTCCGCGTAACGAGTACAACTCTGGCTCACATTACTCACAAAAAAAGTCCTGTTATGTTCTCAAAGTCTTACTTTAAAGAAGATGATTACGAAATTTGTTGAAAACACTTGCAGCTTCAGTGCGATGAAACTTCGAAATTCCTGTTGAAGGAAAGACTTTCGGACCTGCTCTCCTCCTCCAATTTGCGGTGTGCGTCTTAATGTTTGTCCAACAAGTGGTGAGACCTACAGTTTACACTAAGCCGCCACGGAACGGCATGAATTTTAAAATATTTTTGACACGCGCTTTCCTTAAAAAAAAACATAATTGTGAACTGCGCTGGCTTCAACTATTCACAATGGCAGTAATAATAATAATTCCAAAAGGAATGCTTCGGGCGAAGAGTGGCAAGCAGGCTAACAAATGGGTACGGCGAAGTTGTGGTTAGATAACTCACTAGCAAATGGAGCCTGAATAAAACTGGGCAGAAGCAGAAAATGTTTGAAACACGCTTCCACTGCCCGAAATACCTTATGAATTGTTGTATCGATGAAACCGGATTTCGACAAGGCTGTCTTTCAGACAATACTGCTGTAAATTGGGCGCCAGTCTACTATGCACTTATTACGCACTTATTTGTTAGCCACGCTTCGGCCTTTTACTTTTCTCTTTTTTATGTTTGAAAAATATTTGTACAGTTATGTAAACAAACTTTCTAAAAATAAAAATAAAACATTTTTACCAACTACCTTTACATGAGGTAAAGAAATGACAAATAAACGTCAACTACTTATATATAAGACCTTCCAGCAACCTTGAAAAGCACAGTTGAGGCTAACCATCCTCTAGTAGTTGAACGAAAAAGAAAACATGGAGCTTCTACGTCTACTCTGTGGTGTTGGCTACTGACTGAAAATTTTCTTGAGAAACTTCTATCGACCATCATCCACCTTCCTGAGTCCAATTTGAATTGTTCGATACTGTCGTACCGAATATTTATTTTGGAATCGTCAACTCTGTTGGGAATTTCGGTTGATTAGCTCGGATTTAGCTCTGGTCTGTCTGAATTGTACTGTTGAGTAGGAGCTAGCGACTTGTTCCTGAATATTTTGTAGAGACACTTGTTAATGGAAATGTCTTGTTGAAGTATAAGTTCCACTTCCCTGATGAAAGATGAGATGTTCTATGATTTGTCGCCTTGAAACTTAGTAATTTCTGATGCTTCGTTAATCATTTCAGTGATTGTGTTTGGTCGTGGACAACTTTCAGCATTTTATGCATATTTTTATTACTTTTTTCTTCAGTTTAATTGAAAAAAAAATTAATTTCAATTTTGACGCCGAACTCTGCTCAAAAAAATTCACTTTAAAAGTTCGAAAAGAACTTTAAATCATCAGCAGAAATTGGGAGACCTCTCAGGCAGAGAACCAGTTCTTGAACATGTTCTGAAGAAGAAAGAGCTAAAAGCTTTGCAAATCACCTAAGTGAAGTATCCCAACTCAATGAAGAACCTCCGAAGAGTGTTCAACCACAACTAAGACAAAAGAAATTCAAAACTAAAACTTTGAATATAGAAAAGTCGCCCGGAAGCGAGCATATTACACCGCGACTGCTAACGAAGTTACCAAATATTTCAACGATCTGCTTGGAAAAATGCTGCTATCCAAATTACCTCCTTTTCTCTGCGAAACCGAAAAGTGACAAAAGCAACATAAAATTTATTAAGAATTTTTTACAAAATTTTCCTTTTGTAGATTTTAAGAAAATCTCCTTTACAGTGAGTAAAAAGGTCGCAGCAAAGAAAGAACATTTTCCCGTTATGTAATAATAACTAATTTTTTATCTTTAAAAGTAACCAAATCTTCTTCTGTTGCCGCGTCCTCCTCGTCCTCCACGTCTTCCTTGTCTCCCGCGTCTTCCTTGTCTTCCTTGTCTTCCTTATCTTCTAATTCGTCTATTTCCTCTTCTGCGCCGTCCTGACTTCTTCTGCCTTGATTTGGCCTTCTTCTTCTTCTTCTTCTTTGGTTTCTACGTCTTCTAGCTTGTTGACGTCTTCTCCTCGCCAAACGTCTTCTTCTTCTTCCAGCTGCTGGCCTTCTTCGTGGCCTTCTTCTTCTTCTCCTTGCAGCCGCGTTTTTATTACCAGTATTTTGTGCTGGTGCTGGAGCTGGCGCTACAACTGGTGTCGGAGCTGGTGCCGGAGCAGGCGCTGGTGCTGGCTGAGCTAAAGCTGTGTATCTAGTAGTGATCGCCGCAAGCAGTACACTCACCAAGAGTAGACGTAAAAGCTTCATATTTTTCATCTCTCAATAACTAGAGTAAGGTGAGCCTCGACTGTGCTTCCAACGGTTGCTGGAAGGTCTGATATAGTTGGCGTTTATTTGCTATTAAGTTAATTCTTACGCGAGGAGTGTAGTATTTACATTATGTAACAGTGTTTGATAAAAATATGTTTTAATTTTCAGAAAGTTTTTGTTTATAATTTTGAACAAATATTTTTGTAGCGTAGCGCACTCGTATGTAAAGAAAAACAGAAAAATACTGCGTAGTAAGTGCTTAACGGTGTAATCAACTGGCGCCCAATATTGGTTTTTATTTACAACAGCAATGTCTGGAACGCAGATCCGCCGAAATCTGGGTTCATCGGTGAAAAAGTTTTCAGTTTGCGAAAGGAATGGAACAGAAAAGCTTTTATATTAGCCAAAAATCCCCTCTGATGGCCGGACATTCCCGCCCTGGATCGACTGCAATTATAAAACTTAAATAAATTTCTTTTTTTTTTAATATTTTGACTTTTGGTCGAACCTGGACTCGAGTCCTGGCCAGATGACGTTGTTTACTTATAAATTAACTCAATTTATTTACTTGGGATATGAGAGGCGTAGATGCTGCATAAGGGTTTGAAGACGCTCAGAGATGAGCACCATATGTTTTATTACTTTTCGAATTTTTATAGAAATTTGAACAAAAAAATTTAAAACGATAGCATCAGTAGAAGTATTTGTGGCCGTTTTCTCCATAGAAGCTCGGCCACTGTGCATAGAGTGACGATTCCAACAATTCCAAGGCGAAGTTGTTTTTAGACAACCCATTAGCAAATGGAGCCTGAATGAAACTGGGATGGAGCGCAAAATGTTTGGAACACGCTTCCAGCTCCTGATTGAACTTCTTCCCTGTTTCAATATCGCCTGCATTCCGGAACAACAACTTTTGAAAAAGTGTTGGTTTTTTCAGCGATGAAACCACATTTCGGCGGGTCCAGACATTGCTGTTGTAAATAAAAACCAATATTGGGCGCCAGTTGAGTATGCCGTTAAGCACTTATTACGCAGTATTTTTCTGTTTTTTTCTTTCTTTTTTTTCTTCTTCTAGTCATCATTTCTCTGTTTGTTCCTACAGCGACGAGGCACATTCCTCTGCAATTATTGGCCTGCAATTGAAGAACAATACTACACAAACCCAACGAATATGGCCTTGTTACGCGAGAAATTCCCCGGCCTCGTAATCTCTCGTCTTGGCGATTTCAATTGGTTAGTTGGACTTTTTTTGTGGAGCTACATACAATACCGTGCTTATGCAGATAAACCTTTAACTCTTGAGCACTTGAAAACCAACATTCGCCTACTTATGTCGGAGACACCGCCCAATGTGTGCCAAAAAGTGGTCGATAAATACCTGAAACGGATCGAAATTTGAAAATTTTCTGTATTCATTTTTCTCAACCTGATCTGATTTGATTGCAAGATACGGCAACAGGCAATGCCCTATCAATAGTCCTCCTAGTAGCCTAGTGTATATCCTCTTTGTCGCTAGTAAGTAGCCAATAAGATTTTTGTTACATACTTTGCATCTAGTTGTCGTCATTTTACCTTAGACTGAGCTTATACTGTGCGACCTTTGTAATCTGAAGACTTGGTTTGTGTAAGCGGGGCGACGACGGCCCTAAAAATCAAGAATTTCGATAGCAAAAGTGGTCCACTGCAACCTAAGTCTTAAAGTTAGAAGCTCGTTTCGTCTTCACAATTCGCTGTACTGTATACTAGCGATTGATCCATAGTTACGACTCATTCTCAAATGACTCCCTCATTAGCCACTGCATTGGCTATTTCATTGCCACCTATATAGACATCGTGGAAAGTGGGCATGCCTCGACGAATATGTATTCCTTTTTAGCATGGGTCTGTTCCCTCTGGTAACTCTCCCGCCAGATGAAAAGTCCTTCTCACCTTTGGTTGGACGCAGCTTCCACTCTGCCGATCATGTTAGAACCAAATGTAAGGATATGGAAAACTTTCTGCCTACAAGCTGCCCGAAAGTTAGTTCTCCCATGTCATGAGCCTATTAGTATTCCAAAAGATACGATGTACTACCCAGCCTATGTAGCCTGATCCTCAGCTGTTTTTTTTAGACGTGTGATCACCGCCGCGTTTATAGTCTATTGGTTAGCTACACTTACCGCTAACATTAACCAAAATATCAGCTGTGTAACCTGTAAACATGGCTACGCTTTCCTCTCACCAGTTTAATCAGCAATCCTGCTGGCAAGAGTTTTAAAGTGAGGTTATAATACGTACTATGTCGACTCGGTACACATTTTACGTTAGTCGATCTAAACCACATTGCGTTTTGGAGTTTTCTGCGACCTAGCAAAACGTGCACTCAGTCCCGATGCACCAGGGTTGGCGCTAACCGATTCCAGCTGCTCCATGAAGGCTCC
The DNA here is from genome assembly GCA_030068015.2 of Neoceratitis asiatica. Classification (NCBI taxonomy): domain Eukaryota; kingdom Metazoa; phylum Arthropoda; class Insecta; order Diptera; family Tephritidae; genus Neoceratitis; species Neoceratitis asiatica. Next base: position 99,595,160 of record CM061524.1, on the reverse strand, counting down.
TTTGAATGAGTGTTATTACATGTTAGAGATATGTCGCAGAAGATGCTGCCCCAAAAAGTCAAATCGTCAGGATCGTTAAGGTATTTCCGGAAAAATTACTTTGCCAGAGATTATCCAGTGTTTCCGTTGGCCACTTAAAGACTGACGTCTTTCTTCGTCAAAATCTTCCTCCAATGCACGGCGGCCTGATTTCGTACGGATGACTCCTTTCATTTTCTTTGCAACCATGTGCATTGGCCTTAGAGCAGTTAGAGCGTCAGCATGTAACATCCTATAATACAAAGACCCCAAACTAGCTCTAAACAAGCTTAGCCGTTATGGAGTAATCTGTTTTCATTTATGCAACTTGTTGCTACAGGCTTCTGCCCAAATTGGGGCAGTGTGTAAGAGAATCGGACTATTATTACACTGTTTAATAGTTTTCTCTTTACTTGTCGGTATTTGATATGACAAAAGTTAGGCTAGCTAAGATAGCCTCCGTCTTCGTGCACGTCTTCCAACTCGTTGACGTCTTCTTCTGGTCGCTTACCTTTTACCTTGATCCTTCTCCTTATTCTCGTGTCCGCATTGTTATTCCTGGAAATTTGCTGTTCCTATTATTACGAAATGTAAAGTTACACTGCGCTGGCAGTGGTTGCTGGAAGGTCTTATGTAGTTGGCGTTTATTTGTTGTTTGTATACAGTTATTTTATTTACGAAAAATGTGGTATTTACGCCATGTAAAAGTTCTCGAGAAAAATATGTTTTATTTTTCAGAAAGTTTATTTACATTTCTGTACAAATATTTTTTTTTTATAAAATATATAAAACAATCAACACAAAAGACGTAGTTATTTGGCGCTTGTAACCGCTAAAGCAATTTTTGGCCGAGCTCCTTCTCTAGTTTGTGGCGATTTTGCATCTTGATATTTTTAACAACAAATGGGGCGACCTACAGTTTGCACTAAGTCGCCTCCGAACGGCCGATGGATTTTTTGTAAGGAGCCTTTTATTTCATGTCAGAAATACACTCGGCGGACTTGACATTCCCTGCCGAGGCGTGACCGCAATTAGAAAAACGCTTTTCTATAATTTTGGATGGTCCTGGAACCTGGACTCGAACCCAGGCCTTCCGAATTGTAGTACGCAATGCTAACCACTTGGTTAGCGTGGCCGCGTAGTTACTATGGTAAAAATAGTCGAACGTAGTAAATGCGTCACTGCGAAGTCGAACGTTTTGAAGAATATTGAAATAGTCGGCGTATCACTGTGATGATCTCTTTAGATGCCCCGCAGATCGCTGTTACTGAAGTGAAATCCCTTGTGGCTTGTCAAACTCTACATTACCGCGTAACTGAATACAACTCTGGCTCACATTACTCGCAAAAGAAGTCCTATTACGTTCACATAGCCCTGCTTTAAAGAAGAAGATCACGAAATTTGTTGAAAACACTTTCAGCTTCAGTTCGATGAGACTTCGAAATTCCTGCTGAAGGAAGGACTTTCGGCCCTGCTCTCCTCTTCCAATTTGCAGTGTTCGTATTGGTGTTTGTCCACCAAGTGGTGAGATCTACAGTTTATACTAAGTCGACACCGAACGGCATGAGGTGTAAAACGCTTTTGGCACGCGTTTTCCTTACAAAAAAAAAACATAATTGTGAATTGCACTGGCTTCAACTATTCACAATGGCATACTTCTGTCAGCTGTTACGATTTTTTTTACGAAATGAGTACATTAAAATAATTCAAAAAGGAATATTTCGACCCAAGGGATAGCAAATGGGTATGGCGAATTTGTGGTTATTTATTTGTAAAACAAGCGTCGGAAATTTATTTTTCTGTTTTTTGTGCTTGAAAAATATTTCTACCGTTATGCAAACAAACTTTCTAAAAAAAAAATAAAACATTTTTACCAACTACTTTTATATATAAGACCTTCCAGCAACCTTGAAAAGCACAGCTGAGGCTAACCTTCCTCTAGTAGTTGAACGAAAAGGAAACATGAAGCTTCTACGTCTACTCTGGCTGAGTGTGCTGCTTTTGGCGATCACAACTGGATACGCAGCTTTGGCTCAACCAGCACCAGCACCAGCAGTGATGCACCAGCAGTTATGGGGAGCCTAAGTAGCTGACTGCTGGACCGGAGTGTACTCAAGTAGGAACCAAAGAGGAGATCTGATTACCGGTACTAAGTTTCTATAGGAAGGACTTCTTCAGTCAGCTGTTATCGAGAAATAGAAATAGAAATTACCCGCCTGAAGGACAAGAAAGCGGCGAGTCGGCCCATCGATTCGAATCTACATAAGTATGCTCTCTTCCATGCATAATCTTTAGATAAGTTTATTTATGCAATTCAATTACGTACTGAATCTGCTTAAACCCACTTAGGTCTAACAGCAAGTGCACAGCTGGATCTTAAAACTAAATTAAAACCATTTTAGCACGAGTTTACTCTGAGCTCCTTTCGAAATAGGGCGCTCTTCTTAGAAGGCGGTAACATTATCAGCCTTAGCTAACAGATTGGGTAGACATCTCGGGTTTTGTGAGGTACTTCGTTCAGCTCCTTTCAATTTGAAGTTTAACCCGTAGGTTTTGTAGGTTTACGTTATGAATGAGCGCTCGTTAGTACACTTAGAATTGTGAACTGGAAGTTCTTAGTTTCAGAATGGCATCAAAGAGCGCAGAGAGCAGGGTTAGTCTAACTCTTGATAGCTCTCTCACGGCATTTTTATGTTTGTAGTAGTGAAAAAATTAGCATTAGAAAATCAGAAAGCTCAGTTGAAGCTTTCAGCAGCGAAATCGAAGCTTGCGGGCAAAACCTTGAGAAGCAACGGAGACGGAAACAACACACAGCGGCACAACCAACAGAATATTTTACTTATTATTTGAGAAAGCTTTTTCGCTTTTCGGACAGTGTCTGAACTTAATTTTTTTCTTCCGATCTTTTAGCCTACCACACCCAAAGTCATACAGGCGCACGTCTACAAGCTGCTCGGGTACCCAGCGTGTGAGTTTGTAACAAATTTCATTGGGCATAACTTCAGGTGCATCTGAATCCAGTCACTTCCGGAAATAAAAGGATAATCCCAACGAGAACAGAGGGGACAGGTTCAGTATTTCATACCTCAAGCGGTGTCATAAGACCACATTTATACCCATTTTTCGTACCCACCCTGCAGTCTTCGACCACATTCTCTTTCCATCGAAACAATTAGTTCAACTGCGGGTTTTTTCGGGTATCAAGAAAGCTATAATTGTAAATTAACAGATATTTCTGACCTTTCAAGACTACTGTAACTCAATATAAACCAATCAAATTGGTACAACCATGAAACCTTCGAATTTGAATTTTTCGCACAATTAATTGATATTTATTGTATTATTTTATTCAGAAATCATTTATCAAAATCATTTTTGTTGTCTCGTTTTCCATTTAGAAGTTAAACAGTCCCTACTCTAAAGCCACGATTGATTAATACTCTTCTCCTCCGTTGGCTCGAGCAGCACCAGCGAGTCAATGAGGTGAAATTTTGTTAGTACCAGGATTTGGTTCTGGTGAAGGTACTTGGGCTAAAGCTGTGTATCTGGTTGTAATCGCCACAACCAATATAGTCACCCAGAGTAGTCGTAGAAGCTTCATATTGCTTTGCTTTTTCGTCTGTATTACTAAAGAAAGTAGTGCTCGACTGTGCTTTCAATGGAGACTGCAAGAGCTTATATAGTAGTTGGGTCTGTTTGCTTAAAATTCTTATTCAAACAACTTTCTCGGAACGTGTTTTAAATTGTTTATTTAGAAAGTTAGCTTTCATATTTGCATAATTATGTATGTTTTGTAGAATCTGAATATATATATGTAGCGGTAAATAGCTAAGAAATGAGCTATGCATTCAAGACCATAACTATTTTAATGAGGTTTCAGTTCTCAACAAGTAAGATGCTCAAACCCTACAAGTCGATCATCATTTCCGTCATGCTAGGCACTATGAGTTTTCAAGATATAGGTAATATGCAAAATGCGGATCGTCCCCGTTCGTACGAGGGGGAACACATATTGATGACGTACGAAACCGCAGACGATGGAACAATGAGCTGGGACAATATATAGAAATAGTTCAGCGATTGCGACCTAACTAATGTCGGCTGGGTACGTGACAATTCTCTGACTTGAAAAGCTTTCGAGGAATTAACTGCTGGTGGATGCAGTGACATGGAGAAATCATCACTCCGTTGGTAGGCTCAGGTGGAGAAGGACCACGTTGCACTTGATGCCCACGCCAATCATGAAAAACAAATTATTTACATAGAACAAAATATAAAAATTCAACAATTATGAGAGCCAAACAATCCAGACTACACTAATGGATTTAGCTCCAATATGTGTATGTAAAAACATGTTGTGTGAGCGAACCTCTAGATTTTTTTAAGGTCTAAACATCATTCTTTAGCTCTTTCCACCTCGAATGACGCTGCTTTGAAAGTGAAAGTATAGCCAAATACGCGAATGAGAATGCAAGAATGTGTCAAAACCGATATCCGGTTGGTGTTGTGAACCGTACGCCAGTCAGGGCGTTCGACACCGACCAGAATAAAGAGTAGTCAGGCAAGGGGAAGATCTGGGCTTTAAAGCATGTGAAAAAAATGCTGTCCTGCTATTCTTTCTAAATACTTTTTAATCGGTATTGCAACAAGCGGACGATCCTAGTCATGATCGATAAACAATGCTTAGTTTTATAAAAGATCATAATACAGCACGCCTTTCTGAGCACATCAAATATAGAGCCTTACCCTGACCCCTAAAATATTCGGCTTTGCCATTGATTTGGCTACTTAGCTAGGCTTAACAAATGACGTAAGATATGTGCTCAATATTTCAGTTACTCGTCTGTGTAGAAAGGAGAAAAGTGCTGCAAAAAATATTGGAATTCTTCGAAAACTCCCATAAGTCACTACAAGCGAGGCACGTCTATCTATGAAGATGTGTAAAGTGTTATCCATTTAGTGGTTTTCGAAAGTGCAGGGCTCCTATTTCGACATCTGTCAGACTTAACTGTCAAATCAAATCTGCTTGTTTTTTTAGTTAAAACTCAGGTATTTATGAAAATGGATCGTCTAACAACCGTTCAGTATGTGAAAGCACCAACTACTCAAGCGATTGATAAAATTTTAAAGAAATTTGAGGAGACTGGATCTGTTGCAGATATTGTAAGGCCTATGCATCATCGTTTTGCTCGTTCCTCCCCAAATACCGCTGCTGTAAGTGAAAGTATAGCCGAAGACACAAATGTGTCTTTTTCTAGATGTTCTTAAGAGTTGGGACTTTCTTACGACACTTGGACTTACACCTACATCCCTAAAAAGTCGAGCTCACACAAGAGCTGAAGGCTATTGCTGACCATTCACAACACCATGGTTACGTCGATTGGGTACTTGGGAACAACAAGCAGTGAAACGCGATTTCTCCAACAAAATCTACCACAGCGACGGTGCACATTTCTCACTCGGTGGACACGTAAATCAGCAAAATTGTCGCATTTGTGGCTCCGAAAATTCTCAAATAATTGAAAAGCGGACATTACAACCAAAAAAAAAAAAAACCTACTATCTGCTGCACCTGTACGCCGGAGGTGCGATTGGAACTGCCAATTCGGATCGTTATGATCGCATGATAACTGACTTTTTTAGCCTGACGACCTGTACAATATGTGGTTCCAACAATATGGCGCCATATGTCACACAACACGAACGAATTTGACTTTTATTACGAAATAAATTTCCCGGCCGCGTAATCTCTCGTCTTTTTGAAGTCAATTAGGCACCGAGATCGTACGATTTCACACCGTTGGACTTTTTTTTTCGTGGGGCTACGCGAAATACCATGTTTATGCGGATAAACTTTTAACTCTTGACCACTTGAGGTTATGGGTGAGACGCCGACTAATATGTACTAAAAAATGTTCGAAAATTACTTGAAATGGAGCGAAGTTTGAAAAAATTCACGATCCGGTCATTTGAATGATGTAGTGTTTCGCATATACTACCAAAGCTCATACTTAATAATAGGAAAGGAATTTGAGGTGACTTCTGAGCTCGGCTCGGCTCGGCTTTTAGCTTTTATTATCATGTCAGAACTACGCTAGGAGGATTTGACATTCCCTGCTGAGTGGCTAACGCAATTAGAAAAAATAATTTTCTTTAATTTTTTATGTAGGCCCACGGACCCAGTCATAAATCTCTTGCAATTCTGATTTTACATATAAAGTTTCTTGAGCATTTTCTGCAGTCGCTAACAGAATTTTTCGCATTTATTCAAGTGGCATAAAGTTTCCTTCTTCAGAATCATGAATAAAACGATCAAAATTTTTGGTTATGTACGAATTGTAGTTTTATTACGGAAAATAACCTAAAAATTTACTCAGAACTTCAACATTTTGAACCAAAACTAGCGTTGAGATGCGCTTCTACAGGTAAATAAATTTCAAATCCCGAAATTACAACTACATAGGTTTCAAATAATTTTATTTAAACAAATACCGTTTTGCGTGGCGCGTGGCGCGTGGCGCATGCTAGACTTTCTAATTTACGAAAAATGTGGTATTTTCGTCATGTAAAAGTTCTCGAGAAAAATATGTTTTATTTTTCAGAAAGTTTATTTACATTTTTGTACAAATATTTTTTTTAAATAAAATATATAAAACAATCAACACCAAATACGTAGTTATTTGGCCGAGCTCCTCCTCCAGTTTGTGGCGATTTTGCATCTTGATATTTTTACCAACAAATGGAGGGACCTACTGTTTATTCTGATCGCCTCCGAACGGCCGATGGATTTTTTGTGAGTAGCCTTTTATCTCATGTCAGAAATACACTCGGAGAATTTGAAATACGCTGCCGAGGGGCGACCACACTCAGAAAAAAATATTTTCTGTAATTTTGGATGCTGCTCCGACCTGGACTCGAACCTAGGCCTTCCGAATCGTAGTACGCAATGCTAACTACTTGATTAGCGTGGCCACATAGTTGCTATGCTAAGAATAGTCGAACGTAGTAAATGCGTCACAGCGAAGTCGAACGTTTTGAAGAATATTGAAATAGTCGGATCGTTTGGATGCCCCGCAGACAACTGTCAATGAAACGAGATTCCTTGTGGCTTGGCAAACTCTACATTACCGCGTAACTGAGTACAACTCTGGCACATATTACTCACACAAAAAAGTCCTGTTATGTTCTCAAAGTCTTACTTTAAAGAAGAAGATTACGAAATTTGTTGAAAACACCTGCAGCTTCAGTGCGATGAAACTTCGAAATTCCTGCAGAGGGAAAGACTTTCGGTCCTGCTCTCCTCCTCCAATTTGCAGTGTTCGTATTGGTGTTTGTCCACCAAGTGGTGAGATCTACAGTTTATACTAAGTCGCCACCGAACGGCAAGAATTTTAAAATATTTTTGACACGCGCTTTCCTTAAAAAAAAACATAATTGTGAACTGCGCTGGCTTCAACTATTCACAATGGCAGTAATAATAATAATTCCAAAAGGAATGCTTCGGGCGAAGAGTGGCAAGCAGGCTAACAAATGGGTACGGCGAAGTTGTGGTTAGATAACTCACTAGCAAATGGAGCCTGAATGAAACTGGGCAGAAGCAGAAAATGTTTGAAACACGCTTCCACTGCCCGAAATACCTTATGAATTGTTGTGTCGATGAAACCGGATTTCGACAAAGCTGTCTTTCAGACAATACTGCTGTAAATTGGGCGCCAGTCTTCTACGCACTTATGACGCACTTATTTGTTAGCCACGCGTCGGCCTTTTATTTTTCTCTTTTTTATGTTTGAAAAATATTTGTACAGTTATGTAAACAAACTTTCTAAAAATAAAAATAAAACATTTTTACCAACTACCTTTACATGAGGTAAAGAAATGACAAATAAACGTCAACTACTTATATATAAGACCGTCCAGCAACCTTGAAAAGCACAGTCGAGGCTAACCTTCCTCTAGTAGTTGAACGAAAAAGAAAACATGAAGCTTCTACGTCTACTCTGTGGTGTTGGCTGCTGACTGAAAATTTTCTTGAGAAACTTCTATCGACCATCATCCACCTTCCTGAGTCCAATTTGAATTGTTCGATACTGTCGAACCGAATATTTATTTTGGAATCGTCAACTCTGTTGGGAATTTCGGTTGATTAGCTCGGATTTAGCTCTGGTCTGTCTGAATTGTACTGTTGAGTAGGAGCTAGCGACTTGTTCCTGAATATTTTGTAGAGACACTTGTTAATGGAAATGTCTTGTTGAAGTATAAGTTCCACTTCCCTGATGAAAGATGAGATGTTCTATGATTTTTCGCCTTGAAACTCAGTAATTTCTGATGCTTCGTTAATCATTTCAGTGATTGTGTTTGGTCGTGGACAACTTTCAGCATTTTATGCATATTTTTATTACTTTTTTCTTCAGTTTAATTGAAAAAAAAAATTAATTTCAATTTTGACGCTGAACTCTGCTCAAAAAAATTCACTTTAAAAGTTCGAAAAGAACTTTAAATCATCAGCAGAAATTGAGAGACCTCTCAGACAGAGAACCAGTTCTTGAACATGTTCTGAAGAAGAAAGAGCTAAATGTTTTGCCAAACACCTAAGTGAAGTGTTCTAACTTAATGAAGAATTTCGAAAAGTGTTCAACCACAACTAAGACAAAAGAAATTCAAAACTAAAACTTTGAATATAGAAAAGTCGCCCGGAAACGAGCATATTACACCGCGACTGCTAACGAAGTTACCAAATATTTCAACGATCTGCTTGGAAAAATGCTGCTATCCAAATTACCTCCTTTTCTCTGCGAAACCGAAAAAGTGACAAAAGCAACATAAAATTTTTTAAGAATTTTTTACAAAATTTTCCTTTTGTAGATTTTAAGAAAATCTCCTTTACAGTGAGTAAAAAGGTCGCAGCAAAGAAAGAACATTTTCTGGTTATATAATAATAATTAATTTTTCATCTTCAGAATTAACCAAACCTTCTTCTGTTGCCGCGTCCTCCGCGTCCTCCACGTCTTCCTTGTCTCCCGCGTCTTCCTTGTCTTCCTTGTTTTCCTTATCTTCTAATTCCTCTATTTCCTCTTCTGCGCCGTCTATTGTCCTGTCTTCTTCTGCCTTGATTTGGCCTTCTTCTTCTTCTTCTTCTTCTTTGGTTTCTATGTCTTCTAGCTTGTTGACGTCTTCTCCTCGCCAAACGTCTTCTTCTTCTTCCAGCTGCTGGCCTTCTTCGTGGCCTCCTTCTTCTTCTCCTTGCAGCCGCGTTGTTATTACCAGTATTTTGTGCTGGTGCTGGAGCTGGCGCTACAACTGGTGCTTGAACTGGTGCTACAACTGGTGTCGGAGCTGGTGCCGGAGCAGGCGCTGGTGCTGGCTGAGCTAAAGCTGTGTATCTAGTAGTGATCGCCACAAGCAGTACACTCACCAAGAGTAGACGTAAAAGCTTCATATTTTTCATCTCTCAATAACTAGAGTAAGGTGAGCCTCGACTGTGCTTCCAACGGTTGCTGGAAGGTCTGATATAGTTGGCGTTTATTTGCTATTAAGTTAATTCTTACGCGAGGAGTGTAGTATTTACATTATGTAACAGTGTTTGATAAAAATATGTTTTAATTTTCAGAAAGTTTTTGTTTATAATTTTGAACAAATATTTTTGTAGCGTAGCGCACTCGTATGTAAAGAAAAACAGAAAAATACTGCGTAGTAAGTGCTTAACGGTGTAATCAACTGGCGCCCAATATTGGTTTTTATTTACAACAGCAATGTCTGGAACGCAGATCCGCCGAAATCTGGGTTCATCGGTGAAAAAGTTTTCAGTTTGCGAAAGGAATGGAACAGAAAAGCTTTTATATTAGCCAAAAATCCCCTCTGATGGCCGGACATTCCCGCCCTGGATCGACTGCAATTATAAAACTTAAATAAATTTCTTTTTTTTTTTAATATTTTGACTTTTGGTCGAACCTGGACTCGAGTCCTGGCCATATGACGTTGTTTACTTATAAATTAACTCGATTTATTTACTTGGGATATGAGAGGCGTAGATGCTGCAGAAGGGTTTGAAGATGCTCAGAGACGAGCACCATATGTTTTATTACTTTTCGAATTTTTATAGAAATTTGAACAAAAAAAATTTAAAACGATAGCATCAGTAGAAGTATTTGTGGCCGTTTTCTCCACAGAAGCTCGTCCACTGTGCAGAGAGTGACGATTCCAACAATTCCAAGGCAAAGTTGGGTTTAGACCATCCATTAGCAAATGGAGCTTGAATGAAACTGGGATGGAGCGCAAAATGTTTGGAACACGCTTCCAGCTCTTGATTTAATTTCTTCCCTGTTTCAATATCGCCTGAATTCCGGAACAACAACTTTTGAAAAAGTGTTGATTTTTCAGCGATGAAACCACATTTCGGCGGGTCCAGACATTGCTGTTGTAAATAAAAACCAATATTGGGCGCCAGTTGAGTATGCCGTTAAGCACTTATTACGCAGTGTTTTTCTGTTTTTTTCTTTCTTTTTTTCTTCTTCTTCTAGTCATCATTTCTCTGTTTGTTCCTACAGCGACGAGGCACATTCCTCTGCAATTATTGGCCTGCAATTGAAGAACAATACAACACAAACCCAACGAATATGGCCTTGTTACGCGAGAAATTCTCCAGCCGCGTAATCTCTCGTCTTGGCGATTTCAATTGGTTAGTTGGACTTTTTTTGTGGAGCTACCGTGCTTATGCGGATAAACCTTTAACTCTTGAGCACTTGAACACCAACATTCGCCTAGTTATGTCGGTGACACAGCCCAATGTGTGCCAAAAAGTGGTCGATAAATACCTGAAACGGATCGAAATTTGATCTGATTTGATTGCAAGATACGGCAACAGGCAATGCCCTATCAATAGTCCTCCTAGTAGCCTAGTGTATATCCTCTTTGACGCTAGTAAGTAGCCAATAAGGTTTTCGTTACATACTTTGCATCTAGTTGTCGTCATTTTACCTTAGACTGAGCTTATACTGTGCGACCCTTGTAATCTGAAGACTTGGTTTGTGTAAGCGGCTGCGACGACGAAGAGGTCAGCGTAGCAAACTCGTGTCGCGATCTGCCCTACAAATCAAGAATTTCGATAGCAAAAGTGGTCCACTGCAACCTAAGTCTTAAAGTTAGAAGCTCGTTTCGTCTTCACAATTCGCTGTACTGTATACTAGCGATTGATCCATAGTTACGACTCATTCTCAAATGACTCCCTCATTAGCCACTGCATTGGCTATTTCATTGCCACCTATATAGACATCGTGGAAAGTGGGCATGCCTCGACGAATATGTATTCCTTTTTAGCATGGGTCTGTTCCCTCTGGTAACTCTCCCGCCAGATGAAAAGTCCTTCTCACCTTTGGTTGGACGCAGCTTCCACTCTGCCGATCATGTTAGAACCAAATGTAAGGATATGGAAAACTTTCTGCCTACAAGCTGCCCGAAAGTTAGTTCTCCCATGTCATGAGCCTATTAGTATTCCAAAAGATACGATGTACTACTCAGCCTATGTAGCCTGATCCTCAGCTGTTTTTTTTAGACGTGTGATCACCGCCGCATTTATAGCCTATTGGTTAGCTACACTTACCGCTAACAATAACCAAAATATCAGCTGTGTAACCTGTAAACGTGGCTACGCTTTCCTTTCACCAGTTTAATCAGCAATCCTGCTGGCAAGAGTTTTAAAGTGAGTTTATAATACGTACTATGTTGACTCGGTACACATTTTACGTTAGTCGATCTAAACCACATTGCGTTTTGGAGTTTTCTGCGACCTAGCAAAACGCGCACTCAGTCCCGATGCACCAGGGTTGGCGATAACCGATTCCAGCTGCTCCATGAAGGTTCCTTTGAATGAGTGTTATTACATGTTAGGGATATGTCGCAGAAGATGCCGCCCCAAAAAGTCAAATCGTCAGGATTGTTAAGGTATTTCCGGAAAAATTACTTTGCAAGAGCTTATCCAGTGCTGCCTTTAGCCACTTAAAGACTGACGTCTTTCTTCGTCAACAATCTTCCTCCAATGCACGGCGGCCTGATTTCGTACGGATGACTCCTTTCATTTTCTTTGCAACCATGTGCATTGGCCTTAGAGCAGTTAGAGCGTCAGCATGTAACATCCTATAATACAAAGACACCAAACTAGCTCTAAACGAGCTTAGCTGTTATGGAGTAATCTGTTTTCATTTATGCAACTTGTTGCTCCAGGCTTCTGCCCAAATTGGGGTAGTGTGTAAGAGAATCGGACTATTATTACACTGTTTAATAGTTTTCTCTTTACTTGTCGGTATTCGGTATGACAAAAGTTAGGCTAGCTACGATAGCCTCCCTCTTCGTGCACGTCTTCGAACTCGTTGACGTCTCCTTCTGGTCGCTTACCTTTCACCTTGATCCTTCTCCTTATTCTCGTCTCCGCATTGTTATTCCTGGAAATTTGCTGTTCCTATTATTACGAAATGTAAAGTTACACTGCGCTGGCAGTGGTTGCTGGAAGGTCTTATGTAGTTGGCGTTTATTTGTTGTTTGTATACAGTTATTTTATTTACGAAAAATGTGGTATTTACGCCATGTAAAAGTTCTCGAGAAAAATATGTTTTATTTTTCAGAAAGTTTATTTACATTTCTGTACAAATATTTTTTTTTTATAAAATATATAAAACAATCAACACAAAAGACGTAGTTATTTGGCGCTTGTAACCGCTAAAGCAATTTTTGGCCGAGCTCCTTCTCTAGTTTGTGGCGATTTTGCATCTTGATATTTTTAACAACAAATGGGGCGACCTACAGTTTGCACTAAGCCGCCTCCGAACGGCCGATGGATTTTTTGTAAGGAGCCTTTTATTTCATGTCAGAAATACACTCGGCGGACTTGACATTCCCTGCCGAGGCGTGACCGCAATTAGAAAAACGCTTTTCTATAATTTTGGATGGTCCTGGAACCTGGACTCGAACCCAGGCCTTCCGAATTGTAGTACGCAATGCTAACCACTTGGTTAGCGTGGCCGCGTAGTTACTATGGTAAAAATAGTCGAACGTAGTAAATGCGTCACTGCGAAGTCGAACGTTTTGAAGAATATTGAAATAGTCGGCGTATCCCTGTGAAGATGCCCCGCAGATCGCTGTTACTGAAGTGAAATCCCTTGTGGCTTGTCAAACTCTACATTACCGCGTAACTAAATACAACTCTGGCTCACATTACTCGCAAAAGAAGTCCTATTACGTTCTCATAGCCCTGCTTTGAAGATGAAGATCATGAAATTTGTTGAAAACACTTTCAGCTTCAGTTCGATGAGACTTCGAAATTCTTGCTGAAAGAAGGACTTTCGGCTCTGCTCTCCTCCTCCAATTTGCAGTGTTCGTATTGGTATTTGTCCACCAAGTGGTGAGATCTACAGTTTATACTAAGCCGCCACGGGTTTTCCTTACAAAAAAAAAAAAAAAAAAAAAAAAAAAAATAACTGTGAATTGCGCTGGCTTCAACTATTCACAATGGCATACTTCTGTCAGCTGTTAAACTTCCAGCAACCTTGAAAAGCACAGTCGAGGCTAACCTTCCTCTAGTAGTTGAACGAAAAGGAAAACCTGAAGCTTCTACGTCTACTCTGGCTGAGTGTGCTGCTTTTGGCGATCACAACTGGATACGCAACTTTAGCTCAACCAGCCCCAGCACCAGCACCAGCAGTGATGCACCAGCAGTTATGGGAAGCCTAAGTAGCTGACTGCTGGACCGGGGTGTACTCAAGTAGGAACCACAGAGGAGATCTGATTATCGATTCTTCTTCAGTCAGCTGTTATCGAGAAATGGAAATAGAAATTACCCGCCTGAAGAACAAGAAAGCGGCGAGTCGGCCTATCCATTGGAATCTACATAAGTATGCTCTCTTCCATGCATAATCTTTAGATAAGTTTATTTATGCAATTCAATTACGTACTGAATCTGCTTAAACCCACTTGGGCCTAACAGCAAGTGCACAGCTGGATCTTAAAACTAAATTAAAACCATTTTAGCACGAGTTTACTCTGAGCTCCTTTCGAAATAGGGCGCTCTCCTTAGAAGGCGGTAACATTATCAGCCTTAGCTAACAGATTGGGTAGACATCTCGGGTTTTGTGAGGTACTTCGTTCTGCTCCTTTCAACTTCAAGCTTAACCCGTAGGTTTTGTAGGTTTACGTTATGAATGAGCGCTCGTTAGTACACTTAGAGTTGTGAACTGGAAGTTCTTAGTTTCAGAATGGCATCAAAGAGCACAGAGAGGAGTGTTAGTCTAACTCTTGGTAGCTCTCTCACGGCATTTTTATGTTTGTAGTAGTGAAAAAATTAGCATTAGAAAATCAGAAAGCTCAGTTGAAGCTTTCAGTAGCGAAATCGAAGCTTGCTGGCAAAACCCTGAGAAGCAACGGAGACGGAAACAACACACAGCGGCACAACCAACAGAATATTTTACTTATTATTTGAGAAAGCTTTTTCACTATGCGGACAGTGTCTGTACTTAATTTTTTTTTCCGATCTTTCTTTTAGCCTACCACACCCAAAGTCATACAGGCTCATGGCTACAAGCTGCTCGGGTACCCAGCGTGTGAGTTTGTAACAATTTTCATTGGACATAACTTCAGGTGCATCTGAATCCAGTCACTTCCGGAAATAAAACTCCCAACGAGAGCAGAGAGCAGAGAGGATAGGTACAGTATTTCTTGGGTTCATACCTCAAGCGGTGTCATAAGACCACATTTATACCCATTTTTCGTACCCACCCTGCAGTCTTCGACCACATTCTCTTTCCATCGAAACAATTAGTTCAACTGTGGGTTTTTTTCGGGGATGAAGAAAGTCGCAATTGTAAACTAACAGATATTTCTGACCTTTCAAGACTACTGTAACTCAATATAAACCAATCAAATTGGTACAACCATGAAACCTTCGAATTTGAATTTTTCGCACAATTAATTGATATTTATTGTATTATTTTATTCAGAAATCATTTATCAAAATCATTTTTGTTGTCTCGTTTTCCATTTAGAAGTTAAACAGTCCCTACTCTAAAGCCACGATTGATTAATACTCTTCTCCTCCGTTGGCTCGAGCAGCACCAGCGAGTCAATGAGGTGAAATTTTGTTAGTACCAGGATTTGGTTCTGGTGAAGGTACTTGGGCTAAAGCTGTGTATCTGGTTGTAATCGCCACAACCAATATAGTCACCCAGAGTAGTCGTAGAAGCTTCATATTGCTTTGCTTTCTTCGTCTGTATTACTAAAGAAAGTAGTGCTCGACTGTGCTTTCAATGGAGACTGCAAGAGCTTATATAGTAGTTGGGTCTGTTTGCTTAAAATTCTTATTCAAACAACTTTCTCGGAACGTGTTTTAAATTGTTTATTTAGAAAGTTAGCTTTCATATTTGCATAATTATGTATGTTTTGTAGAATCTGAATATATATATGTAGCGGTAAATAGCTAAGAAATGAGCTATGCGTTCAAGACCATAACTATTTTAATGAGGTTTCAGTTCTCAACGAGTAAGATGCTCAAATCCTACAAGCCGATCATCATTTCCGTCATGCTAGGCACTATGAGTTTTCAAGATATAGGTAATATGCAAAATGCGGATCGTCCCCGTTCTTACGAGGGGAACACATATTGACGACGCACGAAACCGCAGACGATGGAACAATGAGCTGGGACAATATATATAAATAGTTCAGCGATTGCGACCTAACCAATGTCGGCTGGGTACGTGACAATTCTCTGACTTGAAAAGTTTTCGAGAAAGTAACAGCTGGTGGAATCTTCACTCCGTTGGTAGGCCTAGGTAGAGAAGGACCTCTGGCAATTTGTGGATTCCACCCCAAGAGAACTACAAGAATGTGACAAAACCGATATCCGGTTGGTGTTTTGAATCGTACGCCAGTGAGGGCGTTCGACATCGACCAGAATAAAGAGTAGTCAGGCCAGGGGTAAGGTCTGGGCTTTAAAGCATGTGAGAAAAATACTGTCCTGCT
Source organism: Neoceratitis asiatica (assembly GCA_030068015.2). Classification (NCBI taxonomy): domain Eukaryota; kingdom Metazoa; phylum Arthropoda; class Insecta; order Diptera; family Tephritidae; genus Neoceratitis; species Neoceratitis asiatica. Next base: position 99,579,140 of record CM061524.1, on the reverse strand, counting down.
GTTGTTTTTCCAAATACTTTTTAATCGGTATTGCAACATGCGGATGAGCCTAGTCATGATCGATAAACAATGCGTAGTTTTATAAAAGCTCATAATACAGCACGCCTTTCTGAGCCCATCAAATATAGAGCCCTACCCTGACCCCTTAAATATTCGGCTTTGCCATTGATTTGGCTACTTAGCTAGGCTTCACATATGACTTAAGTTATGTGCTCAATATTTCAGTTACTTGTCTATGTAGAAAGGAGAAAAGTGCTGCAAAAAATATAGGAATTCTTCGGAAACTCCCATAAGCCACTGCAAGCGAGGCACGTCTATCTATGAAGATGTGTAAAGTGTTATCCATTTAGTGGTTTCGAAAGTGCAGGGCTCCTATTTTGACATCTGTCAGACTTAACTGTCAAATAAAATCTGCTTGTTTTTTTAGTTAAAACTCAGGTATTTATGAAAATGGATCGTCTAACAACCGCACAGTGTGTTAAAGCACCAACTACTCAAGCGATTGATAAAATTTTAAAGAAATTGGAGGAGACTGGATCCCTAGCAGATATTGTAAGGCCTATGCATCATCGTTTTGCTCGTTTCTCCCAAAATACCGCTGCTGTAAGTGAAAGTATAGCCGAAGACACAAAGGTGTCTTTTTCTAGATGTTCTTAAGAGTTGGGACTTTCTTACGACACTTGGACTTACACCTACATCCCTAAAAAGTCCAGCTCACACAAGAGCTGAAGGCTATTGCTGACCATTCACAACACCATAGTTACGTCGATTGGGTACTTGGGAACAACAAGCAGTGAAACGCCATTTCTCAACAACAAAATCTTCCATAGCGACGGGGCACATTTCTCACTCGGTGGACACGTAAATCAGCAAAATTGTCGCATTTGTGGCTCCGAAAATTCTCAAATAATTGAAAAGCGGACATTACAACCAAAAAAAAAAAAAAAAAAAAACTTACTATCTGCTGCACCTGTACGCCGGAGGTGCGATTGGAACTGCCAATTCGGATCGTTAGGATCGCATGATAACTGACTTTTTTAGCCTGACGACCTGTACAATATGTGGTTCCAACAATATGGCGCCATATGTCACACAACACGAACGAATTTGACTTTTATTACGAAATAAATATCCCGGCCATGTAATCTCTCGTCTTTTTGAAGTCAATTAGGCACCGAGATCGTGCGATTTCACACCGTTGGACTTTTTTTTTCGTAGGGCTACGCGAAATACCATGTTTATGCGGATAAACTTTTAACTCTTGACCACTTGAGGTTATGGGTGAGACGCCGACTAATATGTACTAAAAAATGTTCGAAAATTACTTGAAATGGATCGAAGTTTGAAAAAATTCACGAGGCGGTCATTTGAATGATGTAGTGTTTCGCATATACTACCAAAGCTCATACTTAATAATAGGAAAGGAATTTGAGGTGACTTCTGAGCTCGGCTCGGCTTTTAGCTTTTATTTTCATGTCAGAACTACGCTAGGAGGATTTGACATTCCCTGCTGAGTGGCGAACGCAATTAGAAAAAATAATTTTCTTTAATTTTTTATGTAGGCCCACGGACCCAGTCATAAATCTCTTGCAATTCTGATTTTACATATAAAGTTTCTTGAGCATTTTCTGCAGTCACTAAGAGAATTTTTCGCATTTATTCAAGTGGCATAAAGTTTCCTTCTTCAGAATCATGAATAAAACGATCAAAATTTTTGGTTATGTACGAATTGTAGTTTTATTACGGAAAATAACCTAAAAATTTACTCAGAACTTCAACATTTTGAACCAAAACTAGCGTTGAGATGCGCTTCTACAGGTAAATAAATTTCAAATCCCGAAATTACAACTACATAGGTTTCAAATAATTTTATTTTGAACAAATACCGTTTTGCGTGGCGCGTGGCGCGTGGCGCGTGGCGCATGCTAGACTTTCTAATTTACGAAAAATGTGGTATTTTCGTCATGTAAAAGTTCTCGAGAAAAATATGTTTTATTTTTCAGAAAGTTTATTTACATTTTTGTACAAATATTTTTTTTTATAAAATATATAAAACAATCAACACCAAATACGTAGTTATTTGGCCGCGCTCCTCCTCCAGTTTGTGGCGATTTTGCATCTTGATATTTTTACCAACAAATGGAGCGACCTACTATTTATTCTGAGAACCCTGCGAACGGCCGATGGATTTTTTGTGAGTAGCCTTTTATCTCATGTCAGAAATACACTCGGAGAATTTGAAATACGCTGCCGAGGGGCGGCCGCACTCAGAAAAAAATATTTTCTGTAATTTTGGATGTTGCTCGGACCTGGGCTCGAACCCAGGCCTTCCGAATTGTAGTACGCAATGCTAACCACTCGGCTATCGTGGCCGCGTAGTTACTATGGTAAAAATAGTCGAACGTAGTAAATGCGTCACAGCGAAGTCGAACGTTTTGAAGAATATTGAAATAGTCGGATCGTTTGGATGCCCCGCAGACAACTGTCAATGGAACGAGATTCCTTGTGGCTTGGCAAACTCTACATTACCGCGTAACTGAATACAACTCTGGCTCACATTACTCACAAAAAAAGTCCTGTTATGTTCTCAAAGTCTTACTTTAAAGAAGAAGATCATGAAATTTGTTGAAAACACTTTCAGCTTCAGTTAGATGAGACTTCGAAATTCTTGCTGAAAGAAGGACTTTCGGCTCTGCTGTCCTCCTACAATTTGCAGTGTTCGTATTGGTGTTTGTCCACCAAGTGGTGAGATCTACAGTTTATACTAAGTCGCCACCGAACGGCAAGAATTTTAAAATATTTTTGACACGCGCTTTCCTTAAAAAAAAACATAATTGTGAACTGCGCTGGCTTCAACTATTCACAATGGCAGTAATAATAATAATTCCAAAAGGAATGCTTCGGGCGAAGAGTGGCAAGCAGGCTAACAAATGGGTACGGCGAAGTTGTGGTTAGATAACTCACTAGCAAATGGAGCCTGAATGAAACTGGGCAGAAGCAGAAAATGTTTGAAACACGCTTCCACTGCCCGAAATACCTTCTGAATTGTTGTATCGATGAAACCGGATTTCGACAGGGCTGTCTTTCAGACAATACTGCTGTAAATTGGGCGCCAGTATACTACGCACTTATGACGCACTTATTTGTTAGCCACGCGTCGGCCTTTTATTTTCCTCTTTTTTATGTTTGAAAAATATTTGTACAGTTATGTAAACAAACTTTCTAAAAATAAAAATAAAACATTTTTACCAACTACCTTTACATGAGGTAAAGAAATGACAAATAAACGCCAACTACTTATATATAAGACCTTCCAGCAACCTTGAAAAGCACAGTCGAGGCTAACCATCCTCTAGTAGTTGAACGAAAAAGAAAACATGGAGCTTCTACGTCTACTCTGTGGTGTTGGCTACTGACTGAAAATTTTCTTGAGAAACTTCTATCGACCATCATCCACCTTCCTGAGTCCAATTTGAATTGTTCGATACTGTCGAACCGAATATTTATTTTGGAATCGTCAACTCTGTTGGGAATTTCGGTTGATTAGCTCGGATTTAGCTCTGGTCTGTCTGAATTGTACTGTTGAGTAGGAGCTAGCGACTTGTTCCTGAATATTTTGTAGAGACACTTGTTAATGGAAATGTCATGTTGAAGTATAAGTTCCACTTCCCTGATGAAAGATGAGATGTTCTATGATTTGTCGCCTTGAAACTTAGTAATTCATGATGCTTCGTTAATCATTTCAGTGATTGTGTTTGGTCGTGGACAACTTTCAGCATTTTATGCATATTTTTATTACTTTTTTCTTCAGTTTAATTGAAAAAAAAATTAATTTCAATTTTGACGCTGAACTCTGCTCAAAAAAATTCACTTTAAAAGTTCGAAAAAAACTTTAAATCATCAGCAGAAATTGGGAGACCTCTCAGGCAGAGAACCAGTTCTTGAACATGTTCTGAAGAAGAAAGAGCTAAAAGCTTTGCAAATCACCTAAGTGAAGTATCCCAACTCAATGAAGAACCTCCGAAGAGTGTTCAACCACAACTAAGACAAAAGAAATTCAAAACTAAAACTTTGAATATAGAAAAGTCGCCCGGAAACGAGCATATTACACCGCGACTGCTAACGAAGTTACCAAATATTTCAACGATCTGCTTGGAAAAATGCTGCTATCCAAATTACCTCCTTTTCTCTGCGAAACCGAAAAAGTGACAAAAGCAACATAAAATTTTTTAAGAATTTTTACAAAATTTTCCTTTTGTGAGTAAAAAGGTCCTTTACAGTGAGTAAAAAGGTCGCAGCAAAGAAAGAACATTTTCTGGTTATATAATAGTAATTAATTTTTCATCTTCAGAATTAACCAAACCTCCTTCTGTTGCCGCGTCCTCCGCGTCCTCCACGTCTTCCTTGTCTCCCGCGTCTTCCTTGTCTTCCTTGTTTTCCTTATCTTCTAATTCCTCTATTTCCTCTTCTGCGCCGTCTATTGTCCTGTCTTCTTCTGCCTTGATTTGGCCTTCTTCTTCTTCTTCTTCTTCTTTGGTTTCTATGTCTTCTAGCTTGTTGACGTCTTCTCCTCGCCAAACGTCTTCTTCTTCTTCCAGCTGCTGGCCTTCTTCGTGGCCTCCTTCTTCTTCTCCTTGCAGCCGCGTTGTTATTACCAGTATTTTGTGCTGGTGCTGGAGCTGGCGCTACAACTGGTGCTTGAACTGGTGCTACAACTGGTGTCGGAGCTGGTGCCGGAGCAGGCGCTGGTGCTGGCTGAGCTAAAGCTGTGTATCTAGTAGTGATCGCCACAAGCAGTACACTCACCAAGAGTAGACGTAAAAGCTTCATATTTTTCATCTCTCAATAACTAGAGTAAGGTGAGCCTCGACTGTGCTTCCAACGGTTGCTGGAAGGTCTGATATAGTTGGCGTTTATTTGCTATTAAGTTAATTCTTACGCGAGGAGTGTAGTATTTACATTATGTAACAGTGTTTGATAAAAATATGTTTTAATTTTCAGAAAGTTTTTGTTTATAATTTTGAACAAATATTTTTGTAGCGTAGCGCACTCGTATGTAAAGAAAAACAGAAAAATACTGCGTAGTAAGTGCTTAACGGTGTAATCAACTGGCGCCCAATATTGGTTTTTATTTACAACAGCAATGTCTGGAACGCAGATCCGCCGAAATCTGGGTTCATCGGTGAAAAAGTTTTCAGTTTGCGAAAGGAATGGAACAGAAAAGCTTTTATATTAGCCAAAAATCCTCTCTGATGGTTGGACATTCCCCGCCCTGGATCGACTGCAATTATAAAACTTAAATAAAATTTTTTTTTTTTAATATTTTGACTTTTGGTCGAACCTGGACTCGAGTCCTGGCCATATGACGTTGTTTACTTATAAATTAACTCGATTTATTTACTTGGGATATGAGAGGCATAGATGCTGCAGAAGGCTCAGAGACGAGCACCATATGTTTTATTACTTTTCGAATTTTTATAGAAATTTGAACAAAAAAAAATTTAAAACGATAGCATCAGTAGAAGTATTTGTGGCCGTTTTCTCCACAGAAGCTCGTCCACTGTGCAGAGAGTGACGATTCCAACAATTCCAAGGCAAAATTGGGTTTAGACCATCCATTAGCAAATGGAGCTTGAATGAAACTGGGATGGAGCGCAAAATGTTTGGAACACGCTTCCAGCTCCTGATTTAACTTCTGCCCTGTTTCAATATCGCCTGAATTCCGGAACAACAACTTTTGAAAAAGTGTTGATTTTTCAGCGATGAAACCACATTTCGGCGGGTCCAGACATTGCTGTTGTAAATAAAAACCAATATTGGGCGCCAGTTGGACTTTTTTTGTGGAGCTACCGTGCTTATGCGGATAAACCTTTACCTTGAAAACCAACATTCGCCTAGTTATGTCGGAGACACCACCCAATGTGTGCCAAAAAGTGGTCGATAAATACCTGAAACGGATCGAAATTTGCAAATTTTCTGAATTCATTTTTCTCAACCTGATCTGATTTGATTGCAAGATACGGCAACAGGCAATGCCCTATCAATAGTCCTCCTAGTAGCCTAGTGTATATCCTCTTTGACGCTAGTAAGTAGCCAATAAGGTTTTCGTTACATACTTTGCATCTAGTTGTCGTCATTTTACCTTAGACTGAGCTTATACTGTGCGACCTTTGTAATCTGAAGACTTGGTTTGTGTAAGCGGGGCGACGACGGAGAGAGCAGCGCACCAAACTCGCGGTCGCGTTCTGCCCTACAAATCAAGAATTTCGATAGCAAAATTGGTCCACTGCAACCTAAGTCTTAAAGTTAGAAGCTCGTTTCGTCTTCGCAATTCGCTGTACTGTATACTAGCGATTGATCCATAGTTACGACTCATTCTCAAATGACTCCCTCATTAGCCACTGCATTGGCTATTTCATTGCCACCTATATAGACATCGTGGAAAGTGGGCATGCCTCGACGAATATGTATTCCTTTTTAGCATGAGTCTGTTCCCTATGGTAACTCTCCCGCCAGATGAAAAGTCCTTCTCACCTCTGGCTGGACGCAGCTTCCACTCTGCGGATCATGTTAGAACCAAATGTAAGGATATGGAAAACTTTCTGCCTAAAAGCTGCCAGAAAGTTAGTTCTCCCATGTCATGAGCCTATTAGTATTCCAAAAGATACGATGTACTACCCAGCCTATGTAGCATGATCCTCAGCTGTTTTTTTTAGACGTGTGATCACCGCCGCATTTATGGCCTATTGGTTAGCTACACTTACCGCTAACAATAACCAAAATGTCAGCTGTATAACCTGTAAACATGGCTACGCTTTCCTCTCACCAGTTTCATCAGCAATCCTTTGCTGGCAAAGGTTTTAAAGTGAGGTTATAATACGTACTATGTTGACTCGGTACACATTTTACGTTAGTCGATCTAAACCACATTGCGTTTTGGAGTTTTCTGCGACCTAGCAAAACGCGCACTCAGTCCCGATGCACCAGGGTTGGCGATAACCGATTCCAGCTGCTCCATGAAGGTTCCTTTGAATGAGTGTTATTACATGTTAGGGATATGTCGCAGAAGATGCCGCCCCAAAAAGTCAAATCGTCAGGATTGTTAAGGTATTTCCGGAAAAATTACTTTGCAAGAGCTTATCCAGTGCTCCCTTTAGCCACGTCATGTATTCATGACGTCTTTCTTCGTCAACAATCTTCCTCCAATGCCCGGCGGCCTGATTTCGTACGGATGACTCCTTTCATTTTCTTTGCAACCATGTGCACTGGCCTTAGAGCAGTTAGAGCGTCAGAATGTAACATCCTATATCACGAAGACCCCAAACTAGCTTTAAACAAGCTTAGCCGATATGGAGTAATCTGTTTTCATTTATGCAACTTGTTGCTACAGGCTTCTGCCCAAATTGGGGCAGTGTGTAAGAGAATCGGACTATTATTACACTGTTTAATAGTTTTCTCTTTACTTGTCGGAATTCGGTATGACAAAAGTTAGGCTAGCTACGATAGCCTCCCTCTTCGTGCACGTCTTCGAACTCGTTGACGTCTTCTTCTGGTCGCTTACCTTTTACCTTGATCCTTCTCTTTTTCTCGTGTCCGCATTGTTATTCCTGGAAATTTGCTGTTCCTATTATTACGAAATGTAAAGTTACACTGCGCTGGCAGTGGTTGCTGGAAGGTCTTATGTAGTTGGCGTTTATTTGTTGTTTGTATACAGTTATTTTATTTACGAAAAATGTGGTATTACGCCATGTAAAAGTTCTCGAGAAAAATATGTTTTATTTTTCAGAAAGTTTATTTACATTTTTGTACAAATATTTTTTTTATAAAATATATAAAACAATCAACACAAAAGACGCAGTTATTTGGCGCTTGTAACCGCTAAAGCAATTTTTGGCCGAGCTCCTTCTCTAGTTTGTGGCGATTTTGCATCTTGATATTTTTAACAACAAATGGGGCGACCTACAGTTTGCACTAAGCCGCCTCCGAACGGCCGATGGATTTTTTGTAAGGAGCCTTTTATTTCATGTCAGAAATACACTCGGCGGACTTGACATTCCCTGCCGAGGCGTGACCGCAATTAGAAAAACGCTTTTCTATAATTTTGGATGGTCCTGGAACCTGGACTCGAACCCAGGCCTTCCGAATTGTAGTACGCAATGCTAACCACTTGGTTAGCGTGGCCGCGTAGTTACTATGGTAAAAATAGTCGAACGTAGTAAATGCGTCACTGCGAAGTCGAACGTTTTGAAGAATATTGAAATAGTCGGCGTATCACTGTGATGATCTCTTTAGATGCCCCGCAGATCGCTGTTACTGAAGTGAAATCCCTTGTGGCTTGTCAAACTCTACATTACCGCGTAACTAAATACAACTCTGGCTCACATTACTCGCAAAAGAAGTCCTATTACGTTCTCATAGCCCTGCTTTGAAGATGAAGATCATGAAATTTGTTGAAAACACTTTCAGCTTCAGTTAGATGAGACTTCGAAATTCTTGCTGAAAGAAGGACTTTCGGCTCTGCTGTCCTCCTACAATTTGCAGTGTTCGTATTGGTGTTTGTCCACCAAGTGGTAAGATCTTCAGTTTATACTAAGCCGCCACCGAACGGCATGAGTTGTAAAACGCTTTTGGCACGCGTTTTCCTTACAAAAAAAAAAAAAAAAAAAAAAAAACAAAATTGTGAATTGCGCTGGCTTCAACTATTCACAATGGCATACTTCTGTCAGCTGTTAAACTTCCAGCAACCTTGAAAAGCACAGTCGAGGCTAACCTTCCTCTAGTAGTTGAACGAAAAGAAAAACATGAAGCTTCTACGTCTACTCTAGCTGAGTGTGCTGCTTTGGCGATCACAACTGGATACGCAGCTTTAGCTCAAGAAGCCCCAGCACCAGCACCAGCACCAGCACCAGCACCAGCACCAGCACCAGCACCAGCACCAGCACCAGCACCCGCACCAGCACCAGCTCCAGCTCCAGCAGTTATGTCAAGCCTAAGTAGCTGACTGCTGGACCGGAGTGTACTCAAGTAGGAACCAAAGAGGAGATCTGATTACCGGTACTAAGTTTATAAAGGAAAGACTTCTCCAGTCCGCTGTTATCGAGAAATAGAAATAGAAATTACCCGCCTGAAGAACAAGAAAGCGGCGAGTCGGCCTATCCATTGGAATCTACATAAGTATGCTCTCTTCCATGCATAATCTTTAGATAAGTTTATTTATGCAATTCAGTTACGTACTGAATCTGCTTAAACCCACTTAGGCCTAACAGCAAGTGCACAGCTGGATCTTAAAACTAAATTAAAACCATTTTAGCACGAGTTAACTCTGTACTCCTTTCGAAATAGGGCGCTCTTATTAGAAGACGGTAACATTATCAGCCTTAGCTAACAGATTGGGTAGACATCTCGGGTTTTATGAGGAACTTCGTTCTGCTCCTTTCAACTTCAAGCTTAACCCGTAGGTTGTGTAGGTTTACGTTATGAATGAGCGCTCGTTAGTACACTTAGAGTTGTGAACTGGAAGTGCTTAGTTTCAGAATGGCATCAAAGAGCGTAGAGAGCAGTGTTAGTCTAACTCTTGGTAGCTCTCTCACGGCATTTTTATGTTTGTAGTAGTGAAAAAATTAGCATTAGAAAATCAGAAAGCTCAGTTGAAGCTTTCAGTAGCGAAATCGAAGCTTGCTGGCAAAACCCTGAGAAGAAACGGAGACGGAAACAACACACAGCGGCACAACCAACAGAATATTTTACTTATGCGGACAGTGTCTGTACTTAATTTTTCTTCCGATCTTTCTTTTAGCTTACCACACCCAAAGTCATACAGGCGCATGGCTACAAGCTGCTTGGGTGCAGTGCATGTGAGTTTCTAACAATTTTCATTGGACATAACTTCAGGTGCATCTGAATCCAGTCACTTCCGGAAATAAAAGGATAATCCCAACGAGAACAGAGGGGACAGGTTCAGTATTTCATACCTCAAGCGGTGTCATAAGACCACATTTATACCCATTTTTCGTACCCACCTTGCAGTCTTCGACCACATTCTCTTTCCATCGAAACAATTAGTTCAACTGTGGGTTTTTTCGAGTATCAAGAAAGCTATAATTGTAAACTAACAGATATTTCTGACCTTTCAAGACTACTGTAACTCAATATAAACCAATCAAATTGGTACAACCATGAAACCTTCGAATTTGAATTTTTCGCACAATTAATTGATATTTATTGTATTATTTTATTCAGAAATCATTTATCAAAATCATTTTTGTTGTCTCGTTTTCCATTTAGAAGTTAAACAGTCCCTACTCTAAAGCCACGATTGATTAATACTCTTCTCCTCCGTTGGCCCGAGCAGCACCAGCGAGTCAATGAGGTGAAATTTTGTTAGTACCAGGATTTGGTTCTGGTGAAGGTACTTGGGCTAAAGCTGTGTATCTGGTTGTAATCGCCACAACCAATATAGTCACCCAGAGTAGTCGTAGAAGCTTCATATTGCTTTGCTTTCTTCGTCTGTATTACTAAAGAAAGTAGTGCTCGACTGTGCTTTCAATGGAGACTGCAAGAGCTTATATAGTAGTTGGGTCTGTTTGCTTAAAATTCTTATTCAAACAACTTTCTCGGAACGTGTCTTAAATTGTTTATTTAGAAAGTTAGCTTTCATATTTGCATAATTATGTATGTTTTGTAGAATCTGAATATATATATGTAGCGGTAAATAGCTAAGAAATGAGCTATGCATTCAAGACCATAACTATTTTAATGAGGTTTCAGTTCTCAACGAGTAAGATGCTCAAACCCTACAAGTCGATCACCATTTCCGTCATGCTAGGCACTATGAGTTTTCAAGATATAGGTAATATGCAAAATACGGGTCGTCCGTTCGTACGTGGGGGACTACATATTGACGACGTACGTAACCGCAGACGATGGCACAATGAGCTGTGACAATATAGAAATAGTTCAGCGATTGCGACCTAACCAATGTCGGCTGGGTACGTGACAATTCTCTGACTTGAAAAGTTTTCGAGGAAGTAACAGCTGGTGGATGCAGTGACATGGAGAAATCTTCACTCCGTTGGTAGGCTCAGGTGGAGAAGGACCACGTTGCACTTGATGCCCACGCCAATCATGAAAAAGAAATTATTTACATAGAACAAAATATAAAAATTCAACAATTATGAGAGCCAAACAATCCAAACTACACTAATGGATTTAGCTCCAATATGTGTATGTAAAAACATGTTGTGTGAGCGAACCTCTAGATTTTTTTAAGGTCTAAACATCATTCTTTAGCTCTTTCCACCTCGAATGACGCTGCTTTGAAAGTGAAAGTATAGCCAAATACACGAATGAGAATGCAAGAATGTGACAAAACCGATATCCGGTTGGTGTTTTGAATCGTACGCCAGTGAGGGCGTTCGACACCGACCAGAATAAAGAGTAGTCAGGCAAGGGGAAGATCTGGGCTTTAAAGCATGTGAAAAAAATACTGTCCTGCTATTCTTTCTAAATACTTTTTAATCGGTATTGCAACAAGCGGACGATCCTAGTCATGATCGATAAACAATGCGTAGTTTTATAAAAGATCATAATACAGCACGCCTTTCTGAGCACATCAAATATAGAGCCTTACCCTGACCCCTAAAATATTCGGCTTTGCCATTGATTTGGCTACTTAGCTAGGCTTAACAAATGACGTAAGATATGTGCTCAATATTTCAGTTACTCGTCTGTGTAGAAAGGAGAAAAGTGCTACAAAAAATTATTTAGGAATTCTTCGGAAACTCCCATAAGCCACTGCAAGCGAGGCACGTCTATCTATGAAGATGTGTAAAGTGTTATCCATTTAGTGGTTTCGAAAGCGCAGGGCTCCTATTTTGACATCTGTCAGACTTAACTGTCAAATCAAATCTGCTTGTTTTTTTTTAGTTAAAACTCAAATCAAATCTGCTTGTTTTTTTAGTTAAAACTCAGGTATTTATGAAAATGGATCGTCTAACAACCGCATAGTGCGTTAAAGCAGTTGAAATCTACAAAAACTACAAAAATGGTGATTCAAAGCACGAGGCTACGTTTCGTGCTTTAGTAAGGGATTACGACGCACATCCATGCACCAACTACTTAAGCGATTGATAAAATTTTAAAGAAATTTGAGGAGACTGGATCTGTTGCAGATATTGTAAGGCCTATTCATCATCTTTTTGCTCGTTTCTCCCCAAATACCGCTGCTGTAAGTGAAAGTATAGCCGAAGACACAAATGTGTCTTTTTCTAGACGTTCTTAAGAGTTGGGACTTTCTTACGACACTTGGACTTACACCTACATCCCTAAAAAGTCCACCTCACACAAGAGCTGAAGGCTATTGCTGACCATTCACAACACCATGGTTACGTCGATTGGGTACTTGGGAACAACAAAAAGTGAAACGCGATTTCTCCAACAAATTCTCCACAGCGACGGGGCACATTTCTCACTCGGTGGACACGTAAATCAGCAAAATTGTCGCATTTGTGGCTCCGAAAATTCTCAAATAAGTGAAAAGCGGACATTACAACCAAAAAAAAAAAAAAAAAAACTTACTATCTGCTGCACCTGGAAGCCGGAGGGGCGATTGGAACTGTCAATTCGGATCGTTATGATCGCATGATAACTGACGTTTTTAGTCTGACGACCTGTACAATACGTGGTTCCAACAATATGGCGCCATATGTCACACAACACGAACGAATTTGACTTTTATTACGAAATAAATTTCCCAGCCGTGTAATCTCTCGTCTTTTTGAAGTCAATTAGGCACCGAGATCGTACGATTTCACACCGTTGGACTTTTTTTTTCGTGGGGCTACGCGAAATACCATGTTTATGCGGATAAACTTTTAACTCTTGACCACTCGAGGTTATGGGTGAGACGCCGACTAATATGTACTAAAAAATGTTCGAAAATTACTTGAAATGGAGCGAAGTTTGAAAAAATTCACGATCCGGTCATTTGAATGATGTAGTGTTTCGCATATACTACCAAAGCTCATACTTAATAATAGGAAATGAATTTGAGGTGACTTCTGAGCTCGGCTCGGCTTTTAGCTTTTATTTTCATGTCAGAACTACGCTAGGAGGATTTGACATTCCCTGCTGAGTGGCGAACGCAATTAGAAAAAATAATTTTCTTTAATTTTTTATGTAGGCCCACGGACCCAGTCATAAATCTCTTGCAATTCTGATTTTACATATAAAGTTTCTTGAGCATTTTCTGCAGTCGCTAACAGAATTTTTCGCATTTATTCAAGTGGCATAAAGTTTCCTTCTTCAGAATCATGAATAAAACGATCAAAATTTTTGGTTATGTACGAATTGTAGTTTTATTACGGAAAATAACCTAAAAATTTACTCAGAACTTCAACATTTTGAACCAAAACTAGCGTTGAGATGCGCTTCTACAGGTAAATAAATTTCAAATCCCGAAATTACAACTACATAGGTTTCAAATAATTTTATTTTGAACAAATACCGTTTTGCGTGGCGCGTGGCGCATGCTAGACTTTCTAATTTACGAAATGTGGTATTTTCGTCATGTAAAAGTTCTCGAGAAAAATATGTTTTATTTTTCAGAAAGTTTATTTACATTTTTGTACAAATATTTTTTTTTATAAAATATATAAAACAATCAACACCAAATACGTAGTTATTTGGCCGCGCTCCTCCTCCAGTTTGTGGCGATTTTACATCTTGATATTTTTACCAAAAAATGGATCGACCTACTGTTTATTCTGAGTCGCCTGCGAACGGCCGATGGATTTTTTGTGAGTAGCCTTTTATCTCATGTCAGAAATACACTCGGAGAATTTGAAATACGCTGCCGAGGGGCGACCACACTCAGAAAAAAATATTTTCTGTAATCTTGGATGTTGCTCGGACCTGGGCTCGAACCCAGGCCTTCCGAATTGTAGTACGCAATGCTAACCACTCGGTTAGCGTGGCCGCGTAGTTACTATGTCACTGCGAAGTCGAACGTTTTGAAGAATATTGAAATAGTCGGCGTATCCCTGTGAAGATCTCTTTGGATGCCCCGCAGACAACTGTCAATGGAACGAGATTCCTTGTGGCTTGGCAAACTCTACATTACCGCGTAACTGAATACAACTCTGGCTCACATTACTCACAAAAAAAGTCCTGTTATGTTCTCATAGCCCTGCTTTAAAGAAGAAGATCACGAAATTTGTTAAAAACACTTGCAGCTTCAGTGCGATGAAACTTCGAAACTCCTGCAGAGGGAAAGACTTTCGGTCCTGCTCTCCTCCTCCAATTTGCAGTGTTCGTATTGGTGTTTGTCCACCAAGTGGTGAGATCTACAGTTTATACTAAGCCGCCACGGAACGGCATGAATTTTGAAATATTTTTGACACCCGCTTTCCTTAAAAAAAAACATAATTGTGAACTTCGCTGGCTTCAACTATTCACAAAGGCAGTAATAATAATAATTCCAAAAGGAATGCTTCGGGCGAAGAGTGGCAAGCAGCAAATGGGTACGGCGAAGTTGTGGTTAGATAACTCACTAGAAAATAGAGCCTGAATGAAACTGGGCAGCAGCAGAAAATATTTGAAACACGCTTCCACTGCCCGAAATACCTTCTGAATTGTTGTATCGATGAAACCGGATTTCGACAGGGCTGTCTTTCAGACAACCTGCTGTAAATTGGGCGCCAGTCTTCTACGCACTTATGACGCACTTATTTGTTAGCCACGCGTTGGCCTTTTATTTTTCTCTTTTTTATGTTTGAAAAATATTTGTACAGTTATGTAAACAAACTTTCTAAAAGAATAAAACATTTTTACTAACTACTTTTACATGAGGTAAAGAAATGACAAATAAACGCCAACTACTTATATATAAGACCTTCCAGCAACCTTGAAAAGCACAGTCGAGGCTAACCTTCCTCTAGTAGTTGAACGAAAAAGAAAACATGGAGCTTCTACGTCTACTCTGTGGTGTTGGCTGCTGACTGAAAATTTTCTTGAGAAACTTCGATCGACCATCATCCACCTTCCTGAGTCCAATTTGAATTGTTCGATACTGTCGAACCGAATATTTATTTTGGAATCGTCAACTCTGTTGGGAATTTCGGTTGATTAGCTCGGATTTAGCTCTGGTCTGTCTGAATTGTACTGTTGAGTAGGAGCTAGCGACTTGTTCCTGAATATTTTGTAGAGACACTTGTTAATGGAAATGTCTTGTTGAAGTATAAGTTCCACTTCCCTGATGAAAGGTGAGATGTTCTATGATTTGTCGCCTTGAAACTTAGTAATTTCTGATGCTTCGTTAATCATTTCAGTGATTGTGTTTGGTCGTGGACAACTTTCAGCATTTTATGCATATTTTTATTACTTTTTTCTTCAGTTTAATTGAAAAAAAAATTAATTTCAATTTTTACGCTGAACTCTGCTCAAAAAAATTCACTTTAAAAGTTCGAAAACAACTTTAAATCATCAGCAGAAATTGAGAGACCTCTCAGACAGAGAACCAGTTCTTGAACATGTTCTGAAGAAGAAAGAGCTAAAAGCTTTGCAAATCACCTAAGTGAAGTATCCCAACTCAATGAAGAACCTCCGAGGAGTGTTCAACCACAACTAAGACAAAATAAATTCAAAACTAAAACTTTGAATATAGAAAAGTCGCCCGGAAGCGAGCATATTACACCGCGACTGCTAACGAAGTTACCAAATATTTCAACGATCTGCTTGGAAAAATGCTGCTATCCAAATTACCTCCTTTTCTCTGCGAAACCGAAAAAGTGACAAAAGCAACATAAAATTTATTAAGAATTTTTTACAAAATTTTCCTTTTGTAGATTTTAAGAAAATCTCCTTTACAGTGAGTTAAAAGGTCGCAGCAAAGAAAGAACATTTTCTGGTTATATAATAATAATTAATTTTTTATCTTTAAAAGTAACCAAATCTTCTTCTGTTGCCGCGTCCTCCTCGTCCTCCACGTCTTCCTTGTCTCCCGCGTCTTCCTTGTCTTCTAATTCCTCTATTTCCTCTTCTGCGCCGTCTATTGCCCTGCCTTCTTCTGCCTTGATTTGGCCTTCTTCTTCTTCTTCTTCTTCTTTGGTTTCTACGTCTTCTAGCTTGTTGACGTCTTCTCCTCGCCAAACGTCTTCTTCTTCTTCCAGCTGCTGGCCTTCTTCGTGGCCTTCTTCTTCTTCTCCTTGCAGCCGCGTTGTTATTACCAGTATTTTGTGCTGGTGCTGGAGCTGGCGCTACAACTGGTGCTTGAACTGGTGCTACAACTGGTGTCGGAGCTGGTGCCGGAGCAGGCGCTGGTGCTGGCTGAGCTAAAGCTGTGTATCTAGTTGTGATCGCCACAAGCAGTACACTCACGAAGAGCAGGCGTAAAAGCTTCATATTTTTCATCTCTCAATAACTAGAGTAAGGTGAGCCTCGACTGTGCCTCCAACGGTTGCTGGAAGGCCTGATATAGTTGGCGTTTATTTGCTATTTGTACTAAGTTAATTCTTACGCGAGGAGTGTAGTATTTACATTATGTAACAGTGTTTGATAAAAATATGTTTTAATTTTCAGAAAGTTTTTGTTTATAATTTTGAACAAATATTTTTGTAGCGTAACGTACTCGTATGTAAAGAAAAACAGAAAAAATACTGCGTAGTAAGTCTGTTACAACATCAATGTCTGGAACGCAGATCCGCCGAAATCTGGGTTTATCGGTGAAAAAGTTTTCAGTTTGCGAAAGGAATGGAACAGAAAAGCTTTTATATTAGCCAAATATCCTCTCTGATGGCTGCACATTCCCCGCCCTGGATCGACTGCAATTATAAAACTTAAATAAATTTTTTCTTTTAATATTTTGACTTTTGGTCGAACCTGGACTCGAGTCCTGGCCATATGACGTTGTTTACTTATAAATTAACTCGATTTATTTACTTGGGATATGAGAGGCGTAGATGCTGCAGAAGGGTTTGAAGATGCTCAGAGACGAGCACCATATGTTTTATTACTTTTCGAATTTTTATAAAAATTTAAAACGATAGCATCAGTAGAAGTATTTGTGGCCGTTTTCTCCATAGCAGCTCGTCCACTGTGCAAAGAGTGACGATTCCAACAATTCCAAGGCGAAGTTGTGTTTAGACAACCCATTAGCAAATGGAGCTTGAATGAAACTGGGATGGAGCGCAAAATGTTTGGAACACGCTTCCAGCTCCTGATTGAACTTCTTCCCTGTTTCAATATCGCCTGAATTCCGGAACAAAAACTTTTGAAAAAGTGTTGATTTTTCAGCGATGAAACCACATTTCGGCGGGTCCAGACATTGCTGTTGTAAATAAAAACCAATCTCTCGTCTTGGCGATTTCAATTGGTTAGTTGGACTTTTTTTGTGGAGCTACCGTGCTTATGCGGATAAACCTTTAACTCTTGAGCACTTGGAAACCAACATTCGCCTAGTTATGCCGGAGACACCGCCCAATGTGTGCCAAAAAGTGGTCGATAAATACCTGAAACGGATCGAAATTTGCAAATTTTCTGAATTCATTTTTCTCAACCCGATCTGATTTGATTGCAAGAAACGGCAACAGGCAATGCCCTATCAATAGTCCTCCTAGTAGCCTAGTGTATATCCTCTTTGTCGCTAGTAAGTAGCCAATAAGATTTTTGTTACATACTTTGCATCTAGTTGTCGTCATTTTACCTTAGACTGAGCTTATACTGTGCGACCCTTGTAATCTGAAGACTTGGTTTGTGTAAGCGGCTGCGACGACGAAGAGGTCAGCGTAGCAAACTCGTGGTCGCGGTCTGGCCTACAAATCAAGAATTTCGATGGCAAAAGTGGTCCACTGCAACCTAAGTCTTAAAGTTAGAAGCTCGTTTCGTCTTCACAATTCGCTGTACTGTATACTAGCGATTGATCCATAGTTACGACTCATTCTCAAATGACTCCCTCATTAGCCACTGCATTGGCTATTTCATTGCCACCTATATAGACATCGTGGAAAGTGGGCATGCCTCGACGAATATGTATTCCTTTTTAGCATGGGTCTGTTCCCTCTGGTAACTCTCCCGCCAGATGAAAAGTCCTTCTCACCTTTGGTTGGACGCAGCTTCCACTCTGCCGATCATGTTAGAACCAAATGTAAGGATATGGAAAACTTTCTGCCTACAAGCTGCCCGAAAGTTAGTTCTCCCATGTCATGAGCCTATTAGTATTCCAAAAGATACGATGTACTACTCAGCCTATGTAGCCTGATCCTCAGCTGTTTTTTTTAGACGTGTGATCACCGCCGCATTTATAGCCTATTGGTTAGCTACACTTACCGCTAACAATAACCAAAATATCAGCTGTGTAACCTGTAAACGTGGCTACGCTTTCCTTTCACCAGTTTAATCAGCAATCCTGTTGGCAAGAGTTTTAAAGTGAGGTTATAATACGTACTATGTTGACTCGGTACACATTTTACGTTAGTCGATCTAAACCACATTGCGTTTTGGAGTTTTCTGCGACCTAGCAAAACGTGCACTCAGTCCCGATACACCAGGGTTGGCGCTAACCGATTCCAGCTGCTCCATGAAGGCTCCTTTAAATGAGTGTTATTACATGTTAGAGATATGTCGCAGAAGATGCCGCCCCAAAAAGTCAAATCGTCAGGATCGTTAAGGTATTTCCGGAAAAATTCCTTTGCAAGAGCTTATCCAGTGCTCCCTTTAGCCACTTAAAGACTGACGTCTTTCTTCGTCAACAATCTTCCTCCAATGCACGGCGGCCTGATTTCGTACAGATGACTCCTTTCATTTTCTTTGCAACCATGTGCATTGGCCTTAGAGCAGTTAGAGCGTCAGCATGTAACATCCTATATCACGAAGACCCCAAACTAGCTTTAAACAAGCTTAGCCGTTATGGAGTAATCTGTTTTCATTTATGCAACTTGTTGCTCCAGGCTTCTGCCCAAATTGGGGTAGTGTGTAAGAGAATCGGACTATTATTACACTGTTTAATAGTTTTCTCTTTACTTGTCGGTATTCGGTATGAAAAAGTTAGGCTAGCTACGATAGCCTCCCTCTTCGTGCACGTCTTCCAACTCGTTGACGTCTTCTTCTGGTCGCTTACCTTTTACCTTGATCCTTCTCCTTATTCTCGTGTCCGCATTGTTATTCCTGGAAATTTGCTGTTCCTATTATTACGAAATGTAAAGTTACACTGCGCTGGCAGTGGTTGCTGGAAGGTCTTATGTAGTTGGCGTTTATTTGTTGTTTGTATACAGTTATTTTATTTACGAAAAATGTGGTATTTACGCCATGTAAAAGTTCTCGAGAAAAATATGTTTTCTTTTTAAGAAATTTTATTTACATTTTTGTACAAATATTTTTTTTTTTATAAAATATATAAAACAATCAAGACCAAAGACGTAGTTATTTGGCGCAGGTAACCGCTGAAGCAATTTTTGGCCGAGCTCCTCCTCCAGTTTGTGGCGATTTTGCATCTTGATATTTTTAACAACAAATGGGGCGACCTACAGTTTGCACTAAGTCGCCTCCGAACGGCCGATGGATTTTTTGTAAGGAGCCTTTTATTTCATGTCAGAAATACACTCGGCGGACTTGACATTCCCTGCCGAGGCGTGACCGCAATTAGAAAAACGCTTTTCTATAATTTTGGATGGTCCTGGAACCTGGACTCGAACCCAGGCCTTCCGAATTGTAGTACGCAATGCTAACCACTTGGTTAGCGTGGCCGCGTAGTTACTATGGTAAAAATAGTCGAACGTAGTAAATGCGTCACTGCGAAGTCGAACGTTTTGAAGAATATTGAAATAGTCGGCGTATCACTGTGATGATCTCTTTAGATGCCCCGCAGATCGCTGTTACTGAAGTGAAATCCCTTGTGGCTTGTCAAACTCTACATTACCGCGTAACTAAATACAACTCTGGCTCACATTACTCGCAAAAGAAGTCCTATTACGTTCTCATAGCCCTGCTTTAAAGAAGAAGATCACGAAATTTGTTGAAAACACTTTCAGCTTCAGTTCGATGAGACTTCGAAATTCTTGCTGAAAGAAGGACTTTCGGCTCTGCTCTCCTCCTCCAATTTGCAGTGTTCGTATTGGTGTTTGTCCACCAAGTGGTGAGATCTACAGTTTATACTAAGCCGCCACCGAACGGCATGAGGTGTAAAACGCTTTTGGCACGGGTTTTCCTTAAAAAAAAAAAAAAAAAAAAAAAAAAAAATATTAACTGTGAATTGCGCTGGCTTCAACTATTCACAATGGCATACTTCTGTCAGCTGTTAAACTTCCAGCAACCTTGAAAAGCACAGTCGAGGCTAACCTTCCTCTAGTAGTTGAACGAAAAGGAAAACATGAAGCTTCTACGTCTACTGTGGCTGAGTGTGCTGCTTTTGGCGATCGCAACTGGATACGCAGCTTTAGTTCAACCAGCCCCAGCACCAGCTCCTGAACCAGCACCAGCACCAGCACCAGCGGTGATGCACCAGCAGTTATGGGGAGCCTAAGTAGCTGACTGCTGGACCGGAGTGTACTCAAGTAGGAACCACAGAGGAGATCTGATTACCGATACTAAGTTTATAAAGGAAAGACAGTCAGTCAGCTGTTATCGAGAAAGAGAAATAGAAATTACCCGCCTGAAAGACAAGAAAGCGGCGAGTCGGCCTATCCATTGGAATCTATATAAGTATGCTCTCTTCCATGCATAATCTTTAGATAAGTTTATTTATGCAATTCAGTTACGTACTAAATCTGCTTAAACCCACTTGGGCCTAACAGCAAGTGCACAGCTGGATCTTAAAACTAAATTAAAACCATTTTAGCACGAGTTTACTCTGAGCTCCTTTCGAAATAGGGCGCTCTCCTTAGAAGGCGGTAACATTATCAGTCTTAGCTAACAGATTGGGTAGACATCTCGGGTTTTATGAGGTACTTCGTTCTGCTCCTTTCAACTTCAAGCTTAACCCGTAGGTTGTGTAGGTTTACGTTATGAATGAGCGCTCGTTAGTACACTTAGAGTTGTGAACTGGAAGTTCTTAGTTTCAGAATGGCATCAGAGAGCGCAGAGAGCAGTGTTAGTCTAACTCTTGATAGCTCTCTCACAGCGTTTTTATGTTTGAAGTAGTGAAAAAATTAGCATTAGAAAATCAGAAAGCTCAGTTGAAGCCTTCAGTAGCGAAATCGAAGCTTGCTGGCAAAACCTGAGAAGAAACGGAGACGGAAAAAACACACAGCGGCACAACCAACAGAATATTTTACTTATTATTTGAGAAAGCTTTTTCGCTTTTCGGACAGTGTCTCTACTTAATTTTTTTCTTCCGATCTTTTAACTTACCACGCCCAAAGTTATACAGGCTCATGGCTACAAGCTGCTCGGGTGCAGTGCATGTGAGTTTCCAACAATTTTTTATTGGAAATAACTTCAGGTGCATCTGAATCCAGTCACTTCCGGAAATAAAACTCCCAACGAGAGCAGAGAGCAGAGAGGATAGGTACAGTATTTCTTGGGTTCTTACCTCAGTCAGTGTCATATGACCACATTTATACCCACCTTGCAGTCTTCGACCACATTTTCTTCCCATCGAAGCAATTAGTTCAACCGTGGGTTTTTTCGGAGATCAAGAAATTAACAGATATTTCTGACCGTGAAATAGGATCGCCCTTCGGGACTACCTTAAGTCAATCTAAACCAATCCAATTGGTATTACCATGAAACCTTCGAATTTATATTTTTCGCACAATTAATTGATATTTATTATATTATTATATTAATATATGTATGTAAGTAATTCATAAATCATTCATCAAAATCCTTTTGGTTGTCTCTTTTTCCTTTTAGAAGTTAAACAGTCTACTGTCTACTGCGTCCATCTAGTTCAAGATTCAGGATTCCGGAAAACCAGGTGCAGGTCTAGGGGGTGGTGGTCTGGCTTGTCGGGATTGAAGACCCACAGCTAGTGCAGGAAGTGGAGCATCAGCAGGATTTGCTCTTGGTGTACGGACTGGTGGTCTGTGTCTTAGAGCTTGAGCACCTACAGCTAGTACAGGAAGTGGAGCATCAGCAGGATTTGCTCTAGGTGTACGGACTGGTGGTCTGTGTTTTAGACCTTGGGCTAAAGCTGTGTATCTGGTAGTGATCGCCACAATCAATACACTCACAAAGAGTAGTCGTAGAAGCTTCATATTGCTGTTTTCGTCCGTGTTTTACTAAGGAAAGTAGTGTTCGACTATGCTTTCAGTAGAGACTGCAAGAGCTTATATAGTAGTTGGGTCTGTTAGCTTAAGATTATTATTTAAACAGCTTTCATTGAAAAAGATGTGTGTTTAAATTGTTTATTTGGAAAGTTGTTTGCTGTTTTGTAGAATAATATATAAAATAAACAGCGATAAATAGCTAAAAAAAAAAAATTAACTATCCATTCCATACCATAACTATTTTAATTGCGCTTGACGTTTGTCATTGCCCAGCCCTAAGCTCCATCCGATTATCCATCCGATATAAGTTTATTCGGGAAACAGCGCTATCACATTCGTCACATATAGACCGCAGTACGTTGCTTTGCATAATCGGTAGCCCCATTAATTCAACTCAACTCAATTCTCAACGACTAAGAAGATCAAAGCCTACAAGTCGATCATCATTTCTGTCATGCTGGTAGGTACTATGAGCTTTCAAAATATAGGTAAAATGCAAAATACGAATCGTCTGTCCGTACACAGAGGACTGCGTGTTGACGACGTACGAAACCGTAGATGATGGAACAATGTGCTGGGACAATATATAGAAATAGTTCAGCGATTGCGATCTAACCAATGTCGGCTGGATGTGTGACAATTGTCTCACTTGGAAAGTTTTCGAGAAAATAACTGCTGGTGGAAGCAGTGACATGGAGAAATCTTCACTCCGTTGCTAGTCTCAGGTAGAGAAGGACCTAGTTTCACTTGATGCCCATGCCAATCATGAAAAACAAATTATTTACATAGAACAAAATATAAAAATTCAATAATTATGAGAGCCAAAGAATCCAGACTACACTAATGGATTTAGCTCCAATATGTGTATTTAGGTAAAAACATGTTGTGTGAGCAAACCTCTAGATTTTTTTAAGGTCTAAACATCATCCTTTTGCATCCACCTCGAAGAACGCTGCTTTGAAAGTGAAAGTGTAGCCAAAGACCTGAATGTTTCCATTACTCGACGTTGTTAAGAGCTGAGGCTTTCTTACGACACTTCGACTTACACCTACATCCCTAAAAAGTGCAGCTCACACGACAACTGAAGGCAGCTGACCATTCACAACACCATAGTTACGTCGATTGGGAACTTGGGAACAACCAACAGTGAAACGCGATTTCTCCAACAAAATTCTCCACAGCGACGAGGCACATTTCTCACTCGTTGGACACGTAAATCAGCAAAATTGTCGCATTTTGGACCCTGAAAATTCTCAACTAATTGAAGAGAGGACATTACACGTTAGACACTTTTTTCTTAGGGCTAAGCGAAAGACCGTGTTTATGCGGATAAACTTTTAACTCCTGAGCACCGAGCTCCTCCTCCAATTTGTCGCGTGCATCTTGATGTTTTTCCAATAAATGCGCCTTCAATTGGTTTATGGATTTTTTGTGAGAAACGTTTTCATTTCATGTCAGAAATACACTAGGAGGGTTTGACATTCCCTGCTGAGAGGCGAACGCAATTAGAAAAAATAATTTTCTTTAATTTTCGGTTTTTGGTCGGATCTTTACTCTGAGCCTGGCTATTAGGTGAAAGAAATTTCAAACAGTGAAAGTACAATTAACTTTCAAATGATTTTATTTAAAAAAAGTACCGTTATGTTAGTTCTTTCCTTTGCTAGACGTGGCGCGTGGCGCATATTAGACTATCTGCAAACAATACACACACACAATATTATTACCAATATTATTTTAGGTGCTTTTTGTGAAGTTAACAATTGAAACAGTTATTTTATGGTTTTTAATTTATTTATATATTTACCTTGCAAATATTGACAATAAACTGTAGCGGGGGATCCGCTCGTATCATAAAATAAACATTTGGAAATACATTTTATATAAAATATGGTCGTCTCAAGGTTAGCATTTCATTATTTCTTGTTTTCATTCGTAGTCTTCATTTCGTGAAAAAGCATAGTTAGAAAAGAATATAATTTAATTGGTATTTCCAATACCAAGCTGCAAGTCTGAATATAATAATTTTCTTCGTCTCACAGGTAATAGAGTTCGCATTTTTACTCTCAGCAGAGAGCGCTGAGAGACGAAGACTTACAGTGATGCAGAATAGCTCAGTACACGACAAATTAAGTAGTTTAGAAATCGCCAGAGCGGAGAGCCCAATACATACATAGATGAGACCGAAACACTGGCCTTTCTTTATCCGACGTGCCTAGCCTTCAGCCATTTCTAATGTAAAACTTTTCACGGTTCTCCTATATACGAGTATGATTGGCGCTCTGTGACCGAGCTCTTTCTTCAATTTGTAGTCTGCGTTTTGATGTTTTTTTTAATAAATGCATTGACGTACAGTTTGCACTAAACCGACTCCGATCGGCTGTTGAATTTGTACGAGGAGCTTTTATTTTCATGTGAGAAGTACACTCGGCGGGCTAGACGCTCCATATCGAGGGGCGACCACAATTAGAGAAATTGATTTTCTATAATTTTGTATATCGAAACAGAGCTCGAGCCCTACTCTTGTCAATGGCAGTATGCAATGCTAAGCGCTCAGCTATTGCGGCCGCCAGAGTGCACCCACTTCGAGCTTTTTGGTTGTAGTTCTCCACATGGTTGGAAGGAATTGAAACAATTCCAAGAATCGAACGAACTGTCGGAAAAGCATAATTGAAATAAACAGTGGAACAAAATGAGCTTACGCTCTGACTTACAGAGTTGTGACCGCTCAAGCAGAGGTCCACAACCACATATTCCAAAGCACCGGCTGTTGTTAGGCTAATCCACGAAAAATGTTTCCTCATCATCCCCTCATATGGTTATGGTTATGGTCGAAATTGATTTTCTATAATTTTGTATATCGAAACAGAGCTCGAGCCCTGCTCTTGCAAATGGCAGTATGCAATGCTAAGCGCTCGGCTAAAGCGGCCACCAGGGTACACTTAATTCCAGCTTTTTGCCTGTGGTTCTCCACACGGTTGGAAGGAATTGCAACAATGCCAAGAATCGAACGAACTGTCGGAAAAGCATAATTGAAATAAACAGTGGAACAAAATGAGCTTACGCATTGACTTACAGAGTTGTGACCGCTCAAGCAGAGGTCCACAACCACATCTTTCCACCAATCAAACTACAAAGCAACGGCTGTTGTTAGGCTAATCCACGAAAAATGTTTCCTCATCATCCCCTCATATGGTTATGGTCACCCAGTTTTCGATAAATTTGTAACAAGTACACCTAGCAGTATTCGGAGTGGGCAGTGTAGGCCCAGCGTAATACTACCATGCTGATCCATTTAGTTAGCTGTAGCAGCAGTCAACTTCGGCGCCCTTTCAAATTTTACTTGGTTTCTAGCTTAAATATCTTCACATCTGTTATCTAAGTTGACTTGTATTGGAGCATAGTTGCTCTCTCATAGCGTAGCCTATCTTAAGCTCAACAGCAGAACAGAACAGTTGTAGAAAAGGGAAGTGAGTGATTTGCTTACTCTTCTTTGTAATCTTTACAGCTTGTGCGGCACTCTTAAAAACAGTTCAAAAAAATTCTTCAGGCTCTCTTGTTAATCGTGGTTTTTACTCTAAGAGCGGATATTTTGGGTGATCTCTGCCGATTCTATTTCGACCTGGCCAGTCTAGATTTACTGTAGGTCGCATTGTGTCATGCCAATAAGTTCTTTTACGAAAGAAAATACTTGGTCGTGCTTTGCATGGTAATCTCGTTCGCCCACAGTCTTAATCTATTGCCTGAAACCCAACTGAGTGACAGTTTGTTGTTCTGTTTCACCATATAACCTGTAGAAATCGGGTACCATCTAATACAATTCTTGAATTTCTCATGGGAGCGGAGTGGGAATGTATGAGAGAAAGATTTTGAGTGAGGGAGAAATCGTACATGTAACGACAGCCTTGTGTGTATGTGTTTGTATGTTTAAAAGAAGGAAAGCCCACTAAGATGATTACCTACCTTTATGGGCAGGGGTGTAAAACCTAGCTCCCCCTGGCGTAGGTAAAGCAGTGTCAGGCTTGTAATGAGTTCATGTTCGTTTGCCTAGGCCGCCAGCGTTTTGAAACAAAACGACCTCGAAAATAATAGTTTAAAAACTGGGAATATTTTTGGAGAAGTGGTTAAGGAGTTCCCAGCACCCTACCAGGCACCAACAACAACAGGAGGAGGAGTAATTAATTATGTTTTTGGTGTGGGTATTACCTTGGGGTGTAAAAGGGGACGTGGTCCTCTTTCTTTTTTGTTCTCTTCATCTTGTAGTCATGATATTTTTTTTTGTTCCTACATGTCCAAAACCCAGGCATGTAAGAGTTTTTGTTCATAGTGTGGTAGGTAGGACTGGTGGAAAGATCCCCCCTCCCATCCGGCGAGTTATTTTTTCAAACAAAATTTTCTTCAGCGACGAGGCATATTCCTCTGCAATTATTGGCCTGCATTTGAAGAGCAATACTACACAAACCCAACGAATATTGCCTTGTTACGCGAGAAATTCCCCGGCCGCGTAATCTCTCGTCTTGGCTATTTCAATTTGTTAGTTGGACCTTTTTTGTTAGCTAACAGATTGGGTAAATATCTTAGGTTTTATGAGGTACTTCGTTCTGCCCCTATTAACTTCAAGCTTAACCCGTAGGTTGTGTAGGTTTACGTTACGAATGAGCGCTCGTTAGTACACTTAGAGTTGTGAACTGGAAGTGCTTAGTTTCAGAATGGCATCAAAGAGCGCAGAGAGCAGTGTTAGTATAACTCTTGATAGATCTCTCACAGAATTTTTATGTTTGAAGTAGTGAAATAATTAGCATTAGAAAGAAAAAAAGCTCAGTTGAAGCTTTCAGTACCGAAATCGAAGCTTGCTGGCAAAACCCTGAGAAGAAACGGAGACGGAAACTACACTCGGCCGCACAGCCAACAAAATATTTTACTTACTATGTGAGAAAGCTTTTTCACCATGCGGACAGTGTCTCTACTTAATTTTTTTCTTCCGATCTTTTAGCCTACCGCACCCAAAGTCATACATGCTCATGGCTACAAGCTGCTCGGGTACCCAGCGTGTGAGTTTGTAATAATTTTCGTTGGACATAAATTCAGGTGCATCTGAATCCAGTCACTTCCGGAAATGAAATGACACTCCTAACGAGAGAAGAGAGGACAGGTACAGTATTTCTTGGGTTCATACCTCAAGCGGTGTCATTAGACCACATTTATACGCATTTTTCGTACCCAACTTGCAGTCTTCGACCACATTCTCTTTCCATTTAAACAATTAGTTCAATTGTGAGTTTTTTTCGGGGATCAAGAAAGTCGCAATTGTAAACTAACAGATATTTCTGACCACGAATTAGGACTACCCTTCAAGACTACTGTAACTCAATATAAACCAATCCAATTGGTATTGCAATGAAACCTTCGAACTTGAATTTTTCGCATCATCCTTTTATTATATTATTCTTTGTATGTAATTAACAATTGATCCTCAAAAAACATTTTTGTTGTCTTTTTTTCCTTTTAGAAGTTAATCAGTTCCTATTCTAAAGAGACGATTGATGAATGTTCTTCTCCTCCCTCCGTTGGCTGGTGGTTTGTAAGCTAGAGCACGAACAGCAGCAGCGAGTCCAGTACCAGGATTTGGGTCTGTTGGAAGAGGTGGTGGTCCGCTAGTTATAGCACGAACAACAGCAGCGAGTCCAGTACCAGGATTTGGGTCTGTTGGAAGAGGTGGTGGTCCGCTAGTTATAGCACGAACAGCAGCAGCGAGTCCAGTACCAGGATTTGGGCCTGTTGGACGAGATGGTGGTTCGCTAGTTATAGCACGAACAGCAGCAGCGAGTCCAGTACCAGGATTTGGGTCTGTTGGAAGAGGTGGTGGTCCGCTAGTTATAGCACGAACACCAACAGCGAGTCCAAGAGGTGAAATGTTGTTAGTACCAGGATTTTGTTCTGGTGGAGGTACTGGTGGTTTGTCAGTAAGAGCACGAACATCAACAGCGAGTCCAAGAGGTGAAATGTTGTTAGTACCAGGATTTTGTTCTGGTGGAGGTACTGGTGGTTTGTCAGTAAGAGCACGAACACCAACAGCGAGTCCAAGAGGTGAAATGTTGTTAGTACCAGGATTTTGTTCTGGTGGAGGTACTGGTGGTTTGTCAGTAAGAGCACGAACACCAACAGCGAGTCCAAGAGGTGAAATTTTGTTAGTACCAGGATTTGGTTCTGGTGAAGGTACTAGGGCCAAAGCTGTGTATCTGGTTGTAATCGCCACAACCAATATAGTCACCCAGAGTAGTCGTAGAAGCTTCATATTGCTTTGCTTTTTCGTCTGTATTACTAAAGAAAGTAGTGCTCGACTGTGCTTTCAATGGAGACTGCAAGAGCTTATATAGTAGTTGGGTCTGTTTGCTTAAAATTCTTATTCAAACAACTTTCTCGGAACGTGTTTTAAATTGTTTATTTAGAAAGTTAGCTTTCATATTTGCATAATTATGTATGTTTTGTAGAATCTGATTATATGCATGTAGCGGTAAATAGCTAAGAAATGAACTATGCATTCCAGACCATAATGAGGTTTCACGATATGGCAATAGAAAAATACTCCAATGATTGCTATTGTGGCTGGAGACACGTTGAACCTTACTGACGTCTGTCACTGGCCAGCTCTAAGCTCCATCCGTTAGAAGTTTATTCGGGAAACAGCGGTATCACATTCGGCACATACGGACCGCAGTGCGTTGCTTTGCATAATCGTATTGACGACGTACGTAACCGCAGACGATGGCACAATGAGCTGTGACAATATAGAAATAGTTCAGCGATTGCGACCTAACCAATGTCGGCTGGGTACTTGACAATTCTCTGACTTGGAAAGTTTTTGAGGAATTAACTGCTGGTGGATGCAGTGACATGGAGAAATCTTCACTCTATTGGTAGACTCAGGTGGAGAAGGACCACGTTTCACTTGATGCCCATGCCAATCATGAAAAAGAAATTATTTACATAGAACAAAATATAAAAATTCAACAATTATGAGAGCCAAACAATCCAGACTACACTAATGGATTTAGCTCCAATATGTGTATTTAGGTAAAAACATGTTGTGTGAGCGAACCTCTAGATTTTTTTAAGGTCTATACATCATTCTTTAGCTCTTTCCACCTCGAATGACGCTGCTTTGAAAGAGAAAGTTTAGCCAAATACGCGAATGAGAATGCAAGAATGTGTCAAAACCGATATCCGGTTGGTGTTGTGAACCGTACGCCAGTCAGGGCGTTCGACACAGACCAGAATAAATAGTAGTCAGTCAAGGGGAAGATCTGGGCTTTAAAGCATGTGAAAAAAATACTGTCCTGCTGTTCTTTCTAAGTACTTTTTAATCGGTATTGAAACATGCAGACGAGCCTAGTCATGGTCGATAAACTATGCGTTGTTTTATAAGAGCTCATAAAACAGCACGCCTTTCTGAGCCCATCAAATATAGAGCCCTACCCTGACCCCTTAAATATTCGGCTTTGCCATTGATTTGGCTACTTAGCTAGGCTTGACATATGACTTAAGTTATGTGCTCAATATTTCAGTTACTTGTCTGTGTAGAAAGGAGAAAAGTGCTGCAAAAAATATTGGAATTCTTCGAAAACTCCCATAAGTCACTGCAAGCGCACGTCTATCTATGAAGATGTGTAAAGTGTTATCCATTTAGTGGATTCGAAAGTGCAGGGCTCCTATTTTGACATCTGTCAGACTTAACTGTCAAATCAAATCTGCTTGTTTTTTAGTTAAAACTCAGGTATTTATGAAAATGGATCGTCTAACAACCGCACAGTGCATTAAGGCAGTTGAAATTTACAAAAACTACAAAAATGGTGATTCAAAGCACGAGGCTACGTTTCGTGCTTTAGTAAGGGATTACGGCGCACATCCATGCACCAACTACTTAAGCGATTAATAAAATTTTAAAGAAATTTGAGGAGACTGGATCTGTTGCAGATATTGTAAGGCCTATTCATCATCGTTTTGCTCATTTCTCCCCAAATACCGCTGCTGTAAGTGAAAGTATAGCCGAATACACAAATGTGTCTTTTTCTAGACGCTCTTAAGAGTTGGGACTTTCTTACGACACTTGGACTTACACCTACATCCCTAAAAAGTCCAGCTCACACAAGAGCTGAAGGCTATTGCTGACCATTCACAACACCATGGTTACGTCGATTGGGTACTTGGGAACAACAAAAAGTGAAACGCGATTTCTCCAACAAATTCTCCACAGCGACGAGGCACATTTCTCACTCGGTGGACACGTAAATCAGCAAAATTTTCGCATTTGTGGCTCTAAAAATTCTCAAATAATTGAAGAGAGAATATTATACCCAAAGAAAAGCCTTACTGTCTGATGTGCCTTTACTCCGGAGGTGTGATTGGAACTGCCAATTCGGATCGTTATGATCGTATGATAACTGACTTTTTTAGCCTGCGAACCTGTTCAATATGTGGTTCCAACAATATGGTGCAACATGCCACACGCCAAGAAGGAATGTGATTTTCCCGGCCGTGTAATCTCTCTTCTTCTTGATGTCAATTAGCCATCGAGATCCTGTGATTTGACACCGTTGGACTTCTTTTTCGTGGGGCTACGCGAAAGATCGTGTTTATGTGGGTAATCCTTTAACTGTTTAGCCGTTGGAAACCAACATTCGTGAGTTTATGGGTGAGACGGCGACTAATATGTACAAAAAAATGTTCGAAAATTACTTGAAATGGAGCGAAGTTTGAAAAAATTCACGATCCGGTCATTTGAATGATGTAGTATTTCGCATATACTACCAAAGCTCATACTTAATAATAGGAAAGGAATTTGAGGTGATTCCTGAGCTCGACTCGGCTTTAGCTTTTATTTTCATGTCAGAACTACACTAGGAGGATTTGACATTCCCTGGTTAGTGGCGTACGGAATTATAAAAATTAATTTTCCTTCAATTGGATGTTGGTCGAACTTTTATTTCAAGCCTGGCTATTAGGTGAAGGTACCATTTGAATATCTGCAAAATCTCACGGACCCAATCGTACCTTACAGATCTGACTTTGCATCTGAAGTTTCTTGAGAATTTTCTTTAGGTGCTTGCAGAATTTTTCGCATTTATTCAAGCTTACTTCCTCAGATCCATGA
The DNA here is from genome assembly GCA_030068015.2 of Neoceratitis asiatica. Classification (NCBI taxonomy): domain Eukaryota; kingdom Metazoa; phylum Arthropoda; class Insecta; order Diptera; family Tephritidae; genus Neoceratitis; species Neoceratitis asiatica. The sequence goes on along the minus strand of CM061524.1, from coordinate 99,547,793 downwards.
ATAAAAATGAGCAAAATTTTTGGTTATGCGAAAATTAACCTAAAAATTTACTAAGAACTTCAACATTTTGAGCCAAAACTAGCTTTGACATATGCTTCTACAGGTAAAGAAATCTAATTTAAAATCCCGAAAGTACAACTAGGTTTCAAATAATAGTTCTTTCTTTTGTTAGGCATGGCGCGTGGCGCATGCTAGACTTTCTACAAACAATCCATTCACATAATATTATGCAGAATATAATTTGAGGTGTTTTTTTTTTTGTGTTTGAAGTTAACGCCTGAATTGAAATAGTCATTTTATGGTTTTTAGTCTGCTTATATATTTACGTTTCAAATATTCAAATAAACTGCATCCGGGCCTCCCCGGCACGTGTCACAAGATAAATATTGAGAAATACATTATATGAAGAGTGTGGCTGTCTCGAGGTCAGCATTTCATTATTTCTTGTATTTATTAGTAGTCTTCATTTCGTATCAAGTATAGTTAGAAAATAAAATAGTTTAGTTGTTGTTTCCAAGCCCAAGCTGCAAGCCTGTGCGCATATGTGCTCTCAGCAGAGAGTGCTGAGAGACACAGACTTACGGTGATGCAGATAAATTCAGAGTTTTGTCACTTCACGACAAGCGTTAGAAATCGCCAGAGTGGAGAGCCCAACACATAGATGAGACCGAAACACTGGCCTTTCTTTGACCGCCATGCCCTGACTTCAGCCAATTATAATGTTAAACTTTTCACGGTTTTCCTATATACGAGTATGACTGGCGCTCTGTGACCGAGCTCTTTCTTCAATTTGTAGTCTGCGTTTTGATGTTTTTTTTAATAAATGCATTGACGCACAGTTTGCACTAAACCGACTCCGATCGGCTGTTGAATTTGTATGAGGAGCTTTTATTTTCATGTGAGAAGTACACTCGGCGGGCTAGACGCTCCATATCGAGGGGCGACCACAATTAGAGAAATTGATTTTCTATAATTTTGTATATCGAAACAGAGCTCGAGCCCTACTCTTGTCAATGGCAGTATGCAATGCTAAGCGCTCAGCTATTGCGGCCGCCAGAGTGCACCCACTTCGAGCTTTTTGGTTGTAGTTCTCCACATGGTTGGAAGGAATTGAAACAATTCCAAGAATCGAACGAACTGTCGGAAAAGCATAATTGAAATAAACAGTGGAACAAAATGAGCTTACGCTCTGACTTACAGAGTTGTGACCGCTCAAGCAGAGGTCCACAACCACATATTCCAAAGCACCGGCTGTTGTTAGGCTAATCCACGAAAAATGTTTCCTCATCATCCCCTCATATGGTTATGGTTATGGTCGAAATTGATTTTCTATAATTTTGTATATCGAACCATAGCTCGAGCCCTGCTCTTGCAAATGGCAGTATGCAATGCTAAGCGTTCGGCTAAAGCGGCCACCAGGGTACACTTAATTCCAGCTTTTTGCCTGTGGTTCTCCACACGGTTGGAAGGAATTGAAACAATGCCAAGAATCGAACGAACTGTCGGAAAAGCATAATTGAAATAAACAGTGGAACAAAATGAGCTTACGCATTGACTTACAGAGTTGTGACCGCTCAAGCAGAGGTCCACAACCACATCTTTCCACCAATCAAACTACAAAGCAACGGCTGTTGTTAGGCTAATCCACGAAAAATGTTTCCTCATCATCCCCTCATATGGTTATGGTCACCCAGTTTTCGATAAATTTGTAACAAGTACACCTAGCAGTATTCGGAGTGGGCAGTGTAGGCCCAGCGTAATACTACCATGCTGATCCATTTAGTTAGCTGTAGCAGCAGTCAACTTCGGCGCCCTTTCAAATTTTACTTGGTTTCTAGCTTAAATATCTTCACATCTGTTATCTAAGTTGACTTGTATTGGAGCATAGTTGCTCTCTCATAGCGTAGCCTATCTTAAGCTCAACAGCAGAACAGAACAGTTGTAGAAAAGGGAAGTGAGTGATTTGCTTACTCTTCTTTGTAATCTTTACAGCTTGTGCGGCACTCTTAAAAACAGTTCAAAAAATTCTTCAGGCTCTCTTGTTAATCGTGGTTTTTACTCTAAGAGCGGATATTTTGGGTGATCTCTGCCGATTCTATTTCGACCTGGCCAGTCTAGATTTACTGTAGGTCGCATTGTGTCATGCCAATAAGTTCTTTTACGAAAGAAAATACTTGGTCGTGCTTTGCATGGTAATCTCGTTCGCCCACAGTCTTAATCTATTGCCTGAAACCCAACTGAGTGACAGTTTGTTGTTCTGTTTCACCATATAACCTGTAGAAATCGGGTACCATCTAATACAATTCTTGAATTTCTCATGGGAGCGGAGTGGGAATGTATGAGAGAAAGATTTTGAGTGAGGGAGAAATCGTACATGTAACGACAGCCTTGTGTGTATGTGTTTGTATGTTTAAAAGAAGGAAAGCCCACTAAGATGATTACCTACCTTTATGGGCAGGGGTGTAAAACCTAGCTCCCCCTGGCGTAGGTAAAGCAGTGTCAGGCTTGTAATGAGTTCATGTTCGTTTGCCTAGGCCGCCAGCGTTTTGAAACAAAACGACCTCGAAAATAATAGTTTAAAAACTGGGAATATTTTTGGAGAAGTGGTTAAGGAGTTCCCAGCACCCTACCAGGCACCAACAACAACAGGAGGAGGAGTAATTAATTATGTTTTTGGTGTGGGTATTACCTTGGGGTGTAAAAGGGGACGTGGTCCTCTTTCTTTTTTGTTCTCTTCATCTTTTTTTTGTTCCTACATGTCCAAAACCCAGGCATGTAAGAGTTTTTGTTCATAGTGTGGTAGGTAGGACTGGTGGAAAGATCCCCCCTCCCATCCGGCGAGTTATTTTTTCAAACAAAATTTTCTTCAGCGACGAGGCATATTCCTCTGCAATTATTGGCCTGCATTTGAAGAGCAATACTACACAAACCCAACGAATATTGCCTTGTTACGCGAGAAATTCCCCGGCCGCGTAATCTCTCGTCTTGGCTATTTCAATTTGTTAGTTGGACCTTTTTTGTTAGCTAACAGATTGGGTAAATATCTTAGGTTTTATGAGGTACTTCGTTCTGCCCCTATTAACTTCAAGCTTAACCCGTAGGTTGTGTAGGTTTACGTTACGAATGAGCGCTCGTTAGTACACTTAGAGTTGTGAACTGGAAGTGCTTAGTTTCAGAATGGCATCAAAGAGCGCAGAGAGCAGTGTTAGTATAACTCTTGATAGATCTCTCACAGAATTTTTATGTTTGAAGTAGTGAAATAATTAGCATTAGAAAGAAAAAAAGCTCAGTTGAAGCTTTCAGTACCGAAATCGAAGCATGCTGGCAAAACCCTGAGAAGAAACGGAGACGGAAACTACACTCGGCCGCACAGCCAACAAAATATTTTACTTACTATGTGAGAAAGCTTTTTCACCATGCGGACAGTGTCTCTACTTAATTTTTTTCTTCCGATCTTTTAGCCTACCGCACCCAAAGTCATACATGCTCATGGCTACAAGCTGCTCGGGTACCCAGCGTGTGAGTTTGTAATAATTTTCGTTGGACATAAATTCAGGTGCATCTGAATCCAGTCACTTCCGGAAATGAAATGACACTCCTAACGAGAGAAGAGAGGACAGGTACAGTATTTCTTGGGTTCATACCTCAAGCGGTGTCATTAGACCACATTTATACGCATTTTTCGTACCCAACTTGCAGTCTTCGACCACATTCTCTTTCCATTTAAACAATTAGTTCAATTGTGAGTTTTTTTCGGGGATCAAGAAAGTCGCAATTGTAAACTAACAGATATTTCTGACCACGAATTAGGACTACCCTTCAAGACTACTGTAACTCAATATAAACCAATCCAATTGGTATTGCAATGAAACCTTCGAACTTGAATTTTTCGCATCATCCTTTTATTATATTATTCTTTGTATGTAATTAACAATTGATCCTCAAAAAACATTTTTGTTGTCTTTTTTTCCTTTTAGAAGTTAATCAGTTCCTATTCTAAAGAGACGATTGATGAATGTTCTTCTCCTCCCTCCGTTGGCTGGTGGTTTGTAAGCTAGAGCACGAACAGCAGCAGCGAGTCCAGTACCAGGATTTGGGTCTGTTGGACGAGGTGGTGGTCCGCTAGTTATAGCACGAACAGCAGCAGCGAGTCCAGTACCAGGATTTGGGCCTGTTGGACGAGATGGTGGTTCGCTATTTATAGCACGAACAGCAGCAGCGAGTCCAGTACCAGGATTTGGTTCTGGTGAAGGTACTAGGGCCAAAGCTGTGTATCTGGTTGTAATCGCCACAACCAATATAGTCACCCAGAGTAGTCGTAGAAGCTTCATATTGCTTTGCTTTTTCGTCTGTATTACTAAAGAAAGTAGTGCTCGACTGTGCTTTCAATGGAGACTGCAAGAGCTTATATAGTAGTTGGGTCTGTTTGCTTAAAATTCTTATTCAAACAACTTTCTCGGAACGTGTTTTAAATTGTTTATTTAGAAAGTTAGCTTTCATATTTGCATAATTATGTATGTTTTGTAGAATCTGATTATATGCATGTAGCGGTAAATAGCTAAGAAATGAACTATGCATTCCAGACCATAATGAGGTTTCACGATATGGCAATAGAAAAATACTCCAATGATTGCTATTGTGGCTGGAGACACGTTGAACCTTACTGACGTCTGTCACTGGCCAGCTCTAAGCTCCATCCGTTAGAAGTTTATTCGGGAAACAGCGGTATCACATTCGGCACATACGGACCGCAGTGCGTTGCTTTGCATAATCGTATTGACGACGTACGTAACCGCAGACGATGGCACAATGAGCTGTGACAATATAGAAATAGTTCAGCGATTGCGACCTAACCAATGTCGGCTGGGTACTTGACAATTCTCTGACTTGGAAAGTTTTTGAGGAATTAACTGCTGGTGGATGCAGTGACATGGAGAAATCTTCACTCTATTGGTAGACTCAGGTGGAGAAGGACCACGTTTCACTTGATGCCCATGCCAATCATGAAAAAGAAATTATTTACATAGAACAAAATATAAAAAGTCAATAATTATGAGAGCCAAACAATCCAGACTACACTAATGGATTTAGCTCCAATATGTGTATTTAGGTAAAAACATGTTGTGTGAGCGAACCTCTAGATTTTTTTAAGGTCTATACATCATTCTTTAGCTCTTTCCACCTCGAATGACGCTGCTTTGAAAGAGAAAGTTTAGCCAAATACGCGAATGAGAATGCAAGAATGTGTCAAAACCGATATCCGGTTGGTGTTGTGAACCGTACGCCAGTCAGGGCGTTCGACACAGACCAGAATAAATAGTAGTCAGTCAAGGGGAAGATCTGGGCTTTAAAGCATGTGAAAAAAATACTGTCCTGCTGTTCTTTCTAAGTACTTTTTAATCGGTATTGAAACATGCAGACGAGCCTAGTCATGGTCGATAAACTATGCGTTGTTTTATAAGAGCTCATAAAACAGCACGCCTTTCTGAGCCCATCAAATATAGAGCCCTACCCTGACCCCTTAAATATTCGGCTTTGCCATTGATTTGGCTACTTAGCTAGGCTTGACATATGACTTAAGTTATGTGCTCAATATTTCAGTTACTTGTCTGTGTAGAAAGGAGAAAAGTGCTGCAAAAAATATTGGAATTCTTCGAAAACTCCCATAAGTCACTGCAAGCGCACGTCTATCTATGAAGATGTGTAAAGTGTTATCCATTTAGTGGATTCGAAAGTGCAGGGCTCCTATTTTGACATCTGTCAGACTTAACTGTCAAATCAAATCTGCTTGTTTTTTTAGTTAAAACTCAGGTATTTATGAAAATGGATCGTCTAACAACCGCACAGTGCATTAAGGCAGTTGAAATTTACAAAAACTACAAAAATGGTGATTCAAAGCACGAGGCTACGTTTCGTGCTTTAGTAAGGGATTACGGCGCACATCCATGCACCAACTACTTAAGCGATTAATAAAATTTTAAAGAAATTTGAGGAGACTGGATCTGTTGCAGATATTGTAAGGCCTATTCATCATCGTTTTGCTCATTTCTCCCCAAATACCGCTGCTGTAAGTGAAAGTATAGCCGAATACACAAATGTGTCTTTTTCTAGACGCTCTTAAGAGTTGGGACTTTCTTACGACACTTGGACTTACACCTACATCCCTAAAAAGTCCAGCTCACACAAGAGCTGAAGGCTATTGCTGACCATTCACAACACCATGGTTACGTCGATTGGGTACTTGGGAACAACAAAAAGTGAAACGCGATTTCTCCAACAAATTCTCCACAGCGACGAGGCACATTTCTCACTCGGTGGACACGTAAATCAGCAAAATTTTCGCATTTGTGGCTCTAAAAATTCTCAAATAATTGAAGAGAGAATATTATACCCAAAGAAAAGCCTTACTGTCTGATGTGCCTTTACTCCGGAGGTGTGATTGGAACTGCCAATTCGGATCGTTATGATCGTATGATAACTGACTTTTTAGCCTGCGAACCTGTTCAATATGTGGTTCCAACAATATGGTGCAACATGCCACACGCCAAGAAGGAATGTGATTTTCCCGGCCGTGTAATCTCTCTTCTTCTTGATGTCAATTAGCCATCGAGATCCTGTGATTTGACACCGTTGGACTTCTTTTTCGTGGGGCTACGCGAAAGATCGTGTTTATGTGGGTAATCCTTTAACTGTTTAGCCGTTGGAAACCAACATTCGTGAGTTTATGGGTGAGACGGCGACTAATATGTACAAAAAAATGTTCGAAAATTACTTGAAATGGAGCGAAGTTTGAAAAAATTCACGATCCGGTCATTTGAATGATGTAGTATTTCGCATATACTACCAAAGCTCATACTTAATAATAGGAAAGGAATTTGAGGTGATTCCTGAGCTCGACTCGGCTTTAGCTTTTATTTTCATGTCAGAACTACACTAGGAGGATTTGACATTCCCTGGTTAGTGGCGTACGGAATTATAAAAATTAATTTTCCTTCAATTGGATGTTGGTCGAACTTTTATTTCAAGCCTGGCTATTAGGTGAAGGTACCATTTGAATATCTGCAAAATCTCACGGACCCAATCGTACCTTACAGATCTGACTTTGCATCTGAAGTTTCTTGAGAATTTTCTTTAGGTGCTTGCAGAATTTTTCGCATTTATTCAAGCTTACTTCCTCAGATCCATGAATAAAAATGAGCAAAATTTTTGGTTATGCGAAAATTAACCTAAAAATTTACTAAGAACTTCAACATTTTGAGCCAAAACTAGCTTTGACATATGCTTCTACAGGTAAAGAAATCTAATTTAAAATCCCGAAAGTACAACTAGGTTTCAAATAATAGTTCTTTCTTTTGTTAGGCATGGCGCGTGGCGCATGCTAGACTTTCTACAAACAATCCATTCACATAATATTATGCAGAATATAATTTGAGGTGTTTTTTTTTGTGTTTGAAGTTAACGCCTGAATTGAAATAGTCATTTTATGGTTTTTAGTCTGCTTATATATTTACGTTTCAAATATTCAAATAAACTGCATCCGGGCCTCCCCGGCACGTGTCACAAGATAAATATTGAGAAATACATTATATGAAGAGTGTGGCTGTCTCGAGGTCAGCATTTCATTATTTCTTGTATTTATTAGTAGTCTTCATTTCGTATCAAGTATAGTTAGAAAATAAAATAGTTTAGTTGTTGTTTCCAAGCCCAAGCTGCAAGCCTGTGCGCATATGTGCTCTCAGCAGAGAGTGCTGAGAGACACAGACTTACGGTGATGCAGATAAATTCAGAGTTTTGTCACTTCACGACAAGCGTTAGAAATCGCCAGAGTGGAGAGCCCAATACATACATAGATGAGACCGAAACACTGGCCTTTCTTTATCCGACGTGCCTAGCCTTCAGCCATTTCTAATGTAAAACTTTTCACGGTTCTCCTATATACGAGTATGATTGGCGCTCTGTGACCGAGCTCTTTCTTCAATTTGTAGTCTGCGTTTTGATGTTTTTTTTAATAAATGCATTGACGTACAGTTTGCACTAAACCGACTCCGATCGGCTGTTGAATTTGTATGAGGAGCTTTTATTTTCATGTGAGAAGTACACTCGGCGGGCTAGACGCTCCATATCGAGGGGCGAACACAATTAGAGAAATTGATTTTCTATAATTTTGTATATCGAAACAGAGCTCGAGCCCTACTCTTGTCAATGGCAGTATGCAATGCTAAGCGCTCAGCTATTGCGGCCGCCAGAGTGCACCCACTTCGAGCTTTTTCGTTGTAGTTCTCCACATGGTTGGAAGGAATTGAAACAATTCCAAGAATCGAACGAACTGTCGGAAAAGCATAATTGAAATAAACAGTGGAACACAATAAGCTTACGCTCTGACTTACAGAGTTGTGACCGCTCAAGCAGAGGTCCACAACCACATATTCCAAAGCACCGGCTGTTGTTAGGCTAATCCACGAAAAATGTTTCCTCATCATCCCCTCATATGGTTATGGTTATGGTCGAAATTGATTTTCTATAATTTTGTATATCGAACCATAGCTCGAGCCCTGCTCTTGCAAATGGCAGTATGCAATGCTTAGCGCTCGGCTAAAGCGGCCACCAGGGTACACTTAATTCCAGCTTTTTGCCTGTGGTTCTCCACACGGTTGGAAGGAATTGAAACAATGCCAAGAATCGAACGAACTGTCGGAAAAGCATAATTGAAATAAACAGTGGAACAAAATGAGCTTACGCTCTGACTTACAGAGTTGTGACCGCTCAAGCAGAGGTCCACAACCACATATTCCAAAGCAACGGCTGTTGTTAGGTTAATCCACGAAAAATGTTTCCTCATCATCCCCTCATATGGTTATGGTTACCCAGTTTTCGATAAATTTGTAACAAGTACACCTAGCAGTAGTCGGAGTGGGCAGTGTAAGCCCAGCATAATACTACGATCTTGATCCATTTAGTTAGCTGTAGCAGTAGTCAACTTCGGCGCCCTTTCATATTTTACTTGGTTTCTAGCTTAAATATCTTCACATCTGTTATCTAAGTTGAATTGTATTGGAGCATAGTTGCTCTCTCATAGCGTAGCCTATCTTAAGCTCAACAGCAGAACAGAACAGTTGTAGAAAAGGGGAGTGAGTGCTTTGTTTACTCTTCTTTGTCATCTTTACAGCTTCTGCGGCGCTCTTAAAAGCAGTTCAAAAACATTCTTCAGGCTCTCTTGTTAATCGTGGTTTTTACTCTAAGAGTGGATATTTTGGGTGATCTCTGCCGATTCTATTTCGACCTGGCCAGTCTAGATTTACTGTAGGTCGCATTGTGTCATGCCAATAAGTTCTTTTACGAAAGAAAATACTTGGTCGTGCTTTGCATGGTAATCTCGTTCGCCCACAGTCTTAATCTATTGCCTGAAACCCAACTGAGTGACAGTTTGTTGTTCTGTTTCACCATATAACCTATAGAAATCGGGTACCATCTAATACAATTCTTGAATTTCTCATGGAGTGGGAGTGTATGAGAGAAAGATTTTGAGTGAGGGAGAAATCGTACGTGTAACGTACGTAAGCCTTGTGTGTATGTGTTTGTGTGTTTAACAGAAAGAAAGCCCACCAAGATGATTAACTACCTTTATGGGCAGGGGTGTAAACCTAGCTCCCCCTGGCGTAGGTAAAGCAGTGTCAGGCTTGTAATGAGTTCATGTTCGTTTGCCTAGGCCGCCAGCGTTTTGAAACAAAACGACCTCGAAAATAATAGTTTAAAAACTGGGAATATTTTTGGAGAAGTGGTTAAGGAGTTCTCAGCACCCCACCAGGCACCAACAACAACAGGAGGAGGAGTAATTAATTATGTTTTTGGTGTGGGTATTACCTTGGGGTGTAAAAGCGGACGTGGTCCTCTTTCTTTTTTGTTCTCTTCATCTTGTAGTCATGATTTTTTTTGTTCCTACATGTCCAAAACCCAGGCATGTAAGAGTTTTTGTTCATAGTGTGGTAGGTAGGACTGGTGGAAAGATCCCCCCTCCCATCCGGCGAGTTATTTTTCGACAAAATTTTCTACAGCGACGAGGCACATTCCTCTGCAAGTATTGGCCTGCATTTGAAGAACAATACTACACAAAAGCAACGAATATTGCCTTGTTACGCGAGAAATTCCCCGGCCGCGTAATCTCTCGTCTTGGCGATTTCAATTGGTTAGTTGGACTTTTTTGTGGAGCTACATACAATACCGTGCTTATGCAGATAAACCTTTAACTCTTGAGCACTTGAAAACCAACATTCGCCTAGTTATGTCGGAGACACCGCCCAATGTGTGCCAAAAAGTGGTCGATAAATACCTGAAACGGATCGAAATTTGCAAATTTTCTGTATTCATTTTTCTCAACCTGATCTGATTTGATTGCAAGATACGTCAACAGGCAATGCCCTATCAATAGTCCTCTTAATAGCCTAGCGTATATCCTCTTTGTCGCTAGTAAGTAGCCAATTAGATTTTTGTTACATACTTTGCATCTAGTTGTCGTCATTTTACCTTAGACTGAGCTTATACTGTGCGACCCTTGTAATCTGAAGACTTGGTTTGTGTAAGCGGGGCGACAACGGAGAGTGCAGAGCACCAAACTCGTGGTCGCGGTCCGCCCTAAAAATTAAGAGTTTCGGTAGCAAAAGTGGTCCACTGCAACCTAAGTCTTAAAGTTAGAAGCTCGTTTCGTCTTCGCAATTCGCTGTACTGTATACTAGCGATTGATCCATAGTTACGACTTATTCTCAAATGACTCCCTCATTAGCCACTGCATTGGCTATTTCCGTGTCTTCGATACACATGTGCCATGGTATGCTATCAAGGTAAACTTTTTCCAGCTTTTGAAACGCCTCCTTACAGAGTGTTGACCTATATTGACAACGATCGAAATGGAAATGCCTCGGTATATATGTATTCCCCTTTTGCGTGGATATTCTCCCTGTGGTGTCATCTCTGGTTGTACGTAGCTTCCACTCTGCTGATCATGTTAGAACCAAATGTAAGGATATGGAAAACTTTCTGCCTACAAGCTGCCCGAAAGTTAGTTCTCCCATGTCATGAGTCTATTAGTATTCCAAAAGATACGATGTACTACTCAGCCTATGTAGCCTGATCCTCAGCTGTTTTTTTTAGACGTGTGATCACCGCCGCAATTATAGCCTATTGATTAGCTACACTTACCTCTAACAATAACCAAAATGTCAACTGTGTAACCTGTAGACATGGTTGCGCTTTCCCCTCAACAGTTTCATCAGCAATGCTTTGCTGGCAAGAGTCTAAAAGGTGTTGCTTCTATACACATCTTACGATACTCCATCTAAACCACATTGCGTTTTGGAGTTTTCGGCCGACTTAGCAACGCGTGCACTCAGTCTCGAAGCGCCAGGGTTGACGCTCCAGCTCCAGCTGCGACTCCAGCTGCTCCATAAAGGCTCCTTTGAATAAGGGTTATTAAACGTTACAGATATGTCGCAGAAGATGCCGCCCCAAGAAGTCAAATTGTCATGATAGAATATCTTAAGATATTTTGCAGAAAAATTACTTAGCAAGAGCTTACCCAGCGCTCCCTTTAGTCATCGGCGGCCTGATTTCGTACGGATGACATTGAATACACTCCTTTTATTTCCTTGGCCACCATGTGCACTGACATTACACCAGTTAGAGCGTCAGCATGTAATAACCCATAATACGAAGACCCCAAAGTAGCTCAAAACGAGCTTAGCCGTTATGGAGTAATCTGTTTTCATTTATAGTTTGCGCTTGATTTGTCTGTGCTCGGTGTGACAAAAGTTAAACTAGCAACGATAGTCTCCGTCTTCGTGCACGTCTTCGAGCTTCTAGACGTCTGCTTCTAGCCGCTTGCCTTCCACCTTGATCCTTCTCCTTCTTCTCTTGTCCGCATTGTTATTCCTGGAAATTTACCGTTCCTATTATCAAGAAATGTAAAGTTCCACTGCTCTGGCAGTGGTTGCTGGAAGGTCTTATGTAGTTGGCGTTTATTTGTTGTTTGTAAACAGTTAATTCATTTACGAAGAATTAAATATTTACGTCATGTAAAAGTTCTCGAGAAAAATATGTTTTAATATTCAGTTTAAAGTTTATTTACATTTTTGTACAAATATTTTTTTTCTAAATTTACAAAACAATCAACACAAAAGACGTTTATATTTGGCGCAGGTAACCGCTGAAGCAATTTTTGGCCAAGCTCCTCCTCCAGTTTGTGGTTTTTGCATCTTGATATTTTTACCAACAAATGGAGCGACCTACTGTTTATTCTGAGCCGCCTGCGAACGGCCGATGGAGTTTTTGTGAGGAGCCTTTTATTTCATGTCAGAAATACACTCGGAAGGCTTTACATTCCCTTTCGCTGGGCGACCGCACTCAGAAAAATAATTTTCTGTAATTTTGGATGCTGCTCCGACCTGGACTCGAACCAAGGCCTTCCGAACTGTAGTACGCAATGCTAATCACTTGATTAGCGTGGCCACATAGTTGCTATGCTAAGAACAGTCGAACGTAGTAAATGCGTACGGCGAAGTCGAACGTTTTGAAGAATATTGAAATAGTCGGCGTATCCCTGTGAAGATCTCTTTGGATGCCCCGCAGTTCGCTGTTACTGAAGTGAAATGCCTTGTGGCTTGTCAAACTCTACATTACCGTGTAACTGAATACAACTCTGGCTCACATTACTCACAAAAAAAGTCCTATTATGTTCTCAAAGTCTTACTTTAAAGAAGAAGATCACGAAATTTTTTGAAAACACTTTCAGCTTCAGTTCGATGAGACTTCGAAATTCCTGTTGAAGGAAGGACTTTCGGCCCTGCTCTCCTCCTCCAATTTGCAGTGTTCGTATTGGTGCTTGTCCACCAAGTGGTAAGATCTACAGTTTATACTAAGCCGCCACTGAACGGCATGAGTTGTAAAACGCTTTTGGCACGCGTTTTCCTTAAAAAAAAAAAAAAAAAAAAAAACATAATTGTGAACTGCGCTGGCTTCAACTATTCACAATGGCAATAATAATTCCAAAAAGAATGCTTCGGGCGAAGAGTGGCAAGCAGGCTAACAAATGGGTACGGCGAAGTTGTGGTTAGATAACTCACTAGCAAATGGAGCTTGAATGAAACTGGGCAGCAGCAGAAAATGTTTGAAACACAGTGCCCGAAATACCTTCTGAATTGTTGTATCGATGAAACCGGATTTCGACAGGGCTGTCTTTCAGACAATACTGCTGTAAATTGGGCGCCAGTCTTCTACGCACTTATGACGCACTTATTTGTTAACCACGCGTCGGCCCGTTATATTTCTCTTTTTATAATTGAAAAATATTTGTACAGTTATGTAAACAAACTTTCTAAAAATAAAAATAAAACATTTTTACCAACTACCTTTACGTGAGGTAAAGTATTGATAAATAAACGCCAACTACTTATATATAAGACCTTCCAGTAACCTTGAAAAGCACAGTCGAGGCTAACCTTCCTCTAGTAGTTGAACGAAAAAAAAAACATGAAGCTTCTACGTCTACTCTGGCTGAGTGTGCTGTTTTTGGCGATCACAACTGGATACACAGCTCTAGCTCAACCAGCGCCAGCACCCGCACCAGCTCCAGCTCCAGCTCCAGCACCAGCTCCAGCTCCAGCTCCAGCTCCAGCTCCAGCTCCAGCACCAGCTCCAGCTCCAGCACCAGCACCAGCTCCAGCACCTGCACCAGCTCCGGCACCAGCACCTGCACCAGCACCAGCACCGGCACCAGCACCAGCACCAGCACCAGCACCAGCTCCAGCTCCAGCACCGGCACCGGCACCAGCACCGGCACCAGCACCAGCTCCGGCACCAGCACCTGCACCAGCACCAGCTCCGGCACCAGCTCCTGCACCAGCACCAGCTCCAGCTCCAGGTTCAAGAAGAAGAAGAAGACCAGGATTTGGCGGAAGAGGAAGACCAGGATTTGGAAGAAGAAGAAGACGTGTGGTGATAAGAAGAAGAAGACCAAATCAAGGGGGAAGAAGACGAGTCATTGTACGTCGTAGAAGATTTGCAGGAAATCAGGGTAATAGAGGAATAAGGAGACGCGTAAGGGTAGTACGAAATGGCGGAAGGTTTGCTTAATCTTGTTTGAAAGAAAAAAAAACTCATCATGATTTTATGATGAGAACATGTCCGTGACTTTTGGACTCATTGCTGAAAAATCACCGAAATAGAAATGAAAATTTATTAATGAAATTTAACTTTTTTTTGATGATGGTATTAAAACCAATGCCTAATTTGACTAACGGTAAGTAATGGTACTTGCTGGTTACTGAAAATGTTCTTGGGTAACCTCTATCCACCATCCACCTTCCTGAGCCCAATTTAGTTGGTTCGATACTGTCGAACCGAATATCGACTACTGGTTTTATTTTGGAATCGTCAACTCTGTTGGGAAATGCGGTTGAATAGCTCGGATTGAGCTCTGGTCTGTCTGAATTGTACTGTTGAGTAGGAGCTAGCGACTTGTTCCTGAATATTTTTTAGAGGCACTTGCTAATGGAAATGTCATGTTGAAGTATAAGTTCCACTTCCCTGATGAAAGATGAGATGTTCTATGATTTGTCGCCTTGAAACTTAGTAATTCCGGATGCTTCGTTAATCATTTCAGTGATTGTGTTTGGTCGTGGACAACTTTCAGCATTTTATGCATATTTTTATTACCTTTTTCTTCAGTTTAATTGAAAAAAAAAAATTAATTTCAATTTTGACGCCGAACTCTGCTCAAAAAAATTCACTTTGAAAGGCCGATAAGAACTTTAAATCATCAGCAGGAATTGGGAGACCTCTCAAGCAGAGAACCTTCCTTCTTGAACATGTTCTGAGGAAGAAAGAGCTAAAAGCTTTGCAAATCACCTAAGTGAAGTATCCCAACTCAATGAAGAACTTCCGAAGAGTGTTCAACCACAACTAAGACAAAAGAAATTCAAAACTAAAACTTTGAATATAGAAAAGTCGCCCGGAAACGAGCATATTACACTGCGACTGCTAACGAAGTTACCAAATATTTAAAAGAACTGCTTGAAAAAGTACCGGTATTTAGTTTAACTGCTTTTCTCTGCGAAGCCGAAAAAGTGACAAAAACAAAATGAAATTTATTAAGAAATTTTATAAAACTTTTATTTTGTAGATTTAAAAAAAAAATTCCTCTACAGTGAGTAAAAAAGCCACAGCAAAGAAAGAACATTTTCTCATTATATAATAATAATTAATTTTTCATCTTCAGAATTAACCAAATCTTCTTCGGTTGCCGCGTTGTCCGCGTCTTCCTTGTCTGCCGCGTCTGCCGCGTCTGCCGCGTCTCCCTTGTCTCCCACGTCTTCCTTGTCTTCTTCTTCCTCTATTTCCTCTTCTGCGCCGTCTATTGCCCTGCCTTCTTCTGCCTTGATTTGCTCTTCTTCTTCTTCTTCTTCTTTGGTTATTTCTACGTCTTCTAGCTTGTTGCCGTCTTCTCCTTGCCAAACGTCTTCTTCTTCTTCTTCTTCTTACAGCTGCAGGCCTTCTTTGTGGTCTCCTTCTTCTTCTTCTTGCAGGCGCGTTGTTATTACCAGTATTTTGTGCTGGTGCTTGAACTGGTGCTACAACTGGTGCTGGAGCTGGAAGAGGTACAGGAGCTGGTGCTGGAGAAAGTGCCGGAACGGGAGCTGGAACAGGTGCAGGAGCTGGTGCTAGAGCAGGAGCTGGCGCAGGTGCTGGCACCGGAGCTGGAGCTGGTGCTGGTGCTGGTGCCGGAGCAGGCGCTGGTGCTGGTGCTGGTTGAGACAAAGCTGTGTATCTAGTTGTGATCGCCACAAGCAGCACACTCACCAGGAGTAGGCGTAAAAGCTTCATATTTTGACTCGTTCAATAAGTAGAGGAAGGTGAGCCTCGACTGTGCTTCCAACGGTTGCTGGAAGGTCTTATATAGTTGGCGTTTATTTGTTCTTTGTACTCAATTAATTCTTATACGAGGAGTGTAGTATTTACATTATGTAACAGTGTTTGATAAAAATATGTTTTAATTTTCAGAAAGTTTTTGTTTATAATTTTGAACAAATATTTTTGTAGCGTAGCGTACTCGTATGTAAAGAAAAACAGAAAAATACTGCGTAGTAAGTGCTTAACGGTGTAATCAACTGGCGCCCAATATTGGTTTTTATTTACAACAGCAATGTCTGGAACGCAGATCCGCCGAAATCTGGGTTCATCGGTGAAAAAGTTTTCAGTTTGCGAAAGGAATGGAACAGAAAAGCTTTTATATTAGCCAAAAATCCTCTCTGATGGCTGGACATTCCCCGCCCTGGATCGACTGCAATTATAAAACTTAAATAAATTTCTTTTTTTTAATATTTTGACTTTTGGTCGAACCTGGACTCGAGTCCTGGCCATATGACGTTGTTTACTTATAAATTAACTCGATTTATTTACTTGGGATATGAGAGGCGTAGATGCTGCAGAAGGGTTTGAAGATGCTCAGAGACGAGCACCATATGTTTTATTACTTTTCGAATTTTTATAAAAATTTAGAACGATAGCATCAGTAGAAGTATTTGTGGCCGTTTTCTCCATAGCAGCTCATCCACTGTGCAATGATTGACGATTCTAACAATTCCAAGGCGAAGTTCTGTTTAGACAACCCATTAGCAAATGGAGCTTGAATGAAACTGAGATGGAGCGCAACATGTTCGGAACACGCTTCCTGCTCCTGATTTAACTTCTTCCCTGTTTCAATATCGCCTGAATTCCGGAACAAAAACTTTTGACAAAGTGTTGATTTTTTCAGCGATGAAACCACATTTCGGCGGGTCCAGACATTTCTGTTGTAAATAAAAACCAATATTGGGCGCCAGTTGATTACACCGTTACAGACTTACTACGCAGTATTTTTCTGTTTTTCTTTACATACGAGTTCGTTACGCTACACAAATATTTGTTGGCAAATATAAACAAAATTTCTTAAAATTAAAACATATTTTTATCAAACACCGTTACATAATGTAAATACTACACTCCTCGCACAAGAATTAACTGTGTACAAAGAACAAATAAAGGCCAACTATATAAGACCTTCCAGCAACCGTTGGAAGCACAGTCGAGGCTTACCTTCCTCTAGTTTTTGATTGACGATAAATATGAAGCTTTTACGCCTACTCCTGGTGAGTATACTGGTTGTGGCGATCACAACTAGATACACAGCTTTGGCTCAACCAGCACCAGCACCAGCGCCTGCTCCGGTACCAGCACCAGCTCCGGTGCCAGCACTTGCTCCAGCACCAGCCCCTGTACCTGTTCCAGCACCAGCCCCAGCAGTTCAAACACCAGTTGTAGCGCCAGTTCAAGCACCAGTTGTAGCACCAGCTCCAGCACCAACACCAAATACTGGTAATAACAACGCGGCTGCAAGGAGAAGAAGAAGGAGACCTCGAAGAAGGCCAGCATCTGGAAGAAGAAGAAGACGTTTGGCGAGGAGAAGACGTCAACAAGCTAGAAGACGTAGAAATAACCAAAGAAGAAGAAGAAGAAGAAGAGCAAATCAAGGCAGAAGAAGACAAGGTAATAGACGGCTTAGACGAGGAAATAGAGGAAGAAGAAGACAAGGAGGACGTGGAAGACGTGGAAGACGCAGTAGAAATGGTAGACGCGGTAGGCGCGGAGGACGCGGCAACAGAAGAAGGTTGGGTTAATTCTGAAGATGAAAAATTAATTATTATTTTTATATTATGAGAAAATGCTCTCTGCTGTGACTTTTTACTCACTTCAATCGACATTTTTGAAAAACAAATAAAATAAAAATTTTATAAAAAAAAGAACTCTCTTCACTAAATAAACTTCACTTTCTTTCTGTCACTTAACATTCAGATGAAATAGTTTCGAAACCAATGCCTAATTTGACCAGCGGTACGTTATGGTGTTGGCTGGTGACTGAAAATTATCATTGGTTGTAACCTTTATGTTATCCACCTACCTGAGCCTAATTTGATTTGTTCTGCACTCTTCAGTGTACCAATCTCTTTTAATATTAAGGGAGTTTCGCAGAGACCATAACAAACGGTAGACAGATAGTGCAAAAGCCGGTCTATATGGCGGGTGCATTAGAACTTCTCAACCAACCAACGTCAATTTTCATAGTAAAAGACCATAATTTATTTCTACGAAATTTCAGTCCTTTCAAAATCAAAAATAAAAACTTTTAAGCGCATGTGATTTGCAGTATTGTCTGCATAGAAAACATAGCTGTAATTATCTGTTTTCAAACACGCGTTAATTGGAAACAATCGGTTTCGTGTTGCCCGAAAAGAGATCATCAGCATTATCTAGAGACAAAAACCTCAGAAACTTTTTTTAGCTACCCAATGTTCCAAATTTCATGCAGCTTGAACTAAAAATACGTCCACTCCCAAGAAAATTTTTTTCAATAGCCTTTTTTTGACTTTTTTGGTCAACATAATCGGCCTACTGAGCAGCGTACTATTCGCAACACCATCACCCATCTTGAGAGCAGCAGCATTCATTATTGGATAATATTCGACTGAATAGACCATGTCCAGCACGCAGTGAAGAAAATATGGCGACTGTAGCTGAGAGTGTACACGAAGACCGTGGAGAGTCGATTCAGCGCCGTTCGCAGCAACTCGGACTGACGTATGGAACGACTTGGCGCATTTTATGTCGAGATCTTAAATTGAAAGCGTACAAAATACAGCTTGTGCAAGAACTGAAGCTGCTCGACCTTCCCAAATGACATCGCTTCGCTCTATGGGCTCTTGAAGAGTTCCAAGAATATCTGACGTTTTCAAGCCAGATTTTCTTTAGCAATGAGACCTATTTCTGGCTCCTTGGGTATGTAAATAAGCAAAATTTCCAATATTTGGGACGAAGATCAAACTGAAGAGATTCACAAGATAAATGCCAAAGAAGGTTCTTTCATATGTAGGCTCGAGTCGCCATACCGTGGTCATGAGTCATACAATTTTATAGAGATGCCCTCAAAGCTGGAGATGGCTATCTCTAGTCTGAGCTTAATTAAACACTCAAGCAATTTTGCAGCTCTATCGAGCATACAGAGTGGCCACCAATAGGATGGTGGGGAATCAGGGTTGCGCTCTTTTACCTACATTAGCGCAAGCTGCTGTCTCCCCCACATCACTGGAAATAGTGCTGCCTTAAGGCAGATCTTCTTCATCCTTCAAGCATGGATTAAAGAGTATACAAAAACAATAAGAGGCAAAATATACGAAATTTAGCTAGCACTAACAAGCAGTGCGGCTGCAGGCTAAATATATGTATGTATGTATGTGTGTGTGTTACATACACTCTAATAGACACGACCACCACCAGGCCACCACCGTTGGCCCATCAAAGCGTAAGGACAAGAAATGAAGAAGTCAAGCAGCACAATTTATGCGCATAATTAACACACACACACATACACGCACAAACACATACACATACACACACACACGCACATGCATATAAATACATAGACCAAATTGGACAGGAAGTATGAGTAGACAAAAAGCTAAACGAAAATTGACTGCAAAAGAAAATATGAAATTCGAAAAAAAAAAAACAAAAAGAAATTGGAGAAAAAGTTAGTTTCACAAAAGCAACAAACGTGCAGTCTGCCAAACAACAATAAGATGCCGACCAGCGTGTGGGAGGTTGAGTCACTCGAAGAGTGTCTGCAGCAGCTTTGTGTGGGGAATTAGGTAGAAAATCATTTTATTGCGTGTCTATTTGTTTACACATACATATTTATTCATCAGCCAGACGAGCTATACAGCGTTAGGTCAATACCAATATATATATAAATATAGAGAAATGTATGTATGTATGTTTGTTAGTAAACTAAAGACCATTCTCAATGTCTTCAATAGTCATTGAAGTGCTTCTAAGTAGACCCTACAAAGCTGTCTTGGCAGGTATGAAAATAGCTTTTGCTGAAATTAATGCGCCTCAAAGTAGGCTAAATGGTTAGGAATTAATGCATACATAGAGATTCTATCGAATGTACACACAAGTAAAGGGTGTTTTTTTATAGAGGTATAGAACTTTAAGTTGGCATTACTTTTCAAGACGGCGACCGATTTAACAGCTGTCAAGTGATTTATACTCAGTTTGGTTTGGCAATTCATCATGAATAGACTCACGCCTGAACAACGCGTGCAAATAGTGCAATTTTATTTCGAAAATAATAGTTCTTTGCGGTACCGTTGTTCCCGATTTTCATAAGCGAATTTTGTTTAGCGATGAAGCGCACTTCTGGTTGAATGGCTACGTCAACAAACAAAACTGCCGCATTTGGAGTGAAGGTGATCCTCAAGTGTATGTTGAAACACCGTTACATCCAGAAAAACTGACTGTTTGGTGAGCTTTATGGGCTGGTGGAATCATTGGTCCGTACTTTTTCAAAAACGATGATGGCCAGAACGTTACAGTCAATGGTGATCGGTATAGAGCCATGATTACTAACTTTTTCATTCCCGAATTGAATAACCATGATGATGTCCAGGAGATGTGGTTTCAACAAGACGGCGCAACATGTCACACAGCTCGTGCCACAATAGATTTATTGAAAGACACGTTTGCTGACCGCCTAATTTCACGTTTTGGACCTGTGAATTAGCCTCCAAGATCTTGTGATTTAACACCGCTAGACTACTTTCTGTGGGGCTATGTAAAGTCATTGGTCTATGCGGATAAGCCACAATCGCTTGACCATTTGGAAGACAACATTCGCCGTGTTATTGCCGATATACGGCCACAAATGTTGGAAAAAGTCATCGAAAATTGGACGTCCAGATTGGACTACATCCGCGCCAGCCGTGGCGGTCATATGCCAGAAATCATATTTAAAATGTAATGCCACAAGATTATCTTTCGGATAAATAAAATTCATGTCAATCGAATAATCCATCGTTGTTTTATTGCAACTTAAAGTTCTATACCTCTATAAAAAAACACCCTTTACATACATGTATATGTATGTATATATGCGCCAGCAGCCTCTTTGCCAATTTACTGTCAAATTAAACACCTCAAGGCATATTGACAACACACACACACACAATAATATATATTACTACATACTCGTATATACATGTACATAAATTTGTAGGCGTACACATGTACTCTGTGCTCTTAGGAGGCGCCTCAGCTATATAAATACATTAGTGTAAGCAGTGTGTGCGGAGTCAAGCAGGGAATGATGTGCGGAATTTTCGTTTCTCTCTTCAAGCTAATCTAATGAAATGGAAATTCAGCAGTTTTTTTTTATTTATTATTTTTTTTTTTTGGTGCGAAATTTTCGTTTATTTAGCTGAAAAACCAGTTACTAGTGTACTAGACCCCCCAGTGGACCCAGTGCAATGGAAATTACCTCCGGAGGCGCTACGTAAGAGACCAGACTCGATCCAGTGTTCTGGCATGTTAACTATTACAAGCTCCAGCTAGTCATAGAGAGCTGCTATGATGTACAAATAAGCACATGTCACATGGAGATAAGCCTCTGGAGGCCAGATCGGCTAATTTCCAGACAAAAACAGTCATAAATCACCTACTTCGGCATAAGACTAGACTTGTGTTTGACTTTTTGGCCACAAATATAATATGTCGCAGCAATAGCTGAGAAGATGAGAGCGCAACTTAGCCTACTAATGACTAAGATTGGGGATTCAACACGCAACAAAAGAGAAAATTACAATTTTGAACAGTCGTGAGAGTGCCGTCAGCTTATTGGACAGGGTCGGTACTGGCAATTGTAGTAATAAGTGGTTGCATATCAAGCGATCTTCCGTCGTTTAAGCGCAAAAACAAATCTGGGAGCTGAAAAGTCATTGACACCATAGAAGTAGTCCGTAAAAAAAAGGATAGAATTGACATCCGTCCTGCTCAACTGTCAAACCAATAATGTTTTTTTTTAGCTAAAAGTCAGGCATTTATGAAAATGAGTCGCCTAACAACCGCACGATGCAGTAGCAGATATTATAAGGACCGGTGCCTTATCGTTTTGCTCCTTCCACTTCAAATATCGCTGCTATGAAAATGAAGGTGTAGCCGAAGACTCGAATGTGTTTATTTCTCGGAGTTCTCAAGAGCTGGAACTTTCGCATGGAAGATTATGTTGTATTTTGCACTTGGTCTTAAACCTACATCCATAGAAAGTCCAGCTCATAGAATAACTGAAGCCAGCTGACCATTCACAACAACGTAGTTACGGCGATTGACTGCTTGAACAATAAGGATTTTTCCTACAAAACTTTGTTCAACGATGAGGCACATTTCTCACTCGGTGGATATGTAAATAAGCAAAATTGTCGCATTTGTGGCTTCGAAAATCCAACATAATTGAAGAGGGACCATTACATTACACATTTCTTGTCCTCACCCGTCGCCGTGTTTTCAATCTTGTTCCAGGTAATGGTCTCACTTCCTTAGCGATCAGGTCAGCCCGAATAATGGAGTGCGATGCGCCCGCATCCACTGTTTATATTCGCTCCCGTCCATCCACATATCCACTAATAGTAATGTTATTCGTTTTTCGACAAATTTCCGAGACGGAGATTATTGGGCATTCAATTGCAGAAGCCAGCGAACGTTAACTTTCGCATATGTCTCTCGCTTGGTGTAAATGTCTTTTATTCCGCTGAGGAACCTCTGAATTTTTACTCTTTCGAGGTGCTCACCCCATGCGCCCCCAATAGTTAAATGAGCCAATCTCTCAATTTCCGAAGCATATATTTCTGCAGAGATTCATTGGGTTTTTGATCGCGCTTTTCCAACTCCATCTGGTAAATTTGACTCCTTTCTATGGCTCGCGTTAATGCGGCGTAATCATTTCTCTAATATTCGGGAACAGTTTGCAAAATTTCCGCAGCAGGTTCTTCCAACGCTACGAATAGTGCAGCAGATTTTTCCTCTATGCTCCAGTTATTTGCTGTAGCCGTCCTTTGAAATTGAAGCTTAAAGACTTGGAAAGGAATTTTGCCGACAAAGGATGGTGTTTTCCCCCTAGGGAGCGTTCATGGAAGTGGTTGGACGATGCAAATGTGAATCTCGAACACGACCTTCCAATTCATTGACTTTGGTCTCAATTAGCCCTTTATTTCCTCGATTTTATCTTGTCTTTCCTTAAGTTCTGCATTGTCTCTCACCAGATTTAGCTGTATTTGTACGATTATTCTTTCTTAGAATCTTACTTGATGGCTGCTCAAACTCCTTTGCGGAATCAACAGCCTCTTCCTTCTTTGTATCCTTCATGGCTGTCTCTTCGTCTTCGCGACGGAATTCGTTTTGGTTCAAGTCGATACCTTCGAATTCCATTGCTTCATGCAGTCGCTATTGCCCTCTTGAGAGGAGTTATTGTCAAATCCTGAATCTTCACCATTTTTCAATTCTTATCCTTTGGGATTTATTTAACAATCCCACTTTTGACACCAATTATTGTTATGATTATGCTAAGTTAGCCTCGATGATTTCCCAAATCATTCGAGTCCGATCACTGGATTGTTAAATAAAAGTCAACAACTATGTTTGCAGTTTCTTGCTTATAAAGAATTTATTCGATGTACTTTTATTACTGAGTAACTAACAATTCAATTTACAATTCACTTCCCAGTAGTGCAATCACCAACGCGTTCACTTTACGACTGATGGATTCTGCAGTTGTGTTTCGCCCTTATATACTGAATCGGTTGCTCGCAGCAATAGCTTGGAATGGTCGAATTGTTCAGCTCTAGAACATAACAGTTATCGGCTTCTCTTTTTTATCTGATATTCGATTCATAGTTTCGCCACAATATTATTGAATTTAATTTAATTTGATTTTATTTATTTTTAGTTTAGTTATTTTTATTTTTATTTTTATTTATTAATTTTATTTTATTTTTTATTTTTTTATTTAATTTTACTTTATTTTTAATTTATTTAATTTTCTTATATATTTTTTTCATTTTATTTTATTTTATTTTATTTTACTTTATTTTATTTTATTTTTTTTTTATTATTTTTTTTTATTTTTTTTATTTTTTTTTATTTTAGTTTATTTTACTTTATTTTGTTTTATTTTATTTTATTTTAATTTATTTTATTTTATTTTATTTTATTTTATTTTATTTTAGTTTATTTCATTTTTTTATTTTATTTTATTTTAGATTAGTTTATTTTATTTTATTTTATTTTATTTTATTTTAATTTATTATATTTTATTTTATTTTATTATTTTTTATTTTATTTTATTTCATTTTTTTATTTTATTTTATTTTATTTTAGTTTATTTCATTTTTTTTATTTTATTCTATTTTAGATTAGTTTATTTTATTTTATTTTATTTTATTTTATTTTATTTTATTTTAGTTTATTTTATTTTATTTTATTTTGTTTTATTTTTTTGTATTAATTTTATTTTATTTTATTTTATTTTAGTTTATTTTATTTTATTTTATTTTAGTTTATTTTATTTTATTTTATTTTGTTTTATTTTATCTCATTTATTTAATTTTGTTTTATTTTATTTTAATTTTGTTATTTTATTTATTTATTTTTATTTTTTTATTTTTTTTATTTTTTTTATTATTATTTTTTTTATTTTTTTTATTTTAATTTTTTTTAATTTTATTATAAATTTACATTTATTTTAGTTTATTTATTTAAAAAAAAAAATGATTTCGATATTGACTAGATTTGTCAAAATAATTTTCGAGAAAAAAGATATCCTCCAAATATTTTTTGTGCATGTAAACACAGAATATTCATTAAATAAATACGCAAAACTTTTCACACAAACTTGCCAAAATTTCACACCTGAACCTGACCTTGGCCAATTGCAAAGTGCCGCAAGCGTTTCCAATTTAACGCAGAGAAGCAATAATACATAAATACATATATGTATGTATATACAGTAAACCATAACGGTTAAAAAAGTTTGCATAATTTTATTACATTAAGCCAATGTCTAGACAACAACTTCTTTTGTGTGCGACGAAAGTTTTTGCAGATTTAATTATCGAGAAAAGTAACGAGGTAGCCAACATAGAGTGTAACAAAAACAACAACAAACAGTTTAAGTAAGATTGGCATAGCGAAACGCACACACGCACTCAAAAAAAAATTCATTGTACATATCGTGTGTAGATATAAATGATTTTAGATTTGTGCAAAACACTGCTTAAGTGCCTTTAGCCTCAATGCTACGGTGACGCCTAAATGTATGCAACGCTGGAAGGAGTTCACAGCTTTGTGTTGTTATTACTATGTTGCACTTGACCTTCTGCGGTGTTTTCGAGGTGAGAAAACAGCTTTTATTGCTGGAATTGTGATGGCCAATTAGGCATTTTATGTATGTAGATGTATTTATGAAGGTGTGTGTGTGTGTGTGTGTTCTATGCTATTTTTAATGCTCAAATGTGAAATGCGGCCGAAGTTGGCTTGGCTCCATGCGTATTTATATGAATTTATGAAAGAAATTTCTTTGAAAATATTGCTTTTACGAATTGTGTGCATGCGTGTATGTATGTATGTAAATATCGATTTCTCTTCTTTTTCATTTGTAAATATGTAGAGGACATCCATTTTACTGCCAGCTAAACACCCTAAATTGTCAGCGCACCGCAATTTATGGCAGCTTTTTAGCGAATTTCCATGCCCACCTTCTGCCATTTGGTTTACAAACACATGTACACATACATACATACATACGTAAATAGTCGCTTATGCTCAATTTTATTGCAGAGTGCATTGCAAAATTGCCAAATTGTTTCTTTGAGCTCCGGCATAATTTCATTCTCACTCTTTTCATATCCACATAACGGCACGGCAGTTGCACTAACTAACTAACAGCAAGCTGAGCACCGAACGAGCTTGGTTACTTTGGCAAAAAAAAAATTTGGAAAAAAAATGCGGCTGCAGATTTAGTCATGAAGTCAATGGCCATGAAATGAGATTGTCTCTACTCTGACTGGCGGCCTTAATGGCGATCATTAGTAAATCCTATTAACTAGAGATAATGTAACGTACGGAACGGGTGCGTGGGGGTGAATGAGGAATGGAAAGGATTATAATTGAATTTTGAAAATTATGGAAATTTAGACGCTTGACTTGGCATATAAAATGCTTTAATGGCAGCCGTAAGACCCGCAGAAAAATATGGATGGAGAGTCGAAGGTCACGTTGGATCAAAATTACTCTCTCTCTCTCTGTGAGATTTACTTTCGAAAATTTACTATTTTTCAAAGCACTTCGACCTACCAAACTTCTACGGCAGCAATGCCAAGTTCCAAATGTAAAAGCAATCTCTAGCGACGAGGTGAAAGCCAACGACTCTGAAGGGATAGTCCAGGCCGCCTACTGGGTAGCGGATGGTCCGCTCTAGTAGGTTCGTGCAGAGCAACAAAATACTGTGTCAGGGAGCTGTTGTTGGCAAACTCTGCACGGGCAAAACATCAAGCTACAATTCCGCGTAATCCGCTAACCCGTCTGGAGCAACGTTCCTGCTGTTTCTAAAGCCATTAAGTCTTCCGTCAGAGTACACGGCGAATGACTTCAAGAGAGAAGAAGTGCCATCCCTGCCGCATACAGACAGAGGAACACGAGGTCAGCCTCAATTAGATAAAAAAACAAGCTTTCGTTGCCAGAGAGAAGCCAACCTTAGCAGAAAACAACTAGAACCCGCACCCCTATTCGGTTTCTAAGTGACCAAGAGCTCGGAAAAACTTCTCGAGTCGATCTAAGAGGTTCTCGTAACCCAAACTGCAAGCCATTTCAGCATCTCGCACAGAGAGTTTTAGCTCGACATATTTCCGCCGACAATTGGAAAACAAAACGTCCTCGTTGCCAGAGAGAAACCAACCTTAGCAGAAAACAAGTAGAACCCGCACCCCTATTCAGTTTCTAAGCGAACAAGAGCTCGGAAAGCTTCTCGAATCGATCTAAGAGATTCTGGTAAGGGGTTTTAGCTCGATATATTTCCGCCGACAATTAGAAAACAGTGTTGATGAGTGGAGTTCATCCTGGTTAACGGCATAGTTTTTTTTTGTAGCTAGCCGGAATGTCAGCTATAATATACACCACCAACTTCTACCTTCAGCCGGTGAGCGAATCTAGCATCTGCAGTAGTGAAGTGCGGCAGTAGCTTGTAGCGAGCGCCCCAGTTTCTCTTTAGTTCAAGCCTGAAACTTTCTGCCGTCAGGTTTGAACAGCGGTTAAGTCTATCGAGGACCTTAACCGTCACCATGTAGTTCGCTTCGGCCTTCAAACTACCTCCCTACTTTTTTCGTCCTGGGCAATTTCTTTGCCATCGAACATGCACCATTGGTCTCAGCCGGAGATTCTGTTCTTCAATCGCATTGGCGCTCTCTCTTTCTAGGTCTGAATCATAATAGACTGGGACATCCTTCTGTGTAGTCTCACTTTGGCAGTTGGACTACGATCGCTGTGAACTCACTCCCCGAAAGGGGATGAAGGCTTGTGCTGTCACTGTGCCCGCTAGTGGTAGTAGTAGCTTTCCCGCTGAGGTTTTGGCTGATTTTCGAGCTCACTTCTTTGCTTTATCTTTATCTAAGGGGTTTCTATCAGAAATCTCTACTTTTAGCATTTTATACCTACTTAAAGGTAGATATACGCGTCAGTTTACTTGCCTCCTCTGGAGCAGGTTCTATCATGAATCTTATGGAGTTGGAATGCGGAAACCAAAGCTAGACCCTAATTGCTTCCAAATGTTCGCGAAGAAGAAGGAATTATTGTAGCCCAGAGAATGATACCATCACAATCTACACCGATGGGTCCAATATATTGAGAGTAGGTAAGGAGTGTTGAGTATATTCCGAGGATCTTGGCACTCCTCTCTCTCTCACTTTGCGTCCAGCAAACTCGGTTAGCAGCTACCAAATGGAAGTTAGCACAGCATACTACATTCGGAATGCCAGAGTTCGAGCCAGGGTTCGAGCAGCATCCAAAATTATAGAGAATAGAATTTTCTGAATTGCAGTCGTCCCTCGGCAGGGAATATCAAACCCTCCGAATATGTTTCTGATATTAAATGAAAGCTTCTTATAAAATTCATCGGTCGCTCGAAGGCGGCTTGGAATAAACTGTAGGTCCCCTCATTTCAGGGCTTTCAGCATGGTGGTATGCACCACTAATCGCTCAGCTAATGCGGAAATATGCTCAAAGTTTTAACTTATGTTTCTAGGTTCTAGAGACATATTGCGTAAATGAAAATATTTAGACCGAAGGAAGATGAATGGAAAAAATCTAACTTTTTTCAAGGGCTTCCTACCAACAAGCCGTAGCTGGATATCCATTCAAACTTTATTGTTATTGTTGTTGTAACCGCAGGAAAATTCCCCAAATTGAGCTTCGGGAAATATTGCGTGAGTGACAGTCCTTGACTGGATAAAAATCCGAGCGGTTCCGGTATAAAGATCCGACTGTCGCGGGAACTATTGGATTTCAGTCGCCTCTTAAGACAGGCATGTCTTACCGGCGGGTAAATTTTTGAGCCCGCAAACCGCAGGAGGTTCCAATCTTCATCAACTCCAGACACTGGAAGAACAATATTTTCCTTTAGCCTAAGAACAATGGAAGCAGAGCAAGAAAATGAGTTGCTTGAAGTATTGATAGGTCGCGGGTAAAACAAAGAAAGAAGAAAAGAAGAAAAATAACTACGAAAAGTTTGCGAAAATGTGTTTAAAAAAGAAACTGAAAATAATGGCTTGGCGAGCGAAAAAAGAAAAATGATTTATGCCAGTTGATACTGACTGACTTGGACTGTAAAGTTAATGTTGCTGTTCCAACGATTGATGTGATTTTGACGAACAAATGTCGGCTGGCAAACTGAAAACACGTCAGCAAACATTAAACCGTTATAAGTTTTCTAATTATGTAGAAGTATTAGTATTATGACTTCAAGAAGACGAATGTGTCGACAGGCAACTTACAAATTGTGTTGGCGAAGTCAAGGATATAAAGGCATCAGCTGTGCAGTAGAAGAAAAATAAAAAAATTATAATATAAATAAAAAAAAAGTGAAGTGATAAAAATGCGCACGAGACAGCATATGATGAGAAATAATAGTAAATCATCCCAAAAGTATAGCAAATACATAAAGCGTGATCCAAGTAGAGTTAGTTTTTTCAATAGACTTTTTTTGACAGATCACGCATGAGTCGTGTCAAGCTGTCATGCTGCTTTTGTTCAGTATTGTTTGTCATTTCATCATGCAAAGACCTGACGCCTGAACAACGTTTATCCAGATCATTCAACTTTTCAATTACGAAAATTCACAATCCGTAAAGCATGTGTTTCGCGTGCCCTCGCTCAACTTATGGTCAACATAATCGGCGGCCTATTGAGCGCACTATTCGCAACACCATCACCCATCTTGAGACCCAGCGTTCATAATTGGATAATATTCGACCGAATAGATCACGTCCAACACGCAGTGAAGAAAATGTGAGTGTACACGAAGACCGTGGTGAGTAGATTCGTTGCCGTTCGCCGTTGAAAGCGTACAGAATACAGCTTGTGAAAGAACTAAGCCGCTCCACTGATAACCGACTATTTGATGCCTGAAATCGAAGCTCGTGAGCTCCGCGACATTTGGTTGCAACTAAGACGGCGCCACTTCCCACACACCACGCATCAATCAATGGATTTATTGAGAGAACACTTCGGTGAGCAGATAATTTCACGTTTTGCGTCAGTCGATTGGTCACCAAAGATCGTGTGATATCACATCGTTAGACTTTTTCGTAAAGTGTAAAGTCTATGCGGACGATGCCGCTTCGATTCAGAGCTTGAAGCAAAACATCACGCATGCCATTCGCCAGTTACGGGTCGAAATGCTCGAAGGAGTCATCGAAAATTGGACTCAAAGGATGTTCTTTCGAATGATAATAAACATTTCCCATTGAACTGGAATTTTCTGTACATTTTCATTAAAAAAGTATTGATTCTCGAAATGGATCACCCGTTATAGTGTCTCTGCTGAAGTATCCCAACAGGAGTTAAGTGATGGAAGTGGTGTAGAGCAGTGTTGGTAAGCTTTAACTGTTGCCATCGTATGACTGATTGCTACTAATGGTGTTGCTAGATAACGATTTTATTCATCTTGCTAAACATATGCGTTATGCCAGTTTGAGTATAGCAGTGTGAGAGCTTAAGTTGAGTTCGCATTGGATTTGGAACAAAGCTCTTGTCGCGCAGTTATACAAACATATTCATAGACGAGTATATGAGATTGTTGAGTAAGACCATTCTGAATATGTGGAAAATATATATAAATAAGTTTTGTAAATATTTTATGCCATCATGGCTTACCAGTTCTTATATGACCGAAGACGACGGGGGAACTTTCAGAGATTTTTCGTCACTGCACTTCAACACATTTAATCTTAAAATGTTCATTTGCGACATTGAGAGCTTCTCATTACTACGACCGTCATTTAAGAGGACGATCCGGAGTTATTTGATCACTCAGATAGTCATCCAAAAAATTTCAAGCTCACGACTTTCGTACCATACCTCTCAAAACATCAAACTTCAAAAACTTGGACAAGAATCCCCTAAGGTGGTATCCTCTGCCCTAAAAAGCACCGAACTTGGAAAAGTTAACAAAGGTTTTCCGCGGGGTGGTGTCGCCTGCACTTAAAAGCAGCAAACTTGGAAAAGTTAATCCAGCGTTTCCGCTGGGCTGTGTCCTCTCCCTTTCAAAATACCAAACTTCCAAAAGTTAACCCAGGGTTTCCGCTGGACTGTGTCCTCTACCTTTCAAAACATCAAACTTCGCAAGGTTAAACAAGAGTTTCAGCAGGGAAAATAATCAAACTTCGAATACTTGGACAAGAGTTTCCGCAGAGTGTTCTCCTCTCCCTCTCAATACATTGAACATCGAGGGTTTCATTGAGGGGGTAGGGTCCTCTCATCGTTAGTATTGTATTTTTACATCTCGAAACACTTTGGCATCTCCAGCTGGAGACTGCTTGAAGGGAATATGGTTCCCCGATGATTTTTCAATATTCTTGTCCAACCAGTATATTCGGAATGACTGCATATCCGCCCCTTCCTAGCAAACTCCACGGCGACCTCCTTCAACAGGCCGAAGAGGTCCCTCTAGATTCAAAGTCAAAGTCGATTGTAATAAAATTCCGCTACATAGAAAGCCAAAGTTCCTACGTGTGATGTTCCACAGCCAAGGGGTACAGCCTCCCTCCAAACAAACACTATTTTCATTAAAGTACAAAGAGCTGCGTGGAAATCTTCAAGTAGCCCAATAGTAGCACATGACGCAAAGACAAAGAAAAGCTACAAGTCCATCGGCCAGTCAGTCATAAATTGCGTCCCACCGACCTGGATGTACTTTATACCATTGAGAAGAAGATGAAGGAGTTACCATACAGGAACCATAACAAGAAATCTCTTGATGTCGAATGAGACAATGCAGGGAATCGAATATATCCTCCAACCTGTTACTAACAAATGGAGGGACTTACAGTTTTTCCAAGCCGTCTCCGTACGGCTTTTTAATTCAGGTCAAGAATACACTCGGCGGAGCTCACAGTCAATGTCGAGGGGCGAGCGCATGTTAGTTCGCTTGGAATTTGAGCCAACAATCTGCCGCATAATATCGCGTGCTGCTAATCACTTGGCTGCTGCAACCACGATACATCTAAGTTGCCAGTTGAAGAGCTCAATGTTAGGTATTGACAGCAGCCGGCACCCCAGACACAGCAGGAAAGAAGTTGTATACTATACAGACCCTCTTTATCAATATTTATTCGATATACTGGACACGACTTAGTGTCTACAGACTTTGAACGTTGTTTACAGAGATAGTCAGCACTTTCATTCAAACTCTTTGCATGACTGGTGTTTTCGGAATCCGACTAAGACCTAAAGCAGTCGCAGTTTTCGAGCTGCCCCGTAGGAGCCGAGTAATTCTGTCAAAACTAAGGTCTGAATATTGGAGCAGCCTCAGTTGCTACTTATACAGACTAGATTCCGGAATAATCTTCCTTTCCCTCTGATCGAACCGATCCAAACAGCAAATTTTCTGGACCTCCAGTCAGAAGACGATGTCTGTTCCTTTGTGGCATTAACTAACCGCTGTAACAGCAACGAAGAGGAGACTTGTTTTTGGCTTCTCTTAAGTGATTGTTGAGATATCGAGATATTTTTTATTTATTTAATTTTTAGTTGAAAAATAGCCTCAATCATAACTCTGAAATACTCCAGTGGACAATTTTATTGACTATGAAAATTACATTGCTCATAATAAAAGGTGAAAAAGGATTTACCACACAGAGTTGATGGCAATTGCAGGCCACATTAGAGTAAGAGAATGGTAGCAAAGAAAGAAAACGAAAAAAAAAAACGAGCATTCGCAAATGCAGCAATCAAACTGAATGCGCAAAAAAGAGATTTCAACTGAAAAAAAAAAAACTAACAACGGAAAGCGGAAATGAATGGCCATTAAGGGCATAACGACATTACTTTTGACTTTTGTGGAGGATGAAGTTAAATGTTGAAGTTTTCCTAGACCAACTTCACTGCGAAACTGCATTAATATGTGTTGCTGAGTAAGTGTTTGAAAAAGATTAAGGTGGGAGTAGACTAAAATGATTGATGTGGTGCTCAAAGAATGTGGGGGAAATTGGTGAAAATATTACACATTAGTTTTGAGAGAGTTATTGAGAACGATAAAAAAACAATAAAAACTTAAGAGAGAGAGCACATTTCTGAGTACACTTGTAGATATGCAAGAGTATAAGTAGAAATCGGTATGAAATCTACTCTCAGTTGTTGCTTACTGCCAGCAAAATAAAAAGCCAAAATGTGTACTTGAAATGTAAATTCCCTTTAATTCCACTGCAATTCAGTTTATAAACATCAATTAAGCCAATTTCAAGAAATTAAACTACGTAAACTCCACTTAAGGAAGACAGTAGCTGGCACTAAAGTATTTGACTTAATACAAAATAAAGGATGTAATGTCCTTTGGAGCCCTTTGGAATTTTTTAATTCTTTGAAAACCAAGCAGGAAAAATATAAAATAAAATTTAAAAAGAAATAAAAAATAATAATTAAATAAAAAAATAAAAAATAAAACTAAAATAAAATTGAATAAAATAAAATAAAATAAAACAAAATAAAATAAAATTATATTAAATTAAATTTAAATGACTTAATTAAAATAAACTCAAATAAAATAAAACAAATCAAAACTAAAATAATATAAAATAAAATAAAAATAAAATATAAATTTAATAAATTAAAACAAGATTAAATAAACAATATAAAACTAAAAAAATTTAATAAAGTTTAATAAATTTGAATTAAATTAAAAAAATTAAATAAATTTAAATAAAATTAAATAAATAATAAATAAAATAAAATAAATTGAAGCAAAAAAAAAAAATTAAATAAAATTAAATAAATTTAATAAAATTTAATAAATTTAAATAAAATTTAATAAATTTAAAAAAATTAAATAAATTTAAATAAAATTAAATAAAATTAAATAAAATTAAATAAAATTAAATAAATTAAAAAAAAAAAAAAATTAAATAAATTTAAATAAAATTAAATAAATTAAAATAAAATAAAATGAAATAAATTTAAATCAAATCAAATCAAAAATAATAAAATTATATAAAACGTAAATTAAAATAAACAAAATCAAAAAAAAAAATAAAAAAGTAAATAAAAAATAAAAAAAATATATATAAATGAATAAAATAAGGGAAAAGAAAAAATTAGATAAACTTATAAATAATAAATGAGAAGAAAATAATTAAAAGAAAATAAAATAAAATAAAACTAATATAAAAGGTAATCGATTTCGAGGTTCTTTACATTTTTAAAGAAAAAAAAAACACAGAAAATTCAAATTTAATGTGGAATGTTCGAATTATCATTCGAAAGAACATTCTTTGGCATTTATGTTTTGAAGATTATCTCTTTTAAATATTGGCCGCGGCTATATCTCAGATGGTACATGCGTTGAGTCCAATTTTCGTTGACTCGTTCGAGCATTTCGACAGGTAACTGGCGCATGTCACACGCGTGATGTTTTGCTCCAAGGCCTCAATCAAAGCGGGATTGTCCGTATAGACTTAAGACTTTACATATCCCGACAGGAAAAAGTCTAACGGTGTGCTATTACACGATCTTGATGGCCAATCGACCGGCCCAAAACATGAAATTATCTGCTTACCGAAGTGTTCTCTCTCAATAAATACATTGATTGATGCGTGGTGTGTGGGAAGTGGCGTCGTCTTGTTGAAACCAAATCACGCGGAGATCACGAGCTTCAATTTCGGTCATCAAATAGTCGGTTATCATGGCACGATAAGGGTCGCCATTGACAAATACGTTCTCACCGGCATCATTTTTGAAGAAATATGGACCGATGATTCCACCGGCCCACAAGCCACACCAAATTTTTGTTTTTTCTGGCTGAAATGACAGCCCTTGAATCTCTTCAGGTTTCACTTCGTTCCAAGTGAGGCAATTTTGCTTGTTTACATACCAATTGAGCCAGAAATGGGCCTCATCGCTTAACAACTGCACAAAATTTGGCTGGAAAACGTCGTGTAT